>QVQW01000002.1:0-600000 GCA_003635345.1 Coniochaeta pulveracea | reverse complement strand
CGCCCTTCTAATATTAATAACCTCTTCCGTAATCGTCTTATAGAATATTTATCGATCTTAATACTACGAGTACGTAAAACCTTTATATCTACGTAATTAAGAAAATCATTATTATCTTTTATATTAAGTACTAAGCCTCTTATAAACGAGACTAATATTATACCGTATTAGAATATAATCTAACAAATAGATAATTTAACTACTCTAACGGCGTTATTTAATATTAATAAAACACCGACTTTAATAAGAGATTCCGCTTATATTTTTAATATCGAGGGTACCGAGGTTACGGATCCTCTAAATATATCGTACTTAACCGTTAATAAGTTATAATAAACCGACGTACTCGAGATATAACTAACTTAGGACTCGGTACTTAAACGTCGGATCTCGTAAGATTTATCGCCTTTTATTTCTAAGTATTTAGTTCTTACCGGTTCTTCTCCTCGGTCGACCCGGACCGTCCCTTCGGCTACGTCGAAGGAGCGTATATACGCGTTATCACCTTTATCCCCTCCTCCGTCGGCTTAGGCTATCCGTTCGATTATATCGAGGGATTATATTAATACGCCGTCGCCCTTATTAATTAACGTTATCTCTCCCCGCCGATTATTTGCTTTTAAATTATAAACGACTAAGTTACTTAAAAGGAGTAGGGTTACTAAATACGTACCTCGGACTATTAGATCGGTAAATAAGAAGTTAAATACCGCTTTTCTTATAAAAACGAAGATCAAATTTTAGTCGAGGTATTTATAGCGAGGTTATTTTCTTAGTATTTATACTCGGATTCTCGTTTTTAGCTTTATCTTTATTTAATCGTCCTTTTAAGCCGGATACTCTCGCTCTATTTCAAACTTAGGATATTAGTACTTTTAATTATTATATACTTAATATATTATAGTTCGATAAGCGAACTATAATAATATCTAACCGTTTACCTTTATATTCGTATACCGAATATAAAGGTTCTAAATATTACGAACGAGCTACCTTTATTATTTTAAGTACTAGTAATAGTAATATACTAATAGCTAGACTTATATATCTAATCTCCGGTTTATAAAGCCGGTTATCTAATTAAGGATACTAAAATATCCGATCGATAGCTTAGAGTAGATAATATACTACTTTATATTAGAATAACGAGCCTTATATAGTACCTTTATTATATTAATTTATAGTATATAAAAAGAGTAAACGAATTAGATATAACTAAATTACTCCGAAATATAAGTTAAATATAGATTATCGTACTACTTAATTCTATATATAATAATCTATTAATCGTTTAATACCCCTATTACAACGAAATTATTAGGTAGTTATTAAGCGAACTATTAGTAATTTAAAGTCCTATAATTATTAGCAACTTCGTTATAATTAAATCTACCCGTCTTTATCCCCCGGTTTCTATTCCGGGCCCTTTACTTACCGAAAGCGCTCCGCCGCTACGCGGTATTTAATAAAAACTAGCTCGAGCGTATTTACGATCTATATAATAAGATGATTCTACCGGTTAATCTAATAGCGGTACTTATAATTATCTTTCTTTAAGAAGATAACTTATTAATATATTTCTCTAATATATTATTCGGTAGTTGCTAATTGTTACTTCAAAATATCAATTTCTAGTTATAGGGTCTAAATCTCCGAGGGTAAAAGTACCTCGGACACCGACGAAAGAAGTCTTAGTAATAACTTATCCTTAGAACTAGAATATATAATAAGCTACTTATAAGATTTTATTAGGCGTAACGAGCTTCGGTAAAGGGCCGTTAGTAGTATAAAGAGAAACTTATCCGATATAATAGACGTAGATATATTAGATTCGAAGGAATAGAGATGTTTACGCTTACCTAACTTCAAATTATATAAAGTATACCTATTTATATACTTCATACCCTATAATTACGCGAACTATTATATAAGAACGCGTTTATATAAGTTAAGTTACTACTCGTAAACGCGATTACGATACGAGCGAAACCCCGGTTAATACTAACTATAATTTATAATAAGATTTATAAACAATATAAACGCAAATAGTAATAAGAATAAAATCTAGTATAGACCGGATATATACTACTTTAAAGAGTTCTAATAATCGAGCTTAAGGCTATTAACGTAATTAAGATAGTTAATACTCGATATACTAAGTACTAAGGTTATAATAGCTAACTCTTTACTCTACCGTTCTCGATTACTAATATATTATTTGTTCCTATTATTAGATAAGACTTATAAAGTAAGGTTTATCTAATATAATTCTATCCTTAACGCTGAAAGCTAGTACCGGTACTAATACCGATACTAATATTATTAATAATATTATAACTATATATAGAAACTAGCGTCCGAAAGGGTATTAGACGTATTATATCTTTAGCTTAGCTTATAAAGGTATATATAAGAGGAACTTTAAAAGATTAAAATAGTCGAGGGCTTAGTACTTATACTATATTTAATTAAACTATTAAATATTATATAACTACTAATATCTCCGAAGCTTATAATAATAAATTCTATATTTAATAATAATCTTTATCCGCCCGCCAACTTATTATATATACGTAACGGTACCTTACGTATAGTTATACCCCTTAAGAACTACCGTATCCGTATTATCTATATACTATATTATTATAGTTATAAAATTATTCACGACCTTTTTTATAGCTTATAATAATACTTTCAAGTCTTTATAAGCTCGGTCTTCTTAAGTAGCTCGTAGATTAAAAGCTCCTCTAAGTTCTTATAAACCTAAGGATAATCGGTTAAGCTTTTAGTAAAATACGATTATATTAGATAATATTATTAGTAAGTACTCTTTAAATAAATCAAAGCTATCTCGGCTTTTCGTAACTTATTAGGAATCGAGACTACTATTTCCTAGAGGACTAGTTAGTAATATATTACCGACGTACCTAATAGCTATACTAGCAATATTAAGCCTAATACTATCTAAAGGTCTTATAACACGGTTTTATAACCGGTTATACTATAGTATATAACTATTACTACCGGTGCCCCTAATAATAAAAGGGTCTTAAGCTTTAATAAGGGAGATTAGTAGCTAGAAGAATCGAGAAAAGTTAGAGATATAACCGTTATTACCGGGAATTTTATAAGTAAAAGTGTCCTAGCCCTTAGTTAGGGAAAACGAAGGTTAGTTAAATCTATTAAACTCGGTATTACCCCTTAGAAAAGAAGCTTCCTAAGCTTTAGCCGACGAAAATATAGGTTAGTTATCTAAGAGCGCTAATTACTAATCTATAACTTATTAAAATTAAGCGTAGTTATTATACGAATCTATAATATTTATCGTACTAAAGTATATTAAGTGTTTATAAATCTTCGATCACTTTAACTTATATAAACGAGGTAATACGATATAATTATATATACTTCTCGAAATTAGCAAAATGTTTCCTTTAAACGAGTTTTAGTACTCTTATTAATATAGCTTCCGGTTTCCTATATTATATCTCCGTAGCGTCTAAAGTCGGCGGCTAAAGTTTGAAGATTTAATAACTTTTAGAACTTATCACTAATATATATAAGTAATTAAAGGGTTAGGTGCGGAGCAACGAGGATTAGGAGGTAACTAAAGAGTTAGGTACGGGGTAACGAAGATTAGGAAGTAAGTAGACGGGTAGGTGCGGGGTAGCTAAGTACGAATCTATTAGACACCTAAGATATAAGACGTAGAGTCGTATATACTAAGAATAAGCTTACTTATAGCGTAATAATTACTATGTTATAAAATATATATAATAGCCTTATTAATAATAATATAAAGGATCCTACTTAAAAGGTAGCGTCTATTATATACGTACTTTTATACTTAGCCTAGCCTTTAATAAGCTAACTAACTAGTCCGAGAACTAGTTTTCGGCGAATATATAAAAGCTTATATATAGCTATACCCTTATCGTATAGATCCCGATAGTTCGGTACGTTATTAATAGCTATCTAATTAGTTATATTCTAATTAAGTTACTTAACGCCCTTTAAAACTTGATCCACCTCTACTTTTAGGTACTTAACCGAGGTATAGAAAGTCGGAATATTAGATATACGTATACGCGTTTTAGATATTAAATATTAGTAAGTTGGAACGCTAACCTTTATATATATAATAAACTCCTTCGGCAACTTACCTAATACGGTAAGTAGATATATATAGCTTAAGTAAGGGTGGCTACTTACCTTATACTCTCGTTAGTATCTTATTCGGGGTTCTAAGGCTACGGTATATTTCCGTCCCGGGTTAGTATACCCCTTATATTACGGTGCTAATAAGTCTTTAGTCGTAAACGAGTTCCAAAGTTTAAGGACCGAGAATAGGCTTCGAGGACGAGAAATAGGTTAATTTTAGATAAAAAGACTACGGGAGGAGTAATAATAGTAATTAGTTTATTTATATAGTATATTATTATTTCGAGTATATACTTTACGTTAATAAGATTAGGAAATAAGTAAGAACTATAGATATATTATTATAAGAAATTCTCGGAGTTATCGCCTTAAAGCTACCGATTCCCGATATTCGCCGCTTCCGCTTAATTAGCTATCGTTATACTTCCGTAGTATTTCCTACTTTAATACGTTATATAACTTTTCTAAATATTATCGAAACTATATATACCTTTAAGGTTATTTAATAATCTCTATATAGCTCCCTCGGTACGGTCCGATATCTAATTATATACGACGGAATATAGCCGTCAACTACCTCGTTTAATAACTAAGCCCGTTATATCCTCTCGGTTCGGAATTAATAACGAGCGTATACTATTTTATATATAAGAACTATATTTCGAATATATTAGCAATTTCTCTAGTAAGAAGCTGCTAAAACGCCCTAAATAGACTTATACTTATTCTATAACCTCTTTACGATATTTTCGTCCTTATAAAAGGTTACCCTAACTTATATTTATACTTAGCGGCCTCGAATCCTTAGCTAAGCTTACTTCTATAGCCTTTTACGACGTATATAAATATTACCTTACTTCGAAAGTCTCGTATCTAAATCGGTATTAAGGATCTTACCTATTATTAACTCGTTCTCGCGTATTTAACGGTTAAATATACTTAGCTTACTAAATATATACGATCTTCTTATCGAACGTTATAAGGGGATTCGATACTTATTATTAGTCTCTTTACTTATTAATACTAGTTTAATAGACTTTATTATTAACTTCTTAAGATCTTTTCCTAAGCTAACGAGTTTAATAATCCGAACGTCTACTCTCGGTCTTATAAATTAATAGCGACTACTATTACGATACTTATAATAAGCCCACCTTTATTTTTACTATATTATAAGCTATTGGATATTAGAAGATGAGCTTTTCGACTTTGTAGAACGATATTATTTGGATTATTTAACCTTAGAAAGGGTTAGTCTAAATATAAGTTATTAGAAATCTTTCTTTAATCGAGTTCGTAATCTTTAAATACGACCCTAAATCGATTTTCGTAGATTATTTACGCCGAAAGGTTATAAAGCTTTTATAAAGTCTTTATCGGTAGCTAAGTTATAATAAATATTGAATTTATTTCTCGAATATCCTAAATTTCAATAGCTATTTACTAACCTAAATAATAAGATTCTTATACTTAGTTTTTCTCTTAGCTAGTAGTTATAAGCTTTCTAAATAGATAATAAATATTATTCGTCTTAAACGGATAATCTCGAAACGAGTCTTTAACCTATTAGCTTCCTTTATCGTAATAAATTCTTTTAGAATATTAGATAAAGATCCTTATAGTTAAACAAAGCTACTTTATTAATCCTTCGCTATTAGTATATCGTATAGTTTTCGAATCTTATAATATACCCTAAGGTGCCGTTAAAGAAAGGCCGACTTAAGGGGTAATAATAAGGTCTAATCTATTATAAGATAGAAACGGGAAACCGTCTTAGTTATTAGAATATAAGAATCACTTATAACCCGTTATTATTCCGTAAAATAATATATAGCTTCGACTCCGAAACTAAGCTACGCTATTAAATAGAGATTTAATATTAGTATTAAGCTTAGAGTTATTTATATTCGGTAATTAATATTAAGAGTACTATTTCGTAAAGCTAATAATAGTAATAAGTTATAGTTCCTCCTCCTTATCGTAATCGTATACTTCCCTTAACTATATATCGGGTAGTCCTAATATTATAATATCTAATATAACCGAGAATATCTACTTTACTTTATATAAAATTAACACCGGCGTCCTCTTATCTAACATTATAGTTATAACAGATTACTTCCCGTTTATATTACTTATAAGGTACCCGGGTATCTTAGGCTAGTTATTTATTATAAGAGTTATTATAACTATTTGTTATAAAGAATTTGAACTAAAAGCGAGCGGGATTAGTTTCTCCCTATTTACGAATATCCGTATTCGCTTCCTCTAAGGCTCTCTAAATTATACTTTTCGAATAATAGCTTCGGTTAGCTCGACTTTTTTAAGAATAAGTATAAAGTATCGCTTACGCCCGACTATTACTCGGATTAGTATAACGGATATATTAATAGTTATAAAAGGACGACTTATAGCTAACCTTATCGCTATAATACTTAATTCCCTAAACGAGCCTCCTCTAATAAGATAAGAACCTATCTATTAGTTAGTATTTATAACACTTAATCGGCTTATTATTAGTCTAATAATACGACTTCTAATCTCGGATAATAAGATTATAGATCTAAGAGGAAAGGTAGGTTAAAATACCGAGCGTACTACTTCTTTACCGAAAATATCTACCTATTATAATACCCCGTTACTTACTCGACTTATAACCTTAATATTAGTTTATTAATAGATTAGAGTAATAAGTTATAATAAAAAAAATAAATATAATAAGCCTACTTAAGACGAGGAGTTGTTATAAGTATATCCCTTAAGGGGTATATCTCTTACCTTTTATCTAATAATAGATCTAATTACTTTACGTCTTAGAAGATAATTCTAATACCGATTTAACTTTACTTTAGATCTTACCGTAATTTTAGTCGCTTTATATCTAAAAATACGGGGGGTAGGGTTATTTGCTATCCCGTTATCTAATTCCTAATCTAAGTCTTTATTAACGTAGTCCGGACTATTATCTATATTTATATTACGATTAAAGCTCGGAATATTAATCTAATTACTAAAGCTAATATCGATTATACGGTAGACCTCCGGAATCGACGTAACGTCGCCCTTCCCGAAGAACGTATCTAATATATCGAGTAGAATATACTTTAAGTTAAGTTAAAGATATCTCGCTATTACCGTTTAAACTAGCTTAGGGAGAAACGCGTTAAAGCGTATTCTTTAAAATATCCTTATAAAAGGCTTGCCGCCCCTCTAATTAGCTATATACATCTACTACGTAGCCTACGTATATATAAGACCTAGGTAAATGCTCTAATCTAAATTAAATCTAGATAATTCGAAATTTAAAACCTTAGCGGTCTTAAACCTTAGTTAAGCAGCGAAGTTAAGAAGGTACTAAACATATCTAAGCTAAACACCGGCTTTAAAGTTATCCTCCGGCTAGTCTTCGTAGGTCGTATATACGTCCTAAAGTTATAAGAATAACTATAAGTAGACTAAAAACAATTGCTTAAACGCTAAAGATAGTAATATAGCCCTTATATAATCCCTAATATTATTATTATTATACTCTATCTTTATCTAAGCTAAGGCGTTCTAAATAAATAATAAACGCTCGTATATTATAAGACTTTTCCTATTTCTACCCTTATATAATAGAACCTTATCGGCTATATAATAAGCTAAAATTCGTATACCGATCGAAATATACTTTATATTCTCTTAGAAGGTCTCGAAGCTTAGGATAAGTATATCGAGGGCGAGGATATTACGCCGGAGTATATCTCTATACTTATATTTCTTTACCCCGGAAAAGAGGGTACTATTATCGAATAGACGACTTATCGTAGTTATATCTACCGGGTAAGCTCTAAGTATTCGAAATTAGAGTATTCGAATATTATTAATAGTAATACTCTATATAACTACCTTATAACTTTAGTATATTATATCCTTTTAGACTTTAACTATATACTCTAAATAAGCTACTATCGCTTTATTAAGATATAACGCTAACTACTTATAAAAGTTGCTAAGTCTTAACCCTTTAAAGAGGCCGGGTATAATAAATAAACCGTTAATTACTATAATAATTAATATATTCTTAAGTCGTAAAAGCATCTTTATATTCCGTTCTTTAGATCTCGTTAATAAACCTATATATAACGAGAAGGTGACTTAGTCTTACTTATAACTCCTTATTATTTTACGATATAACTCTCCGTCTAACTAATAAGGCTCGTAAGAAAAAGTAATAATAAGCTTAAAGATAAGTTCTAAAACTAAATCGTTAGTACTAATTTATTTTAAGAAGTTGGAAGAGTCTATAACTTACGCTCGGTAAAGAAAAGATAAATAGTTATTAAGGTCGCTATTCCTCTCTAAGCTACAGCGGTTATATACTACCCGTAAATATAAGATATACGTATACTAATTATAAGTAAAACGTCTTTAATACCTCGTCTCAACGTCTTAAACAACTAATTAGTAGAATATCGTAATCGTATAAGGATCTAACCGAGTTTCGTTTCATCTATAATATAAAATAGATAAATCTAGTTTACTCCAACTTTAGATAGCCCTTATAATACTCTAATAATCCTTACTTATATATTGAAACTAACCTATCGCTTATCGAGAAAGTCTAAGCTTTCAAAAGGTACTTAAATTATACCTAATATAGCTATAATTAACTAAGTATATAGGAAATTAAAATTAAAAGTAGTATTAGTTACTATAGTATTTATAACCCTTTAATATACCCCCGATATAAACGAGAATAAGGATTTTATTACTAGAAGTCTCAAAATAAGAACGAGTTTAGAATTATAAAAACTAAGAACGCGAAGTAGCCCCGCGATATCTATACTATAGTTAAATCTTAGCATACTCCTACTAAAAGTATAAAAGCCTCCAAATAACTCCGACTTACGGAAATTATAAGAAACTAGATTATTATTAATCAACGCTTTAGCTCACAAAATCTTATTTTGATAAAACAACGGGGAGTATATAAAATTATTTATAATATATCTTCATCTCCTCGTATTATTATTACTATTAGTAATTACGTAAAGCGGGAGTTCCTTCGTTATATACTAAATATACCAACTTACTAATATAATAAGGTTTCGTTAATACTAATATTACTAAGCACTATCGTCGCTAACTACGATCTATATAATATTAACGAGATAAAATCTCTCCCTCGTTAACCTATTACCGTATCGGAGAATTATTATACTATAGAATATATTACCTTTATAAAGATGCAAACTTTATAAATTATACGCTTAACCTCGGAACTTTATTAATAAACTATAACGCTCTTCGTATACGTTCTAATCTTATTTACCGAGGACTTTTATAAGATTATCGATATTATTAAGCTATTTAGCCGATAGATTTGATTAGCCGTTGCGAACCCTTTAGAAGTATTACTACGACTTCTAATAATTTACGACGATATCGAAGGTATTTTAGTAATACTTAACCGCAACTTATAAGCTAACCTAAGTACCGCTTTCGGTATCTTTCCTACCTCGACCTCGTCTTTAGATTTCTATTACCGTAAAGCTTTTGAAAGTATTTAGCTTCTATTAGAGCTTAATTACGATACCGTTCTCGGTTATATTCACAAATTATCTAATTTATAGGTAGTATAAGGGTTAGCGTTCTCGTCTACCTATTTATTATCTCTACTTTAATATATTATTTATAATTTTAACCGTTAGCTAAACCGCCTCTTTAACGTTTATTATATAAGTTATACTCAGAACCCGATATTAGTTAACTTATCTAATTATTTAATACGGTTCTTAACTATTATAAAAAGGCTCGAACTAGATCTTATACTAATACTCGCTTCTACCTTATAGTTTAATACCTACCTACCTAGAATATATTATATATACTAATCGTATCTATACCCTCCTCGCCCGTTCTTCTTTGTTTATCCGAAAAAAACTATTTAAAATCTTATAAAGCTATAGTTTTTCGGCTTCGGAGCGCTTTTAAGCTTTACTAAGCGGCGTTATTATAAGCTAAGGATCAACTCTAAGTTGTTTTTAGTAATCTAATAAACCGTATCCGTTAATACTTTATTATAATAAGTTTATAAAAGAGGGCCAAATCCTTTATATAAGCTTATCTAATATTCTTAGCCTATTATACTTTATCTTAGACCTAATATCGAAGCGAAGAGACTTATATAATCTATATCGTATAGAAACCGAATATTACTTTAACCTACGAATATTAGTTATACTTTTCTTATTTTTAAGTATACTCCGATTAAGGCTCCGGTTCGGTCTCTTATTATCCTCTTTATTAGTTAAAGAATACTAATATAGTTTAACTCCGTCCGTCGATAACGGATCTAAGAGTTCTAAAGATCGAAGGTTTTATATACCGAAAGCTTATAATCTTATATTTTTTTAAGGACCTTAAGCGATATATAAGTCTTAAATAATTTAAACTTAAGGACTATTTTAACGTCGTCGTAAGCTTTAAAATAAGTTTATCAAATCTAACCGTAGTTACTTACCTTTATTTTTAAGAAAAGAAGAAGAAAGCCTAATTATTAGTTTCTAAGTATTTATTTTATTTAAACCGTATTTCTCGAAGGTTAGCTATTAATAGATTATAGGTATTATATTAAACGTTTAGAAGACCTAAGGCTCGACGTTAAACGATTAATCGTTTCCTTTAAAGAAAAGTTAGACTAAGATCTTACTAAGCTAAGTAATTTTCAAAATCCGGATATTATCCTCGACGTTGATAATTATAAGTTTTATACCTCCGATAAACCTAAATTAATTACCAAAGATCTTAATAACTTAAGAACTTATTACCGTATTTCCTATTTAGATAACTTATAAAAGGCTACGGATTACTTACTCGTATCGCTCTTTTATATCGAGTTACTAACAGCTCCCTAATTCTACTTTACCGACGAGTAAGTCGATATCTTATTACGATATCGAGTATTACCCGGGACTATATTAACAAAGCTTCTACGAATACTACGTCGAAGACGTATATAGATATATTATTATAAAGTAGCTAATTTATATTAAGTTTCCGAATTACTAATAAGCCTTATATTACTCGATTACTACTATTACGATAATACCTTTTTATAAGCTTTCACTATTTATATATAATCTATATCAACTTTACTTTACTTTCGAATCGATAAAGTTACTAGGTTATAATATATCGCTAATAACCCTTACGAGCTAAGATATTTTATAAAAGACTAAGGTTTAGACTATGATTTTAGTCGATTAAACTATCGAGATCGTAAGGTTATAAGATATAACTTTATTATATTTAATACGATCGAAAGGCTAAGCCGAGAGCTTAATAATATTATTAGTCTTTAGGTAACTAGATTAAATATAAGGGTTTAAATAACTAAGGTATTATAATACTTAAATTAGCTCGAATCTTTAAAAAACGCCGGGTTTATAAAAACTAATAAAAATATATATCTCATAGCTATATTATATCTAGCCTTATTATCGTAAAAGGAAAACTTATTTTCGTTCTAAACCCGTTAATAGTAGATTTAGTTAAACTTTAAATAATTATTTAAGTCGGCTTATAATATTATAATAACGGACTTAGTACTAACTAAATACTACTTCTTTATTATATATATTATAAAGATTAGCGAGGAGCTTCGTCGCCTTAATCAAATTAAATTTATTTAGCTATACCGTCTCGTCGATAACCTTTATAGCTACATCTCGGGAGCGTATCGTAAAATACGATCCGCCCGCTTTTACTTTATAAGAGATACTCGTTTAGACCGTTTATTATATTAGGACTCTTATAAACTAATTTAACGTCGTCTACGTTATCGATAAGGAGTAGTTATCGCTTAGCCGCCTCTAAACTTAGATATTATCGCGTAGACTTTTCTTAATCGTCCTTACGTCTAATCCCAAACTTCCTTACGATATCTATATAAGCCTACTCGAAGGTGACCTCGCTATACCGGTATCTAAAAGACGAAGTAGTCGGTTTCTCTTAGTTTAGTATACGAGCTCTATAACTATTTACGTTTTACCTATACCACCGAGTCCGACGAGCGCGATTCTCGGGACGCCTTAATCGAATATCTACTCTTTAAGCGTATATAGCGACTCGTCTCGCCCGATAAAGCGTCTATTCCTCGAAAAGAGTATATAATATTATAGCCGATAGCTATTATATATATTTATATTAATAGCCGTCGCTATATATATTATATAATCTACCTCGTATACTACGAAGCTAAGGTTTATTTCTCGATCTCGATATTTAAAATAGGAAACAACTTCGTCTTTCGATTTAGTAAAGAAATATCGCTAATATTACCGAGTATCCTTATAAATAATATTTCCCTTATTAATAAAATAGATATTAACGATAAAAGGGAACGCTCTACCCCTTACCCGCCGTAATTATAAGCGTTAACGGTAAAGCGTTAAGGAATAAAGGTAGCCGACTTCTATAAAAAGGTACTATTTCTATATATAAATAGTACTAATTACGTCGAGGAATTAATAGAATAGTTCGTATACTTACTAAACCGGTTATACGTCTTTAACCTAAGCTAATATCTAATAAAACTAAAATCGGCTTTATATTAACGAGGTAAGCGATATCGTCCGGCGTTATTATATAAATCTTCGAATTCTTAAGCTCGTTAATAGTTAATCTTAAATAACCGCGATAATCGTACCTTTACTAATACGAAGAAATCTATAACTATAGCCTCGTTACTAAGCTCTTCTACTCCGTCCTCCTCTATTTTAACCGAGATAAATCTTATTATAATACGAATATACTTCGGCGTAATCGATTTTATATCCTTATTAGTAATATCCGAATTCCTTATTTAAGTAAATAAGACTTATATTTACCGTTAAATATTAGATTATTAAAGAATATATTTACCGAGAGCTAATATTTAACGACTTCGTATTTAGAAAACGAAGTAAATCGTACCCGGCGGAAAGTAAAGAGATCGGCTTAGTTTAAATATAATATATCTCTATTTACCGCCCGTATAACCGTAGGGATCGGCTATCTAAGCCTCTCTTTCCTCGCTTATTAAACGTAATATTTAGCTAAAACTAATTCGCTTTTCCTAACCGGTAAGCTACGTATTAAAGCCGTAAGTATCCGTATAAGGCGCCGTATTATAACCGCTTTACGATATAAAGACTTATTCTAAAATATTCTTCTACTTATTCTACTTTTACGTCGACGTAACTACTCTTTCGGTATTATAATCTATTAAAACCGTATTACGAATTAGGAGAAGTAGCTAACAATTCTCGTTAATTAAGAAATTAGGTAAGATAAACTATAATAACGGGCTTTATAGATCTAGAATATTTTATAAGTCGTACGTAACTTCTTATTTAAGGAACCGTTCCCGGACGGTACTTAGCTTCCGGACTACGAATAACTTAGTTATAGCCTTATAAGAAGGTATTTATATAAAGACTAACTTATCGAGGCCGCTTATACGCCGAAAGAGCTAAGTAATAAGACGCTTACTATTACCTTATCGAAATTATTATTATACTTTAATAATTATCGGAGCGTCGTTAAAAGACCTAACCTTAATTAGACTTACTACTTTATTACTAATATAAAAAAATACGTTAACTAAGCCCTTACCGCTATTTATATTCGGTTACTCGACCTTTTCTAATAATTTACGAACTAGCTTATCGGTTTCCGTATTATACGAGTCTCTAATTATAATATCTTAACGAGATATCTTTAATAATTCGGCTTAAACTTATCTTTAATAAATATTATCCGTTATACGATCGTATATCGGATTAGTAATATCTAATCTAATTATATAAGTAAAAAGAGACGGTATAAGCCGGTTAAGCCGAGGCCGTTTCGACGGGTACTTAGTAATATCTAATAATAAGGCGGTATATCGGCGGATAAGACGATCGGCGTTAATAGATATCGAGTTTAAGATATCCTAATTCGTAATCGAGGTAACGCTCTAAATAGATATAATAACTAACGTTTATATAATAAAGAATTAGAAGTATATATAATAGAAATACTCGAATAAAGGAGAGAATTTCTTTATTATATCCGGCCCGAATATAAACGGGTTATTTAAGGCTAATAAAAATATTAATAGAACTCGAGCTAAATAATATCGTAATAAAGTCTTTATAGCTTTATCCGATATAAATTATACTCGTTTAAACTTAGAAGCTCCTACGCTAAGTTCCTAATAAGACTACGGTAAGCGAGTACGGAGCGTTATTTTATTATTTTCGTTAAGAGCGGCGATCGCGGTCTTAAGACTTTATAAGATAAGAAGAGTCCCTAAAAGCGAAGCTACTATATCCGTTACCGAACTAATATTATATTAGTTATAACCGATATAAGCTATATCTTTAACCGGTTAAGTAATAAAGGTACTAATAACTTCGGCTACTATATCGTTCGTATCTACTCTTAATATCGTATAATTTATAATATTATTTAGCCTCGCCGACTTTATACCGTTAGCGCTATTAGCTAAGCTTAGTAACTTTAAAGTATTAATATTATCGGGTTTAAATAAAACGGTAATATACTCCTTATAAACGATAAGCCCGAACTTATTAAAACTAAAGGTATTAGGTAAATCTTTCGGAGCTAGCTTCTAATAAGGAAAAAGGTCTTCTTACGACTAAGCCTTAAGTATCTCTAAATCAACTTATTTGATCGGATTTACCGAAGCTTTTACTATTTACCGCTTAAGATTCCGAAATTATTCCAAAATCGAATAATTTAAACTAATTATAGCTTTATCTTATAAGTATACCTCCTACGCTATAATATAAAGCTGATTCTAATATTTCTCTCCTTTAGAAACCTATTAGTAATACTAAATAACGTCTCGACCCTAATAACGTATTACCTCTTTTAAGGTAAAAAGGTACTTAGACTTAATCCTAAACCTATCCGTAATAAGCCCGAGGAAGCGATCTTATCGTATTATATCGTCCTCCTTACTTATCGGCGATCGCTAATTCGAATCTTTATTCTTAGTCTACTTCCGTTATCTATACTTTAAATACTTAGTAGCTATAATATACTCGTAAGTAATAATTAAGATCTTTAATCTAATATCTTAACCGAGTAACTTATCTCGTTTTTATATATATAAAGTATATCTCTTATCACCGGGTTCGTAGAAGCGGAGCGTTTCGCGTAAGCGGTTATATTACGAGGCTTAATCGGTCGTTAAAACTAAATAGTTATCGTCGGGTTCGGCGTCCGGACGCGTTTCGGTAAACGGTAACGAATCGGTAATATAAGGATACGAGAAAGACTCCTCTATTACGTCCGATATAGTTATAATATCTTAATTATAAGGGGCGGAGGTTATTAACAACGACTTAAAGAAGAAAGTATTAGCTAATATTAATACCTTATATTTACTAATCACTTTCTAACTAATACTTATAAGTCGGATATCGAAGCTATTATTAGCGTTTAATAAATAACGTTATATAAAATATATTATATTAATCGTCTTATATAATTAATAAGGTTATAAGCTTTATATAAGGTACTTATAATCCGTATATACTAAATAGCTAATCCTTTCTCGTCGGTATATATATATATCTCTACTTACTTTAGATCTTATTAGCTTATAATATCGTATTACTATTACGGAACCGGTATATTCTATATATTCGCGAAAGTATAATACTAGATCGGCTAATTTCAAAATACTTATAATTAGTATAATATATTCGATACTTATATATCCTCTCAACACGCTATTATCGTATATATAAACGACCTCTCTTAGTCTATTATCTATTTTCGAGCTATTATTCCGTTATCTCTATAACGTTACGAGATACTACCTTAGCCGTTTCGCGTAAGCCGGCTTTATATAATAGGGGTTATATATCGCGAAAGCTCTACTCTTATATTAAATCTTATTATACTTTAAATATTAAGCTTATTAAGTAATATTAATATATTACCGTATTACCCTAACGTCGTTAATAAATTAGCGCGAACGGTACCAAATATATAGATTAGCCTCGAAGATTTAATCGGCTAGCCTTAATCCTCGTATAGCCGTCCCGTCCTTCTTTAAACATCGGCGTATCTCGATAATTATAAAGTTATATTTCAGCCTTTCTTAAACTTAAACGGCCTTAAATATATATACCTCGAACTTATAAGCTACGAAACTAGAATAATATAAGTATATACTAAATCCACCGTATAAGGTCGATAAGCCGCGTCCCGTCTAGCAGCTAATAGCTAATATATACTTATATTACCTTAATAACTCGCCGGGAGTTAGTTAAATCTCCAAAGTCTAATAAAATACGAAGTATATAATTATAGCTTATACTAACCGGATTAAATATTAGATTTTATCGTACGATAAGCTTTAAGAAGTATATAATAAAGTGTTTACATATAAATAGTTTATAAGATCTATACTTAAAGGTACTAGATATAGAGGTATAGATCTAATATTATAAACGACTAGTATTTTCTATAATCTTAAGTAATACCGCTAAATCGAGGCTATCTAAAACTAACGCTTTTACGTTATTCTAACTTTATAAGAATATCCTTAAGATTACCCTACTTACGAAATCTCAGCCGTACAACTTATACTTAACGCGGATTCTACTAAAGAATATATATATTATAATATAAGGTGTCTTTTAGAAACTCCATCGATTATATATATATAAGAGACGGACCGAGGTTTAAAGCGCTATATTATATAGAAGAAACTAACTTATAATCTAGTTTAATAATACGGAGAACTCGAAATAAGCAAATAAAGCGATCTATTAGTATTAGTAAGATATCTTAATCTACCGAAAAACGACCTAAAGCCGACTTCCTAGCCGACTTATAATCTAATCTAATACTATAACGAAAGAATCCACCTTCTTTATCCTCTTTCTTTCCTCCTTCGTTCTATTTATCTACTACTACGTTATATTTACCGCTAAATAAGCTAAGTATTTATATTCTAATAAGAATAATTATATTTTAGTAAGGGAGAACTCCTACTCCGGTACCTTCTTAGAAAATTTATATACGTATTCGTCGACTATTTTATTATCTTCGGCCGGCTTTCCTAGATCGACGATATTATATTTAAACTACTTAAAGATTATATAGAAGAGTCGAAATATTATTTCTTTATTAGTATACGGAAGCTCGATCTTCTTATCGACGCGACCCGCCCGTATAAATACTAAATCTAAATAATCTATATAATTCGTCGTTATTATAAGTAGCCTTCCTTTATATAAGGATATCTTATCGAGAGCGTTAAAAAGGTCCGATAAGGCTAATCTCTATATACCCTAAGATCGGGTATAGTTCTTCGTAGAACCTTCCTTAACTATACCGGCCTCCGTTTCGACTTACCGAGGTTACGTTATACCGATAACGTTTATATCTTTTAATAAAAGGATATAACGAGGGGGAAATTCCGTAAATAATTTACTTAGGGCGGAGCTATCGACGTTAAATAAGTTAAGGATATAAATATCCAAATCAAAGTACCCGGTTATCGCTAAGTATAAATTAGATTTTCCGGTTCCTAATAATCCGTAAAATAGGTAACCTCTCCGGTAAAGGATACCGCGGTTTATATATTATATATAAGCTTCTAAGCCGAGGAAGTTCTCGACGTCTCTTATAAGTTCTTTCTTCTTTATCTTACTTATAATTATAATCGAGACTCGTCTAATCTCCCTCGCTCTTATCCTTCCTTACTTATTATCTTAATATTTAAAGATAGAAGTCTTATTTTACGTTAGTTATAGATACTCTTTTCGGCGGTTAACGAAGAACTCCTTTAAAATAATTTAAGATCCGAAATATAAGATCCAAATCACCTTCTTTATACGAAAGCCGATCTCCTTCTCTATAAAGCGAAACTAAAAGAAGTAATTCTTATAAATAAAGAAAAACGTTTTATTTTAAGGTAAGAAGTATAAAGGCTTTTTCTATATATTATCCTTACCGTTATACGTTTATCTTTAGCCGATACGAGTTAGCGATAACCGAGCTTTACGAACGATTAGTTAATCGGCTAACTAAAGGATAATTATATCGTAAGCTTTACTAAAATAGGAGACTTAGACCTTTAAAGCTATTAGCTATTAAAACGGTTTAGGAACTTAGAAGTAAAGAACTAACTAAAATAAGTCTCCGCTAAGTCTTATATATATCTATAAATATACCTTCCTAAGAATACGAGTAATATATAAATAAATAGAGCCTAAGTATAGCTATTTATAGATAAAACGTATTCGAAGGTAGTAATAATACTAATAAAACCGGGAACGAAGAAATCTAATATAGAGATATAAGAAGTTACGTTTAATAACTTCGATAAAGTAACGTTATCAAATATATTTATCTTAAGGTATAAAGTAGATTTCCCGACTCTCTATACTCCCAAAAAGATGTTATAAAGCGGGCTTAACAAATACTTAATAATTTAGAGATAAACTAAAGAATATATTATTAGCCGACTAAACGTATCCCTAAGCGAATTCTACTATTCTTATATATAAAATACTAATAGTATCCTATATATCTAAAATATAATAAGTCTTTTATAATACGAACCTAAGAGATATCTCGGTTCTATTAGTTTACGTAAATAACTTAAGGGTACTTATAATCGTATACTAAGAGATACGAAATATTATAATAACGTAATTATAAAACGATATTTACGGTATAAGCCCGGACTTCTCGTAGGCTAACGAGGGGAATATCGTATATATTAATTATCTTAATTTCTAAACGGACTTAGTTAATAAAACTTAGTATATAAGATCTATTAGAGGGTACTAATTTATATACCTACGTTAAGGCGTCCCGACTAACTAATACTAATTATCTCTCTTTATAAACCGTCTAAGATACTTCTTAGTAAGGATATAGAGTTAGAGGTACTCTCGTATATCGGTTAAGCCGTTAATCGTTCCAAATTAGCGAAGCCCTTATATAATAACCGTTACCCCTCGCTACCCTAATAGCTATAAATAATAATTCTTATATAATAGTTAGCGAAGTAATAAACGTCTACGAATAAGAAGATACTTAACGTTTCGAAGTAAATATATAATAAGCTTTAGGATATCTCTTTATCTAAATTATAAAAATATTTTATAATACCTAAACCTTACTTAAAGAAGAACCTATACCTTTATAATAATTACTTAACGAATACGAATATTATTATAACGTTCGGATAAAAATAATAGATATATCGTAAATAGGTTAGCCCGTCGAAAGATATTTAAGTATTTCAAGTTATCTTTATCGTATTAGGCTCCTTATCTAAGTTACTAAGTCTTCTCTAACTAATTAGTAATCCCCGGCTACCCCGATTATCTAAGCCTCGATTATCTAATTTAGGCTACGTCTAATCTAAGCCCTATCTATCTAAGCCGGCCTACCCCAACTCCCGTCTAATAAGTTAATATTTAGTAAGTTATACCGGTTAACGAATTCTAATAAACCTTCTTAAGTTACGGTAAACAAATACTTATCTTCCTCCTATAATATAAGCGTAATATTAATATAACGATAAGACGAGGTTAGGGTCGTTGATTAGAGCGTATCTAAACTTTAAATAGCTTAAGAAGCCTTACTAACGTCTTTATAACTACTATTAACTAATATAGTATTCGAATTAAGTCCTAATCTTATTATAACCTTAACCGGGTATTTGGAGAAATAAACTAACTTACTATTATAAGTAAACCTTAGCGCCCCTTCTTTCGGATAAGATAACGGAGCTCTTTTATATTATAATATTAAGATAGAACGTACTAATCGGTATACTTAACCGAGACTAATATAATGAAATTCTTCTAAGAGTAACTTTCTTATTTTCTTAAACTATCTTTAATAAACTTCGTATTCGATATTTCTATTTTACTATTCCCAAACTTAACGAAGTATTTTCGATACTTTAAAGATATTTTATTCCAAAGTTAGACTAGTATACGGGAAGTATTATAATAGTAGCAACTTATATTAATATTTCTATTATCCTAAATTCCCTTTATTTAGTTAAGAATTTATTTTACGTTTAATAGATTAGAAACTATAACGTAGATAACTATACTAAAGAGTAGGTTTATAATATAATATAAGTATCTTTATAAAGGAAGCTTATTAATATACGTTATAAGTATAAGAGTATTAATTCTAATCTCCGAGTAATTACGTATATAACTAATAAGAATTATAAGTTAGAGGCTATCTTCCTAATCTAATAATAATACTTACTTAAAGAGCCGGCAACGTACTAAGATATACGTAGTATATTTATATAATTCGGCTATTATCTTTACGATCTTTAACGCTTCGTCTTTAATTTTAAAGACGACTTGATCTATATAAATACTAACTAATAATACTTCCGTATCGAGTATTAATAGCTCTCCAAAACCGGCCGCTAATTCTATCGTTTACTTAATATAATATAAAAGGTGGCTCGATAGACCTAAGTTTAGTATATATATACGGAGCTCTTAAGTCTATAGCTAAGCGATGTCGATCTCGGTATAAATAATTTCGCCGTAGTCGAAGACGGTTAAGATAAGCTAATATATAATAAATATCGTCGTAGGGATTAGCTAAAGTCTCTAATATTACTTTAATATAATAAGAACTTTACTTAACCCTACTTATCCGGTATCTTCTTAGATAATTTATTTATAAATAAGAAGTATAATTATTATAATAAAGACCTTATAATATATAGATAAGCTAATAGGATTATTTATAAACGAGCTTAATAGCCCTCGTAACCTAACTAAGGTATAATAAATATAAGTTACGTCCAACTTTAATAAGCTAAGCGTATAGGTAAATATTAAAGCTAAGGTAATACTCTTAACGATAAGTGAAGATTTAATTATCTAAGCTACTTACTCGTAAGAGTTACGTTTAACTAATATCCGAGTATTACAAATACGTTTTAAAATTATAAAATATAAGTGCTAAGTCGTAGTTATAGAAGTATCCTATACTTATAGATATTTATTAGCTATCCCTCCTCGATAATATAATATATATTAGGTATAGTATTAATAACCGGTTCGTAGTACTTAATTGCTACCTAATCGAGGGCCTAAGTATAAGGCGGTATAAGAGTATTATACGTAATAGCTAAGTCTATAGCAAAACGTACTAATAGTTGCTTATTAATAGCCGGCGGAGAGTCGTGTTTATAGCTTACGATAGTCTAAGCGTTATTATCCGTTGGTTCGGAGGTAGAATCCTTTAACGGTATAGAGAGTATATTTACTTACGAGCTTTACGAGACCGGTGCGAATATCTACTTATTACTAATAACGCCGGTTACCGTCGTTTTAAACCCCGCTTAAGGGCTTTATAAAGCTATTATTAATAATTAGGGTAATAGTAAGTCTAAATCTATATATTAGCTTATATTACGTATAAAAGAGGAGATAAGGTTATATACGTTTCTATTCGCTTAGTCTATACTTAGGTCGCTAATTTATAGTTATATAAAATATATAAATACCGGCCGATCGGTACTTATCCGTAGGAACTATAGACCGGATAATATTACCGGTAATTTAAGGATACCTAAAGTAGGTATTAGCGTTATAGAAGATAAAACTAAGTCTTATTAGGGTGGGTATAGATAAAGAGGGCGCTACTTATTAATTGTTAATATTATCGGCCTTTTAGAGGCTAATATCGAAGGGGAAGTTAGAGATAAGAAAATTCGAGGGTATCGGGGGAGGATCTCCTAATTCAAATATCGTCGTCGTTCTACTTAAAGACGAAGGTTTAGTATCGTCCTTAGACGATGCTAAGAAACGTTCTTCGAAGCCTATAACCTAATATTTATAATATTAGAGGCTTTTATAGCTTTCGAGTTATTTAAGACCTCCGATAAGATTTATAATAAACGTAAACTTAATAGTATCGGTATCGTAGAACTCTTATAAGACTTGTTATATTATAGGTACGCCGAAAATACTTATAGAGCGTTGAAAACTAAATAAAGTCGTATAAATAAGAAACTAATTACGTCCGAGGTTATTAAAAATCTAACGTAAGAGTTCTACTACTTATCTATATTTTACCCGTATAAGATATTTAAGGGCTTATAAGTCGTTTTTTATCTTACTTAGTAATCCGATATTATTATCGAACTACTTTAGCTATCGAAAAATAGGTATATAACTAAGGGCCGTTACTATCTCAAATCGGGCGGCTAATTTCTTCTTATATTACGTAAATTTCTTATTTTTAGATTATTTATATATAATTAGCTATCTATTAGATATTATAAGGATTAAAAGAATAAGAGGGAAGAAGGTAGGAGGGTAAGAAGTTAGAAGGGTAAGGAAGCTAACGCTTAATAATACGAAAGTTTATCAAAATTTATTAATAAGGAAGGGAGGGAACGGATATAAGTCTAAAAAACCGGTATATTCCGTAAGCTTAGCCCTAAATTATATAACTTATACGTAATACCTAGTCTCGTAGTTCTATAATATATATTTATTAAGCCTTTAAATTGTTATTATTATTCTAATATAATATAACGCTTAGTTAATATAATACTTTATCTCGTCCGGCCTTTAGATTAATTAAGTAAGGATATAATATAACCGAGTATATTATTAGAAGAATAACTATTATTTATAGCTTCGCTACGACTAATATATAATTAGTTATAACTTAGTAGATAGAAAATAAGACTATATATATAGACTTAACTATCCGTATCGTCTATATCTTAGATAACTACCTACTACGTTACGTTAATTAGCTAAAACCAAAGAGCTAAGGCGCTAAAAAGCTATAAGCGGAGAAGCTAATATTATATAAGTATCAAAGAAGAGAAATAAACCCTTATAAAGTACTAATATTCTATAAAATAACGGCGGATCGTCAAAATAAGATAGCTATATAATAAAGTAGTTGCTCCTAAATCTCTCTTCCGTAAAGCTAATTCTAAGCTAATCTAATATCCTCTTATCCCCCTTACTTTACCGCTTTATTATTTCCTTAATTATAATCTACTAACTCGCCGCTTTTAATATTAGACTAACCTTCTTTTATAAAACTAATAACCGGATTTGGCGACCTCTCTTATTATACCTTTCCTTTCTTCCTTATCTTTACTTAAGATCGGATTATTACTCTTTACTCGAGTCCGGAGAAGACCGTTATTTCTATAATATCTAATTAAAGGAACGATAACCTTAATAAAAGATATTTATCTTCCTACTCTCCGAATAAATTTAGAAATACGAAGGTAAAAGATACGGCTATTAAGACCGAAGTATTAGGCGATCGGACGTAAGACGAGGTATCGGGAGCTCGGCGTTTCGAGACTATTATCTATAAAAGACTTAGCTCTATTTTATTACCGTCGTCTCGAGCTTTAGATATAGCTAAAGGAATAAGTCTTCCTTCTTAATATCCTTTCTATATAAAGACTCGATATCTAACGAATTCTTAAGTTTTAAAACTACTAATTACTAAGAAAAGTTTGAGTTAGTTAGACTTTATTAGAATAATATATAACCTAAGAATACGATATAATATTAATCTTAACCCGGAACTTTAGTAGAAACTAAACTTAGATAATAATAAAAGGCGAGAAATATTTAATAAAGTAACCTAATTTTATAATAAAATAACGGAGTAGCTCGATTTATTCGTAAATAACCGCGATAAGTTTCAAATTCGGTATCGGGATAAGTAAGACTAATACTTACTTCGGTTACTCTAAAAGGTAAAGGAGATTATCTAAACGCTCGTTCTTTAAACGGACCGTTAGTTATTAAACGAGGGTTTTAATATCGATTTACTTATATAACAAATTAATAAGGGGATTATTAACTTAGAAGAGCTAATACTATAGTTTTCGGGCGTCTTAAAACTTTATTATACGTTATTAAAAGATAAGTCGGTAGATAAGATATATAATAAGCTAAGTAACGGGATTCGGAATACCGATATACCCGAATTAATTACGGGGATAAGGAGTCTCCTCGATATACTAAAAGATATAAAGTTAAATATTATTAATTATATAATTTGTATTTTACGACTAATTTTAATCCGAGGTATTATTCGCTTTAAATAATACTTCTTTATAAAGGAATTATAAGCTTATAAGCTTAGTATTAAAGAAGTATAAGTATAATATTAACGTACTAAACTTAATATACGCTTAGAATTTTAAGACTTTCGGTCTTTATATACTCGGGTATTCGGCGATACCGGTATTTTCTTCGATATATTTACTAAACTTCTTTTACCGTTTATATAAACCGAAGACCCTAATTCTAACGTATATATTAATATATTTCGATCTAATAAGGATCGGATACTTAAGCTCCGTTCGGATATATACGATAATATCTACCTAAAGATATATATACGTTAGTTCTAAGAGCTTAAAAAGATGGCCGTTATCGTTATATATACTAATTTCGCTACCTATTAATTCCCACGGCTACTTAGTAACTTAAATAGCGATAACGGATCCTTAAACTCGTCCTTATAAACTTCTAACTTCCTTAGTATACGGATATTAGCTAATATAGTTAATATCCGTACCCGATCCTAAGAGTTATATAACTCGTTACTCGCTCTCCTCTAAATAGCGCTGATAACGACCCGAGCCTCTTAACGATAATAAGACTTTTCGTCTTTTATAGCGGTCTAGATCTTCCGTTACGCTTTATATATTAAGCTCGGTAACTTAGAAAAAGTCCTCTTAACGAAGCTTAACTACGTCGAGAGTAATATCTTTTAAGATATCGAAGCTTACTTCTACGAGTACTTATTCGTAGAGTTAGCTAAGTAGATAAAAGAGTTTAGGAGCCTATTTAAAGTCGGCTTCTTCTATATCGTAACCGGTAATATACCGGCGGTCTAAGTCGTAGTAGGTCAAATATAGTAACTACGGTAGTAAGACCCTAAACTTAGGGCTCGGTTCTTACGTAAACTTAAAGAAGAGGAAGGTATTAAAGTTATAATAATATAGCTAACTTATCTTAGTTTATTTTACTAAAAAGTATAAGGGAAAATCGCTTATATCCTTAAAGGAGATAATATAGTTATATACTCCTTATTACTTTATATATCTTCTTTAACCCCTTAATATTATAATTTTAGGGTTTATTAAATCGAGGCTAATATAGTATTTAACGTTCGACTTATTCGCTTTATTATTAGCTCGGGTTATTACTTAAGGGGCGACGGCGTAGTATAAATATAAAAAGATAAAGGTGGGTATAGATAACTACTTATCTAATAATATTATATTTAGAGAAGTCCCGTATAAGCCGTAAGCGAGTCCTAATTTATAAATCCTTAGTAATATAATTATATTAATTCTTTTTAATATTTTCTTATTAGTAATAGTAATTTATAATACTTATCGTAAGATCCTTAAGCTAAAGGTTTATACGTTAAAGGATATTAGCTAAATTACTTACCTTATTAAAATAAATAAGATAAGCGTTTAATTATAAATAACGTATAATACTAATCTCGCTCGTATTATATTAGCGAACGAAGGTATATATATAAGTCGGAGCTAATAAAATTATCGATCTTCTATATATAAAGATACTTATAAGTATATATAAGATCGAACCTTATATTAATATTACTCGCTCTTTATTCGTTAACTACTCTTTTATACTTTTACTTTTAAAAGTAAGCTACTTCGCTTTAAGTTCTAAAATATATCGGGCTAAAGTAACTTTAGAAGTACCCTTATAATAGCATCCTATTATAAACGCCTAATAATTATCGTTTATTATATATTATTATTAAACGTATTTCCTCTTAAATAATAAAGCTTATAACTAATCCCTTAATCGTTACTTATCTAATAATTCTTATTATTATAACGGCTTTTAGTATTATAAATTAATTAATAAACCCGGGTAATAATAGCTCTAATATCTTACCGATAACGACTTTACCCGGCCGTAAAGTTAGTCGGTAACCCGTAAGATTTGATATTATATAGATTATCGTATCTAACGAAATTATAAGAACGGATCTCGCGTAAATACTACTAATATTAAATCAAGCCGAGTCGCGCCGTTACTAATTTCTAACTTAGCTTATTAAAAAATATTATTTTATACTCTTCGTAAAAGAGGCTATAAATATTAGTATCTCCTCCGAACTATTTTTATTATCTCCGTCGGTTTAACTTATTACTAAGACGATCTTCCCTTTAACGAAGCGAAATTCTTTTATAGAAAATCGATCGATATTATAAGTAGGTATATAATAAAGATCGTAGGGGGCGAGATAATTATCGTTTAAGATAAGAACCGAGAACGGAAACTATTCTAATATCCGCTAAAGTCTATAAATATATTAATAGTAGTAACGGAAGAAGGATATATAATCGAGGTAATTAAGGCTATAATAAAGAGAACGAGTTACTAAGATTAGTTATTATTAATATACGATAATAAAAGAGGTAGTTTATAAGCTAAGTAGCTAATTAGTAGCCCTTCGTAAAAGTTAAGTAAACGAAATCCCGAAGCCCGTTTAACTCTAATTTTGAACTCGTAGTCGGCGTAAGGTCTATTAATTACGTCTAAACTTATAATAACTAAATATACCGTACCTATTATCTTTTCTACTTCTTATATCTAACTTATACGTTACTCCTCTTAAAAGTCGATCTATAAATTCTTTATTCTCCGCTCTAATAAAGAACTATTCTAAATAAATATAAAATTAATAATATTAAAAGTCATATTCCTTATCGTCTTTTAAACGTTTATAATTAATCGGGGATACTCGTATATAAATAAGCGTAATATAATAATATCCCTCGGCTTATATCGAGAATATCGGGGAGCTCCGTACCTCGTTAACGTTAATATAATAAGCGGCTAAGAGATAAAGGTAACTAATAGAATAGCCGGTATTAATATACTTAACGATTAAAAGACGATAGTTAAATAAGGGTTATTAAAGATATTATATTAACTACTAATATAATAAGGTATAATAGCGCTCGGCGGCTTACGTTAAAGTATTATTTAGGTAAGTCGTTTAGGTTTTTTTAAAGTAGGCGCGTTAAGCGTATCGGGCGTATCGTACTTCGCTTACTTTCTCTTTTTATAAGAATCGCTATAGCCTTTAGAATACTTAATAACGTTATCGATAATACTAATAATATTAATACGAAATATTATATAAGTAAGCTCTATCGTATTATTAACGCGTTAACGAGTCTTTTAACTAAAAGGGAAGTCTTACTTATAGCGAATTCTTATATTAGCTCTAAGTTATACTTAAATATCCGGGTCGCTCGGGAAGATATTACTTATTTAATATCCGTAAGGATTATAAGAAGGGCTATTATCTAAATATTCGAGAGAGAAGCTAATAGCTATAAATTTATAAATACTATTAACGTAGAAGATATCTCTTATATATCCGAGACGCTCTCTAAAGAAGCTTATTTGGGATCTTAAGTTCTAATAAGAATAGTTTATTCTATATTAAGCCTAAGATCCTTAGTAATAGTTTTCGTCTAAGAAAGATAAATTTCTATTAATACGTTAATAAGTTATAGACCCTCTACTAAGTAGTAGGTAGGTAGAGGACCGACTTTAAAGGATATAAATCGCGAAGACCGGTTAATTAAGGAGAAGCAAATTATAATAATTTATCTAATAATCCTTTAACGAATTCTTAATTATAATAAAAGTAATTACCTCTTAAGCGAGATCTTCGAATTAATTAATTATTTCTTACTTCTTATTAGTAAATACGTACGTAATATTAATTATAATACTAATCGGTACCTTATCTTTAAATAAATAACTTTCCGGTCGATAAAAGAAATACTCGGCCGTATAAATAATAATATCTAATAACCGTTTTCCCTTATCTCTAAAACCCTACGATAACCTTATCTTATTAAGAGCTACCTTCGCCTTCTTTTATATATTATACGATATTATTAGAGTATTACTAATAAACGGATTTTAAGGGTCGGAGGGCGGATTACGGCGATAACGACGGGTCGTTAAAATAAGCTAAACTATAACGCGGAGTTCGTTTATTCTAATATAGCTAAATAATAACGTATTCGTAATATTATAATAAGAGCTCTTCGAAACTATACCTCTACTAAGGAAATATATATATAAAGGTTAGCTCGGTACCTCCTTTCTTATATTAATCTAATATATAAGACTCGAACTAAACTAACGTTTAATTCCTTAGAGGAGGTATACCTAATACGTATAGTTTATATTATTAATTAACCTAACGAACAATATATATAAGATAAACGATTAGCTCTATAAATTTAATAATCTATAAGCTATAATCTTAATATTTACGTCGATACTAATAGTATAATCTTAGTAAAGGAAAGCTATCGAAAGGTTTTATAATTTTATACCCCCCGTTATATACCTATACCCTTCGTATCTACTTTCTAGAATTGGGCTATCACGGGGAGGAGCAAAAGGAGCTGATTTTTGATATAGAACCTTTCCTTTCTAGAACCTTTCTCTCCCCTAGATAAGCTCTATAATCGCTAGACTAATACTCGGGTGGGTGACCACCGGGGAATCCCTGGTGTTATACGTTTTGCTGTTTTGTTCTGGGACAGCTCAAGTTGCCTCGTTTGCCTCGTCCCCGCCGGCCAACAGACGACTCCGTAGCTCCCCGTTCACGCAGAGCTCTAAGCATATGATCATCAGTTTGTAAAAAAGACTTGGGTTTTGTCTGACCCTGTCTAACGAATGGCTGACCTCAGATACTCCAAGCAATTAGACCTACCAAGCGGCAACCACACATAGGAATATAATTGGGCGTACGGAT
Source organism: Coniochaeta pulveracea (assembly GCA_003635345.1). NCBI lineage: Eukaryota > Fungi > Ascomycota > Sordariomycetes > Coniochaetales > Coniochaetaceae > Coniochaeta > Coniochaeta pulveracea. The sequence goes on along the minus strand of QVQW01000002.1, from coordinate 570,951 downwards.
GCTGAGTACCTATAGCTGCCTGTTGCGTCTGTACAGGTAGCTGTCCAATCATGGTTTGACAACCAGCAACAGCAGATGCGGACAACAAGTATCAGTAGTCCGGCCGAGTCGCCGTCAGCAGTGCTGCCTTAAGTCTAAGGGTATCTCTTATGGACATCCTTTTCAGTGGCAAATGTTTTGTTGGAGCGACGTAGAAAGATCTGCTAACCGCCGTGGGTGGATGAAGGCATGTCACGCTAACAGCCTCGATACACGGGAGAAGGGCCAGTATGACTCAACTGTATATTGGCGGTCGTGAGCCAGCCAGTTGAATCTGATTTGCACTATATCAGCCATGCTTGTGTGATAGAATGATGATTCACGGCAAGCTCAGCCCCTGGGTTACCAACACCGTGGTCAAGGACTCAAGCTCTTAAGTCGGCTTGCAGCCCAACCCGAAAGTTGCCTCTTTGGGGGGGTGTGGGGCTGTCATTATCCTTCCAGTTATCATGCGTGATGCGGTAACCTTGCATCATGATCTTGCTGCAACATTACGAACGTACCGTGACGTCTAGAGGTCTGTGTAATTACAACCATACATCAGTGACTCAAGTCACTTCTGAGTTATTTGTCATGCGATATTTCTAGGATCAGAGGTGCTTGCCCGTCGGTCTGGTTTTGGACGACGTTGGGCGGCAACATCCACTGCCTCGGGCCGCATCGTCATGTGATAAGTAATGCGGCTAGGCCGCACGAGAGAGCCCATCCAATTGGCCAGTATCCTACTTGGGGGTGTCTTGGCAACCCAAAGAAGATTTCAGGTACCTGCCCTACCTGTACGCCGTGAATGGTGTGGCTGTGCGCTTGTGCCACTGACTTACCCTGTACTCTGCATGTTCGCTAGTCCAGTCGGGTGCCCTCTACATATGATAATTGACGGGCTACATTGAGATGGGATAAGCGGAGTGTTGCATGAGAGAGATGCCTCAAGATTTGAAGGAGTGTTGCCGGTGACAGCAATGCTGGATAGCCTCACCAGACTCGTACCGAATCCAGCACGCATGTGCCCGTGTAGTGTGGTAGGAAAGAATTCCCAAGGCTATTTTATCTTGAGGACATGTTATCAGTAAATTTGAGACTCTTGGATTATTCAGTGCGAAAGGTTGACCAGTCCATCTTTCTGGAGCAGTGGTCGAGGCAGCGCTGGGATCTGTTCAATTTTACGTCGTCGACATGTGAATATGGATACGTACTGTACTATGGTAGGTGATGTTACTGGTCCTCAGACCGCACAGTCTGTTGACCGGGCAAGATGGGCTTTGGTGAAACAATCCACTCCCCCGTCAACCCAGCATTACCGGCAACACGAATGTTTTGATGCGAGTCAATACGTCAAGGCCCTGGTCAAGAGCAGGCAGCGAGCCCACCTCGACGGGAATATGACGCTTCTTTGCAGTCGAACAACGTGTAAACTGTCGGTGAGCGTCCGTCCTGTCTCGAGAATGGCGTTCCTTGCTTTGTTGGTCGCGCCATAAAGCTCCCCACCTCAGTTGCGCTGACCGGACTTCGTAGGCCGGGCAATATTGATGCTTCCATGCAAATGTGCGGCGGATCCTTATGATTCCTATCATCCTGCAGCAGGCGTACAGATGGGCATTGCCAAGCGTCTAGGTAAGTCAATCAAATCGGAAACGATGACTGTGCATGTTGTGGTCCCATTTTTGTCGAAGAGGTTGTTGCGCAGCCTGTTGAGGTTGGACATCAACGCAGAAACAGTTCGAGACGAGACTGTAGGGCACCAGAGCATAACATCATACATGATGCCCGTTCAGTATGACTCACTGCCATGGATGCTCTGCCAAATCGGCAATCAATGCCTTGTACGTCATATCCTCTCGTCCTCATGATAAGCATCAGGAGAACGAAATGAGGTCAGCTTGGTTCAAGTGAAAATTTTCACGGTGAGCGAAACAAGCAATCAAAGTCGCCAAGGCCCAGGTTGTCTTCGAGCACCCAAAAGAATACGCCAGCCGGGCCGGGTGCGCGGGTGGCAGGGGGGTAAGTTTCTAGAAGACAGGGGGAAGAGAACAACACCAAGGGGTGCCCGGAGAAGAGGGCTAGCCTGAACTGAGCCAAAAGAACGGATGCCTACCAGCAGTCCAGCACACCACCACGTAAATGCTCGCGCTTGTTGGGTGAAGTCGTATTTAAGGAAGAAAAATACAGTACAGCTTATGTACAAGGCTGGCACCCAACTTGCTGGAAAGCATGACAGGAGCTCTTGGCCCATCCTGGGTACTGCGAAAAAGACTATGTAACAGGCTGCACTGGATTATGTACTGCGTACGAACAAATGGCAGGAGCAGGGCAACGAGGACACCGTTTTTGTCAGTTGTGCCTTCTATGCGTAAAGGTTAGCGGACCCGCCCCCGCTTTCCAAGCACCGAGCTAGGTACCTCTAGGTACGGTAAGGTAGAGGTAGGTACAGGTAGGTAAGCATCTTGCATGTGAAGTGCATTTTTGCAAGCCGTGATCAAAGTCAACGCAGTTAGTGGACGGCGCGTAATTCCGTTATGGGTGTGGTTCAGATCGATACACATGATAAACTCGAGGTGTGTAGGTGGTTGCAGAGATGTGTGCCTTCACATCTCATCACATCGCTTTGAACCACTTACGGACTGCAGGCTATTTCAATGGCAGACCACGAGGTCGACTTGAAAACATTACCCGAGCACAAGGTCAAGACACTGCACGGGCTCTAGAGTATGGCTCATTGGCTTGTTGTCGATGGGAAGGATGCATACGCTGGGCGTTTGACTCCATGTGTTGATGTGACATTGCAACATGGCTCCGTCAGGATCGGAGTTGTTCCGTCATCATGGGGAGGGCTGCATAAGGCAAGGTGCAGAATACACTTGTCGTAGTGAACATGCCCTATCCAGCCAGAAACTGATCATTGGCCTTGTGCAAGCAAACGAATAGTATCGACAAAGTGATCTGCAGGACGCCGGCTGTTCCACCACGGCGGTTCCTGACCTGTTGTGAGACCAGCAAGGCTTGGATTCGTCGTATTTCCTCCGATTTCAACGCCCACCTACAGATCGAGTTTTTCAGTTATTTACCTTCACGTTCTGCTCGATGCAGACCTGAATCAGTGGGTGGCAGACGATATTCCCAATTGATTGCTCGTATGGTCCACAAGCCAGCCGCGAGCTCTCTTCCTATCAGTTGCACTTGTGCCAAATAAACCACGGCTCAGCACCGGAAAGACTCCAGCTTGTGTGAGCAGAAAAACTCTTCAACTGGGAGGCGCAGGCAGACATTCCAATCCGGGAAGTGGTCTTCCGGTGCCGCGAGCTTGGTGGTCGAAGAATCCCAGCTCTCATACTTGTCCTAATCTCGCTTGCCGGGATACCTGGTATGGAAGATTGGTTGGGACCCATGAGCCTCTTGAAGTACTATTCCAGCGTGAGATCAGGATCTGCTCGACTTGTCCTTCAGTCCTTCACAGCTCAAGATTCTGTTTATCAAGTGGGAAATCCCGTTCAGAAGAGTTGGCAGTACTGCACACCGTGGGCCTTCTTCTACCGTTCCACTGGACTCTATTTCAGGGGTCGGTTAATCCACCCACGGCACTACTGCGGATGTGCTGCCCACGCTTCACCGCGGAAGCATACCTAAGCTACCTGGCCCTGGGTACCCAAGCCGGCCCTACCCTCTTGGACCATCTCGTTTTGGCGACCGTCGTATGTCGGTGCCTTGTTAGTCGATTGTCAGTGATCATAGCAGTAAAGAGTGTCGCCCCCGGGAGGCTGGAGAGGACGAAAGTCAACACAGTGGCTTGTCCTACTCTATCTGCAAGGAAGGAACAACTGCGAGACCAATGTGAGTCGAGACACGACGACCTGGGAGCTGTCGTTGGCTACACCGAAGGATACGGTAAAAGGTGTGGCTGGGTAACTGTGCTTCTCTGCCCCCGAAGGCACTGGATATGTGTGACTAATCTGTGGGTCATTGTACCCACATGTCCAATGATTGTCGCACACCCCCCCTCCATAATTTCCACGCGGAAAGCTCAGTCATTGCATTTCCACCTTCCCTGCCAGTCCCTTTTCACCCCTGTCAATATCCCTGATTAAGGCACTGGAACTTGTCGTTGCACTGCTTCAGTGATCCACTGGCTGCAACCTGCACTACGCCCCCCCAACAAGATATATTCGGCCTGTCTCCCGCACCAGCCCTCACAATTCTGGTTTTCCACCACCTTGGCTTCCGCCAATACATTTTTCAGAATATTTGCCTTCATAACTCGCTTCGTCAGCACAGCTTCAAACCAGTCATACCAAATAACTGGATTTGGAAGAGTCCAGTTCATTCCAGAAACACAAGGTCAAAGTCGGCATACCGGACTTTGACAGCATTTTGCTCGGCGCGCAGCGAAGGGCATCACAAACACCAAATCCCTGACATGTTCTCCAGTCGAAGTCGGATATCCTCCCTTCTTCCTACCGACTTCATACCAAGGTGACTTGGTGATATCTTCTTCTCCGTCTCTGGATTACAGGTGCGATATTGCGAACTAGCAGCACAGCGGCATTTACCCAGGTTGAGCAGTGGTTGAAGGGGGAGTGTCTTCACCACTACAACCACAGTTACAACGCCAACACTTCCACAACCGCTATTCTTCGGCCCCCTGATGTGCGTCAGGCATCATAAGGGTCTTCAATAATGGCGTTTCACTCCCCAGCCGGCTCGACTCCTGGGCAACAGGATTACTACTACGAAGCCAACAAATACGCCAGTCCTTCTCCAACTCCGTCACCACGGGCGCCCTCGTACTATTACACCGGCGGTCAAACCCCGATGCGACCAGCGACACGGGCTCACTTCCGGGGCGCGAGCAGCGGCGCATTTGACTATGGCAGTCCTCGAACTCCAGCATTCTCGCCTCGGTATACGAGCACAGGCCATTATGCCACTGCCACTGCAAATGTGAGTTCATCGCGTTCGTCGCGCCCACAACAGCGCCAGCACGGCCAAGCGCATCCGCATGCGCGTCCCAGGCGCGAGCGTCGCCACTCTGCATCCTACTATCGGGCCTCTGACCCCTATGGGGAATCCGACGAGGACGAGCTGATCGAGATTGACGGCATCACATATGTGTTGCCGGCGCGATCGCCGAGGCCGAAGCGATATGCAACATATCACTATGAGAACTACTATCGTGGTGGATATGAGACTGATTACCGCTACTGCTCGCAGACACCAACTAGTGCCCGCCAGCCATTCGTCGATCGAGACCATATGGGATACAGCACGCCTCGGTCGGGATACGACAGGGATCCCATTCCCGACAGACGACCGACAGTAGCACCCGGACACGCTCGCCGGGCTTCAGCAGCCGCTAACATACCGCGTCCTCAAACAGCGCGTCCGACGGCCAGGCAAGCAAGTGCTTCTGCCCACAAGAAGCCACCTCAGCCGAAGAAGGCGACATTGGAAGACGCCAGGAAGCATCGCATACCCGAAGGATACTCGCTCAAAAACTGGGACCCCAGCGAGGATCCCATCATGCTGTTGGGCAGTGTGTTTGATTCCAACTCTCTGGGCAAGTGGATCTACGACTGGACCGTGTACAAGTTTGACGGCAACCACCCCATATCGGAAAATGCTGGCGAACTGTGGATGCTCCTCATCCAACTATTCGGCAAGATCAAGCGTGCGGAAGAGAACATGCCCAAGATCCGGAGTGCGGAGAACAAGGAGATCATCGAGGACTTCATTGAGTCTGGCGAGCGACTCACGGACAAGCTCAGAAAGCTTCTCAAAGCCTGCGAGACGCCGATGCTCAAATCTGCTAAAAAGGCCAAGGACAACCAGTTGGGCCTGAGCGCCGGTGTCGAGTTCGTCAACACTCTATGGGGACGCGACCGGGAGCTGGAGAGGACGGAGCGATTCATGGCCTCTGTCCGCCTTTGGAACTTGCGCTTCGATGCCAACTGCGACGAGATTCTGAAGAAGCCTACTCTATAATGGACTGTGTTCCTTGGTTAGCTTTCCCTTACTCCTACTTCCACCACAGGCAGGACTTTTGGACTTTGCATCTTCTGCCATGGTTTGCATTTCACTTTCCCGGACTTCCCGTTGCTCCATTCTCCAGGTCACAGCAGGATAGGAACAGGATTTTATCAACAACATGTCAGACATTCATGTTCAGGACCACGGCGAAGGGTTATTTATTGCCTTTCCGGATTTCTCGAGCGCAATACTATCGGGAGCAATCCCACTGCGGCCATTTCCACGGGCCGTCAAGAGATACCCATCGGTCTCTCTGTCCATCTATCAGGTGGTCATGTGCACGCTGAGATTTTGACAGTGCTGCTTACCACCCATGCTGCCATTTGGACAGAAGTCGCGATACAGGAGGGAGCAGGGGTTTGTTTGGTTCATGCCGTCATCTTTCAAGTTCGTTGGAGGTATCACAAAAGTCTCATCTCTGGCAGGGACATACTCATCAATTTGTACAACATACATTGGGCGGGTGTTGGCTTCGAAGAGTTTTTGACATCTATTGGGATACTGTACAGTGTAGGAACGATCTCAGGGATCATAGCGCCGGGTTTCTCTACTACTTCAGCGTGGTGCAATGGCTTATATTTAGACCGGGTGTCATTTTTTTCGGCTCATTGTTCTGGATGGGACCGTCGCTGGGCGTCTGGTTGTCTTTTTTTCTGCTTTTCGACTGTCAGCGACTGACTCCGATATTTACCAGCGAGTCGTCATGTTTCTAGTGCTTTTCTCTTTTCGCAGTTGTCCGGGTTTCTCACAGGATTGGATATACCCTGGGTGCTTTCGGTTCGACTGGCGCTGGAACGCGACCAGCAATAGATAGCGTGTTAATTCATCTTCCTCACAAGTTACCTCTGCCTCTCCCATCGTGCCCAGACGTGCACCTAATACCTACAATGCAGAAGTCATAGGTGACAATCGTGGTCTTTCTGTCCCCCCAAACAACATACCTACCCGTATCTCTCTGTATGTGCCCCTCTTCATGCGGACGTAGCAAGCCCCACCAGTCCGGATGATGGTGATGCATGTTCAACTGATATCCGTACATTATTGCAGGCTAGGACTCGCATTGCATCGAACCAAGACATTGGCCGCATGAAAGGCCAGCCACCAGAAAAAACCTTGGCCTCAACCTATGAATATGTCCCCTCACCACATCAGAAGCTTGCGTTGGGCATCAATGTTTTGAAGCCTGGACGATAGTCGCGGCCTTCCACCTCATACACGGTATATGCCATTCCCAGAACGACCTGTCTGTTCCTCTACTCCTCTCCTTGTCTTTTCTCGTTTCTTTTTCATTTTGCACCTTCTTTTTTCCTTTTTGCACTGGAGTTTTTGTGTGTGCGTTTGTGGATATTCCAGCTTTATCGTCAGCAATTAAGGTTCTGTATCACATTGGTGACCGATTCTATGGCATGGGGAAGAACACGTCCTCGTACAACTGACATCAAGTTGGCGTTCGCTCCGAGGTAATGTCTTTTGTCTTATTCTCTCTCTACCGTTTGCTTCATCTTTGTTCTCCTTCATGCCGTTACTAGTTATCTATTCGACATTCTTGCTGTGTCAGCTCTTCTGTTGGATTCAAATTCATCGGCAGGAGGCAGTTGATTCCGTGGGGCCGCAGAGATTTGAACATGAAACATTCCTGGGTACCATCAAGGTTGATTGTGCATCGTTGCATACCATGACACGCGGCGAACCATTTCAATCAAATTGCGACTCGAAATGAACGTGTTTGCCAACTGCTCAGACAAGCCCCCAAGCCATTCCAGCGCCCCGGGTTCGGTGAGCGCTGGAATACGCGGTGAGCCTGGCGACTCACCGCAAGCTGGAGTCGCGGAGGAAGCTGCAGCGTTTCTGACCCAGGGATTCAGGCTGGAAAGCACTGTTGCCGGGATTCTACTGCTCACACATTCATACCTCCACGTACGCACGTCTTCTGAAGTCCCTCTGGCATCTCTCTCAAACGAACAATGCTCCCTACCTTCTTTGTTCCATCTCAGACACGGAGCGGCAGCTTAGCAAGCGCGAACTTTAAATGCCTGCACCATGCCAAGTCTGAAATTGGTGTGGAATAACAACAACGGGCACTGTGTGTGTTCTGTGGGCTTGGCTATTGCTGTATTGGGGCTCAGGTGGAGATGGGTGTGAGCGTATCCAAGTGTGGAAGTGTGCTTGTGCGTGTGCCACGAACGGTCACCCCTTGCGTGAGGAGACGCAGAGGGCTCGTACAGCAATCACACGGTTCCCCAGGTTCAATTGACTGTGGTGCTGTTTGTTGCCAATCTGAGGCAAACAACAGCACGTTGCCAGGAGATTAGTGACCATGTCCCTGTCGTGCTCGAGATGCGAATTGCCATGATGCGCGAACCGTTGTCGACACGACGTGGATGGAAAAGGTTTGCGACACCAAGACAGCATCGGGCCTTCCGTCGCGGCTGTAAGTCAAATGCGCACACCCACCTGCACGCCGGCAGCCTCGTCAAGGCCGACGGACCAATCTCGCATTGCGCTGGTGGTACACCAGCGTGTGCCCGACCATCACCGGGTGGCCATCACGCACATTTAAATGGTATTACCCAGAAATCTTGGGCGCTTAACTGAGGAGTCAAGACAGTCTCGTGCGTGTCCAGACAGCTTTAACATTGTTTTTAAAGGCTAAAGGTAACAACGTGAGATGCATGATCAGTTCATCACCATCCCGTCCTTGGTTCACCGGCAATTCAGACAACCCACATGGCAGAGTGCCCCATCCACACGCGCTTGCAGCGGGTCAGATCGTACGCGGCCACTATTTTGGTGTATGGATCGCTGCTGTGGCTGCATCAGCTACAGTAAAGTCTAGGGTAACCATGCATTACGTGCAGCAGGACTCACCGGCCCCCAAAAATACCCTGGTGCCATGCTGCGTGCACCACTACGGCAATGACTGCATGGTCTGAGCCGCTGCTTACACAGCACCCGCATAAGAGGCACTCAAGCATGACAAGTTGAAGGGGATAAGCATGTCTCAAGGAAGCAATTAGCCTGATCGGAGTTACGTTTTCTGATACAAGCTTTTGTCTACCCTCTCCGGCTCCGCCTTGCATGACCATCCACTGGTCTTCTGGGGTACCGTTGTTCCCCAAAATGGATTACAGCAGCAATACCACAGTTTAGATACTTGTCCCGATATCCGTGTCTTCATCACCATGCGCCCCGAATCCCAAGCCGTTCCGGATTTTGTTCTCGATCTGGACGATATTCCTGGGCAGGACAAACCCAAGGCCGAAGAAGACGAACAAGGCCCACTTCCAGCGGAACGGATTGAAGGCCACGCAGAAGACGAACCACCAGACCAGCTCGAGGTACGTGAAGAAGTCGAATGGCCCGGTGGGCGACGTCGCCTTCAGGAGCCGCGTCATGTCGATCCAGCGCTTCATCCAGAACTCGCTAGGCCGTGTTAAGGGATCGGTGCAGAACATCAAATGGATTCTGGTGTAGATGCCAATGTGCCAGTTGCCGACGGTGCCGATTGCGTTCATGTAGGTGCTATGGGGTGTCAGCATCTTTGCACTTTTTGTTTTGGACGCATGTGTAAAAGCATGGCTTACCAGTTGATCGCCGAGATGGAGGGATGATTAGGTGGGAATGTCTGCAAATACCAGTTGGGCGGAGAATACGGCTCGCGGAAGCAATCCTTGGGGAGGAAGGACAGCTCCGGCCGCTTGTACCCCGTCGCCATAACGACGATATCACCCTCAATGACGTCCCGTATGCCAGGTCCGCCAGCGGGGACACCCTTTTCTCGCCGGTTGACCTGCACGCCATTGGGAGTGAACTTCTCAATATCGCATCGGATCCACTCGGCTTGTCCCGACCGGAGCTTGTCCATGACGTCCGAGTTAACCATTGGTGTGTCAGTGAAGATGCCCTTGTTGGTTGGCGCGATGTCCTTCAGGTCGCGGTAGAAGAGCTTGCGGAGGAAGAACTCTGGGATCCACGAGAACATGGTCTCCTGCCCGAATATGTTGAGTGCCAGCAGCATGTTGACAATTGGATTCCGCGGTATGATCCACTTGTCGCTGCGGGCGAGGATGTATATCTTGTCTGCACCCTCGGCCGAGGCAAACTCGAGGGCTTCGACGGCACTTGCACCTCCTCCGATGACAATCATTTTCTTGCCTCTCGCCCGCTTGCCCGTCAGCTGGCTCGAGTGATGGATCTCGCCCTTGAAGTCTTCCATGCCATCAATGTGCGGAACTTTTGGGTCCCCGCAGGTGCCGACGGCGGCGATGATGCCCTCGAACCGGCCATTAGAGGTGTTGTTGATGATCCATCTCCCACCTTCGTCCTGATAGACGTTCTCCACCGGTGTGTCGAACCTGGTGCGGGTGTCCAGGCCGTAGCGCTTCCAGAGGTGCGTTACCTGACTGACGATCTGCTGGCGGTTCGGGTAACCGCGCTCCCACTTCACCGACGGGTGAAAGCGGTACATCATGGAATGAATCTGCAGACCGGAGGTGTTGTTGACCTTGCTCCAGATGCCTCCCAAGTTGTCCTTCGAGCCAGCCTCAAAGATGACCACGTCGAAACCGTGGCCTATGCAATGCGCGGCAGCCGTCACGCCTGTGATGCCGGCTCCTATGACAGCTATTTTGGGCCGGTCCAACCGCTTGCTGGGATCTGGTGGGTTTGGGGACAGTATCTTGTCTAGAAACCATTGTAAAAGTTGGTAGAGGAAAAGGAAAGGGTGGAATATGGGATTCCACACATGCGACGTTGCTGACATCGTAGCTAATCAAGCTTGAATAGCTGCACTCTAAACCAAGGTAGGTTTGGAAGTGAGTAAACAATCGAGATATTTCCGTCCGGCGTCTTTTCATCTTTAAAAGCCGCTGCGAAACCAAGACCGTTGAGCATGTGAATGTCGTCCCCTGCCAAGCCGAGTAAAATCCGCGTTGCATGACTGCGACGCAGCGCTGACGTCACGCATCAGCATGTGAAACTGAAGCTCATGGGTCAGCAACAGGGAGTTCCAACATGTGAATGTCAACATTGCAGTTTCTTGTCTTATGTGCTGTGTATAATCGCATTGTTGTTTGTCTCCACCCCATTAGCTGCTGCTCCTTCTGACAGCCCACCGCAGCACCAGAACTCGGTTCCATCGTATGGCAGTTCGGAGGCAGCGTTACCCTATCATGATGGACATTGATCCTGTTCGTCGCGATTATCTGAGCTATTGGCTGGATTCATGCTCGAAACATTAACCTTCGCAACAGTCGGCGGCAGATGCGCGGATTTCGAATCATGACCTAGAGAGCTGTCACTACCGGCATGAGATACTCACAACAGCCCGCTGAACATGACCAAAGGCGCCATGTAACCATCACACTATATCACTGGTGTCCGCCAACCGTTCGTATAGTAACGACCGTTCTCGTGTCTCCGAGCCTTTTACCGCTTACAAAGGCTTCACATTCCTGGGCAACTTCTTCCTTGGAGACGTAGTCAACATCTCCCACACTCTTTCCGACATCCTAGCTACTATATGGCCCAGCCCACAGCCAACATCCCAAGTGCTCCCCGACATGATTGCCCGGCTTCCCGCTGAGCTGAGAGGCACGTTCTTGCAGTTCTCGTCCTTTTCTGTGTTCGGCAGCGATCCCGACAATGTCTCTAGCCACGGCCTCCTCCTGGTGTGGAAGTGGACCAAGCCAGAGAGTCCTTACCGCACGACAGGGTTCTGGAAGCCAGATCTTGCTGACATACTACAGAACGGCGAATGAAATGGCGGCAAGGAGTTGGTTCTATTGGTGGGAGGCGTGTCGGAAGAGACACTGGAAAACATAAGAGCTGCAGGTCGTGAAGTCGTCAGACTGAGCTCTTCTTCTGCGGACCAAGGCCATCGGCAGCACAAGGCAAAAACGTCCGTATCATGAGGGTTAGTGGCCTCCTAGGGTGGCAGGTCCCATCCGATTGACGACCGGGATCTGGTATGCCGCGTCCCTCTCCTTCCTTACGGCACCCCAGAAATCATACGCCCTTCTTTCCCTCTTCCGTTTCTCTTCCAGTCTCTCCTGCCTTTCCCTGGCCGCAAGCTTTCTCTCCCTTCTTGCTTTGGCAGCGGCCGGTGTCATGCTCTCGACCTTGTCTCGCCACCACTTCATGCCCCTCTTCCAGTGCCTGTAGAAGTACATGAACCACCCCTGCACTCGCTCACTGAATGCGGCTACCAGGGTGCCGACGATCAACGCCACCGACACGGGGAGAGATATAGAACCAATGAAGGACAGCGACGGCACGTCCTTCTGCCATTCAACGGTATTCATGCCGAACAGTCCAGTGAAGAAGGACAACGGGAGGAAAATAACAGTAAAAGTGGTGAATATCATGACAGATAGGTTTTGGGAGCTGGCAAGCTCGGTTTGAATACGCGACCAGCGGACGTCGTCGACTTGAGCTTGGCGCTGGGCCATCTCGAGCAGTTTCTCGTAGTCCTTTTTAGTGGTGTCCACACGTTTCAACATCTCCACTGTGGTAGCTTTGTACTCCTTGATCCGCCCCAACGCATCTTTCAAGTAGCTACGGCCATTAGATGTCAACGGGGCCAAGTCTGGACGTTCGTAATGACCCGTCATGGCTTCAATCACGACCTCTTGATCGATAAAAAGCCTTAAGAGGGTGTTCAGCTCGTCCTCCATGTCCCTGAGTTCCAAAAGAGCCGATGTATTCTCTCGATTTTCCCTCTGCGCCTTCTCCAGTTCTCGTTTGTATCGCTTCTTAATGCTTTTGGAGGTACTGCTGTCCGGATCATCGGTCTCCGCATCCGACCCGGACACCCCGGCGACTAGTTCCTGATACGTCTGAGTTCGGAATCCTTTGAGATTCATGGTCATCTTCTCCGCCAACATACCAATCGCCTCTTCAAAGATGCGAAAGATCTCCAAGTCCGGATGCGACGATCTCTCCAGCAGGACAGTGACAGAGTGTAGGACAATGAAAGCCGCTAATTCCAAAGCATTCTCCGTCCGCCCGGTCAAGTCGCCGTTCAATTCGTTGTAGACCGAATTGCGTAGATCAGCCTGCTGAAACAACGGTCCTTCTTTTGGTGATGACTCCCGTTTCGGAAAGAATGTTACGAGACTTGTGGTATCAATGGCCCAGAGCCACAGCTGATCGACCATCAGAACATTCCCTTCTCTCAGTCTCTGCTCACCGACGTCCAAGTCCTCTTGCCCAAAATCAACTTGCGAGATCCTCGACACCTGGCTTTTGTCCTCGCCCGTCTTACTGACACTCCGCAGTCCGCTGCTGGACGTGGTCCCCAACGTCCTACTTCTCCGACCATGACTATCCCATGAAAAGAACGAATGATGCGTCTCGGCGCGACGTAAGCTCGCGCCAACAGGGTGCGAATGAGGCTCTTTCTTGGTGAGCTTATACAGCATCTGATCGTCATCACGAGCATACGTGTCTTGTAGAGAGGGATAGCCATATTGGTCTAGTGTCCGCCGACAGTTAAGTGGTGGATCACAGCCGAGGTGCCCCCATACCACCCGCAATTCCAAAGACTCTAGCTCGCCGACTTCCTTAGGGACAGGACTAGCTCGACCGTGGAGCAGGCGACGCCGTATGAGGTTACGACGCTTGATCATGTTCGAGTAAGTGTCGAAATGAAGGTACGGCATGTACAGATAAAGATAGCTGGCAGGGTTGACATCAGGTGGCGACGAGCGCATGCTGGAGCTAGATGGTCTCGGAGAAGAAGCTGGCCCAGCGGGAAGGTAGTTGCAGGCGGGCTTGATGAAAGATGGCTGCGACTGGGAGTGACGTCCTTGAACTTGACGGGATTCCCAGTTTTCATGGTTGAAGAGACGGGAGTAATTTTGCTGATGTGTCTCGGCGAGTTTGTCAAAGATTTCCTTGACCCAGAGAGGGTCGAGGAACGGAAGATGAATCCACATGAACCTGCGTCGATCGGGATCAGGGCGAGAAAAGCCGGCAGCCAGATCTTGGAGTGAAAAGGTTCGAGTTCGTGGATCGGGTCTGACGAGAGGCTCCACAGCCTCCCTGCCAGTAAGAGACTGAGCATCGAGTTCAGCAAGCATTTCCTTTTCCTTCTGAGAGTCCAGTATAGGCTCTGACGCGGTAGTGCTGACACTTCCAGATCTAGAAGGTCGCTGACTGTCGTGCGATACCAGCGATGGCACAGTGAGGGACTGCAGCCGTCTCATGACCGTGGCCGGCATTGAGCTTGAGGTTGGTGGAGCCGGTCTGACGGATGGCTCGTGAACGACGATCTCTGGTTTGTCAGATGAGTGAGACTCCGACCGTCCATGCTTGAAGACCTCTTTAACCCCTGACCAGATTCCCAGGCTCGCATCGACGACATGCCCGGAGAGCGGCCGGTGACCACGCGATAGACTTCTTTTCTTCTCCCTCTTCAATCGTTCTTCGAGACACTTCTCCGGTCCTTTGGCAAGAAAATCGGCAAGAGAGTGCTTGGTGAAGTACAGCCGTATAGCTGATTCCATCTCGTCATCTGGATCCTCGTAGAAGCCGATGAGTTCAACGCGAACATGTTCCTTCAGGTGGAGCGGATGGTGGGTATACGAGCCACTCAGCGCCTCCGCCTTATCGACCGCTGCTGACAGATCTGCGAGAAACATGGCCAGCGTACGTGGGTTCTTGGTGCCAAAAGACGCGCAGTTGGCGTGATCACTGTCCACCGAGAATACTTCTTCTGGCCAGATACCTAGCAAGCTTGACTTGATGGATGCCAAAGGAGCGCCGAACCGGACCTCACCCGTAGATGCCGCGTCCGCGCCCACACCAGACAACTGTGAGTCGATGGTCTCATAGAACGTCCATACTCGTAGCTCGCTCGATATATCCTTGAAATCCTCATTCAACCTCAGCAGCTTGCTGTTCCCCAGCCGAAGATCATCCGCTATCGAGCGAGGAAGTGGCCGCTCCAAATGCAGCAGATTCTTGATGCTCACGCTGAGGTTCTTCATCGACAGGTAGCTCGACCCCCGATGAGGAGTTCCTGCAACAGTTAGTGTCCATCTTTTGTGGGTATTACGGGCTAACAGGAAGACTTGTCTGCAGGGTGAAGTCAGGCGACTTACCGAAGAATGCAGTGCCATGGCAATTGTGTACCAGGCCCTTGAAGGCCTGACTCTTGCTAGCCCTTACCAACAGCATCTTAGTTACCAAACCTCCCACACTATGAGCCACAAAGAATAATGGCCTATTCTCCTGAACCCTCTCTTCCTCCCTGAGCACCGTAAGACACCGCATCAAGTCATCTGCCAAATCTTCCAGTGTCATGCCTTCCACCATACTGCGATGCCGATACACCAGTACGCGTGCTCGATTGTTCGCCTTTCTGATGCCTTGTCGAACCCATACCTGAGCAGCCTTGGGTAGGTTTTGGTTGAGCCCGGGACTTAAGATCACGTCCTGCGCCAGTTCCCTCACCGCGGAATGAGGCCCGGCCGCGACAGTGCTGTCATCATGGCGGGTGAAATAGTCATCCGGAAAGGGGTCCGATCCGATCCAGGCCTGCAGCGGGTCTGCTGCCCCAGGACATGAAACAACTACAATGTCGACCTTGGTCTCGTTGTAGCCTGATCCGCCGATGTCGCCGTCTATGTAGGCAAAGCCTGGCTCCGGGTATAGGGAGCCCAGATCTGATTCGTGAGCTATATTGTCGATTTCAGTATGACTGACGTTGACAGAGGAAATGCTAGTGCCTGGCGTTTCGTGGGTAATCTGTGTCGTGGGTTCGTGATGAGCTTGCTGGCTTCCTAGCAGGCCCGTCTGGCTATATTTGTGTACGTCCATGGTGAAGTCATCCATCAACAGCCAGTATTACATGGGCCGAGAGGACAAAAATGTGGAAACGACGCATGGCAACATGTAATATCTCCAAAAAGCTGTTGGCACTATGCAGCGATGCCCGAATTATAAGCCACGGGCCTGTAAGCTGAGGTTGTGTCGGGGGCGCGTGACATCCTGGTCATGTCGTGCATGGCTGTCAGCTGAAGGGGCTGGCTGCCTAGTTCGGGGACGAGATTGCAGTTGGAGTTGCATTACCCCCCAGGCATAAACTCGGCCCCAATCATACCAAATATCGTTGCTACACCATTGCACATGCAATGGTCAGCGGGATGGCTGTTGGAAGGATTGAAGGGAATAAGTCTCATTGGTGATCAACTGGCGAGTATACACTGGCAAAGCCAGGTTAGCAGCAATCAGCCCCGCGATGGCCTCAAGTTGTATTAACAACGCTAGTTAAGTCCGCTTGCTATCAAATCAGTGGCTGCTGGTAGGAAAAGTGCCCACTTGTGAATACCTCCAGGTAACGTCCCTTTCTGCGACTAGAAAGCTGGTAAGAAACTGCATTTCAGCCGTCTGGCGCGACTTCGCAACTTGATGCTCCACAATGGGCTCAAGTGCTTCGAGAGTTATGCAATCTGGACCTTGAATAATCATGCCGAATTGTGTTGACTATGATTGTGAACTCAAGCGACATGCCCAAGCGACATACCTTGCACGGGCACTTTGGTTCGCAGCAGCATACTTCTCAACCACGCGTGCCGAGTCCTGCGTTAGACGCACTCTCACCCACGCGCACTTCTTCCTCGGGAACGCCAACGCCAACGCTACTGGCTGTACTGCTGAGCATACTGACCACTCGGGGGCGTTCCTCTCGCTGTGGTGCAATGCTGATCCCGCCTCCGCCGGTGGTGCTGACGCTCTCGCTGCGGTGCCGGCTGGTGCTGGAGCTTCTGCGGCTTGACCTGCTGCTGCTCTGTCTCTCCCTAACCTGTCGCTCCAGCTCACGGATTCGCAGCTTCAGTGCCTCGTTCTCTCTCTTGACGTTCTCCATCTCCTCTCTGTAGAATGCCGTTTCTTCATACCGACTCGTGGCCTGGATGATGCCGGGCGAGAGCATGCCCGAACCAGACGTGGCAGTGGCTGCTGAGGTGGGCGCGCTGGAACCGGCAGTGGTGATATTGCTTGATGTAGGGCCTTCGCGCTGGGCGAAGTATGACTGTAGAGATGGTTCGTTGGGGTGAGTTAGAGAAGCTGATACTGATGAGAGATGGCCTGGGGTGGGAGATCCGGCTTGGCTACGGCGCGACGTCGAGCTGCTTTGACGGCTCATGCTGATACCGCCTACCGAATTTGCCGTAGGGCGAACTGGAGCGGGGGACGAGACTGATTGCGCCATGGAGGATGTGGATACTAAGCCTGGTAAGGCTGAGAAGCTGCGTTGGCTGGCATTCGATGCGGTTCGATTATGCCGCCTATTATCTGCTCCGGCAGTGCTGGCGGATGTGGAGGAGGCGTTGGATACTGTTGAAGCGTTTTGGGAGGCACGCAGGATGGAAAGCTCGCGGGTTAAACGGTTGACCTGTAAATGAGTATAAGGCGTCAGCGACCCGAGCAGGACAGAATTGAAGAAAAACGTACTATGCCCTCCTGCTCCTTTTCTAACTCTTGATGAATGTCAGCAGCGGTGTAAGGCCGCGGATGCCGGACAGGGGCGGAGGCTGGGCTAGACATCGAGGTGTCGGCTAGAATGGGTCCAGCTGGGATGGTTGGAAGCGCAAAGTGAGGAGACGGCAGAGGAGAGGGAGACCCGGTGGCACCTTGGCTGACCGTGCTCTGGTTTGATGGGAGGATGTTGAGGGAAGGCGAGGGTGGAAGAGGAGGAGGAGGCATCTGTTGCGAAGCCTCTTTTGCGAGGTCATGGGGAGATTTGGGAACGCTGTTAAGGTCAGGCATCTCGAAGCTTGTGGTTTCAGGTCACTGTCAGAGAAAGAACCGGTCAAGGATAAGGTAGTTGACACGATCGTAAATCAACTGGTGGCTTCGTGTTGCGGCTATGAAGCATACGCCAACAGTCACGACAAATTTACAACAAATGTAAATAAATTTGGCTCTTCATGCACTAAAAGATATCGAAATCCGCGGTGGTCTCTGATTCGATACTGGAACCCGTATTCAGCTGGATTGTTCAAGCCAATTAAGCCAATGTTTTGGTTTGCAATCGAACCAAGGTGCGAGGCTGACACTCCGTAAACACGCCAAGCGACAGGGTGCCTTTCTGGCCGTTTGACGGGTTGCTGATAGTGGGGTTGCTGATAGTGGGGTTGCTGGACAAGCGGGAGGGCAGATACCCAGGTACATAGACACAGAGGTACCCTCTCTTGGCTCAATAAGGCTACCATATATGGACATACCAGATGCAGGTACAATACGCATAAGTGGCCTCGTTGAGGGCCGAGATCGAGTATACTGCTGTAACTGCTTCAAAGTTTGTACCTTGTTTGAAGACGCAAGGCTTACCTATTCTGCGAAGTTAAGGAGAAAGCTACTTCTAGCGGGTACTGGGTAAACAAGGGAAGAAGCTCGCGATAAGAGCTTCAACCCACCGATAAGGTACTATGATGTAATAGCTCTCTGGCTTCACAATGACGGAACTGCCGGTACAGGAGTTGAAACTCACACTGAAATGGACCTCTGATGTCACATAGCTCTCCAATCATGCCAGATATGGGGCTTACTTAGTAACTGACTTTAACCGGTGGGATGCTCACAGGTAGCTGCTATTTAACGTCCACTCGCACTTCCAAACTGTCATCTTGCAGTTAGAATCATCCTAACAACTACCTTACGCATTTTCCGTCTACCACAAGCTTCAAAAGACTCGACCTTTTCACTACTACACACGTACCGTAAGTCTTAACGGCGCATACCATCATGTCATTGCAACGACAATTGCTAACGGGGTGCAGTCAGACAAGAAACCAACCATCACCATGCCCACCCGTGAAGGCCACCAGTCCCCTCCTCCTGAGGAGTCCTCTGACAAGCAAGTCAACAAGCCTGCATCCGGCACTGGTACCGATGACTCCAGTAACAAGGAGCAGACCAACCAAGCCGCCCTTGATGTACGTTTTCGGAAACCTCAAGTTGCCAGCATTTTGGTAGCGGGCAATCGCTAATATCTCATCCAGAACCTCTCATCAAACCCGAAGGGTCCCCTCGACGATGCTGTCACAGACAAATTCTCGAAGAACAAGCCGGCGACACGAGCTGAGGAGTGATTGCCGGGATATAGCCAGCTGAACGACGTTACTTTGTATATAATAGCGATGATTTCATGACGGCAAGGACCCAAGAGTCTGGAGTCCTAGATCACAGTACGGTCTGATAATACGTTGGTATCCCAAGCACTTCTCAACCCATACTTGGGGTGTGCCCCCATTAACGGGCTTGATATTGCTGTACAGCAGCTGTGTGTGACTATGGTTAGAGCCAATTCTTCAGACGCTACCCTTCTTTACGTACCATCTATCGGCTCGGCCCATACTGTTACCCTGATCAGCCACCGGATATCACCTTGTTTATTAACTTGGAGCATCACATCCCTCTGCTTGAGCTCTGTGCCTGATCATAATCACCTTGGCCCCTATAACCCAACAACAGTACCAATGTTCCAAAGCGCGCTACACCAAAAAGCAAGATGAAAAACCAAGATTGTGCAATAATATGCTAATGGACAGAGCACACGGAAACATCCTTACCTGACTAACTATAGTTCAAAGTCCATGATCTACTCTCACGGTACGTACAGAGTCAAGTGCAGTTCATCGTGGTGGATATCTCATTCAACTTCGCTAATTCACAACAATGCTCCAAGGTCCGTTCATGCCTGACTCTGGCCTCCCTCACCATCCTTCGTTACGACCTTATCATCAGGCGAGAATTTCAGACTGACACTGTTGACACAATGTCTCTCGTCTGTCGGCGTGGGAAACCCCTCGCCCTTGAATACATGCCCCAAGTGCCCGCCACAGTTGGAGCACACTATCTCTGTTCGGGTCATGCCATACGCCCGATCCTCGTGTCTCGTTACGGCGCCGGGAATGCTGTCAAAATAGGCGGGCCACCCACACCCGGACTTGAACTTCGTGGCGGCCTTGTATAGCGGTGCTTCGCAACCGGCGCAGGTATAGACACCCTCTTCGGGGTAGTGCTTGTCAAACTTGCCAGATCCAGGGGGCTCGGTTCCTTTTTGGCGCAGGATGCGAAACTGCTCGGGAGAAAGGACGGCGCGCCAGTCCTCGTCGCTCCGGGAGTCGGGAAAGGACATCTTGGAGGACGCAGACGAGGAGGAGAAGAGGCTGCCTAAAAGTGGAATAGAGGGCATGGAGCGCAGGACGGTGGCTTGGGCTGGCGCAAGTCGGAATGCGCGTGCACGGTTTAACGCTGAGAATGCGTAAAGTGAACGTATCAGGGTGGGGAAGCGTAGGAAGCGCATGAGACGAAGTGTGGAAGGTTTGAAGAAGTACGAAAGCTTTTCGTAGAGATATGGTGAGAGGTGTGAACGAAGCTATATATTCTTTGCAGTAAGAATCGAAGTTGAAGCTCTGACAAATCCCGGTACCCCCTCCCCCTTGTGAATGTGAAGCTTTCTGGAAGCACTGTGGCGCCCAGATCCCCACGCAGTGGTTGCGTCACAGATCTTATCCGACGTGGCGGGACCGTTTCACAGCGCTAGCGCTAACCGGTACTGCTTAATAAGGGGGTTGCAACAAAACCATGCGCCTTATTCCAAATACCGAGACTGGAGGTTGGAAATGGACCATAGGCATCTCATCCGTCTAAATCCTGGTAGGAACTAACTCCAGAGGGTTCAGCTTCTGTTCCACCACTGCAGAGTGGCGGCTTATTACAACAGCACCCTTTTTCGCAGCAGTGTGAAGTCGAGACTGTTTATGCAAGTAACCGTGCACTTAGTCATCCAGCCGTCTCGGAGGTTGGCATTGAGCTCACTTTAATTTGGCCCCAACTCCACGCCCGCCTTGTTCCACTCGGAGTCGTCGAACAAAACAATAGAATTATACCTATCTGATCGCAACGTGGCCTCACACACAGCAAGCTCAACTCCACAACCTCACCCGTAGGCTACTAACTGTTCGCTCCCATAACCAACTTGAAGATGTCAAGAAGACCTCCGAATCCGGCAGCGGAGCGGGCTGCTCAGAACCAGCAGACCATCAAGTCGCTCTTGAAGTTGGAGTGCAACAAGGTGTGCGCGGATTGCAAGAGGAACAAGCGTATGGCGTCCCCCACTATCGCCCGGTCGTATATCTGTTGGCTATACTGATCATGCCTGCGTACAGATCCACGATGGGCGAGCTGGAACCTTGGTGTGTTTATCTGCATTCGATGCTCTGGCATCCACCGAGGTATGGGTACACATATTAGCCGAGTCAAATCTGTCGATCTCGACTCCTGGACGGACGAACAACTGGCGAGCGTCCTCAGATGGGGCAATGCTCGGGCGAACAAGTATTGGGAGGCGAAGTTGGCTCCGGGTCACGTTCCCTCTGAGGCCAAGATCGAGAACTTCATCCGGACCAAGTACGAGCTCAAGAGATGGGTCATGGACGGCCCCATGCCTGACCCGGCAACCCTCGATGTAGAGGGCGATGACGACGTGCCTCTAAGTGTGGTGAAGGAGAAACAAAATGTTGAGCGAAGGGAGAGCGTTCGGAAACAGTCCGTTGGTCAGTCAGCGGCGCCCCGAGTTGCTGCTCCTCAACCAGTGGCCGATCTTATTGGAGGAGATGTACCTCCTCCAAGGGCAATTTCCGCCGGTCCGGCTGCTGGCAAAGTCCCGGCCAAGGCGGCCGCTGTACCCCCGAAGACGACCAGTGCCAAGGACTCCCTGCTGGGGCTGGATTTTCTGGGCACCCAACCTGCGGCTCCTCCACGGCCGGCGAGTACTACTGGTACTTCTGGTGCAGGAGCTCAGTCGCGCCCCGATCTGAAGCAATCCATTCTATCTTTATATGCAGCAGCACCCCGACCGCAGCCTGCGCAGCAATTATCTCACGGCCCGTCAGACTCCTTTGGAGGTATGCAATCATCTGGATTTGGTCACCAACCACAGGGATCTATGGGGGGTCTCAACGACGCTTTCAGCTCCTTGAGCTTTGGAACGGCATCGCCTCCCCCTCCGACCAGCCCACCAAAGAGTCCTCAACCTGTCGACGCTTTTGCCAGTCTGGGTGGGTTTGGAAGCAGCCGGCCAACATCTCAGACTAACAACTCGGCCTTCTCTGCCCTGAGCGGTGGTAGCTTCTTTGACTCTAAGCCGGCTACAACACATCAGCCCAAGCAGTCCGTTGGCGGTTCTGGTGGCTTTGGTGGTTTCACTTCGCCGCCGCCTCAAGCAGCTGCACCCAAAGCTGCCCCGGCATCATCTGCCCTCGATGACCTCTTCGACTTCTCCACGCCAGCCACCGCACCCGCACCACAGCACAGCCAACCTGTCCCTCAGACATCGAATGTCAGCTCAGTCTTCAACCTTAGCCAGCCTAAGCCGGCCCCATCACCGGCGCCGTCACAGCCTGTTGGTGTAGCCAGTAACCTGTCTGGCGCGGATGTGTGGGGTGACAATGCCTGGGCTGCTCCAGAACAAACCAAGAAGACTCCTGAGGCTCCCAAGCCTGCAGCGACAACAGCAGTAGGCAGCGACTTCGGATGGGGCGATTTCGCGAGTAAGAGTATCGTTCCAGGTGCCTCGGGCGGCTTTTCACCGGCACCGGCGCCTAAGGTGGCTGCTGATGAGGAATTTGGCGGCTGGGCCAGCAGCACGGGGCAACCCACTGGCGGAGCATCAAAGCCTAGCGGGTTTGGGGGTGATGATTTGTTCTCAAATGTTTGGGAATAGACGGAGCATGAATGGCGTTGGAATTGCATATGTTAGGGAGCAGGGCGATATGCTTGAGCGATTGCTGCGTTGTTTCACGGTTTATAGTAGATAACAATGGACATCAACCAAAAAAGGCTTCCGCCGTGATTTATCATACAAATGTAATCGATGCTGGATGTGTGCCTCCTAAGAAACGAGGCTAAGCCTGAACTCCATGCTATGCTGAACCATATTAATCAAACCTGTTCCTTTGCTTGTTGGAACGACTGCAGTCTTTCCTCAGTGGCATCTCCCTGCCGCAGCTGGACCAGCCGATCCTTTCCCGCCCATATCCATTCTCGCCCCGATTCCACGCCTATCTTCTTAAAAGAACAACCTCCAAGCATAGTACAACACCAAGACGATGCCGACGAGTATCCCCGACAGCTTCAATATAGCCACCTTATTCCCGGCGGCAGCCATCCTACCTAATCGGCTCGCAGAACCCTTCAAGGATGTGGTCATGGAGGAGAATGTGTCGGACTAGGGGCGAACGTGTTAGCAGACATCCGCACATTGAGAGGAGAGGAAAAGGGGGCGCGTACGGTAGAGTCAATGACCCTGTGATCGCGCGCATCATCGTAGATGTCGATGGTCACACCTCTCAGAGCGGACACTTTTGATCCTAGCTCGGCTAGGCGAGCATTGTTCTGGCGCTCGCGCTCGTAGGCTTCGGACATGTCGAGTTGCTTGTTGGGCTTCTAGCGCTAACAGCGCAAAAGTGATTGCTAGAATGGTGGCTGACGTCGCTCGATTGTTACTTCTGAGGTGTCTCAGCTGACTCGGAAGGGTGTCAGCTTTGTCGATATCAATAAAGCTCTAGGCGACCGACAGCGCCAAGTTAATCGATATGGTGTTATGGTGTCCTGACGTCGTTTAGGGGTCCCATGCCAGATGACGAACGGCTCGGCATCTGCGCTGGCAGCCGCCCCGTTTGGTCCGCTTTGTCAAAAGTCAGTGCCACATTCAGCTGGCTTGCGTGCACTGATTGTGGCTGAGGCTCAGTGCGGGGGTGACCCTGGAGTGTCCCACAGAATTAGCGGCCCCAAAGCTCCATGTGATGACATCTTTCCCTCCAATGTACATAACGAGAATCAAAGACTCATCCAACCGTGTTTGGATACGGTCGCAAAACAGGACAGTCCACTCGATCTAGTGCTGTCGGATTTAGTATCCTTTAACCAGTCTGCAAGAACTGCATCGCTTACAGCTGCTTATAACCCCTCGGCCAAGCAGGCTAGCTATCACGAATCCACCTGTGCAGGTCCCGCGCACCCCACACTCAGAAACGTGCTTCTGCCCGTCCGAGAGACCAAATCCACACTACACCTCCAAATTGACCTGCCCATAGCTTCACAACGCAGACCGACCTACTTCGTGACTATATCGGTTTCACAGATTATACAGCAACCATGGGTCTCAATAATCCTCTTCCGTCGTCAATGGCGTGTAAGTAGCATCTTGCCGACTCATCCGGCCCCCTCAGCTTATCAACAGGAGAACTAACCACCCCAACCACTCTCAGCGGAGTGCAAGAAGTGCGGCAAGATCCTAACCTCCTTCATCGACCCTCGTCAAGCCTTCAGCCCCGATAAGGTCATCCCACCGTCCATCCTGGCGAATGCGAAGGGTCTTGCGATCCTCACCGTCATCAAAGCTGGCTTCCTCGGTTCTGCACGGTTCGGCAGCGGTCTTGTCATTGCGCGACTCCCCGATGGTAGCTGGAGCGCGCCAACGGCCATCATGACAGGAGGAGGCGGTTTTGGTGGTCAAATCGGATTCGAGATTACCGATTTCGTCTTCATTCTGAACGATGCCAGTGCGGTCAAGACCTTCAGTCAAGCAGGGTCGCTGACTCTGGGTGGAAACGTGTCCATTGCTGCCGGACCGGTAGGCCGGAACGCCGAAGCTGCTGGTGCCGCGTCTCTGAAGAGTGTGGCGGGCATTTTCAGTTACTCGAAGACCAAAGGACTGTTTGCTGGAGTGTCATTGGAGGGCTCCGTGATAATAGAAAGGAAAGACGCCAACGCCAAGCTGTATGGCCGTCCAGTTTCGGCAAAGGAACTTCTCTCTGGCGGCGAGAGGCCACCACCAGCCGCGGCACCGCTACTGAACGTCCTCAACTCCAGGGCTTTCAACGGTCTCCCCGCGTCAGGAAGTGTGGACGATCGCATGTACAACGACATACCCGTTTATGACAACACACGTGATGAGACTGTCTGGGGTAACAGGCAAGGGAGTGCATACGGTGAGGGACAGCGTCGCGATATGGGCGATGACCGGGCGCATGACGAATATGGCCGACCCAAGAGGTCGAACACATGGCAAGATGACGTCTACGATAATCCTACGCCAAGGTTCCAAACTTCGAGAAGTAACACTTTCAACTCCCAATATGGAGACCGCAGAGACTCGGGTTCTCCCCAAGGCTACGGAGGAGGTCAGAAGGCTGGACCAGGGCGACCGGCTGCGCCCAAGCCCAACTTCCAGAGCAAGCAGGCCATGCTCGCAAAGAATGAGGCTGTGGCACTGTTTAACTTTGATGCTGATCAACCTGGAGACTTGGGGTTCAAGAAGGGAGATGTCATCACCGTCTTGAAGAAGACGGAGAGCGACAATGACTGGTGGTAAGTGAAGCTCGCAGCACCTCATGAGGCGATACGTCATCTAACCCCATAGCAGGACGGGCCAAATCGGTACACGGCACGGTATCTTTCCAAGCAACTATGTCAAGATGAAGGAGTAAACAGATGACTTACAACGACGGGCCCACTTTTCGATAGAGTCGTGTTCCAAACCACGAAAGACGATGACGGGATAAGATTGTAGAATGGAGAGCAAGCCACGTGGGAGAGGTGGAATCATGCATCGACCAGTCTTGGATGATGACAACTAGTGGATCCTTTTCTATACACCAGGTATCAGGTGTGCGTACTGGCCAGATTGATTTGTCGCTTCCGGAGCATAGGAGATTGTTTACCCGTTTGGAGTTGAGGATATGACACAACGTTTGTATCGCTCGGGAGGGTTCTTTTCCGCCAGCACTGGGCTCCGGAGGCTATCTCTTTTCCATAGCGAATGAACACATTGAAATATCTCCAATCCACCCAATCTTGCCATCGTCTCTAGAGAATGGACGCAATGGCTTACTTGGTTCAGAAATAAGGACACAGGACAAGTGTTTCACACCCTCCACCATATACGTGAGCGTGGTCACCGCAGTGATGTGGGACCTGTACAATCCCGATTGCGCTTACAGTCCGAACAAGCAAGCACACACAGAAGTGTCTGTTGATTTAAAGATGCCTCGATGTCTGTTTCTGCAACTATCTCCCGAGCGACAACACCACGCCCACGTTAACCTGCTGCCCCATTACCATGCACTTGTTGAGCTTTGAGCTCGAAAAGTCCTGCCCATCCGGTCAGCTGTGGACGTCGGCCGGGCGCAAAACTTATAGAAGTCATATGAGTCGGCTGGTAAGAGTGAAGCAGAAACAAGGTTCTTCCTAGATGAGGTTACGGTGATGCACGTTGCAGTTGAGACTGGACGGTCCTGCAAGCCTCGAGCTGCCTGCTAAGCTGGCGATGCTGGCTTGACTGGCTTGACTGGCTTGACTGGCTGCTTCAGCATAAGTACAGACACAATGTTTACCGACAATTATCAGCGAACACGAGACCCTATACCAACTGGTAAAGGTCTGCCCTGCCGTAGATGAAGCTAGTTTTCTAGGTACCTATCAACCACAGCGACCATGGCATACGAGCCGCCGCCCGGCCGGGACTTCCTCGTCTGCCTCGGCATGCTTCCTCACCCGCCTCGGTATACCTCTTCATCTGCCTCAACATACTTCTGGAACAGCATCATCATCTATATACTCCGTATCCTCTCCTTACACTGCCGGATCACGGCCGGGAGGTGACATACCTCGTCATCATGCTGCTGCATTTGGCAAAAAGAGAGGGGCATGATAAGCTTGTGGAGTTGCCACGGTTCCTGCTGCTCCATTTGGAGGCCAGGTGGTTTTCTTGCAGCGTCCTTGTAGTAGGCTGTATCTTTCTTGCCGCTTTACTGGAAGCACCACGGCCTGGCCAGACGCTGGGGTTACGCTTGTATTGTGAACGTGAAAGACCACCGGTAGCAGTCACAAAGTCACCTACAAGATCTGGCACAAGGCAAGCCTGTAGTTAGTCCGTCATGGTTCGGAGACTTGGCCCAGTCTCGTCCTTAAGCTCTTCCCTCCGTCCTGTGTACCTAGTTGGACAGTCTGGACTTGGCCTTTCAAAGACTGGTGGCCTGTCGCCATTGACACCTTGACATACGGCGAGCTGGAGTGCGCCAACAACCTCCAGACCGTTGCTACTACAGGTACTAGTGACTTTCCCCTGTGATATAAAATCTCATCCGCAAAAGGACACGCTTCTCTCCGGGAATCGGACCGCTCTTTAAACGTTTTCCAAGCCGTCGGATTATTCGGCGTCCTTATGAACCTTCGTGGAATTTTCTCAGCTGCATGGTAGCCCATCCCGAAGCCCATCCCAAAATCTGCTTGGCCTTACTCTCGTATACGCGAATATCGGGGGTACGCATTTTGCCTTTAGGTCGTTTGTCTAATTGGCACCTGGTCCGATCCATCCAAAACGAGGTTATAAGGCACGAGACTATAACACCGCGACGGTGCTGGTTGTCAAAGGGCAAGGCATTAGTGATGTGACGAGCAACAGGCAATTAAAAGAATCCAAAAATTGATTATAAAATGTGAATGAACAAAACTGCGAGGAACGGACTATCTCCAACAGTAACACCACAAACCACGGACGAAATGAAAGTGCGGGTTAGGGGCATGTCACACCCAAAGTAAGCTCAAAATATTCCACTGTGAAGAAGAGGTCACACCCGGTACATGATTCGGCCGATCCACTTGCCTCTCAGTTTGACCCACAGCCCTCAAGAACGACTCCCCTACATCAAAAGCATAAACAAAAACCTTGAGAGACGGTACTAAAAAGACTACCAGCCAGGGATATTAATGTTACAAGCCCTTGGGTTCGGAGCTAGAGGTCCAAAAATCCAGCTGCTGCTGCCTTCCGAACACATATCACCACCGTATACCACCACAGCGCACCACCATGACCAGCAAGTCTACCTTTATGCAGGGGGACGAGCCGTCTAACGACCGGACAGCTATTCCAAACCATATCCTATCCCAGGAATCGCAACCTCAAGACATCGAAAAGCAACCAGCACGGGTGACGAACCAACATAGCCCCAAGAAAGTTTCAGCGTATAAGTCATTGGGTCTGCTTGACCGCTTCCTGTTCGTCTGGATTATCTTAGCCATGGTCGTGGGCATACTGCTTGGCAATTTTGTCGAGAACACCGGTCCGGCACTTCAAAAGGGCAAATTTGTCGGCGTCTCGGTGCCCATTGCTATCGGACTCCTTGTGATGATGTACCCGATCCTATGCAAGGTGCGGTATGAGTCTTTGCACGAGGTTTTCTCCCACCGCCACATCTGGAAACAGATCGCGTTTAGTGTGGTCGTGAACTGGATTGTTGCACCATTCGTCATGGTGAGTTGTCACGATATCCTTGCTTGACGCGGGCGAACATGGCTAACATCTTTGTGCGGGCAGCTTGCTCTAGCATGGGCATTTTTACCAGACAAGGAAGCGCTCCGCATCGGGTTGATCTTGGTTGGCCTTGGCCGGTGCATTGCTATGGTGCTGATTTGGACGGGACTTGCCGGGGGTGACGGCGAGTACTGTGCCATTTTGGTCGCCATCAACTCCATACTGCAAATGGTTCTTTTTGCGCCAATGGCCGTTCTCTTCATACGTGTCATCAGCGGGGAGAGCGGCGTGCATGACGTCTCCTATTCTGTCGTTGCGACTAGCGTGGGTGTCTTCCTCGGCATTCCCCTCGGCGCCGCTATCCTCACTCGCTTCACCCTCCGCTGGATCGCCGGTCCGACATGGTATGACAAGGTTTTTATCCGTTTTGCGAGCCCTTGGTCGCTAATAGGTCTGCTCTACACGATCCTGGTCCTTTTCGCCAGCCAGGGGCACGCCGTGGTTCATCAAATCACGTCGGTGCTCCGTGTGGCGGCACCATTGTTGGTGTATTTCGTGCTGATCTTCGGGTTGACGCTGTTCGTGACATATCGCATGGGCATGGGATACGCTTTGGCCGCGACGCAGAGTTTCACAGCTGCAAGTAACAACTTCGAGCTTGCCATTGCCGTTGCAGTGGCGACCTTTGGTGCCAACAGTGATCAGGCGCTGGCAGCGACAGTGGGACCCCTTATCGAGGTGCCAGTTTTGATCGGTTTGGTGTATGTGGTGCGATGGGCTGGAAATCGATGGTCGTGGAAGGATTGAGTCTGTGGCATTTGAACTGTGTCTTGCTTGAGGGGCAGATTCAACCTGAAATACCATGCACCGAGAGTGAGATGATCAATAAAATTACAAGCCCGTGCTGCCATCCGTTGCTTGGTCCAGAAGCTCAAATATTTTGATGTTCTTGACGCGACAGGGACTTGACCCCGCACATCCAAGGGCCTCCCGTGCGCGGCTTGGGTTTCCATGGCCTTGCATATCGGCGAGGATGGCGGCGGCTTCTTCACAGGACGTTTCCGTACCAGGGTCACAGCAAGCGTCAATGTTATCAGGGCGGGAAGCTACGGCCGAGTCAGGTGCGCGTAGCTCTCTTGCCGAGACTGGGCGATACCCATTTCTCGACAAGAAAGATTGATCCAGAGGGTTCCGATGTTCGAAGATGCTCATATTTGGCTGAGCATTTAACAAAGACAGAGCTGGGTCCACTACTGGTGATGGTGGTCTTTCCCGGTTCAATAGCGTCGAAACAGATGGAAGGATAGGACGGCCGTTAGTAATGACTGTGTGAACCAGGCTGTCGTGCGACTCGTGTGGGACAACTGCTCCAGTAGGTAAGGTTTGACACAGATAGTCGTTCACCTGGGCTTCAGCTACGCCCATTGTCTGCAGAAGACCACGTAAGGCTTTGTTCTCAGCCTCCATCTGTCGTGCCCTCTCATTGACCTGACGGGCAGCTCGTTGTATCTCCTGCGAAACCTCGACGCCTTGTTGCTCGTATGCATACACACGAGCTTGCAGCTCCCGAAGCAAGTCCCTTCGACGTTCTCGAGAACGGCGTTGGTTGTCGCGGACCTTCTTCGCTGTCTCTTCGGTCTTGTTCTGTAGTGATTGTCCGGTCAGCTTATGATGCCTTGGCGCAGCTCATCCTGGGTCACCGGTTACCTTCCAAGGCATCTCTCCCTCTAACTGCAGCATACGAACGAGGAAGAGCAATGGCTGTAATTGGACAAGACGCTGTTCGCCCGTTAATTCAAACTGTTCAAGTCGATTCCAACGTAAAGGGAAAGTTTAGACATAAGTTGTGATAATCAATTGTCTACGTTTTGGCTGATCTACACCGATTGTGGAGCAGTGGGCCACAGTGCGAATCACACCAATAGCATCAATTTACAACCACTACCTCCTTCCTGGATTTGTGGACCATCCCAACTCTGGTCTGAGAGGAGGCTACGCAAGCACGTACCGGTACCAGGGTACGGGCTATGATGGCCCACAAAGCCAAGGAGATTTTGAATTATGGATGGCAGAAGGTCACACCCATCATATGATTGGATGCTGGTCTCGAGGTGAATAACCTTGGAAGGTACTACACAACAGTAGACTAGACCTCCAAAGACACCGCACTGTATAATTGGGCTAACGCCCCCCCAGGGGTTATCACCATCGACGCCATACCGGTGTTGTCCTATCACTGAAATTTAGTCCGAATCATATATTCATGATTTCACGCTTCAAGCTCTTTCCTGCCTTACACAGGGCCACACAGCGTATGCAATACACAGTCAGCGCCAACATGAACGGCCACGGCGACCTAAACAACACCCATGTGTTGAGAGCAGCCACACAGGATCTTACAGTTGACACAAACTACAGTCGCCGATCCTTTGCCATTCCAGTCCAAGAGGATGATGTTACCGTCAGGGACAGGTACCGGCCATTTCTGCTGCCGGAGGAGTTTGTGGCCGATGACTGGGTGGCACAGCTGGAGCTTAGCACGGTGTTGAAGTTGGTTGAAGCCGAAATACTAGAGAAGAAGCAGGACCGTCTGCGCATACTTGTATTGTATGGCAGTCTGCGAAGTCGGCAGGTCAACCCACTCAAAACCAGGTTTGCCGTAACGCAGCTCTAACGTGCAGTCAGGTCATTTTCCCGCTTGCTGGCTTTTGAAGCAGCACGGATCCTCTTTCGCCTCGGCTGCGACGTCCGGGTGTACGACCCCTCAGGGCTTCCCCAAAAGGACGACGTCCAACACACGCATCCCAAGGTGCAGGAACTCCGCGAGCTGAGCAAGTGGAGCGACGGACACGTATGGATCAGCCCGGAGCAGCACGGCAACTTGACGGGCATCTTCAAGCAGCAAATAGACTGGATCCCCCTATCTTCCGGCTCCGTCCGTCCAACCCAGGGGCGAACCCTGGCCGTTGCACAGGTCAGTGGCGGTTCCCAGTCGTTCAACGCCGTCAACTCGCTTCGTATATTGGGTCGGTGGATGCGCATGTTCACCATCCCGAATCAGAGCTCCGTGCCCAAAGCGTACACGCAGTTTACGGCGGAAACGGAGGGTAGCCGAATGTTGCCCAGCGGCAATCGGGATCGCTTAGTGGATTGTATGGAGGAATTGGTCAAGTATACGATTGTTATGCGGCCGCATTTCGACATGTTTGGCGACCGCTACAGTGAGCGCGAGGAGAAGAGATTGAAGGAGGCGGACGAGGAAGACAGGCTAGCGAAGTTGAACACCGTTCTCCAGAGCATGTAAGGGGCGTCGGGGCTATCTGAAATACCTCTAGGCTGGAGCTGGTCAAGCCC
This sequence comes from Coniochaeta pulveracea, assembly GCA_003635345.1. Taxonomy (NCBI): domain Eukaryota; kingdom Fungi; phylum Ascomycota; class Sordariomycetes; order Coniochaetales; family Coniochaetaceae; genus Coniochaeta; species Coniochaeta pulveracea. The sequence continues at coordinate 539,213 of QVQW01000002.1, read as the reverse complement.
GGAACGGGGGCAGGTACCTACCTTAGTACCTAACCGTAGCTTTCAGCACGACCTCGTGTTGATATCAACCTTGAAAGATGCGTCACGTCTGGCTACTGGGATGGGTCAATTCCCGATACAAGAATAACCCAAACGTTCGTACACAACAGCTACCGGTTGCTTGGTGCTTCCTTGTTCAGACTAACAGCCTCTTTTTCTCTGCTTTTCAGACAGGTAACGTTGAGTTAGCAGCAATACACTGACCAAGATACGTCTGCGTGAGCTCCTGTGTCGAGTTGATTGCCCTCTTCCCCAAGTCACTAGTCCCGCACTTCAGGCCCAACACAAAGGCCTTGGCCAATGCATCAGCAAGATACGGCGCTGTATGCGTGTGATCATTCGGGTAGTTGGCGTTGACAACACTGGCGCCAAGACCCTTCATTGCCTGGGCCGAGTACGCTCCATGAGGGACATAGTACACGCCGGTTGATGGACCACCCATTTGCGACGCCGCGAGCCTGGCTGGCTGTTAGTATAAGAATAGAGAAGGGACTGCAGGTAGCAAGAAAGGGGACTGATGTACCAAGCATAATAAGCAAAGCGGTCTGGTCCCCAGCTGTAACTCCCCTTCTCCCAAACATTGTTCGGCGTGGGAGCCGACAGGATGACCTTGGCCCCTGCCTTGAGGAACATGCTTGTCGCGTTTTTGAGGTAAGTAGGGTATGTCTGGACAGTCTCGGCGACACCACTGTTCTTGTCAGCCGATTCATAACATCAAGTTTCCCTTCTTGACAGGAGTGTACGGGACAGAAAACTCACTTATAAGTCGTCTGGCATATCTCGCTCCCGCTGCCAAAACAATCCGTCCTTCCATTGTCAGTTGTGCCCAGGCTCCCGCCGTCGTTGTGTCCAAACTCCACAACCACCCAATCCCCCTTCTTCACCTTGGCCGCGACAGCCGCGAACCGGCCCTCCCTAGTAAAGCTCCGGGCACTTCTGCCTGCTATGGCCGAGTTTGTGACCGTCAAGCCGGTGTTGGAAAAAGAATACTTGAGATACTCGCCCCAGCCCTGTGTCCCCGAGCCGCCGCCGTTGGGCGCCATCGTGCTGTCACCGCAAAGATAGATCACTCCGGTTGAGGTGGATGGCGTGGACGATGAGGTTGTGCTTGCGGGCGATCTCACGGAGGCAGCGGGGCAGGGAAGACATTGACTGTAGTAGGTGTTGGCTACGGCACAACAGGAACCGGTCACGCAGGCTGTGGCGCCTGTCCACCCTAGACCACCGCCTGGAACGATGTCAGTAGCCCCAATCTGAACGAGGATATGGTGATGTCTTACACTGGGCATAGAGGGCTTGTTCGGCAAATGCTGCGGGTAGCACCGCGAGGATTACGGCTCGTCTCATGTTGGGTCGTTAGGCTGGTGGGTAGGGTTGGAGAAATAGAGGAAGATGTAGACCAAGCTTATTCATGCCTGTATAGGAGGGCATTCGTCTATCTATATCCTGCAGCTGTAGTCCATCCTCAGGGGTGCTGTGGCTATATATCCTCATCATATGAACCGAGTTGATGGGCCGTCGTCGCAAATAGCAAGGCCGTATTTACTCCAATTCTACTACTATAGTATACGTCGACCAACCTGTCCCAAGAGACAATGATAGGTCGCGGTTACAGGCTGAGGCCAAGACGGAGTAATGACCCCTGCAGAACTCGGAAGTACTCCTTCCTTTCCCCCACGATCGGCGGGGTTTTACACATGGTGTTGCATCCCGTATCGGCATCGGTATCTGCTAAATCTATGGAAGGGTTGAGATCGACCGAGGCCTCATCAACTCGGGCCAGTACTTACCGAACCTCTACCCCTCGGTTGTCCTACTCCTGCCGTGTAGAGGTTCATGCTTCCAGGACTTGGTGTCTCCGGCTTATGCGACGCCATTACATCTTTCCGCGAACAAGAAGACACTAACAAGAAGTCATTTATCCCTTGGTACGTAGTAGAGAGTAAAATTAGCACATACTGTGCATAGGTGCATAAGAAAGTGGAAGTAACCACAGATCTGCTGTTGGCTTTTCAAATGTCCTCAGTCAAGTACAGGGTAACCGCTTCAAGCAATCGCGACCATTAACTCACTAGCTCCCACATTCACCGATGATCAAGCATGGACGGCTTCATAACCACTCAGTTCTTTCCCCAGGCCTTCTTGATATCTGCACCGTGTCTTTCCCTGATCATGCGTCGGTTGACCTTCTGCGTAGCCGTAACAAGCCCACTGGCAGGGGTCCATTCCTCGTCAGCAAGCACTACCCCCTCGACGAGCTCCATACCACTCAACCCGCCACGTCTACCCACGTCTACCAAGTCCTTCAAAACCGCGGCTCGGACTTTGCTATCAGTATGCATCTTGTCTTCGCTTACGCCCAGCTCCCCAGCCAGCTCCCTAAGGGCTTTCTCATTGGGCGAGACAACGGCGACGGGGCGCGTGTGTTCAGCACTGGCTTCGACCATGATGTTGTGCACGTACTTGCCACCTCTGTAGACGGTCTCGAGCTTTTCCAGGGCAATGTACTCTCCGCCCTGCATCTTGACCAGGTTCTTCACCCGGTCGATGACACGAACATGTCCGTTTCGCTCAAACTGGCCGATATCGCCCGTCTTGAACCAGCCGTCCTCGGTAAAGGCCTTGGCGGTCTCCTCTGGGTCCTTGTAATACGACTTGGTAACCGGGAGGCCGCGCATGAGAATCTCACCCTGCGGGATGGGGGTGTCGGTGCGGTACCCCAGTTCAGGCAGGGCGACAAGCTTGATCTCGATGGCGGCGGGTATGGTCCCGACCGCGCCGGCTTCCCACTGCAGCGGTGAGCCAAGCATACCGTTACCGCACGACTCGGTGAGTCCGTACCCGGAGATCATGGGTGCGACGACCAAACTGAGGAAATGCTGTGTCCCGTCGGAGATACCGCTGGCACCGTTGACGATGAACCTTAATCTCCCACCCGTCATTGTCCGTACCTGGCCAAAGACAACCGAGTCAAACAGTTCCTGGCCGGGGAGACCGTACTTGACCAAGAGGCTCTTGGCCTTCAGCGCACCCCAGAAAACAGCCTTGATCAAGCCACCCTTAGCCTCGACCTGTCCTTCAATGCCCTTCCTCACCGTCTCCCAGACCTGCGGAACGCCAACCATAATCGTAGGCTTGAGGCAGCGCAAATCTCCCTGGCAGTGCTTCGTGCTTGCGTCCGTCAACGTGCGCGGGCTGCCGTAACCCAGCGTGGCGCCGACGAAGATGACCAAGTTCTCCACGACAAGCTCAAAGATATGCGCAAGAGGTAGGTAAGCCAGGATCGTGTCCCTGTGTGACACGCAATTGTCTACCACCGCATACAGACTGGCTACGGCTGCCACGATGGCCGCGTGAGTGACGGGTACTCCTTTAGGTGGGCCGGTCGAACCGGAGGTATACATTATACAGTAGGTATCTTCTGGCGTGGGAGGCGTTGGTGGGACGGGATTGGACTCGCCCAAGGCACGGAGATCGGAGATCGAGATGATTGTTAGACCGGGATGGGAGGACTTGAAGGAGTCAATCTGCTCCTGAGGAACAGGTTGGTTAGAGCTGTCATTGTAGATGAGGTATTGGATGCTCGTTGCGCGCTTGAGCGGGTTTGCGATCGTATGTAGGAGGTGAGGGTCGGTGTAGATGGCATTGGGCTCGGACTGGACCAGGGAGTGCTCGACGCCGCTTTCGCCAAGGGTATCGTAGGCCGTCACTATGGTCAAGTTTTGCGACGAACAAGCGTGCGACATGGTGAGCCAGTTGGCGCTACACAACCGTCGGTCAGTGGACGCGATGCGACAGGTGAGAGCAAGTGGCCGTGACTGACCTGGTTGTCGCAAACAGATGAACCTTGTCATGCGGCTCGAGGCCAAGCTTCCGCAACCCAGCACCAACCTGAAGAGCCTGCATCTCATACTCACTGTAGGTCTGAAAGCTGTAGTCGGACAGCTCGAAGAACTGCCACTCCTTGTCCACCTGCCGCACCTCACCGTCAACAACCTTGGACACCTTCTTGATCTCCGTATGGGTTTCGAGCAGCTTGCGACTGCCGACAGCCGGCTCGTTCGCGTATTGCTTTCCACTTCGGGTAAGAAGCTCATAGATAGTTCCCACCTCCGGGACAGGCCGTTCTACCAGACCATTCTTCGCTTTCAGATGTCGACGGGGGATCGTCTCGCCTTCGACTGGCTTGTTACCGGGAGAGATGATGCTGTAAGGTGGTTTCTCCACCTTGTAAAGGGGCATGATACCCGTGAGATGCGACATTTCGACCGCTTTCTTCTGGGAAAAGAGGAGCGCTGTAGGGTCAAAGGGGAAGAGGCAAGATGGTCGAGCAGTAAAGCAGTATGGAAGATAAGCTCTAAAAGTTTTGAGGTGACGTCGGGGGTTATGTTGCAGCTTGAACCCCTGTCTTTCCGGGGTAAGTATCCACAGCCGAGGAACCACACACGACAGGAATGCCTCGTGACAGCCCAAAGAGGTACGCAACCTTCAGAATAAAAAAACACCGGACTGGTCTTGGAATTTATTTAACTAGCAGACGCCGCCTTTGTGTCTAGACCCGGGACATTATCCTGTCCGAGTCTCCGAGATTTCCATTAGCTGGGGCCGGTCGAAAGCTGTGCACTCTCGATAGCATCGCGGATCGGCCGCACGAACCGCTCCACGTAGTGGGCTAAGCTACAATAAAAAGAAACAAAAAAAAACGTACAACACTAAGGATTCCCCGGTGGTCACCCACCCGAGTACTAGTCTAGCGATCACAGGCTTATCTAGGGGAGAGCGGACGGGATCCCGAGTTTTCCTATGTCTATGGTCGTAAGTGGCAGGTAGTGTGGTGGCAGGCTTCTTATACGAAACCGGACAGCTAGGTGTCACACGCATCAGCCTACCGATACATGGTGATAGCTAGGCCGGAAGAAGATCATTTCCTTTAAATGACTTGCGCAGGAGGGACTCCCTGCATGTGGAATGTGGCGCCAAAAGTAGACGATGCTTGATTTCGGGTTCATCACGATTGTACGCCACTACGCCCTTAATCCTCCTCATCACTGTCTTCATACTCAAAACCCTGCTCCCCCACAATAGCTTTGGTGTACCGCTCCAGCTCCTCCAGCTGAGCCACACAACCAGTCAGGCTCTCGTTGTATGAGTAGCTGTAGATCTGGACCCATTTCTTCCTCTCCTTCCCGTGCTCCATCCCCTGCCCCTTGCCGAGCTCATATTCTCCGTCCAGCTCGAGCATCCTGTCCATCAACCGCTTTCTTGCCACGGCGGCAGATGGCAGGTATTTGGGCACCTTACGGTTGGCCCTCAGCGCGCCAGCGAGGATGTACAGGTTCGTCAGGATGGAGGCCACGGCATCACGTCTGTAGTTGAGCAAGGCGGATATGGCGTCCTCGTTGTCCCGGGCGAACTTGGGATCGAAATAGAGCGCTGATTCGCGGACCGCCACGAGGAGTTCGAAGAAACGTTCGCAGGAGTCGGCGAGCGCAGAGTAGGGTAGGGGGTCAAAAGGGGCGCGGAGGCGGATTTCGTGGCGGGTAAGGCCCATCAGCTGGCGGATGCGGACGAAGCCCTCTCGAAGACGACCTTCCAGGATCTCCGAACGTTGAATGTCCTCCGTCGTTGGTTTGTGGCCCTGTTCGTAGTAGATGTACTTGGCGACGATGCTCCTGTAGACTACGCTTAGAAAGAACAGCATGGCAGATATGGCCTTTCTCAGCTCATGCCTGGCCACGAAGGGCCACAGTATCCAGTTGATGACGATGGCGGCTATAACGCCAACCGCAAAGGCAACACCTCTGGCGACGGTCACTGTGACGGGTGAGCTGACGCCGGACATCAAGGTGAGTGAGGTTACGGTGAAGGACAGACACCCGACCTGCCCGGACCTCGGGTGAGAACTCTGTGTGAACCGATAGAGCATGGGAAGGAGGTAGATGGCCGCGAAGACTCCCATCACGTAGGGGCTTCCATTGCCTGCTGCGTAACCAGCACCGCTCCAGACGGCGCCCAAGATGGCGGTAAAAGCGCGGGTGATCAGGTCTTGGAAGTTGCCGCCTACCCGTGGGTGCATCATCGTCCAGGCCATGGCCACCGCCCACCACGAAGCGTGGTTATTCCACCAACCCCTACTTTCAGAAATCCAGGCCGGCAAGGACAACAGTACCATGACAATGATATTTTTGAGCGCAAAACGCATCTCGAACCCCTGCAGCCGGTGAAGAACCCTCCAAATGCTGAATCGAACGGTGCTCTTCTTCAACTCCAACCCCCTTCCCTGTCGCGTGGCAACCCCTTCATAGGCCTTTTCCTGGGGCGCAGAGGTGGAGTTGAACAGCTCCGGTTCCTCGGGCAGCTGTTCGGGTTCCGGATGGTGGGCCGAGGACTTGATCTTTTGTATCAGGCGCGAGATCTCGTGAAAGCTCCTGTAGTAAGAACCGGCGGTGACACCTCCGCGATCATGACGGACTTGCTTGTTCGTCCGGTTGAAGAACTTATTCAGCGGATACGAAGGGGGATACACCCTGGGCCATGACGGCTTCCGTTGTTCCATCTCCATCACCTTGACTAGCGCAGCTTCTATGGCTTTGGCAGCTTGTCGTATGGGCCGACAGTAGGCAAAGACCTCGACTACCTCCTTGACAAAAACAGAAGATACCTCCTCTCCTCCAAGCAAGGCATCCTCGGCCGCATCAAACTTGAGCATGGCTTTCCTCAGTTTCACCAAAGCACCCAGTAAGTCGGCACTGACTTCTTCACCAGGACCCAGGTATTTGCGGTAGCCTGACATCTCCATCAAGACCGCATGGCAGGCCTGAAGCGCTTGCTTCATGCGGGTGATGAGACGGCTAGTAGGATCTTCTAGGTTGTAGCACACCAGATAGACCGCCTGCTCTTTTGAGGTGCTACCATCTATCGGGGATATTCCCAGTTTGTCGGCTATAGACACCGGGTCCAGGGTCGTGATATCGTCAAGCTCGACACCCATCTCCGGAAGTCTAGGATTCTGAACATGTGGTTTCCTGGAAGGCACATGGTCGCCAGCGGTCTCGTGCAAGTGAAAGACCTCCGGTTTCGGCCGTATCGCCAGCAACCCTCTGACGATAGCCTGGAGCAGGTTCCGAAGGGCAAAGACATCTTTTGGATCGAACAAGGTCACAGAGAAGTCTATGACTAGATCTCTGTATGCCTGCGATAGGTTGACAAATGTCTGGGCGAGCCTTCGCTTCGTGCGTGTCAGGCCAGCCTTCTGCTCGTCCAACCCTTCCAGCATTGTGCCGAATGCGGCGTTGATGGACACCGCCAGAGACCTGGCACCGGCATCGGGAAACACGACAAGGCAGACCACCAGGCAGAGCGCCTGTCCAAGCAGCCACGGAACACCGTAGTGGCGCAATTTTGCCCACCGAACCATCTCATTCGTTTGCTCGCTTAGAATTGTGTAGCAGACAGCTATGCCAGCGCTTATGACGAACTGGTAAAGTCTGATAAAGTAGGCACGCATGATCGCCATGATCCCAATATAGACAGCCAGGAACAAGGCGAGAATCGCACCGTAGCCGATTTTGGCTGCCGCGGTCGACGTTGACAACCACAAGCCAAACGCTCCCCATCCGAGTCCTGTAATGGCCCCTAGTATGGTTGACACGCAGCCATCAAGCTGAGACCCAACAGCGCGCCCAGGGTGGTTTACGATAGCTGACACCACCATGATATAACTGTGCGGACCAAGCCAGTCGCGCGTCACCGTCACCAAACACAACACGTACGCAATGTACACGCCCAGAAACGTCTTCATCAGTTTGATTCCCCCTCGCGTGGTAAAGACCCGAACAGCAACGTCCTTCACTCCACGCCATTGCTTCGGGAGGAAGCCACTCAAAGAGAGAGGATGACGCTTCTGCAATGACCGCGGCAACGTTTGCTCGGCGCGTTTGGTGAGTTCTCCTTGGTCCACGGCTCTGAGCTTCGTGAATGCGGCATCAAAAAAGCCATCTCTGAACTCGGTGAGACCATATGTCTCCAGGTTGTACTCCTCATCGCTAATCAGCCGGTTGAGTTCAGACACAGCCCATTGCGAGCCGCGCCTTGACGGACCCTCCGGTTCCTCAGGCGCCGGAGTAGGTGGTGGGCGTAAAGAGTCTCTGTTTGGTCGACTACCCAACTGGCTCTGGGGCGAAGTGAAGCGCCGGCGAATTCTAGAAGAAAAGCCGGTGCTACTCCTTAGTATGGTTGGTTTTCCGCGTTGGCTGGAGTGACCTGAGAAGACGGAGGAAATGGCTTCGTCATCTCTGGGTACTGACGACATGGTACTGGTGTGACGAGAAAGCCTTCTTGCGTGATACCATCTTAACGGTCACAGATCAAGTAATAAACGGCCAATTGAGCACCTATCTATTTTCAGATGTCACGATGATGTTCATTGTGTAGAAGTTATGCTGGGAAGTTAGAGCAATGACTAAGCCGCTGCCGAGACTCCACCTTTGACCCTCTAGCAAAACACCGAGATTCCGCCAAGCCTTCCGGAATCGGGCGCTTGTATGGCTTCGCAAGCTTAATCGAACCTCTGACCCGCTGCGTAATTTGGTTGCCGACCTCTCCCGTAGACCCTAGGAGCTCACGGTAGCTCACGGGATCGGCTGGATCACAACCAGAGGAGGGAAGAGTCCTCTGACAGTCATAGACAAGTCATTTCTCGCAACCATAGGTTAGGACTTATACCCCCAGTCAGAATTACGCGACGTGGTGTACAAGTCTCTTTCTACGAGTACTGAGTTCCGAGATCTCCTTAACTCGGACACATAGTAACCAAGCATTAACTTACCTGCCGAGAATAGTGAGAAGATAACACTTATGCCTTAGTGGGGTTGAGTTGTTTCGGTTGCCTTTCTCTTTCTTTCTTTTTACTTGAGAATAACTAGATCATCATCGTCATCGTCATCGAGGACAACCTGCTGCCTGCCGCGTATCTTAGCCGCAGTAGCTGCAGCTGCAGCTGTACTCAGCGGTTCTCCAAGGCTCTCCCGCCCGGCCTCTCTGATTCCTTTCTCTGTAATGAACCTTGTCTTTTTCCGAACCGGGGACGTTATCCTCTCTTTCGCTGCTTCGACCCCTGCGAACGCCTTGACGATGTTCTCGCCTTGCGAAGTAGATCCGTCCAGCTTCTCTCCATCCTTCATTCTTGCCAGCTTCGTGCTGAGGCTGGTTCCCCATCCTAATGCTACTCGACCAGCTACGACATCTCCACCTGTGGTCAGCGTAGAGGAAGCTCCAGACTGCGAGCTCTCAGGGCGTTTCCTCTTCGCCCGGCTAAGATCTATGCGCGGTTGCTCGCCCTTTGGTGCAATCAGTCCAAGGGCTCTGGCATCAGGTCTGACGCTTCTTTCGCCCGGCAATGCCGAAGTAGTCAGCGTGGAGGAGCTATTGCTGCTTGTCGCTTGAGAGGATGCTGCAGCCGTCATTCGTCTGGTCATGTACTCTTTGCCTGCTCCTCCACCGAGTTCACCCAGTTTCTTGGCAATATCCCGCTCCCGCTCCTGCTGGATATTTCTACGCTTGAGAGCTTCTTCGCGTTCGGCCCGATCGGTGATGCTCCCGTCTCCATCAACAAGAGCAGCTGAACTGACATAGTAAGCCGAATGTGCATATTTGTCGTAGGTCTTCTTCTTCTTTTTCTCGTCTTCCTCTTGCTTCTTCTTCTTGAGCCATCTATTTCTTGGTCCATCTCCGCCCCCACCGAACCCAGAAGAGTTAAGTTCAATCCGGCCAGAACGTGTTTTCGAGACGGCCGAATTGGTGTGGAACTCACAGTATTCGGTTCTCTTGGCGTTCACCCAGCTATGGCACATCGAGCCGTCGGCCTTGACACTTTTGCAGAAACCCAGATCCCGAGCTTGACCAATCTCAAGGATCATGTCTGCATCAGAGTTTATCACCAAGGAGAACCGCCCTGTTGCCTCGCGTCCAGGGGGTGGCGGCATGATGCCGGGATTCAAAATGGCGACAACTGTCCCCGGTGTCAACTTCCAAAACCTTGCAAAGCCAGAGTCAAATAGGTACAATTCGAGCTCGTAGGACAGGTCGACTAGGGTCATGACCATGTATTTCCCTCTCTCTGACGGTGGTTTGCCGCCGCCGCCCGGCTTAGGGGCATGGTGCCGAGGATCAGACTTCTGTGCAAGAACAGCGAAGATGACAATGTCAGATTCAACGTCCGGGAGGGAAAAGTCGGGCGCTTTGACGTCTCGCAGGAGGTCTTTCAGATGGTAGGTCTGCTTGTCTTGCAATGTGCGGGTTAACACCTGGTGTGGCAGGATGCGTTTCTTCAGGTGAAAGCCAGAGTAGGGTTCAAAAGCAGCCGAGTCCGGCTCAGGCGTCTTTTCTCGAGATGATTCGGGCGCTGGCAACGCCGAAGGTTGCAAACCCCCTGTTTTGCCTACGGTCCGCAAGATCTGTTCCCTACTGAACTGCTCAGGCTCGAGTGGTATGTCCGGTATCTCCAAGGCCTTGCTTTTGTACTGTTCCATCTCCTCTTGTCCCAGGCTGAAGTTTGTGGTCCGCACTTGTCGAATCCTCTCCTGCCGTTCCTTCCTTTCAGCGTCTTCTGTCCGGGCTGTCGCGAGCCTCTCATTGAAACTAAGCGGTCGTGGCGCCGCATCCTGCTTTTGGGCTTGGGAGAGAACCGGTGTGCGTGCCCTACGCAGATATCCACCTCCTTGTTGCGTGTCACTGTCCTGTCCTAGCTTGCGCATGCTCGGTGCTCTTTTTAGTGACACATCAGCAGCCCTTAACCCCTTGTCGATACCTAACAGTATGCGCTGGGGAGACGTTTGCTCTGTCGGTGGTCGAGCCTTCCGCACCGGCGATGCGGGCACCTGAACACCCCTCGCAGTCAGGTTCTCGGTCTGCTCCCTGTCAAACTTCTCCCTCGCCGCCGCAATGCCTGACTGTAGCGGTATCCCCGCGGGGCGCAGATTTGGCGCATCTTCCAATCTTCTCCTCGGTGGATTGATGGGTTCCGGCTCCGAACCAGCGATTCCAGCCGCTGCCTTCTTCTGTGCCGACTTGGCAGCCTGTAACTTCTTCAGCTTGAGCTTGGCCTGGATCGCCGCAAGCTTAAGCTGCAGCGTCTCTTCATCGTCGTCTTCATCGTCGTCCTCCATGTCATTGAGGCCCAACTCGTCGTCGAGTGCTATTTGCCTTGCGGATCGCGCTGTTCTGAGCTTCGAAGGGGAGGGCGATGGAGAGGTCCGATCATTCAGGCGCCGCAATCGTTCCCGACCGCCGGGTGTGCTTAAGAGGACCTCGTGAGGAGACCGTGGTGGCCATTGTGAGGCCATGGCGTGCGATATTAGCAGTTGTAGACTAACGCTCCCTACATCCGTGAAGATGGAGACGTTCCTGTTGTTGACTTCGTCTGTCGCCGGAGCACAGCAGGGGTGGTCCTATATTTGCCAATCTATCTGGCACGAGGACCACCAATTGATCCCAGCAGTCATGCAGACGACCGGTCGCAACAAGGCAAGACTCGACCACGACGTCGTAGCCTTCTGCTCGGTAATAGTACACCGTAGGTATGCGCCTAATGTAAGTGTATAGCAGTGATGGCCTATAAAGTCGATAAGCGTGTAAGGTATGTGTGGAGGTGGTCTAGCTTTGGGGCTTATCAGGACAAAACAGAAAACGATAAGATGAGGTCGATCAAGACACTGCGGTCCGACGCGTCGCATGCAGACGCGTTTAAAGTTGGCCCCACTCTATTTGTATGTGTAAGGAGGTTACCTTGCTGTCCACGGTATCTAGTCCAAGACCTTTTACCATTTACCGCCATACGTCCCTATCTCTCCAAGTTTGGATTCGATATTTTATCCGTATTGTTCTATATTGATATCAATGGCAAAGACACGCTCAAAAGTGAGCACTCCAGCCGCCAATGGCTCAAAATCAAACACCAAGGCCGCAACAACATCACAATACACTCTTGCGGAAGCGACGTCGAGACCACCACAACTGTTCGTTTTGCCGAAGACAGCTACAGCCGAGTCGCGTGTTGTCACCCTCCAAAACCCTCGTTACGCACGATTAACGCGGTATCTCGTCTGCCCTAAATCTGGCATCTACGAATTCACAAAAATCGCAGCACCGAGCGCAGTACCAAGAAGCTGGCTGATCGAGAGCGCAAAAGGGCAGAGAATAGTTACAGAGGGAGAGAACGGGAGTGAAGCCACAGTGGTCGACTTTGAGGCACACGTCACGAGAGATGCCGACATTTTTGTCGCAACACCCATGGATCCCTTGTTCCTGGTTCTTCCGGCACTGGCAACGACGACCACAAAATCAGAGGCGCCGAAGCGCATGTTTTTGACTAGCGATGATCACTTCGACTCGCTGGTCGACTCTGCCGATAGTCATCTAAGCCAACTACTGCAGGTGGGAAAGACAAGAGCGCTGCTGGAGGGCCGGATGGCAGTGATTTGTGATACGGTCGAGGCAGGCGACGAGACGATGTTCCGATTGAACGAGGATAAGCTGATGGACGAGCTACTGACCAAGGCCGGGAGAATGGCGGAGAAGCTGCCGAAAAGCATGGAGGAACGATTTGTGACGAGAGCACTCGAGGCACCAGTGGTGTACAAAAGAGCACCGGCTATACCCACGGAGGGCTCAAGTGATGGTGGTTCTGCACTTCAGACCCCAATGACGGAGAAGAGCGAATCGCAGGCTTCTCTCTCATCGGTCGGGACAGTGGACAGCGAGGTGTCACAGGCATCCACAGCGGCTACATCAGTGGATCTCACTACGGAAGAGCCCATCACCGCTGCCATGGTAGCGTCAGAACAAGTGCTGAAACTCCAGCGTCTTCAGGTGGCTTTCAACTTCATCGTGTCGGCCTACGTCTCCCATACCTTCGGCGCCACTCTCAAAGCTCACTTCGCGAAGCACAAATCCACGGACTTCAAACCCTTGGAGGAATATTTGACTGAGTTGGCGAAGCTGAAGGTGGAGGTGATGGCAACAAGAGCAGCAACGGAAAACACGAGGAAACGGGGACTGGAAGAGGAGGACGACGAGCGGGCCGAGAAGAGAAGAAGGAAAGAGGAGGAAGAGAAGAAGAAGAAGATTGGTGTTAGTAAAGGGGTTAGAGATCTGAAGAAAGTCAATACCAGTGGTATGAAGAAGTTGAGTGACTTCTTCAAGAAGAAGTAGGCTTCGTCGATGCTTGTCGCCAGGTTGGCAGTGTAACTTTTGGTCGGGCTGGATAAGGTCTTGAAAGGGCAATGGACAGGATGGTGTATGGAGTTTGACTTGGGGGGTATCACTTGGTTGATTTTCTCTTTCAGGTTCCGCACAGTAAAGAAGTTTACGGCCTCGACCCTCTTGCCCGTCCTCTTGGGATGCCGTATCCCCTGCCGATTCCCGGAGCCCCTCTCCCGCTGCTGGTGTTTGAGGTGGTAGCATCCCCGGGTGTAGTTGGTCTAAGCGCCGATGGCCTGTAACTGGCGGTACCATAGCCACTGCTTCGCACAACAGCCCTTCCTCGTCCTCTCGTTCCTCTGTTCACCCCGCGGGATGCTGCAGGTGTGGCAGATGCTGCTGCTGCTCTCCGCTCGGCTTCCTCCTCAGCCTTTCTGCGCGCCTCTTCTCTGCGGCGCTCCTCCTCGGCTGCTTTCCGTTGGGCTGCAAGTTGCTTCTGCAGGGCTTCGTTCTCCAGGTCAGCAAGATCTTGGGATGCGCCGTGCCAATTAGGGTTGAGAATCACGCGCTGGTTATGTTCGGTCTGCGACAGGATGCGTGTCCATGTATTGAGAAGGGTCGAAGCGTTGCTAACGGTTTGAGACACAGTCTGTTATGGATCAGCATTCAGCCCAGCTCTCCGAAACGACTGTGTACCTACGCCCATATTGCCCTTTGCTCTCTCCAGTGTCCCGATGACACCCTCTATCACTTGGTTGATGTTGCGGACTCCCTCTAGCTCCTTGCGCAGAGCAGCTTCCCTCACTTCTTCTGCGTCAAACGGTTGGCTACCCTTGTTGGCCGCTGATGGTGTCTTGGGTGTCTTGGGCGTGTCTGTCTCGCTACCTCGAGCATCGTGGGATGGCTTGATCGGGGAAGCAAAAGCGTCTGACTGGTCTGGCTGCGAGTCATAATCTATGTCAGAGGAAGCCATGATCTCCTTGTGAACCCTGCCAGACTTCGAGTGAACTCCAGTCGCAGAGCTTTCCTGGAAGCAAAAAGTTAAGGGGGTAAGGTGGTAATGGGCTGGGCACTGGAAGTCAATCAGACTTCTAGAAGCACGATGCACGAATAGGGGACTGTCTGTAATGGTGTGTTGTCTCAGGGTCCAGTTGGATGACGTTGATCTGTTTGTTGCGCACTACCGGTACCTACCATAACGGCAGTTGCTCAATCCCATGTGCTATGGTGGGGTTCATTCGAGACGCGTTGTCAAGAAAACACGCTAGAGGTCGACGCGTCAAAACCGTTACCAGCCACTCAAAATATAGCGTATGCAGGTGTTGGCAGGGCAGATGTGGAGGCTGGGCCCTGTCAGACAGGGATGTAGACCGCCCCATGCATTTGCAACACCGTTCTCCGGTGCGCCTGATTTTCAACGACATCTAAACATCACGGAACCATCAATTGACTCCACGCATACAATAATACGTACAACACATTCTTGCAGTCATTGTTCATCAGTATTGATTGTTCCGGACCGGACGAGTCTGGACAATTGTTGCATATACCCCTATTGAGCGTCCGTTTCTGGCTTCAGATTGAGGCAGCAAGACCTTCCTTATTACTACCTGTGAAGCTAAATCAGAGCTTCCCTCTCAACCTAAAAACACATTAGAACGTGTCCCAGTGCAGGTTGTACTTTCACTGCCTTTCCTGCCATAATCGACTCTCGCACGACCTTTGTAGGGACATTGCCAGCAAAGACACCGAGGTTGCCGAGGCAGGACCTACACTTTACCTTTCTGCCGCCTGATTGACTCCAGGCGCAGACCTGCGACCAAAGCTTGAGTTCGCTTCAGGCGTCACCTTGGCTTCACCTGGTGTCAATCGATTGAAACACCTCCAATATGGAAACCCTCCGAGCTTCAACCCCTCCCCCTCCGCGTTCCAAGCGAGTCCACACCCCCGAAGCTCCCAAACACGGATTCGCGGATAACTGGGCGCCTTACTCTCCTCCTCGCAAATCAGCCAGACTTTTAGAGCGCACCACCCACCACTTCCACAGCGTTAGCCGCAGCAATCGCACCCCGTCACCTGAACCCGACAGCCGTGTGCAATCCACTCCTCTTGGCTCACCTCGACGAACTACGAGGAAATCTTTTGCAGCTACCCCTCAGCCCGATATGACTTCCGCATCTCCCCAGAAGAAGCGTCAACCCAAGATGGATACTTTGCAGCGCGCATCCGGTAGTTCAGACACCGCCAAGCTTTCCGAGGGCCAATCGTCATTCGGTACTTCTCGCACTATCGCTTCAGCTATGGGCCTTCTTCCTACACCAGCCAAAACACCTCAAAAGGCTCCGTCGCCAAAGAGCAAGGCGAAGGTGCGGGCAATTGCTCGCAACCTCTTCCATCCGCCTGAGACCCCCGAGGTCATGCTCTCCCCCAGAAAGCGCAGCAACCAGCTTCTCGATAGCTTCGGCATCAGCGAAGACGACAATCCGTTTCCCATCTTTACTGACTCTCAGGATCGGATTCCCGAGGTGGATGCCAGCGAGGAGAATCCCTTCTATGTCGCTCCAGGTGCCCGCGTTCGTGCCATTGAACCCGAGGCCCAACGACGCCGCAGCAAGCGTCAGACTGTGAGAGTACCTGGTGAAGGCAAGGTCTTGGTGGAGGATGCTGTTCAGCGCGAGGATGGCATGCTCATCGTATTGTACGTATACCCGCTCATATCGTAATCTGTCCAAGTCTTACTAACCATCATACAGCCGGGGAAAGAAGCAGTTCCGCAAGTTTGCTGAGATGGAGGATATCTTTGACGATGAGCACGGTCTGGACGAGGCAGATGGTGGTCTTGACAGCGCCGTCGAGTCTCGTCGCGTGACGCGAGCCTCAGTCAAGCCTAGACTCCTCTTTCCCACCGTGAAGAAGCAGCCTTCGCACTCAGATGAGGAGGCGGAGACTGATATTGAGGACAACGTCGGTGCTGCTCATAGTGAGGCGCCCGAGACCGAGGAGCAGCAGACGCCCTTGGAGCTGGTCGATGATAAGATGCCCGACACTCCTCACGCGCCCAAGTTTGCACCGGTTTCTCCTCCAACTACTATGCGCACCACTCGTTTCGGGGCCAAGAAAGCCGAGGAAGGCTCGCCCATGAAGTCCCGCGCTGGAAAACCGCGCAGTCCTTTCGACGGCTGGCGTAGGGGCAAGGCCGGTTCCGATGATGGACGAACACTGAGTCTGAAGCGTTCAGGTGACAGCCTCGCGGCAGAGGACTCCAAGCGGACCCGCGTCTAGGAGATTGCTCTCCCAACCACTTTTGTCTTGCAATAAAACAGGTCACGAGGCCAGGCCGCTGTGTCTAGCAAGATTCTTGCGGGTCTTGAGGGAAGCATTGTATGTTTGGCCACTAAGGATTCTACGGCATTATGACATTTTTCTTTTCGTCATCTTTCTTCGGTAACAACGGCGCGGTTGATGCGAGTTTGGTTGCTGGATAGAGCTTCAGGAGTTTTACTTGCCGCTGGACTTGGCTCGTCGGTGTATGTTGACCGGATTTCAATTATTGCGTGTTCAGCAAGGGGGTTTTGGCGGGCGTTCTGGTACCTTTGCACGGAAGACATGGACTAGACAGTATGGATCTGAATCAGAGGACTGCCAACATGAGATGCCTTGGCATGAGGGTCGGGAATTTTCTCTGTAACAACTTAGTTAGCATAAATGGTTGTTTTGACCTGCTCTCCCATCGTCTTTTGAAGTGCCAGCTGTGTTGTGTGTTCCTTTCCTACTACTTAGTGATTACCATCATACCTGCTCCAGGTAAAGATCTGTCCCTTTGTCTCTCCCATCCATCCCCAAGGACAATCTACCGAGAGCCTACCTAATCACAGGAAGCTGTACTGCTCGCGGTACAAACAACATTATGGTTAAGTGTAGGGTAACACACTAGTAACCGGTGGCCGGGGAATTCTGCCGTTTCCGCCCCGCCTGCCCCGCCGTGATCGGGTTTCGCCTTCCATGTTTGAACTTCCATCATCGGGAAGGAACCCGTGTGGACAATCAGTTCGGTACAGTTTGGGTTTTAAACTGTTTCTGTTGACCACATTGGAACAACTGTGTCACCTTCCCAGGCACAATATATCAAGCAATTGGTTTCCTGCGTCTTCATCTTAACATCTTAGTCCCATTCCCGATAACCCAAGCACAAGACTGAGCCAGCAACCGCAACAATGCATATCCTCCTTGTGAACGACGACGGCCCTCCGAGCCCTCACTCGTCACCCTACATCCACAGCCTCGTTCGAGCTCTCCAAGCGTCCGGCCATGTTGTCTCCGTCTGTCTCCCGCATACTCAACGATCATGGATCGGAAAGGCACATATGATCGGTCAGACCGTCAAGCCATCCTACTACCGCCCCCCTCATGCTTCCTCTCCGGCCGCCGGGCTTAGCCCAGCAGACGACTACAACCATGGTTCCGTCCATCCACGACCAACCACCAACCCTGCTGTGGAGGAATGGGTCCTCGTGGACGGTACGCCCGCTTCTTGTGTGCAGATCGGACTATACCACTTCTTCAAGGAGCGCGGGCCGGTTGACCTGGTGCTGAGCGGACCAAACTATGGACGGAATACTACGGCGGTGTTTGCCTTGAGCTCGGGTACCTTGGGCGGTGCGCTGGAGGGTGCTGTGTGCGGCAAGAAGAGCATCGCGCTCAGTTTCGCCTTTACCTCGAGGAAACATGATCCCGAGGTTATTCTGCAGGCGTCGAGACACAGTGTCAAGGTTGTGGAGGCTCTGATGAAACAGTGGCCGGAGGACAAGAGCGTGGATGTTTACAGTGTCAATGTCCCGCTCGTGGATGGGGTGGAGGGACACAAGACGCTTTGGACGCCTGTGTTGCAGAACTACTGGAGCCCGACCAGCTGTTTTGCCGAGACTGAGGCGAGCGACGATGAGGCGGAGGAAGAGGAAGAACGGATTCGGATGGGTGAGGGACAGGGTGGGGAGACGACGGAGACGGGGAAGCAGGGAATAGTGCATAAGCATAGGCACTTCAAGTGGAATCCTAAGCTGCAGGATGTGCTCAAGGCGGTGGAGGATAGTGAGCCTGGTAATGACGGTTGGGCTGTCAAAGAGGGCATCACCAGGTATGTTGCCTTCCTCGATCTGAAGAGTGACCAATGGCTAACTGACGTGTGACACAGTGTTACCCCGTTGAAGGCCAACTTTATGCAGGCGGCGACCAGTTTACATGGTCAGGAGTTGAAGTTGTAAGTCGAACCTCTCTGTGTTTTGGCATTGTGGACACGCAGCAGGCATTTGCATTTGGACGGCGGTTCCGGAAAAGGGGACGGTATTCATAGAGCATTCAAGTCGAAATGGCATGTCATTAGACCATAGAGGCGCTTACGAATATACTACGTTTTGCTTCGTCCTGAGCTGCTGTTTTCTGCGGATGTGAGCACACTTCTTACCATACCCCGTTCTCCCAGAGATACCGCCACTACACAGCAAACGACTGCCCAGGATCTCACGCTCAGAACAAAGCCCAACGATGCCGACCATCTCTACGCCCTGATCAACTATGAAGACGACTACGTCCAGCCCCTGGTCCTTTCGGCGCTGTCCTCCCTCCTCCCCAAAGAATCCTATACCCTCCTCGACCCGCCACCTCCTTCAGACTCCGCCGTCTCGCTGGCCAACATCCTCTCCCCCGTCACTACATCACCTTCACCCAAGGTCCTCCAAATCTCCCAATACGAGTCCATCGACTTTGACTACGCATCCGAGAACCCGACTACTTCCCTTATCAACAGCTACATGATCCGCAAAGCCCTGATCCGAAAACACTACCTCTCCGCCACCGTCGACAACTGGGTCGCCAAGAACCCTACCTCCGTGCTCAAGACCCACGTCAAGAGATCCGAGCATTTCGAGGTGGACTACGCGGAGTTCCTGGATGATGCCTTGGTGGAGGCTTTTGAGCTGAGGGATAGCCTGGAACGGAATGAGGGGAAGGAGAAGGGGGAGAGGGAATGGTGGATCTTAAAGCCGGGAATGAGTGAGCGGGGACAGGGGATTAGATTGTTCAGTTCGATGGAGGAGTTGCAGCGAATTTTTGATGGGTGGGAGGAGGAGATGCCGGATTCGGAGGATGAAGAGGAGGAAGGAGAGGATGGGGATGGGGATGGCGATGATGAGAAAGATGGCATCATGACTTCCCACCTGAGGCACTTTGTGGCTCAACCCTATATTGATCCGCCCATGTTGATGGAGGAGATGGATAATCGGAAGTTTCATATCAGAGTCTACGTGCTGGCGGTGGGAGGACTGAAGGTGTATGTGTACAAGCATATGCTGGCTCTGTTTGCTGGGAAGCCTTACAAACCACCCTTTACAGCCGGCGAGGACGGAGACGAGGAGGAGGGCAAAGTTGATCTCGACGCTCATCTTACCAACACCTGTCTCCAGGGTCCCGGGGCTAGGGCTGATTCCGTCGCACGATTCTGGGATTTACCGTTGCCTGAAGTGGATGGGAAGAAGGAGGTGAAGGACGATATCTTCGACCAGATCTGCGAAGTCACGGGTGATATCTTTGAGGCGGCGGCGAGAACGATGATGGTGCATTTCCAGCCGATGGAGAATGCGTTTGAGGTGTTCGGGGTGGATTTCCTAGTTGATGCCAAGGGCACGGCATGGTTGTTGGAAATCAACGCCTTTCCGGATTTCAAGCAGACGGGTGAAGATAAGGGCCTAAGGGAGGTGGTGGCTGGGTTTTGGAAGGGTGTTGTGGATGTTGCTGTGGGTGGATTCGTGGGACAGCAACAGGCGGATGAGGATATGGTGAAGGTAAGGAATATAGACTTGGGAAGGAGATGGTAAGAAAGTACCGAACTACTAGACGAAGTCCCTATGAGAAGCATCCCTATCGAACATTGCTAAGAAAGGACACAGATAGCCCCGGCCTTTGATCACGCTGGATCTCTGGTATCACCAGTTGCCGGTACCTTTTTGCAGGGAGATCTCATCTTTCAAGGCTCCTCGACTGTCCTGGCTCAGATTTCTCATTGCATACCTGGCCTTGAGTCTAGCTTTTCGTGAACACCACATGGTATCCGGACGAAGGGCTAATGTTTGGTTGGAAACTGCGTGAGGACCGGGTTCAGACAAAACCTTTGTCATATGTTCTGCTACTGCGACATGGGAGCCGTAAGACTGTTTCCAGTAGGAATAAACCTATCCAATATTGCCAAGTATCCTGCCGTTAAGTCATTGTTGACATCCATGTTGAAGGAGATCGCAGTCAGAATAGGGCATAGTGCTTTGTCATGCCTTGCCATGCCGTGGCAGCCAAGCTAACCTCGAAGTGATCTAGACTGTGGGCGCAGTTGTCTCGGGCTTGGGGATGACTGCTGAAGCGCAAGGAACGCCCTCAGCCATGACATCGGAGGCTCCGATCATCCAGTCTGGCTCCGATCTCCTTGTCGCCAACGGAGTCCCACCTCCTTCTAAGCTTGGGTCTGTGGCAGGCATCATGTCCCGTGGGGAACCAACACAGCTTGACAGTTTCATCGATCTCCATTGTTGAACCCGACTGTTTGTGTAGCCAAGAAGCAAGCATCATATCTGGTCTTCATGGACCACACCTGAGCGAAACCGTCACGGTACTACATCCGTTTGCGCCAAGGAAGTAGGTTCCCAGCACAGCCTCAATGCGTGCTATCAGCATTGTAGTACATCCGACTTCTAACGATTAGATCTGATGAATATGCTGCTAGATTAAGCAGGACGGGTGATAAGCAGCAAGGCATTATGCATCAACGTATCTTCTTCGTACGTCCATCTACATGCTCTGCGCTCACAACTAGCCAGCACTTAAAACATAGGGTATGCTGTGCAGTTGGAGCTTGTCCATTAGGTGTTCACACGACAACGATGACGATATTGTATAGTCGGCCGTCTTGACAAAAAGCTCCAAGCGAGCAGATGCTACTGCAGTCGTGAGGGAACCTGGTCGGTGTACGTACGCATGGACACTTCGTAGAGCATATCGTGTCTCCACCCGTAATTGTGCCTAGAACGTTGCTACGGCAGTGGGTTCAGTGTTTGACCGAAAGGGCAGGTCGGCCGGCCACTTAGAACACTGGGTCGTGATCAAGGGGCTGAGATTCCCAATGATCTCTGGGCATTGACAAAGCTTTCAATAAGCCGCAATCGAACAGGTACGCTCGATGCCAAGTGGTGCCAGACATGGACTTGAGTTGCGATCGACAAGGTGCGGGTTCCTTGTGTTGTCTTCCGGACATTGGAGTGATACTATGCAGTAATGACCTTGCAGCTACTAGAGCTCCTGGAGTCTTGACGGCTTGGTATATCGTGAAGCGAGCCGGAGCTGCGCCAGAGCAGCCGACATCTTATCGGCGTTTATATCAGGTTTAGGTGGTGTGAAAGTTCAAACCGCAAATCCAGTGGTGCAGGTAAAATGTCCCGGACTAGGGCCCGCTCATTAGACCGATCTGATAAACGCTATATTGATGATCGTTGCGTCTTTTTGGAAGCTACTCTACCTTCCGATATCACGTCGTAACGTCATTCAGCATGGAAACACGTAACAACTGGTATAAGTTTCCGTCTTGGCGACGAAGAAATGTCTCAAGCAACCCGAGCAAGCTGCCCGGTCTTGATGCCCGGACAACGTTCGATTGGACGCGCACAAGCCACTGTCGTAAAAAAGCACTTGGCGTGCAAAGAGCTAGGTGGGATGAAATACACAGCGTAACAGCGTAAGAGAGATATCGTGAAGGATGAGTCTCTACGGCCCTTTGATCGCACGATGCATCGCACTAGAACCCTGTAGCAGAGTAATGGCCAGCTGTGGATTAGTTGGGACGACAGCTCAATGACGACAGCTCATACTGAGCCTCTTTAGAGCACTGTGGTCGGAGGGCTCCCACGCAGACCGACGGAGTATTGGAGTCAGTTGACTGACTGCTCTAGTAAGACATTCTGATGACAGACGAGCGTAGGTGGCTGAGCTGTCTCCCAGAGGCGAATGGCCTGGACTACAGGTAAGCGCTTCTTCACGATGTATTCGCCCTTGGCGGACTCTCTGTGTTCTTTTTGACGGAGTCGGCCACGGGTATGATGGGTTCTGAGCGAAGCTTGTGAAAATGATCAAACACGGCGGCAATGTTTGAGCACCTGTGACCGTTGTCGATAGGCCGGAACCAGCTCGAGATGTAAGAGGCGTGGAGTACCAAGAGCACTGCCCGTTTCTTGTCATCCAAGCGCCTGCTTGGCGGTTGGTAAGGATCAATCTACTAATCAATCACATAGTAAACGGTGGTCCATGGGTAATATGTTGACTATGTCGTTGTATGCTCTCCTCTACTGTCGTTTAACCGCGGCGCGGCCCAGACAAGTAGTCACGAATGTAATCTTTATTGGATCTGAAGCCGTAGTGAGGCTTTCTCCATACCTAAGACAATCTTGCAGTCTTGCAGTGTGCATGTTCTGGCCTAACGTGGAGCTACCAGGGGAAGCGAATTGGTTCACCCTTTCCGCATCCCTGTTGTCCAATCGCTTGTCAGTGCTTGCTCATCCACTTTGGATTAGCACAGCCTCTCTTGGCTTGCCATCCAAACACGCCCAATTTCTTGGCCTTCACGCTTAACCGTAATAGGCAGTAGCTGTGCGTCCTTCCAACCTTAATTCGTGCCACTGAAGCAGACCCTCGCCGAGTCTGATTTCACTGATTCCTAGATCATCTTAGCATCTGCTCCCATACAATCCATGTTGATTGGACTGCCTGCTTCCTGAGCGTCACCGACACCGCTGCATTCGACTCGGAAGTCGTTCACTTAACTGACGATGCGATCGCGCGCCATCTGACTAACTTCCTGCCAGCCGAGGTGTCGCATCGAAAGCCTCCTACAGCTTGATGATCTTTCCACTTACTCGAAACAACGAAGACTGCCTCAGAGTCTCTCATGCGAACGAGCGAGATTGCCTTGACGTGGGTGCTTGATCAACTGATCCACTCAATCGATCGACCTAAAGCAGGCAATGGTAGTCTGGTAGAGCATACGACAGACCTCGAGTACCTCGCCGTACATAGTTCGCTTGGCTGAGACCTCGACTCAGCCGCCTTCCAAGGTGAGATGAGAGCCACCGCGAACGGCCAGTCTTGGTTGTTTTGCCCCAGACGAGGCTGTGTCGCAAACTCATAATGGCTAACCAAGTCTGCCCAGCTAGGATACTTCGTCTACATTATTGTTGACCATGGCGGATTCCAGTTCCCAGGGAGGAGTTCCCGCCTCCAGCTCCACCCCTGGGCGACCACGGGCGTACGTTTAATTACACCAGGCTTTTCCTTCCACATGTTGGCTGCCAACTGACAAGGCTGCTCTAGACCAACCATTACCATCGACACGGTGAACACTCATCCGACTGAAGTCACAGAGACCGACCCGACCCCTGCGCAGCCTGCAAACCTTTCACCAACAACACCACGAGACTCAATGGAGCCGGCCGGCAGCAGATGGTCGCCGTCACATAGTCGGACTCCCTCTGGCCAACGACCAGAAATAGAAGGAATCATCACGTCCGACAACCGGGAATTCAGGCCTACAAGCCCACACAATGTGTCCAGCCCCGTCACCTCTCGAGGCAACGATGGCTTCTTGTCGGTACCAAGTAACCTCAGATCACGACAGAACTCGGTCGACTCCGATGATGGCCAGCGGTCGTTCACCTCTAGTCAAGGCGAGACCATGGTCGGCAGCTCTCACCAAGGTGACAGCAAGGTTGGCAAGTCCTCATCCAGCCACGCCTCAGAGAACGATAGAATCATGCATGATGAGGACGCCCTGAAACCGGATGTCGGGAACGAAGATGACTTCAAGCCCAAAGAAAACAGCCCATTCGCCTACACGCCAGGCATGTTGAACAAGATGTTCAACCCCAAAAGTCTGGCAGCCTTCTACAAGCTCGGTGGTCTGGCAGGCTTGGAGAAGGGCTTGAGGACCAACCGGGAGACGGGCTTGAGTGTGGATGAGGTTCACATACAAGGAGCTGTTACGTATGAGGAGGCCACTGCTAGAGATCCTAAGAAGGTCCAAGACAAGAGCTCCGCTCACCACGCGCAACAGCCATTGGCTCGATCATCTACTCAGACCACCCACCAGAAGAAGGACGAGCACTACGTAGATCGCAAACGCATCTTTAGCGACAACCGACTTCCCGAGAAGAAGGGGAAGTCTCTTTTGCAGTTGATGTGGATCACCTACAACGACAAGGTGCTGATTCTCCTTTCGATTGCCGCCTTGGTATCGTTGGCCATTGGTCTCTATCAGACCTTCGGGACGTCGCACAAGGATGGCGAAGCCCCGGTGGAGTGGGTTGAGGGTGTGGCCATCATTGTGGCCATTGTGATTGTGGTGGCCGTTGGCTCCCTGAACGACTACCAAAAAGAGCGACAATTTGCCAAGCTGAACAAGAAGAAGCAGGACCGCCTAGTCAAAGTAATACGATCCGGCAAAACTCTCGAGATATCCGTCTTCGATATCTTGGTGGGCGATGTCCTTCATCTGGAGCCAGGCGACATGATCCCCGTGGACGGTGTTCTGATCCAAGGATACGATGTCAAATGCGACGAATCCCAGGCAACCGGTGAATCTGATATCATCAAGAAGAGGGCTGCCGACGAGGTCTACGCCGCCATCGAAAACGGCGAAGAGCTTAAGAAGCTTGATCCCTTCATTCAGTCTGGTGCTCGTGTCATGGAGGGTATGGGTACCTTCCTGGTGACGTCGACGGGTATTTACTCCAGCTACGGAAAGACGCTCATGGCTCTCAACGAGGACCCTGAGATCACTCCATTGCAGTCAAAGCTCAACGTCATCGCCGAGTACATCGCGAAGCTCGGCGGTGCCGCTGGACTCCTGCTCTTCATCGTCCTCTTCATCAAGTTCTTGGCACAACTTCCTCACAATCACGCCTCTCCGGCGGACAAGGGACAGAACTTCCTGAACATCTTCATCGTCGTGGTGACCATCATTGTTGTTGCCGTTCCGGAAGGTCTACCGCTTGCCGTCACTCTGGCATTAGCTTTTGCCACAACGCGTATGCTCAAGGACAACAACCTCGTCCGCCACCTCAAGGCTTGCGAGGTCATGGGAAATGCGTCGACCATTTGCTCTGACAAGACGGGAACCCTTACACAGAACAAGATGCAGGTTGTTGCAGGAACCGTGGGATCGAGTCACCGTTTCGGATCAGTTCAAGGCGGCGAGCCCAGCACGCCGTCCAGTCCTACCGAGAACGGCGTGACGCCTCAAGAGCTGGTTTCCTCGCTTTGCGAACCTGTCAAGGACCTCTTGCTTAAGTCTATTACGCTCAACTCGACCGCTTTCGAGGGGGAGATGGACGGAGTCAAGACCTTCATCGGTTCCAAGACGGAGACAGCCTTGCTCATCTTTGCTCAGGAGCACCTTGGCATGCACCCCATCAGCGAGGAACGAGCCAATGCCAAGATTCTCCAGCTTATTCCCTTCGACTCGGGCCGGAAGTGCATGGGTGTTGTTATTCAGATGGAGAATGGGAAGGCCAGGCTGTATGTCAAGGGTGCCTCTGAGATCATGTTGGCCAAGTGCACCCAGATTCTTCGTGATCCTTCGCAAGACCTCTCCGTTACTGCGATGACCGACGATAACCGCGAGACCATCGAGAAGCTGATTGATGCTTATGCGAGCAACTCTCTCCGCACTATCGGCATCATTTACCGCGACTTTGACAGATGGCCGCCTCGCCGGGCCCGCCGAGCTGACGCTGACAAGGATGAGGTTGCCTTTGACGACATCTGCCAGTCAATGGTCTTTGCCGCCATGGTCGGTATCAAGGACCCCCTTCGGCCTGGTGTTCCCGAGGCCGTCAAGGACTGCCAGAAGGCTGGTGTTGTTGTGCGCATGGTGACAGGCGACAACAAAGTCACCGCTCGTGCAATTGCCCAGGATTGTGGCATCCTTCAGCCTGACAGTATTGTCATGGAGGGACCCGAGTTCCGGAACCTTAGTAAGAAGGAGCAGGAGGACATCATTCCCCGTCTTCATGTGCTGGCCCGCTCCAGTCCCGAGGACAAGCGCATCCTGGTTAAGCGCCTCAAGGACAAGGGTGAGACGGTGGCCGTCACAGGAGACGGCACCAACGACGCTCCCGCTCTGAAGGGCGCCGATATTGGCTTCTCCATGGGTATCGCCGGTACCGAGGTTGCCAAGGAGGCCTCGTCCATCATTCTCATGGACGACAACTTCAACTCCATTGTCAAGGCGCTGAAGTGGGGTCGTGCGGTCAACGACGCCGTTAAGCGGTTCTTGCAGTTCCAGCTTACCGTCAACATTACTGCTGTTATCCTAACATTCGTGTCTGCTGTGTCCAACGACGAGGAGAGCTCGGTGTTGACGGCGGTACAGCTGCTTTGGGTCAACCTGATCATGGACACGCTTGCTGCCTTGGCTCTTGCCACCGACCCTCCCCAAGACAGCGTGCTGGACCGCAAACCGGAGCGGAAGGGTTCTTCCATCATTAGTCCGACCATGTGGAAGATGATCATCGGCCAGGCCATCTACCAGCTTCTTATTACCTTTCTGATCTACTTTGGAAAGCAGAATGTCTTGCCGGCTTACGACGAGCATGTTTCGGATGATGAAATCCAGACCTTGGTCTTCAACACCTTCGTTTGGATGCAAGTCTTCAACCAATGGAAGTAAGTCATACATTATTTTGCCCTTCTTTTGCACTTGTATCATGCTAACCTCGCAACCAGCAACCGCCGGCTCGACAACAAGTTCAACATCTTTGAGGGCTTGCTCAAGAACTGGTTCTTCATCGGCATCAGCGCCATTATGTGTGGCGGTCAGGTCCTAATCATCATGGTTGGTGGACGTGCCTTCCACATCGCACACGAGAAGCAGACGCCGGCGATGTGGGCATACGCGATAATCTTGGGTTTCATCTCCATCCCGGTTGGCGTCATCATCCGCCTCATTCCGGACTCACTGGTCGCCAGACTGGTACCGGGTTTCGTCAAGCGCATGGCCGAGCCGAAGGTCCCGGGCGTCACTGTGTCGGATGACGAGGAGCGCTTCGAAGCCTATCCTGCTCCTTTCGCCGAAGTGAGAGACGAATTAGCTTTCCTCAAGCGGATCAAGGGTGGTCGAATCAACAACCTCAAGTTTGCTATTGCAAACCCTCGCGAGACCTTCATGCCCCGGAGGAGCCCCTCAGGCAGCAGGGAGCATAGTCGCTCCAACTCGATGAACCTCAAGATTCCCCAGACTCCCACTCGCGAGGACAGCTTCCACAGCAGCAGTCACTCTCCAGCGCCCACTACGGACACGCGCAAGCGCAGCCGCAGCATGCGGTCCAGGTCCAACAGTGCTCTTGGTGCACCCACGGTGATGGCAGGCATTGTCGCCGGTAGTATTGCTGCAGGCTGGTCGCCTATCGAGCGACGAGATGACTTTGGTCAGTTCCCGAAGCCAACGCCGAGCACGCAGGGATCAGGGGACGACAAGACCTCAACCTCGCAGCTATCGCGACCGCAAGAGCCGTTGCTGGAGGAGCCTCTGGTGGATGAGCCGCAAGATATGGGCGAAAGTCGCCATACAGATGTGCCGATGTTGAGTGTTCCCCGACCACCCAGGGATAGGAAATCTGGCTCATCATAAAACAAAACGGGGCATACCGAGCTTGCAGCTGAGACCGAGAAGCATTACGTTCAAGATAGTACATTGTTCCGGGCCGGACAGTACGACAGACAGGGGAAGCTTTTAGCTGGTCTGGAGAACGACAGGCTACCTGAGGCTGAGGGTATTCTCACTGGGGGTGCACGCCAGTAACGGAATTGATCCGGCTTGCATCAGGTTTGCACAATGCATTGTGTTGTACCTGCATTGTATCTACGCAGGTGCGATGGGTTGCTTGGGCAATTGATTGGCACCATGTTCGAGGGTCCACAGATGAGGCCTCAACAACTATTCGCTACTATTCTCTTCAGCGTTCTTCGCTTCCTTTGTTATACCCTTTGGGATGGTTTTTTTGAGGGACCCCGTGTCGTAACATTACGGGTAGAGTGGTTTGTTTTTGTGTCATAGATCAGTCTACCGAGGAATCGGTAGGAGAGCAATATATACCCCTAGTCGTTCGTTGAATCGATGCATTGCGCAACGACACTGTCCTCTAGTTGTATCCCAAAGGCCTCCGTCTCTGGATTTATTACAGAATCAATCGTGACACACAGGAATTAAACCCAAAACGGGAAGGAACCGTGATCTAGACCCCCACTGACACCGCCCATGGGGACTCCAGAGTCCCTGCAGAACGCGGGGGTTGGCTCTATAGACACGTGCGCATAGCGCACGTAAAGTACAAGATCACACTTCAATTTTTGGCGGCATCATTATCTACCTGCCCAGCATGCCGTCTGCGTGCCTCTGGCACACCGCCCACGCCATGCCATGCGCTCCTAAGTTGCAGCTGATCCCATGACTCGCCGCTAAGGACGTTCTCATAATGCGTAGTCGGAGCTGCGGGACCGTTGGATCTATTAGATACCATTCTACTACTCTTGCTCTGATTCATCATTGAGGTGTTTTGGTACCTATCGCGACAGCTCGGGGGAAGATAAGACCTTATCGTGAGAACCTCTTCAACAATTTCCTGCTGTGTTCGGCTCCCTTTCCTCATTCTGTACCTCCTCGGGTAGCATCGATTGCAGGATACAACTGGACAGAGACCATCGCAATGTCGACCGGTTTTAGGAGACTTGGCGAACGCAGCGTGCGGACAGTGGTCAGGTTGGCTCGCCAGCCAGCTGCACAGGTACGTTCACATACCTATCTATTGGTAACTTGCCATCAGTCCGACGTGTCTCCTCCCTCTTGTTTGCACCTTCCCCTCACACTTGTGGCCTGACTGCAATTGCCTGCAAATTGATCACATCCCCCGCGCATATTTTATCTTCTTCCCTTCCTGGTATTTATTTCTGTCTCTGCTCCCATTCAGCGTGTACAGCGTGTGAGCAATCGTCGGAATCTCTTGCCAAGACATTGCGGACTCACTCTTAGTCTGGGAGTCATCTATACAGAACCCGAACTCCTAACTCGGCCCCGGCTACCCCAGGACCCAGCGACCCGCCATCGTCACTCCGATAAACCCCGCGGCTCTGACTGCCGGTTCAACACCGAGTCACAGCGACCTAAGTCTGCTGCAACAATAAATAACCGCACGCACGCCTCACGTTCCCTCTTGGCTTATGGTCAGTCACAGTCGCGCAACATGTCGACAGTAACACGTGCCAGAGCGTTGACTCACGACAACATCAATCCCCACGTCAAACGGGCCCAGTATGCCGTTCGCGGAGAGCTGGCCGTCAAGTCGGAGGAGTATCGTGCCAGGCTCGCCAAGGGTGACAAGACCTTGCCCTTTGACCATGTTATCTCTGCCAACATAGGCAATCCTCAACAACTGGACCAGAAGCCCATTACCTTCTTCCGGCAAGTCCTCAGTATCCTCGAGAACCCGAAGCTCCTAGAACATGAAGATGTTCTCCTCAATGCACTCGGCTATAAGCCCGATGTAGTAGAACGTGCGAAGTGGCTGCTGAGCAAGGTGGGCTCGGTTGGAGCCTACAGTGCCAGTACCGGTGTGCCGGCTATCAAGCAGTCCGTCGCAGACTTCCTTGAGAGTAAGCTTTGCACAGCTATTCCTTCCCATCATGATCAAAGTAGCTGACAAACGGCTGTCAGGACGTGATGGTTTCCCTGCGGACCCTGCGGATATCTACCTGTCTATCGGTGCCTCCTCGGGCGTGAATACACTCCTGCACATCATCTGCGCCGGGCCTGAAACCGGGCTTCTCGTTCCGATTCCTCAGTACCCTCTCTACACTGCCTCTCTCGACGTCCTGAACGCGAAATGCGTACCCTACTTCCTTGACGAATCTTCCAACTGGGACCCCGAAATCTCGAACATCAAGTCCTCACTCGCATCCGCCCGCAAAGCTGGAACCGATGTCCGCGCCATAGTCGTGATCAACCCCGGTAACCCCACAGGTGCCACCCTACCTGAGTCTGACATCCGCGACATTATCGAGCTGGCGAGGCAAGAAAAACTCGTCATCATCGCAGACGAGGTTTACCAGACAAACATCTTCAAAGGGGAGTTCGTCTCCTTCAAGAAGGTCCTCCGGCAAATACAAAGGGAGAACCCAGATGGCAAGTTTGACCATGTAGAGCTGGCTTCTCTGCACTCGATATCGAAGGGCATGGTAGGCGAATGCGGACATCGTGGAGGCTACTTTGAGGTCTGCGGCTTTGATCCCAAGGTGAAGGATGAAATCTACAAGTTCGTCTCCATCACCCTCTGTGCTCCGGTTATCGGCCAATGTCTGGTGGAAATGATGGTCAACCCACCCCGTGAAGGTCAACCGTCCTATGAGCTGTACAAGCAAGAATACGACCAAACATTCAACTCGATGTACGAGCGCGCCACTGCGCTGTACAATGCCTTCGTGCAGATGGAGGGCGTGGAGTGTGCCGAACCACAGGGAAGCATGTACCTCTTCCCCAGTATCAAGTTACCGCAGAAAGCAATCGAAGCGGCGGAGAAGGAGGGTCGAGAGGCAGATGAGTTCTACTGTCTGAGGTTGTTGGATGCCACGGGTATCTGTCTGGTACCCGGAAGTGGCTTTGGTCAGAAGGAGAATACGTTGCATTTCAGAACGACGTTTTTGGCGCCGGGGACGGACTGGGTTGGGAGGATTGTGGAGTTCCACAAGAAGTTCATGGATGAGTATAGGTGAAGGAGGGAAGGGGAAAAAGAGGAAACAAGGGCTGCGCGGGTGCACAGGAGGCTAGGGCAGACTGCAAAGCATGGCAACGAGGGATCGCAAGCGATGAGATGTTCCGTGTATATTCCTACGTTTCCCTTCGCATGATGTGTTTCTTTTTATGAATGATCAACAGTACCAATTACCGGGTTTAGGTTCATGAGCGGCAATAGTATGATCCAAACTCGAGCCCTGTCTTTTGAATGTTTCAGGGTCTGTCAAGCTGGATCTATAAAGCCACTCCAGTATCCTCTGAATCGTTGTACTCAAAAGCATCATGGCGAACCCGTCTGGAACACCGCATGTCATATGAATACCTACATACGCATAGCAGAAGGAACTCTTGAGACACACGATATATCCAAGCTGTATTTACAACCCATTTTTAATCTAACTTCCCCATGATTGATGCCCTAGCCAAAACGCCAAACATGTCGAGGATATAGTATTATACACAAGCACAGATTTCTTTTTATCCACCATTCTCTCTCCGAAGGCTAGACCTGCCTTGTCTGCCTGATCAATATAGTTCACCATTGACATTCAACTTCCCCTCCGTCTTCTCCAGATAGTCAACCATGTCCGCAATCGTGCAGACCTTCAGCCCCCACCGTCTCGCGAACTCAATACAAGCCTCACCCCTCATCATCCCGGGCTCTTCTCGGATCGCCTGGCCCGCCACCTCCCTCCCATCCTCCACCAACTCACAAATAGCAGCCACGGGCTTCTTCCCCGCCAACCTGCACAGATCCACCGCGGCCTCGGTATGCCCCCTCCGCTCGCGCACTCCGCCCTCCCTACTCTTCAGGGGGAAGACATGGCCCGGCCGCCTGAAGCTGTCCGGGGTAGAGGCATCGGACGCCAACTCGCGGCAGGTGAGTGCCCGGTCGTGGGCGGAGATTCCGGTCGTGATCAGCGGGGAGGCGGAGTCGACGGAGACGGTGTAGGCGGTTCGCTTGGGGTCCTCGTTGGTGGACACCATTTGCGGGAGTTGGAGGGTCGTCGTGCGCGAGGGGAGGAGCGGCGCGCAGACGAGACCGGAGGAGTGCCGGATCATGAAGGCCATTTGTTGCGGGGTCACGGCTTCCGCGGCGATGATCAGGTCGGCTTCGTTTTCGCGGTGGGGGTCGTCGAGGACTACTACGAACTCGCCATTTCCTGGAGTGAGGGGGATGGTTAGAGTGGGTTTCGAAGAGTGGTGGGGGAGGGCGAGGGGGAGGGCTTACGGAAGGCTTCAACTGTGTCTGGGATTGAGTCGAATTTCGACGGATCTATCATGGGGGAAGACATTGTTGCTGTTTGGGGTGGTTGTGGTTTGTCGCACGGAGAGGCACGTTGGAGGGGTAACTTTTTTGTGGTCGATCACAAGATAAATTCAGGAGTCCTGCGTCATCCACGGACTGCGGGAACAAGGATCGCGTAAATCTGCGCTTGGCGGAGGATTGGTATACAGAGTTGCCGTTCTTTTAGTAATTGAAGCTCCCCTATTGTTGCTGAAGGTGCTATACTATTCAAGGTCTGCCTGAGCGGAGGGGAGGAGTCAGGAGGAGTTAGGCTCGGGAAGGAGTCGCATGCGATTGAATGCGCCGGCCATAAGCGGAGCCGAAGATTGGGGCCGCGGCTTTCAGACATTGGAGTTTGGACTTCGGTAACAAGCTACCGAGATGCTACTGCTTACCCAATATTAGTCACTGGCAGCTGGACATTCTCTGTACGCCCACAGATCACTTATGGCAAGGAGAGCTCTGGTAGCATCAGTCACGCTTACAATTCACCGTACAGTGACCATGGGACGTTGCTTACAAAGCCCAGGGTTTGCGGCTCACAAGTGGGCATCTCCACATCGGCGGACCATCGATGCATAGCTTGAGGTCATTTACAAAATTGATCTGTGGTAAGGAATTGGCGAAGTACGGTTCCCATTGGATATATCCATCAATATCATCGACCGAAAAGTGAGGAATGGACAAGAAAGGAGAGCGATGCGTTTGCTACGAAAGTGCAAAAGTGAATAGGTGGGCAATAAAACCACTCTCTGTCGGGGAATTGAACCCCGGTCTCGAGCGATGTCTGAGATGACAAGCTCACATACTAACCACTATACGAACAGAGACGAGTCATAAGATACACATGCTAACATACTTCCTAGGAATTTTGCTGAAATACCACTACCGCTAATCACTGCAAGACATTCTCCATCCTATCGACACCGCTTTGCTGGTTATGACAGTAAGAGTTCAAGTGGTTATCAAGGGATCAGGCAGTCCCAATAACCTGCGGGTATCTGATATCTGGGGACGGTTCATGTTCCCCGCGCTTTCGTGACTCTTACGGGAATAGTGGCCGGCACTGGGATGCGGAGATGATTTCAGTCACGTCACATCCAGCTCGGCGCTCTTCGTGTCTTGTTAATTCAAACGAAGTATACTCTGTGCAGTAACAAGCGGTTTGTGCTAATTACCGAACTGTCGTCAAATATAGTACTCTACTGCAGCGGTGTCGTCCAGCAGCTCCTTGACCATGGCCTCAACTACTCCTACAGGCAGCTCCTTCGGCGATCTGCTTCAAAAGGCGTCCGTAGACATGGAGAAGTACGAGACGCTCTACAAGCACCTCCATCAGAACCCGGAGCTCTCCAACCAGGAGGTCAAGTCTGCTCAAACAATGAAAGAGCAGCTGTCGAAATTTGAGGCCTTCGACATCATCACCGACATCGGCGGACATGGTCTCGTCGGCATCTTGAGGAACGGTCCTGGAAAGACTGTTATGCTACGTGCTGATATGGATGCCCTCCCGGTAAAGGAAGCTACCGGCCTACCCTACGCCAGCACAGCTACGATGCTCGATGCCGATGGTGTGGATCGGCCAGTAATGCATGCCTGCGGCCATGATATGCACATGACCTGTCTTGTCGCTGCAGCCGAGGCGCTTGTCAGGCTCAAGGATAGCTGGAGCGGAACATTGATTGTGTTATTCCAACCGGCTGAGGAGCGTGGTACTGGAGCCAAGGCCATGGTTGATGATGGACTGTATACCAAGCATAAGGTCCCTGTCCCCGACTTTGTCCTTGGCCAGCATGTGGTTTCTATGAGGGCGGGCAGTATTGGTTCCAAAGTAGGCACTCTCATGGCGGGTGCGGATAGTATGAAGATTACTCTATTTGGAAAGGGAGGGCATGGATCACAGGTTAGCCCATCCTGACCGCACTACGTTACTCACGGTGTTGCAACGGTTAACGCGTTAGTCTAGCCGCACCGGACTATTGACCCTGCCGTTATGGCAGCTTACGTCGTAGTCCGCTTGCAGACGATCGTGAGCAGGGAGATCAACCCGGCAGATATTTCAGTCCTGACGGTCGGCATGGTGCAAGCCGGTCAGACTGAGAACGTCATCGCCGACCATGCGGTGATTGGCGTGGACATCCGCAGCGTCCGGCCAGGAACTCGTGAGAAGTTACTGTCGTCCATTCGCCGTATCGTGAAGGCTGAATGCGAAGCAAGCGGCTCGCCTGTCGAACCCGAGTTCAAGATGACTCGTCACCTACCAAACACGGTGAATGACGAGTCCATGGCGAAGACACTAGCGAGGAGTTTCTCTGATCACTTTGGCGAAAGATTCGAACCGGATATCCCCACAACTTCCATATCGGAGGATTTCTCGGTGCTTGCCACATCACAGGGCAAGCCTTGTGTGTTCTGGCACTGGGGAGGAGTGGAGGAGAAGCTATGGGATCAGATGGCTAAGGAAGGGAGGACTGAAGATATCCCAGCCAACCATACGGCGCAGTTTGCGCCGGTCATACAACCTACAATGAGCACGGGAACTGAGGCCTTCTGTGTTGCTGCTCTTACGTTCTTCGGCGGCAAGACCCAGCATAACTGATAGTTTCCAAGTATCAGAGACCCTCTCTATCACGCTTGTATAAGCGTCACCCAGAGACTGAGTCCCGGCTTGGGCTACGGAACCTAGGTGCCTCGAGCAGTTGCGCGCTGGTATGGTTATGCGCAGCAAATAGGCCGGAAAAAAGTCTCGACATCGATATACACTTTTTTAGATAAGAGGTACTAGCACATGAATTGACGACTAGCGGTTGGGTACGTGCTGTATTAGGTAGCCTCTCCAGTGAGACTGAGGAAGTAGATTGAATAGACCATGGCGTCCAAAGTCAAGTCAACGGTGGCCTACGTAACTGGTGCATGGAGGACATAAAGGTGTGAAAAATAGTCCACAAAGCAGGATAGTATGTCATCGTCGTCCGTCAACGGTGAGAACTAACTAAGCCTAGCTAGCCATAGTAGCCAATAAGATCTCGTCGAAATAGCATTGGCCCCGTCTCGCATTCCCAAAACGGAAAGCGAAGGGTCTCAATTCGATCACCAGGAAGGGGCTTAGCTCCAATTGATATCTTAAAGCTCGTAGCTACAAAAAGTAAGCATTCCGTCGTTACACACAAACTTCTTCCCCGGTCCGTTGCGTGTATACTACCTGTGACATGCAAGCTGCTGACGTCCTAAAGTTTTCGAACAGTTTTCTGTTCTTGGATGGAGATCAGGCGGTTGTCCAATCTTCTGGCGATGAAGGGAACCGCAGAGAGAAGAGGGCTCATACGAAGAGCAGAAATGGGTGTGTTGCTTGTAAGAGGAGGAGAGTAAAGGTATACAATTGCGTAAGCCCCTGGTCTTTGAATGGAGGGATAGTCTAACATTCGTGCCAGTGTGATGAAAAGCTTCCTTGTAGCAACTGCATCAAGCGGAAGGAAGAGTGTCGCAGACCAGACCCACGACGACAGTTGTCACGGACAGATAAAATCACAATAGTCCGCCAGCCTGAACCACGGCAGTTCAGTCAGGTCAACCCGTTCCACATGGAGCTTTTCTACCACTTTGAAAAGTTCACTATGCCGGATCTCGCGTTTCCACAGATCTGGCCCGTCATGTTACAGAAGTCGTTCCACGTAAGTCGGCCTTGCCATCCTTTTACCCTCCCTCAGTACCTGACATGACACACAGAATGAGTTCCTCATGCACGCCATGCTTTCCCTAGCGGCAAAGCACCTTTCGATTCTCCGGCCGCAAGATCCTAGATATGCCGAAGCAGCCATGGTGATGCTCAATAAGAGCCTTCAATCCTACCGCGAGACCCTGCCCCTTCCCATCACTAGCGAAAACTGCGATTCCCGTCTCGGCACTTCCGTCCTCATCAACTACATGGCTTGGAGTGACATCGACTTTCTCGACGGGCAAAGCATCCTGACCGATCCCACAGCAGGCGGTCTCGACCTATCTCGAGACTTGATGTTTCTGCTGAGTGCCGGCGTCCGACAGGTATTCTTCTCGGCCTATCCTGTTTTCCGAGACGGGTTCGGAATCTTCAGTACCATAGCAACATATCATCCGTGCGATCATCTAGAGAGGGAGGCCGACCGACGAGAAACCAACTGGAGGGAACTGGCGCAACGCCTATATGACTTGTTTGACGACCCACGATATGTTGGTACTTCTACCAACAGGGACGATCCCTCGGAAGTCTCGCCGTTGGAGGAAACTGCTCCTCTTGGATGGTTTCTCAAAGAAGTCAGCCAGCTGGGTGGTTGCAACCACTTGGAGGGTTGGCAGGAGCGAGCGTTGGAATTGTGCTCGAAAAGCGAGAATGCCACTGCCATGAATGCTTTTCACGTTCAATACATGGCGTTTCTCATCGAGACGACAGGGGATACTGAACGGGCCGTGCAGCTTGCTGAGAAGGGAGTGACTGCCCGAGGCATCTACAAGCGCATTGCTCGAAGATTATCGGTTTTGATGTCGTTGACACCATTTATGGAAGGGAACGAGTCGAGCCTCGTGGGAGTCGCGAACTCAGATGGGTCAACCCCGACAACACTATCCGAGGAGAGGTTGAGGGACTGTGAACGATACTTCTTCACCTTCCCTATGATACTGTGCTTCGGCCCCTTCCTCTCACTTATATTTGAAGGGGATTCAAGGGCACTGGTCCTACTCTACTACACGTACCGAGCCGCGAGGTGTCTGCTGACGTCGAGTCGGACGTGGTGGACAGGAAGGAGGGCAGTGGTGATGGAGAAGCTGATATTAGGCGAGCTCAAGTCTCGGGGCCTCAATCCAGACATATGGCCTGAATAGACGTACTGGGGCTTGGTAAGATAGATGTACTATACCATGCACCTCCCTACTCAATATACTATATAACTAGTCCCTCATCTGCCGCACATTGATGTTGATCCTCTTATTCTTCATCCAACCCTTCCACTCCCCAAACTTTCCGTCCTCGGCAGGCCAGTCTTCCAGATAGTCAGGACATGTCCCCTTCAGCACCTTTGGCACACCATGCCAAGCGAACCTTGACTCCTTGGTCATATAGATCGCATCTCCCGACCTAAGTCTCAACAAGACATGGTCCTTTCCTCCCTCCAGTGCTGCCTTTTCCTCCTCCGTCATCTTACCCACGTCATTGGGCGCGATCATGAACAATGAATCGCACCCAAGACTTAGACTAATCAACCCCTTGTCCGTCTCCTCGGACACATCACGATGCATCATCATCGTATCTCCAGGGGTGTAGAAGTTGACAATCGCAGCCTGAGGAATAGTCTCTGGGAAGAGCGTCTCCAGAAAGGAGGCAATGTCCCGGGGAAACTCAGGTGGGCGCTCTTCCGGATAGACGCGGCTTGTCCAGTCATATTGCCCTCCTAAAGTCACCCAATGCAGACGACGGCCCAATACCTGGTCAATGGAGAGAGGTTTATGGACATCCGGGTCCTTGGGCGTGAAACGTATGGGAGACTCTGGTGGGTACGTGAAAAAAGATCCTTCCGTCATGTCTTGGTCTGGTGTAGTATCCGGATA
Source organism: Coniochaeta pulveracea (assembly GCA_003635345.1). Classification (NCBI taxonomy): domain Eukaryota; kingdom Fungi; phylum Ascomycota; class Sordariomycetes; order Coniochaetales; family Coniochaetaceae; genus Coniochaeta; species Coniochaeta pulveracea. The sequence continues at coordinate 501,240 of QVQW01000002.1, read as the reverse complement.
GGGGAGGTCATAGTGGAGGTGGAGGTTGGTTTGGTGACGTGGGTTACTGAGGTCCCGGTGGATTATTGTGTTGAGGAGGAGCTTTTGGACCGGTGGAGGTATCAAAGAAGGGAGAATGAGTAAGCCTGACAAGGTGTTAGTAGGTGACAACTGCTGAGAAGTGGCATGTATTGGCTGACCTGGTAGAAGTGGATGATATAATATTGGCACATCTTTCAGATCTAATGTTGAGGATATGCCGGGCTGAAGACTATCAAAAGCGGCTTGTAGCTTGTCTACCGAGATCGACCCAGTGACAATAAACCGCACCGATTTGTCTGGTATATTCAGGTCATCGATGTCGTTGCTCTTCAATATGTCTTTCTGCTCTCCCTTGGCGAAAGTCTTCCACTTCGCCCTCAACTCATCTGAGGGTTGCTCGTGAGCATCTAGCTCAGTAATATCACCTGACATATTGGACGAACGCAAGGAAGTTGACCCCCTCGAAATTCTTGGATAGGTAGGTACCCTGTGATCCAGTCTAGGCTCTGGGGCTTGGAAATAGGTGAACCTTACACCTGATCTTGACGTTCTTTTCGTCTTGCTCTGTTCCAACCCAGTGAGCAATGTTAGATGTTCTGCAATCGCTTAGTCACCTGCATTTCCCACAAGTGCTTGTCTTGCAGGCAAAATCTTGGTCCATGTAAAAGTTCTCGACCGAACTGTTGGTGCACTTCACCAGAGTGAGGGGTGGTCCCTTCCGCGATGGGACCCTGAAATTGTAGTGTGGGCACAGCTGGACATGATGCTGCTAGTGAAGGTAGACACTAATCGATAGGTTGCGATAAGCAGGACGCGGGTTAGTGCAGACGCGCCTGAGCCTCCCCCTCCCTTGGTTTTAGTCTAGCAGCTCTGCTGGTTGGCTGTCTGCTGTGGTTGCACCTGTAAACAACCCCTCGCTTGTAATTTTGCTTTGTTGGTCAACAACCAAACAACTGAGTTCGGCCGACACTCGCTCACCTCTCTCTCCATCAACGACGACTACTAACCAGCAGGTGTACTTAACGACCGTAATGCGCGCTTAGCAAAGAGGAGTAATTGCTATCAAATTGCTGCTTTACGTGTTTCTTTCGTCTTCAATACCTTACTTTAAATCAACGCTCATTTGGCCATTTGTGCCCTGCCGATTAATCCAGACTTGTCTCGCCAGCTGGGAATTGTGAGACAAACAACCTCGATAGCACCAAACAGGGCTCAAGCCTCTTTGTGCCTTCGACAACCCGATTGAAAACTTGACAATCAACTTCGATACTCGACATTCATCATAATCCAATTCGGTAACGAGCATCATCTGCTGTTATGGCCAGCATGGAGAACTACCAGAAGTTGGAGAAGATTGGCGAGGGTAAACATTACCTCCATATGACAACCCTCTGTCCCTCAATGTCATGCTGATGAACTGCCCTCGGGTTGCTTGTAGGTACCTATGGTGTCGTATACAAGGCCCGTGATCTACAAAACGGAGGTCGCATTGTGGCACTGAAGAAGATCCGTCTCGAGGCCGAGGATGAAGGCGTTCCCTCCACCGCCATCCGCGAGATCTCCCTGCTGAAGGAGATGCGTGACCCCAACATCGTTCAGCTCTTCAACATTGTCCACGCCGATGGCCACAAGCTCTACCTCGTGTTCGAGTTCCTCGACCTGGATCTGAAGAAATACATGGAATCCCTCCCTGTCTCGGATGGAGGACGTGGCAAGGCTCTGCCTGAGGGCACCGGCGCTGAGCTGTACCGGCTGGGAATGGGCGATGCTATTGTCAAGAAGTTCATGAGCCAGCTGTGTGAGGGCGTCCGCTACTGCCACAGCCATCGTATCCTCCACCGCGATCTGAAGCCCCAGAACCTGCTCATCGACCGCGAGGGCAACCTGAAGCTGGCTGATTTCGGTCTCGCCCGTGCCTTCGGCGTCCCGCTTCGCACATACACTCATGAGGTCGTCACGCTCTGGTATCGTGCTCCCGAGATTCTGCTCGGTGGTCGACAGTACTCGACTGGTGTGGACATGTGGTCGGTCGGTTGCATCTTCGCCGAGATGTGCACTCGCAAGCCGCTCTTCCCCGGTGATTCAGAAATTGACGAGATCTTCAAGATCTTCCGGTGAGTGAATGTTGGCCAGTAACTAACGTTGAAAAGCGAAGTTAACATAGTTCCCATAGACTTCTGGGCACTCCTACTGAGGATGTCTGGCCTGGCGTCACCTCGTATCCTGACTTCAAGGCTTCGTTCCCCAAGTGGATTCGCGACATGAACACACCTCTCTGCGCCAATCTTGACGATGCTGGTCTGGATCTTCTGGAGATGCTCCTGGTCTACGATCCCGCCGGGCGTATCTCGGCCAAGCAAGCCTGCAACCATCCCTACTTTGAGGACTACTCGCCTCCCCGCAGCAATGGCTACCATTAGGACCGTGCGCCTGCTGCAGCGGCGGGAGGCAAAGGTCCCTCGCGGGCTCAAGTTCCTCGTCCTCTCCGGGATCTGCCAGTCCCGCGTCATCCGGATGGACCATCTGGTGCCTTCAACGTTGGTGCATCCAAGCAGCAACAGAAGAGTGACGGCGGTTGGAAGAATCCTGCCGTCCCGTCTGTGAACACCGGAGCTGCCCCTCCTCACGTTGCTGCTCTGTCCGGAATGTTCGAAGCTCCCCCGGGGCATAGCTACAACCCTGATCCTTCTGCCTACAATTTCCACTGGGTTCACCCATACCAGCCTTACCTGCAGGGACCGCACATGGTGCAGCATGCTCCTCAGGCGCCGCAGCAGCCTCAGCAGCAGTACTTTTCCTCGGACACGATCGAGTAGCTATGATTATTCACGTCTCTTCTGTCTCTGTCCTCTATCGACATCACCAATTACTGTGCATATCGAAGCCGGATCGCATTGCAGGGAGTTTAGGGAAGTAAAGCATACTTTAACCGGTACTGCTTTCAGGATACTCTGTGAAAATGGATTGGAGGAATGTTCGTCTTTTCTTTTATTCGATGTGATGGAAACGGCGTTCTATATCCCCCTTCGGCGTTCAGTGTGTGTATCAGGGTCATCATCAGGCGGAACTTTTTGTTTTCAGGGCATTCGCGTGTCTTTCGTATGTTCCGACAGGACTTATGAGAAGGACGCCTACTTTGCTCACTGTATTCGCTTGGTCTTCTGGCCGGTCTGTTTTTGTTTCGGTTGGGCAATGCATGTATCGGTAGACAACAGAAACCCGCGAAGGAAACAATGACAGCTTTTTCGAGTGTGGTAAGCAATCAGAGCCATTAAGAATCAAAGTTCTGTCTCTGTGTTTCTGACGTGACGAGGTATGAGATCACTAAGAAACAACCCAGAACAACTATCCAGACCTGAGCATACTCCCAACTATGGTAGAAAGTTAGCCGTGTCTCACATATTTAGGCGCTGGCTCACATTCAGGGTGCGGAAATTCGAGCTATGCCTGGCTCTAGACTGGTCACCCTCATCAAGCTTCAGGGGCTTAAGGACAAGACCGGATGGCATATGGGACTAGCTGAGGATGTTCGGATGATACCTGTACATGTAACATTTTTCTGCCGCCAGGTACTCACCTTCCCGGTTCCCGCCAGAAATACCAACCAGATACCATCTCTCCCTCGTCTACGGGCGCCGGTAATCGCTGAGCCATCTCGTGACAAGCACTGTCACAATCGGGAGTACAGGCCTCCTGCACTCGCCCCGAGGTCCTTACTTTGCCCTTGTGAAGTGAAGCGTTACGAAGCAGACATTGTACAAGGGCCTCGCGCTATATGCTTCACAATCTCGACCACAAGTCAGAAAACTGGTGGACATAAGACACAACTGACATGCTTGTTACACTAGGAGACAATACAACAACTTGGAGACGAGCACTTGAGGCCGTTTACCATTGCATGCCGAGGAGGACATAGGAATTGTGATGGACTATTTCGACCGTTCCTTTCACTTCATCGTGTCTCAATTTCCAGGCGTCAAACAAGAGTAAACTGCATGGATGGCGCAGAGTGCTGTCAGTTCAATGGCCTTGCTTGGTACCCCCCCGATCCTTGCTGGGCTCAAGACTACTATCCTCATCTTGGGAGTTCTCTCAGACGAGGGATGTAGGGGGTCCAGGCTGTATAGTACTGAACTACTGCCGACTAAGATGCAAGATCCAGAGCTTGCGGTCAACCCTGACTACTCCGACTACAGCTTTCTGCTGCCAATACCCTCCCATTTTAGGATGACAAGATCATCGGGCCGTGACGGCGGGTTTGTCACAGTCTGGGTGAGAAGTCGTGGTGCCTTGATAATCTCGATACGGCCAATAATGACTGCATACAAGGTAAACCGTAGGAGGTCATGACTGGTGCACACTAACCCCCGATGCAGCCGAAACTCCATCCCAGGCTCACCACAGGGTAACGTCTGAGTCCCAATTCATCAGGTGCAAGAGTATGAACACCACAAGTCTCATACGAGAGCCTAAAGCAGCTGCGTAACTCTTTCGCCTTCTTGGTCTTGGCTCGAGACGGGTGGTCGCCCTGATCCCCAGCGTATCCGTTCATTCGAGGCTGTGTTGAGCAAGTACCTCTAACCATCGCCCGAAACCACGTGCGCAACACTCCATGCGGGCTGCGGTCATTTGGCCGCGTATTTCTCGTTACCACACTCTGCCTAGGACGTTTCGCAAAATTCAAGGAGAAAGTAGCCAAACCCCCCTCCGGTGGCGCCGGAAGGCGAAATAGGAACGGTTCGAGGGGGTTTCCTCAGATCTGCCTGCATGAACATGGTATTTGAATCCTTGTGCGAATGCCACGCCGTCACTTCCAGATCGGTAAAAGTGGAGACAGAGCTAAAAATGGCTGCGCCTTAACCTTATTTTTTTGATGTGGCTGTGCTGTTTGCATGACAAAGCCCACCTATTCATTCCCAGTGGTTTCTTTTGATTTTGCCTCAACACCATTGTCGATCACCGCGATACTTGGCGAAGGGATACGATTTGCGGAAGGATTTGACTGTAGCTACGAGTACCATGGTTCAGCTACATGGGGGTTCAGCGGGTTTTGCCTCAAGCAGGCTGAGTCTGGCGGGCTTGGGGTAGTGCGGGTTTAGGTCGAAGTTGTGCCCTGGTTGTTTGGCTTGGACGGGTACCAAAGCGGAGTGCAGAGGTTGCTTGGTTCACAACTCGTCGGCCTGGAAAGCGCTCTGTGGGCGTCTTGGTGCTGCACTGGGTTGGGATTGCGGCAATGGCAATGACTTGCGGGGCTTTGTTGTTCTCAGCCTGCTTTGATGACGTGGCGGGACTGAATATGGACCAGCCAACTGAGCCGCCTGACGGTAGCTCCATGGTCATCACGAGTATGCCTGACCTGGCGAAGTGTACGGCAAGGGTTGACTCCTAGTGAGCATGTCAAGGTCATTGACATCTCGAAGCCTCGTTAACTGCCGTGGATCACATTGTGCGGAGAGGAGAGCCTCCCCACAGTCTCATCAGGCTCGGGATATGCCTGCACGGGGAAGTAAATGGTGTCTCGTACAAGACGAATTTGGCCTTGTTGGTTATGGTCGAGCCGTCAACGAAGCATTCCTGCGTTATCTAGACAGTAATATTGGAACCGGCGCTGGTCGCCGATGTCTCAGTCTGTCGCCCCGTCAACCAGCAGTCTTGTTTACTTTTGGAATGCTCTTAATACACCTCGGTGCCGGAGGTATTGAGGCTTTTACTTTCTTGACGTCCTATACTGGGATTTGTGGGCTGGGATAAATGATAGATGCGGTATGGCTGAGCGTGCTGATTCTCCGCACATGAGCAGGATGTGCTGAATCTATGGTCCTATCATCGCCACATGTAAACATTCTTGGCGGATTCGACCGTGCATGCCATTGGAGATGCGGCCAACATTTCGATACAGGCAAACGACATTGCAACACATACACCCAGTCATATCGACTGTTCGATGCACTGCTGCCAACGACAAGGACTTCTAAATCGGTGGCTGGCTAGGTTGCTGTACTTGTTTTTGGTTGGCCATGGTGTAGCGTGAATGTGTTGTCCACTGGAGTCCTGCGGTCGCGACTTCAGGCCGCGAGTGTTGTGCCCAACCTCAATTGTCCCGTCCCTGTCACTGTTAAGGTAACAGAAACACAGCGACGTACCATGGTGAGTTTTCAATCCGGATTCGTTACTGGGTTGTTGTCGTACGCCCCGCGCCTGGCCCGTCAGAAAAAGGCTAGCTGTATGCATGTTTCGGGTTGGGACCCGTCTTCCCCAGCCTCAGACAGGAATCTGCTAATTTGCTGTTTACCAAGAATGAATGAATGCACCATGCAGATCATTATTGTGGCTGCAAGCCATGTCTGTCAGTAATTTCCACCGGTATTGACCTTAGCCATGGGTTATTTGGCAAGAGAGAGAGAACAAGCTGGGTCCACGAGACTGAAATGATGAGAGTTTTTCCATTAATGAGTTTCTATCTGTGTTGTTGTCGAGACAACTATTGACGACGCTCCGCTGCCCGAACATGAGCTTCTCTGTGCGAACCATAGGCGAGCTCATAGCTCCAGCCTGGTCCACTGACCGCATTTCCAAAACCCATATGATACCTCCCTGACCTGTTCTCATGCAATAAAGGATATAGTAAAAGACCCAAAACACCAAAATGCAGCCCAAGACCCCAATGTCCATGATGATAACACCTCGCTTTTGAACCAAAAAAAAAGAAAGAAAGAGCCTCCAATCTGTACATGCATACCATCTGTATTAAACCCAAGTTCTAGTCATGTGGAATGACTATCGCACTGAGACGGCGCTGCCGAAAACACGTCCTAGCACTCCCCTCATCCTCTTCGTCTTGCTGTTGTGGCTATCATGGATGGCCTGTAACTCGTCCGCACTGATCTCATAGGGGAGAATGTTCTGGCTGCTCCTGCTGCTCATGCCACGGTGATGGACATAGATGTCCTTGACCGGAACCGTAGGTGGTACGATCTCGGCCGGCAAGTCGTAGAGGCCATCCTGGGAGGGAACGATATAGGGTTGGCTAGCTTCCACATCGGGGGGAGACATGGGAGTAGTAGCGCGTGACTGTTGTCTGGAGGATGCGATGCTACCAGCATATGACGATGCCCCGGAGCTGTAGCTGAGTCCTGGGGGCGACAGGTCGCGTGGGGGGCTCCGTGAGTTACCCCGACTAGAGGCGGGCGTGATGTAGCTGCGTTGAGAGATGGCGATCCATGCCTCCGCTTCGGCCTCTCTCTGCTTCCGTGCCCGCTCCTCTGCCTTGCGGCGCTGTCTCCTGATGTGGCGCTCCTCGATGTCCTGGCGGATGGGCGAGAGGAAAACATCCAACTCGCGGTAAAGGTCGGTCTCGGTGATTCTTAGGTCCCAGTTCAGCAGGTTCAAGAGCTGCTTCTCCATCAGGTTGACCTCGGTCCTCGAGAATCCAAAGTTGTAAACTGAATTCTGTATGACGCTGTAGTTGGCCCAGTGCTTGTTCTTGGGACTGCTGTCGTTGAGATACTTGGCGGCGAGGATGAGGGTGGCCAGGAAGATGCGGTGAGTCGTGCATCGGAGTCCCTTGGCCATTGGTTGAAGACGGGCCTTGAGTCTGTTGAGATAGACGAGGGTGGACATTAATGTGGGGACTTGGACGTTGGAGGACACAACCAGTTGGGTGATGAATTCGTCCAGGCTGGGAAGAGGACCATCCTCTTGTCGAACGGCTCTCGCTGGCGGGGACCCTGCCGACGCGGACGTGTGTGTTGGCTCGGCCGGAGGTGGTGGCATCATGGTCGGATCGCAGGCAATGACATTGAAGGCGGCATTGGCGAGGTAGCTGATCATCGTCCGGTTGACTGGTTGATAGACGAAATGCTCCAGTGCGGCCTCGTTCAGCTCGGCCATGGTGAGACGTGGTATTAACGAATCCATCTTTTGATGTGTGCCGATATTGTTGAGAGAGTGTGACCAAGATGGGAGTGAGGAAGAAGAGTGAGTGAAAGAGTAAGTGGTACCGGTAGTTTGTAAGTGGGAGGCGGGGAAGTGGTAAAGTATTATAATTCGAAAAGGAATGAATCCGTCGACCCAAGCTTGGAAAAGACGAATGAACCCTTGCTCAGCACTAGTCGAACACCTGGTATGGTGTTAAGTTAATATGCGGTAGTGTAGATGTGTAAGTGAAGGTGGGTAGTCCGTCCGGGGCCCAGCAATGCTACTAATATGCTGCAAAACTGATGTGGATGCCACGAGATATGGACTGTTGGCCTTTTTAAGAATGCCTGCGTATGTCTCGGAGGCTTGTTCTTAAGACGTGACGATTTCTGGTCCACGAGGCTGAGTCCAAGGTGGATGTCAAGTGCCAGGAGGTGGCCGGCTCAGGCGGGCAGGGGGGCTTTTGACTCTCTTGAGTGGTCGCTGTTCGCAGAAGGCGAGACAGGTCTGGACACACGAGACCCGTTTGGGAATGGGTTGGACAGGGGTGGGGTGTACCTGGTGGGGCACTTGGCAGGATCGACCAAGTGGATTTTTAGGGGTGGCTTGACGGGCAAATCCGGGCAGGGGTCAGGAGGGAGGAGGGAGTGCGTGGGCTGGATTGGACCAGGATCCGAAGTAACCAAGATCGGGTGGGTCGGTCGACCTCGGGATCGTGATGCACTGATGCCAACTTTTGGATGGGACACTGAAGACCAGTCGGGGTCGGATGAACAACAACTTGTTAAGTAAAAAATGCTTGTGGCAAACTCCGGATGACGAATGTAAAGAGTCTCGTGAGTCGTTCCGGTTTTAGCTGGTCGAACGGGAGCGGAATGATTCGATTGCGAAGAACAAGTGGCCGATTCGTCTCCGATCAAGCCGACAATGGATTCGTAGTGAGGGCTGCTACTAGCTGGGAAAGGCCAAAATCCGGGGTAGATTGCTGGCTGGGACACGAGATAACTGCGAAGCTAGTGTTGGGCTGGACCGAGTTCAGCTATCCGGATTGAGTATCGTGTCAAAAGTGAGGGATGGTGCAGCGCAACGATTCGATGCAGTGAAGTCTCGAACGAGTGATAAAATCGATCGGAAAAGGGATCTATTGCGGACGCCAAAATGTTAGACCAATTTCTAAGATGCAATGAGGTTGCACCGCGAGCATTGGATCGCTGAGATTGCACTCGCTCCAATTCTCCTCCCGACCGATGGTGTGCAAGATGGTTTGCGAAACCGGTGCCGGGAAAGGCAATCAGCGGTCAAGACAGTTCTCATGCAGCGCAAGCATTCCTGGCGGTGTCTGAGCAGTCGCCCAGGAGGAAGGAGGCTGCTCGATCGGCCTTGCGCTTGCTCAAATGTCTCCTTGGCCCGCCAAAACCACTCAATGCACTCCTGCCCGCTGGTAGACATCTTGCAGCGGAAGCAGCCATTGAAAGCGGCGAAGCGAGGCGTGGTCATGAGTTGTGATGATTGGTGCTGGGGCGCAGGTAGGGAGTTTTGCCAGGTGCTGCAGCTGCTTACCTGCCAAGAGAATGGTGGGCGCTACTGTTGTAAATTGGTATTGCCTCAGATGCCTCGGAAGATGCCTTGTCGATATTTCCACAAGGTCAAGCGGTAGAGAATGTGGCAGGTAAAGCAGATATATAGCCAGATGATCAGTTGCCGTGAATCGACCCAATCGACCTGACGCTTGACACAAGGTAGAGAGGTATGAAGGGGTGAGTTTGGCGGAGTCAAACTAGTAGATGCAAAATGAGGTTCTCGATTCCAGCGAGTTCAGTAAAGGCCCAGCCGTACTGTGTCGTTGAAATGAAATAGCCCTTCCTAAATCCTGTCGGAAGGGAGCGAGAATCGATATGTGGCCGGCAAGACTTTGCAATATCGGGGATTTTCTCTCTTGTTCGACGATGTATGATGTATACAGGATGGACACACGGAGTTCAGGGGGTCTTGCCGCATCCAATAACAGTAACCGCTCCGCAAAGATGTCTCTCCAGGAGAATGGGGAACCGGGTGGAATGGGGGATCGTAGCGTATTGGATGCAAACTCTTTGCCTTTGAAGGGATTGGCAATGCTACTTATTATCTAGTGACCGTCCGAACTAGTTGCAGGCCAAAGGGATGGTGGATGATGGCGTGGATAGCTTCTGTCCACCCATCCCCAATCTTGGCGGTCGACGTGTAAGTTGCAGCCTTTGGGCCGCTGCAACTGGCCATGAACGATTAGACATCAAACCCATTCGTGCCGCCACCGCGACTCGTCGAGTCAGTACTGGGGTCGTCTCCTCTTGAAACCACAGGGGCGGTCCCCGTTATTCCAGTTGGCTCAATGTTTCCAAGCAGGTGAATGGCCATGGACGTTGTATCTGGTGTCCTGGCAGACAATCATTCGCTGCTGGACTTCTTAGGGCAAATGCACGATTGGGAGGCTATAGGCCTATTGGCTGTGTTGTCTCGACTCCTGAAACAAGCGACCGCGGATCACTGCGGGCTTGGGCGCGCTTGCTGCTACCTCTACCATGGACCGTTTAACCCACCAAACCAGCATCGCACTCTCCCCAAAATGACAGGACGGACGTGGAAATGATAGTGCACTCTCGCTTTACACTGGGCCAGCATGGTACCAGTTGGCTACCTGTACTCTTATGAGCAAGATTGAGTCCATAGCCATTAGTCGGGTACGGTGGTCTTTTGGCGGGCGTCCATACAGTGGGTGTGCCAGCAAAATGACGATCGCTTCCCCAGGAGGAAAGACAAACGGTTCTCTGAACCACAACCACCCTAATTTACTGAGTCGCGCATTCCTCCAAAAACACGATTTATATCGCGTAAAGTGGTTTTCGCGTCTACCAACATTGTCTGTTTTGTGGGAAGTTGATGTCATGCGTATCTTGACAGCCAGAGCTCTCATGGTGTTGGAGCCTTCAAACAGCCCTTAGAATCCGGTTAATAGCCGGGGGTCGACCTCTGCACGTCGTTACCTCACTTGGACGCGTTCAAAACAAACAATACCTAAGGTACAGTTCTATCAGCAGAAAGGCCACCATTGTCCGACTCGACCAGAAGCTGAGCCAGCGCGATATCCAAACCATTATCTCCGACCCATAAACACAGGTCTGACGCGAGCGATCGCATCTCATGCACGAAAAGAGGCATCATATCTCGTTCCAAGGCGGTATCACACGATACCGGTTCTTGGTCTCGCCCAGTGTCTGACTTGGCCCTCTCCTGCCGGCCTTCACGATACACAGTAACACGAGAACTTGATGTTACCTGTTTCGGCTGTCCATTTTGGTGACTGCCTCAGTGTTACCTACACTTTACTGGTTAGATGGTCTCTGTGCTCGGCGACGTGTCAACTAGGTACAGGGATCTCGACTCAATCCATCGCGCGTGTCCAGCTTACACCCGGCCAGCTTACGGTTCTCTCATGACATCTGTTCCTCGTCTGATCATGTCGAAGCTCCCTCCAGGTTCCTGCCACTGCTGGCTGCCTACTACATGGTATTGATGTTTGCGTGGCATTAGTGGGCCTGCTGCCGTAACTCGATAGAGGTATCCTTGCTCCGATGCTGCCTGTTGGTCACACGACGACGACATCGCCTGCCATTGAACCCGGGTGCCGGCTGCTGATCCAACATCGTTGAAAACCTTATCCCAAGAGTGCCGCACTCTGACTCGGCGACTCCAGGTTGTGCGATGAGGCTGCGCCGAAGTATTAACGGTTAAGCAGCGGTTCTCCCTGACCTTTTGTGGACAGTGGAGATTATGTACGCCCAACACGAGACCTTGCGTGTGGGGAAAGTATCGTCACCTTTGCTGCAACGCCAATATGGCTACCTACTGACTACCTCGACTGACAAAGATGCAGTCCCCTTCATAATCATGGCAAGGCGTGCGGACCGCCGGATCGTGAGCACTTGAATGCCAGCACGTCTAGAAAAGCCACGATGGTACCTTGGTGTGGAGCATCGTCGACTTCCCGGGTGGCCGGCCAAACTCACATGACTCCCTCCAGCCATTATACGACGTGCACATCGCTATCGGCTCGACATGTTCCTTTGGCTCACTATGCGGTTCGTGAGGCAACAACTAGTGGTCCCTTACTTCGGGTCAGCGTTGCTACAGTTGCATTCAAATTTCACTGTCCCACATCACTGGCATTCAACACGTGGAACCAGAAACCAATATGCAGACTTAAAGTGGTTGCATTGCCCTACATGCCTTTTCTAGTCGATAAGAGCGGATCATCGTCGAGGATATCCAGGAGAGATAAACCCCGCATCACGAAACGATTTGACCCCCTTATCATGCATCTATTGCGAAAGGGATGGCTATCGTGTAGCCAGATGATGGTACGTTGCTTGGCAACAGGCTAGACTTCTCGTACTTGCAGTAGTCACGGGGAAGAGGGAGGTTGAATCACGCGGTGCGGCACTACCGGGCTCCAATAGTGAGCACACACCGCCTTTCCTTCCGTTGCCCGTTCATCCTGGTATCCGGAGTACCAACGGAGCTAGTCCCACTTAGCCTCCGACCTCCCCGTGTCTTGGATGTGGACGCCGTGATTGGCTTGGGCTGTCTGAAACATGCATGCGACTCTCCTATAACCAATGACATGCGTCAAAGTTGACAGCATCAGACAAGAGTTGGTGTGCAATATGGATGTGAGGTGGTGGAACGTGGGAGTGTATTGGTCCTGACTGTGTGGCTCAGCATCATTAGGCCGTGGCAGGTGAGCTGAGCGTCTCAGGCAAAACTGGTTCAAAATCGTTTCACACCAATTGTCACCGGGCAGGTTTTTTTGATCATGCCCAGCACAGCTGGAGATGAGCAGCATGTGAAGGCCGTGGCACAAGCGCCAAATCAAGAAACACCAGCAGACAGGATGCCTCCAGCAAACTCAGGTCGGCGAGGCCGCCTCACCACTTCAGAATTTGTCATTGCAAAAGCTGCAAAGGTGCGACGACAGCCAAGTTAGCCGCTCGAGTGCGGGAAAGATCTGCATCCGCTTCATCGTCCTGAAGTTTGCTTGGCCGCATGCGGGGAGAGCTCCGGAGGGCCAATTCCGCGTTAGGCAAGTGTGGCTGGTGCCACTAACCGCAGATCCCCGCCAGATCTCACAGGCACGGCAACACCAACAGGGGACTCCGTTCGCCAATCGTGGGGAATCTTTTATTGGGAAGTCTTGCGAGAACGGGGAGGCACCAGCCACGATGTCGCAACTACGACAGCAAGTGAGGCTGAGGCTTTTCGCTCACGCCAAACGAGGATGCTGGGCAACAATGGCTGCCAGTCCATTTGACACATCATGAGCATATCTTTTCCTCAGCGCGTATGGTGTGTAATGTACACGACGGGCCACAAATCGATGTCTCCAGCTCGGTGACAGAAGCACCGCAAGGGAAGTCGCTCCGTTGTCGTCACATGCCACCTGGGGCCACACAACATGCGTCAAAATGAATTATAAGAACACGCCATCGGCACCGAATTTGCCCGGTCTGTTTGTTCCTCCGTCGCCGATTTGAGGTCGCCGACGCCAACGATCCATTATAATCTGAACCACGGAAGCTAACCACGGTAGCCAACCCACGGACGGTGCGAAATTTGAGAGACGCGGCCGCCGGTTCGCTCACTCGTTTCCGTTTCCGGCGTCTCCCACCATGATCTCCGCTTAGCTCCCGCATGAAGACCGCAATGTCGGTAGTGGGTGGTCCAGGCCCAGGAGAGCACTGCTCCAATCATTGATCCCACATGCCAGCAAACTTTCGATTATCGTCCTCAGACTGTACGTTTCCGGTCATTGATCGCAATCCTCACACCGATGCGTACTAGTGCCCGGGTCTCGACCAGATCCTCGGATTGCGCAGGAGGACCGAGTGAACGGTCACCCCGGGGTTTGCGCGTGGCATGTCAGACATCATAACCTTTGACTTTCGATCCAGAGCTGGGTGGTTCTATTGCAACCATCTGACAGTTTCGAGATCCACTGGACAGTCCTCGGAGCCGATGTGGGCATCTGTATGCTTTGAAAACTGTCTCTATGGTATATTTGATGGCCAAGCATCCACCGGCACCGGGACGGCTCCGTCAGTCCATGCCAACACGGTCATCCAAGGCTTTCATGACCTCTCAATGTTTGAGTAGGGCTGCTTGCAGTTACATCAGCGTCCTCCTTGCTCCGATCGGCCACCACGACCCTAGCTTGATTCTGAGGTCGTGCCGCATAGGCTCAATGATCACTTCTGTGTAAGTTGCTTCGGGTCCGGAACGGCGCCTTGAACCCAAGTAACCCATCAGCGACCTTGGCAGTTTCGTACATCCGCGGAGCTGTTTCTAACTTTTCCCAGGGAGCTTTAGCAGACATGTATCACAATGAAAGCAACCACGCCAGCCTCGATCCCTGGTAGATCAATCTGGTGGCCGACACATGCTTAGATCTGACCTTAGTATCACGGCTGAAGCGATCTCAAACAGGGCAAAGCCTGCCTGTGCTTGTCAGGGCGCGAATCGACGTATGCGGCCGTTGTCACAGGCACACCCTTCACTAGCGGATTTAGCAGTGAGCCGGGTCTAGAAGCAACGTTTCAGGACGTCGAAAGGTTTAGTCCGCAACTAGCAACAGTCTCTGCTACAAGCTCAAAACGACGGTACCGAAACGGCCGGCTGAGAACCGCCATTAGCGACTTTTCCATGCCAAATTTGCTGTTTCCAACGCGCGCCAACGGCTGGGTCTCGACCGGTCTTTCGACCATGTCCACTGCGGCTACCTCAAACCCAGGCACCTGGTAACTCTCCTTGGTGTCCACCTTGCGTTGCTGGGGCGTCTGAGATGCATCCTTCGCCTACGTCAAGACGTTATTGATAAGCTATACCGTCCCCGGTGCAGCTGTCAGTTGTTAACGGCCATATCCATCAAGTTTGCTTCCAAACTTACTAGCAGTAGTTCTGGAACACTAGCTGACTACTGCGCCGGTGCGTCCGGTAGACTATTGCAACCACGTGGCAGATCTGCTCTCGTCTCATCTTGTTAGCAAGGTTCGCACACAGCTGGAACAGAGTCCAGGCCATAATGTCGGCCGGCGGGATGGTAGAAGCTAGCCATGACTGTCCGTCATAGGCACTCTTCATTCAAACGCCGTTTCCAGCAAGCCTCCAAGTTTGACCTTTGCATCTGACATACACAAGCGGCTACCAGACCTGACACGGTGGCTAAGGCGGCTAAGTCACACAGCGTCAAGATGCATCCTCTCATTCTGGGCTCCTGTATGCGCCCAAGCCCGCGTTAGAACATGTGTATCCTCGAGTACGCGTTAGCTTCACATCCTGGCGGTAAGCGGCATTAGAGTCAGCGGTAGGCTTGGCACAGCAAAAGATACAAATGAAAAACGATGAAAGTTTTGTTGTTGGGCCTATGTGCCCCCCATGCAACTTACATGCATGGCGGCGGCTAAGCGCGCGTAACGGAACGAATCATCTTGCCTGGTGTATCGAGGAGGCTCGATTGATCTCAAGTGGTCGTAGATCCTGTCAATTGGGTTGGGGCACAGGGGGCAATCTCCCCCTTGGTTTGCTGTTTTGCGCAGCGGAATCACGGGGGGGGGGTGCCGTAACGTAGGCGAAGAAGGTGTCTGATGGTGTGAAGCGGCGGATGGGATAAATCATTGTTGGTTAACTATAGTAGTATCCTGTGAGATGCACAAACGCTTACAAATGCTCTGCGTTCGTTTTTAGCGTTCAGGGGTGTTGCATGGTCTATGTTGGGATGCAGCCCGGCCGATTTGATTAAAGGAGGAGGAGAAGTCGCGTTGTTGTCACCATAGCTGGGCATAGCCATCCAGAGTTGACATACTGCAGTAGGGGCTTGAGGTTAGTTGCCAGAACACGAAGCGTGCTGGAGTCGGGGATGGTTGATGTGAGATTTAGGAAGCGACGCTTTTCCATTACCACGCTGAATCCTCTGAATACAACTATTCAAACAAAGCACTCGTGTCATGTAGCGTCTAGCCCACAGTGACATCCGCTGTAACAATCAGAGACACCTAATCCTGGTGTCCGTCCAGCCCGGTCCTCTAGGGATCTGCACCGTATGCACTTTAGTATAGCTCCATCCATCGCGGCATACGCCTAGTATAATTCTCTCGGGGTCTGATCGCATAGCTGACATCGCTCAAGATGTACTGCCGCTCTCCTCGTGAACTCGAGTTTGGTCTGGTGCGAACCGCTTCACCAACCATTCTTTTTGGGACCCGCGTAATCGAGCACGCTGCTTAAGCAAAATAGCTCTTCCACAATACACCCTCCAGATCCTCAAGCTGTTCCTGTGTGAAGTACTATATTTTTGTCAGCGCCACATCAGGGACCATTACAAAAGAGGCAAGGGGAGAAAACTTACCTTTTGATCCACATTCCAACTATCCTGTCTGGTCTTCTTGAACTCGGCCAAGATCCCCTTGGTCGTCTTCCCTACCACACCAGGATCACCGGCAGCGTGCCTCGCCAGATGCGCTAGTACGCCTGGCAACCACGTCGGAGGCGGGGTAGCATAAGGAAAGGCCTCGACAAGTGCACCCAGTCCCAGGACGGCAGCATGTCGTCGCAGGATCTGCTTCTGGTTATCGACAGGCGTATCCGTCCCGGGCACCTTGCGTTTGGGCATGGGATTGTCCCGCAGCTGCTTTTCAAACCTGGCCCTAAGGGTTTGGATGATGGGCGCACGGATGTGTTCTGGGCTACACCGGATCATGCCGGCCAATGTGGCGGAAGAGGCGTCTCGGACTTCTAGTTGAACATCTCCTAGCATGTCGCCCACGGCATCAAAGAGCATCATGCGTTGCCGAGGACCAGTGAGGAAAAGTCGACGGAAGTAGATGACTTGCATGTTGATCAAAGCCCGGAGACGCTGATGCCAGGATGCAGCACCCTTGCCAATGCGGATCAAGGCTGCAATGAACTCTTCGTCTTCGCCTGCACGCAAGGGAATGTTGGGCAGGTGGCGGTAGACGTGATAGGCCAGCTTCATGAGCTCCGGGTCTTCCTTTACATCCATCATGTGCAGCAGCTCGTCCATGAATAGTGTCGGGAAGAAGGGAACCAATTGAGTGCATTCCTGGGAGCTCAGCATGCTGTCAAGCCAGATGAGGACCGTCTTGGAGCCAGAGGTATAACTGGAAGGTGTTTGTTGGCCTGGAGTACGCTCATGCCGCCACTTCTCAAGTCTTTGAAAGACCTCGGTAATGGTGGCACTGAACTCGGGCGTGGGCATGTATGGACGAATGCCGATGGAAGAGTCGGCTTTGTTGGCCTCCAAAAGGGCTGTGACGTTCGGGAATGATTCGTGATAGCGCGTCCGGTAGACAGCAGCCATGACTCTCCCTATGGCCTCACGAACAGACTTGTAGGGATGATCAATGTGAGCAAGGAAATCCTCCAATATGGGCTTCTCGTGCCGAAAATGCCATCCACCATATTGAATTATGGATTCCAACAACTGGACCTTGGACGATTCCTTGAAGGCTGCGTTCGAGGCCATGTCTAGCTTGAACGCGCCGAGAGATTGAATGATCTCCTTTGACTTCCGAGGATCCCTACCATCGATGATCTGATGGAGACAGGCCTGCCAATACTGAAGGTTGTCCGGTGTCAAGTCATCAGCAATAATCTTAAGCATCAGGGGCGCAGCGAAGCTCCAATTCGCCTCCCTGTACTCGATAGGATCATCTGTGGTCCCGGAGAGCATGGCGCCTAGAATCTCGGCTGTGGCACGATGTTGGTGCTTATCGCTTCCATTACCGTACACATCCTTGACCAGCTCTTTGATCTCGTCGAAAGTGGCCTCAGTTCGCCCATAGTTGACCAGGTCAAGTACATGCATTAGAAGTATGACGTTCCCAAGGCGGAATCTATCCGCATTGGCGTCTCTGGGTTCCTGCTTGAGGTAGTCGAAATACGTCTTGAACCAGTCTTTGGTCAGGATCTTGCCTATTTGGTTCCTTGCCGCCTTCTCCACGGAATCGTAAGCCAGGAAAGGCTGGGGTCTGGCATTAGATGCTCTGAACGCTCTGCCCCAGACAAGCCAGCCCGGGTAGTCGTTGTCAACATAGTACTCGGCATCATCCGGCTTTCCGAATGCTGCAAGATATCGCTCGGTCCAGTTAGGGTCATCCGACGGCACCTCGACGTCAAACTTATCATCTAGAGTCTGGATCTCGAGCAGATAATTGTCGTAGTTGTGTGCATACATGGCTCGAAGATCGATCGTGGAACACAGGGCGGTGAAAGCTGACTGGTAGTTGGACCTCAGACCCGGATGAGGGTCGATTGTACCCTTGGCTACCAAGTCAATAAACTCGCTGGGAGCCAACGTCTCGAAACGACAGCACAGATTGGTTGCAAATATCGAGCATCGAGTAGCCACCTTCCAATGCGACGTCTTGGCCAGCTCAGTCAGCTCGATGCCGAGCTTGGACTTTTCTTTTTCAACCTTCTGACGACGTTCCATGATGAATGTGTGCCGTCTCTCGATCTCTGACGAACAGTCCTCGGCGGGCTTGATTGTGGCCACAGTATCTGGGTTCAGAATCACGTGGCGCTCATGCTTCCTGCCAAAATCGAGCAGTTGATACAGAGCCGTCTGTCCAATCTTCTGAATGGACTGCTTGTCGACGTTGGCCGTCTGGATGTAAAGGTGCATAAGGTCCGGGGCGTATCGCCAGTCGCGCATCAAGGTCTTGAGAAGCGACGAGAAGAGGAGCGTATACATGGCTCCCTTGATGCGGTCATGGTCATTATTTGCAAGAGCTTCGCGGAACCTGTCCAGGATGACCGGAATCACCAGGGTGCGCCCGCCAATTAACACCTTGAGCGACGAGTCTTGGGCGCCTTGGGCCACTCTACGTACATCAGCATACGACGACACACAGGAGTCGGCGAGGTCGAGTAACAGCTGCTTGTCCAGGTCGCTCTTCTTTCGATGAACAGCGTTGTACTTAACCCGCTGGAGCTGGTAGGCATCGGCACGTTTGATCAGCAGTGGTCGAGGATAAACCTTGCGCAGGCCGCTGATCTTGAAAGGGGCGATATCAGCTTTGTACAGCCGAAGAAGACGCTCATAGGGATGCGCACTGCGCTCAATGCCCACATCAGTGATCCACGTGCGGTACGTTGAATACAGATGGGTGAAGCAAGACACCTCATCCTCTTGGCTGGCATTCAAGAAGGAATGGGTGCGAGAGAGCAGCCGTCCGATGTCTTCCCTGATCTCGTGTATGCGATTGTAGATAGGCGTGTCCGGCTCCAGAAGATAGCCTGCTGGGTATCGAAATTGCCGTCTAAGCTCTTCATCGTCTGCCACTTCGGCAAAAGGGTTGTCGTCTTCCTCCATGACCGCATCTCCATCCGTATCCTTATGGCCATTCTCCTGTGTGGCCACACCCGTCTCGCCGGAGGCACGCTGAGGATCGAAGAGAGTTGCCACACCGCTTATAACAAGCCTGAGCGCGGACAAGCTTCTGGACAGCTCATCCGACCACTCCTTGTTCTTGCCCTTCCGGCTGACTGGTGGGTTGTCGCTCATGAGCTCCTCCAATCTTTGAGAAGCGGACTTGGCCTGGCTTTCAAACAGCTCGACAGCGAACTGTACTTCAGCCGGCGATGCACGATGCCATCGAATTGTCAAGTCGGCCGGTGCCGTGGTACGGCCCCAGTCCTCGATGTCCAAGCCACGCTGGACCACATCAGGCTCATACAAAGCATTGTCGAGAGTGTAGGTGTGGGTGAGGTTTAGCAGTAGATGATGAATATAATTGCTAACATGTATCGTTGGCAAGCCTTTGCACTTCTCTTGCATGTATTGGGCAATGTCGAGCAGTTCGTCCTTGTACTTGAGCACCTCGCTTCCAACATGAACAACACACATACTCAGCATGCTCACGTACCAAACGAGCGCTCGATCACGAGGCAACACTTCGGTGCCGCTACTCCTGTCGGACGCTGCGCCATTGTAGTCAATTTCATTGCGGATGTTGGCAATCAGCATGGGAATAAAGACCTTGAGTGTCTTCTCCGGGTTGACCTTGCAGAGCGCGTTGCATATCCAGGCCATGGCATCCCGCGCCTGGTGCACCACGTGGCTGCTGATGAAGTTACCAAGCTTCTCCAAGGCCAAGTCGAACAGTTCAGGTGACAAAGTTGCGAAGAGCGGCGTGAAGGCGGCCGGCAAGGTGTTGATGACGTTTTCCTCGGGCGTATTCGACCGCACGTGGGATGCGTCGGGGAGATTCTCCAGGAGGGTGAATACTTTGCCCATGAGCGCCATGACGAACTCGCCGAATCCAGCAGTCGATGACCGGAGAATGCTGGCTTCCACCTCATCAGAAAGTTCCGTCTTGTAGTCAAGCTCGATGTCCTGACCCTCGCGCTCCATGCGTTCCATTTCACCCTGAACCCATTGCTGAGCCAGGCTGGTGTCCTGGATCTCATCATGTTCCTTGATGAGAGACTTGAAAGGGATGCTGTATGCCACGCTCTGAATGAAATTCAAGGTGTACTGTGTCTTTCCCAGGTCGTTGGCGTCAATACCCGGCAAAGCCAAGGCCAGCAAAGCCGTGATGTGGCACCGGTAACCCTTCTGTTTCGACATGATATTGGCAATCATTTGAAGACCACAAAGACTCGAGGTGGTCCGATGCACTTCAACCAACCCCTGCAAGCTGGGGTAGAACCGTTGCAGAGCACCAGGGAGCATGAGGTCTGGCTCCAAATACGTCAGGCCTTGCAAGGTCGAGTAGTAGTAGTTCACCACCTTGGAACTCTTGGCAAAGAGACCCATGAAGGTGACGTTGCGCATCGACAAAACAAAACGTCTCTTCAGCTCCGGCGTAATACGTCGGTCAGCGGGAATGTCAAGCTCGCCACTCTGTTCCCTGTTCCAGCGTGAGACGAAGATGTCTGTCAGAAAGAATGTTAACTGGGCCAAGAAACTGGTCCAGCTTCCCTGATTGGAAGGATGGAAAAAGGTGTCGATAGATTCTATCAGCCCTTCCAGCTTTGACAGAATAGAATTCTCTTGCGTCAAGCAGACCGGTGACAGTGAATGAGCAATCCAACGTGCAATCATGTACGGTACCGGATACTTCTTCTTGTCCTTCTCCAAATAGATACCCAGACCAGAACTGTAATCTATCGACGTATATGGAGAATTAGCCTGCCCGACCGGAATCTCCGTCAACCGCAAGATGGCCGTGAATATCAGATCGGACTGCTCCTTGGTGAAGATGCCATGCTCTGTAAACGGTACGTGCGTGCAGGCGATATAGTCTTTAGCCATCCTGGAGAATATATCGATGAAGGCGACATCGCAAGTCTTGGACCGTGTCATCAGCGACCATAAATGAAAGAAAGTGGGCACGAAGTCGCCAGGTTGGGACTGTGGCTCTGTGGGAGGTGCCGGTCCAGTGGGTATCAGGACATTCAGGGCCGCAACCACGATGTAGGCATTGCTCAAGTCCGAGGTGCTGAAGAAGGGCAGAAGCTGTTCGAGCATCTCCCGTCGGTCGGCAGGGTCGAAATAAGGATTTGCGTATAGTGCTAATTTTAGCAAATGTTTCTGCGATCTCCTTCGGCTTGACTGATGCGATGCGGCTTCGGAAGGGAGGACCAGGGCTTTCAGTTCCTTCAGGATGGGCCTCCAGTCCAGAACCAGATCTTCGCCGGCCTTGAGGTAATGTCGTTTCCTCGTCAGATGAATCAACATCTTACAGAATCGATCTGTGGTCACGGCATCCAACCCAGGAGCCAAACAAAGATGAAAGTACAGCTTGGCCAATCTGGCACGAAGCTCTCTTGTCATCTCAAACTTAAGATTGAGCCATCCCTGAAGCTCCCTCGTCCAGTGTAAAGCCCCCGGGGAGAAGTCTTCTGCCAGGATGGCGGTATAGAGGTTTTTGAGGATCCCTTGTAACGCTGCATCCCGTTCTGCATCTTCTTCAACATCGAAAGGCATCAAGCTGAAGTAGCTGAACGTTCGAGGGCGGTATCGCTTCTTGTCATCTTCGTCGGGCTTCGCCACGATGGGCAAACCGGGCGAGGTGGCCCTGGATATTGTGTCAACGGAACTGAGAAGCCCTTGAAACTGTGCGGCGGCATTGGAGGCAGCAGCACCAAACCCGCCCGCTGCCGCTGCGAAGCGCTCTGGTAGTTCGTCCATGTGTTATTGTGCTGTAAAAGTGTGCCGTCGTCTGGCTTCCCCCTAGTGTTGCGACTAGCGAGATAGGCAATTGAAGTTCGAGCTGAGACTCTCAGACACTCGTATAAGCAGTGCTTCCTGTCCGTGTTCGGTCGGACAACCTCGACGCAATGCAAGGTTACAAGGCACCTTGATGGTCACGAGCGAACCAGATGCAGTTCTTGTCCGATTCGTCCCTGCCGGGGGAATAGCTCTATTAGACACTGTAGTCAAATCGCCACTCGTGGATGTCAGCTTGCCGAACAGCGAAAGCGGGAGGAGGTGACAGGAATATGGGCAATAGCTGCGGAGCGAAGATATGTCAGCCAAGGTCAAGGATGCTCTCAGTACTGCAAAATCCGTGTGCGCGCGAGCTATTGCCGTTACAAGCTTAAGCGCAACTGCGTCGAGGTCTTGAACTTTTGAACAACACAACCGACACGCAGAGTTCCAAGTTGACATACCTAAGTATAGCAAGGGCCGTCCTCTGACCGTCTGGAGTGGAACGAATGTACCGATACAAGTGACGGGATATGGATATGGATGGGTGTGTGGCCGGCGACACTTCTGCTGCTGTTGAAGTTCGTTCCAAAACTGAGATCAACCGGGCGTGGGAAAGAAATAATCGGTTGCACTTCCCAGAACGTCCAAATCCTCCAGGTGCAGCCAGTGCAAAGTATAGAAAGCGCAAGGGTCAAGCTCTCAGGTCCGATGATGGAAGGTGCAGCTATGATGCACGCTTACCTCATCTGCCGCTGATATTCTGCGGAGTCAAGGGTCTAACGAGAAGGTGTCTCTTAAAACACCAAAACGGTGTAGGGTAGGTTGACCCGGACAACCTCGAACAACTCTCTTTCACTCGGCGTTAAGAAGAGACACAAGGTACAGGGTGTATTGAAACGGGAAGAGGATTGAGTTCGTTTATGTCGAGTTGAGTTCTGCGTGTAGACTTTTATGACCAGACCAGTAACCAGGTGTCAGCCATACGCAACAAGCAGGTACCTAAATCTACCGGTGTCGTGCCATCTTCCCAAGTCTAGGTCAGTTACATTACGCAAGTCTCGCTGCCTTTGCCTAGACGTTAGAGCCTCCACATTGAGCTGGCCGACCTCATCCATGTTCGCGAACTCACTTACTTCTTGTACATCGTCTTCATGCTGCTTCTGTGGCTTGATAATGGTGCACTTCATTTACCCTCTGTAAATGTAAACCGCCCGATAACGCGGCCTATACTGACAAATCCTCAACTCGTGTAACTGATTTTGGAAGATGATTAAAGGTACATGGTCCTTAATGTCCTTCAATAACAGCGATTCTTTCTTTGTCCAAACTACATGGTATCGTTAAATCATTAAGAGCCGTCACCAAACTACCGAGATCCTCCTATCCTCCGATCCCTTGACCACCACAAATCCCGAGAAGGACAACCACCATAGTGATGCGCTTCCCAACTGTGACTAGTAAAGTCACCCATACATTTTCAAGCAATGTATACCGACAGGCGACTGTCCAATAATTCGCTTTTCGAGATCTGAACATCCTTCTTATGAAAATCGTGCAGTATCAGCCAGCACAGCATGCGAAATACAAGCGTGTACCAAATGTCACTGACCAACGTTCTGGAGTCCTGCGGACGCTGGTTACTCCCCAGAGGCTGCTGGTTCCTTGGAGTTGTGATACGGTCGCCTGGAGCTAGATTTACCATCTCCACGTCTTGAGCATTTAGGTGTTGAGTGGGCTTTGAAGGATGCTGCGGCGCTACACTGGAAGTTGACTGACTAGAATCGACCGAGGAAGGGACCGAGGTGGTTGTGGCTTCCTGCTCATTGCTCATTGGCATGTTGTATGTGGGTGGGAAGACCCCGGAGGCTTCGATCGCCCGAACTACACGGCCAAGAACCACATTGAAGTAGATCTCCATGAATTTCCTCTGTTTTCCCTCTTGAGAAGCGGCATCAAGGTCGTCGAAGGTCGGCTGGGCTCTGTGAGTACCGTGAGAGCCTGGAGGCTGTGAAGGAGCAACTTCAGATGGCATCCTGCTGTTTGTGGCCGGGGATACCGTAGCTGTGTTTCCAGCAGTATTGGGCTCGTTGATCATGCGTAAGACTTCTTGAAAGTGTTCTCGTAGGACCACGGTGACGAGCTCCTTGCTGAACATTTTGTCGCTGACAACACCTTGAAGGTAATCGTCGCAGTTGCTCACTGCGTCATGAAGAACGTTAAGAAGGCGTATGCTGTATTCCGTGGGGCCCCTGTCGCTCAGTTTCTCGGTAACGCCATCTGCAATGCTAGACAGCTCGCGGACTCGCTCTGTTGGAGGCGACACCTGTTTGATGTCCCTCCCGAACTCTTTGACCAGCTTGGAAAGGGAGAAGAACTTCTTGTCAAAGTGATAAGGGGTTGGGTTGGGAAGCATGCGATAGCTCGACCCAGGGATGTGCAAGTTCATCCCAATCATGCCGATGAGCTCGAAAGCCACTGTTATAAGTCAGCCACGGCAACGGTGGTGCTCAGACGTGCACGAAAATTACCTACCAGGAAATAGATGACGGTGCTTCGTGTGCTTCTCCGCTCCCGCACGAAAGTACTTGGCCGTGTTCGTATTACAACCGATCAATACCATCTGTTCTGCCATGTCGTTTGTGCTTCCCACCTGGAGCATATTCAAGGCAGATAGCTCGTCATCCAAAGCTTCGCGCCGCCGTCCTGTTCTGGTATCTCTGGCCCATAGCGTCCAGACATATCCAAAGCACAGTTTCTTGACTTCGTCCTTGGGAATTACTCGATTTCCCTTGAAGCTGCTTTCGCCGTCAATTTGAAAGGTAAACAGGAGACCCAAATCATGCACAAGGTTTCCAGTGAGCATGTAACCGTTGCCCTCAGCACGATACCTGTCTGCCTTCCGGTCGAACTCCTTCCAATGGAGGCCAAGCATAGCCACAATCTCGATGAGGTGCCCGATGGTAGTCGTGGCGTACGGCTTTTTGAAGGTCGAAGGCATCGTGTCCCAGGTTCGTTTCTTGGGCACTATGGCCACGGCGAGTGTGTGATGCTCCTCAAACGTGATGGGCTCCTGACCCCTGGGTCCATTGTCTTTGTACTGGGATCCCTGCCATCTTTGGCTCTCTTCTTCCATGGACTGGATCTCCGCCAACAATGTCACCCACGTTGCCCGTTCGTTGTCAGCAGTGTGGACACGCTCCGCCTTCGCACCATGTTCCTCCGAGTCTCTCTTGTCAACTTTCCGCAGCGTCGTGCGTGTTGGGAGCCGCTTGACCGGCTTCCCGTTCAGTACCTGTGGGAAAACACCCGGTATAGGACTTCTGTTGTTCTTCGGCGGTGCCACGAAGATGACGGGTGATTCGAACTCAACTTCATAGCGCAGCTGATTCAAACGGAATTTGCGCTGCTTGGTTTCGTGCCATGTCCCCATAACCTTCTCATTGCAGTTTAAATACCCAGCTGCTGAAGCGAAGTATTGCTGCAGGACCTGAGCAATCGTCGATAGGAGAGCTATGAGAGACACGACAAGAGCGGTTATGCTGATGGGGAAATCATTGTTGTTGTTGGCCATGGGGCAAGAAAGACGCCCTGGCAGCGTCGCTTGTTGCAATAGAACGAGATGTAAGAGAAATGATAGTATGAGGCTCACACTTTGAGGCTCTCGAGGACACCTTATCCCAACAAGTCTGTCTGCGAGATGAACGCTTAGAAAGAAGCGTGGACAACAAGTATAAGCAAACGCAACCACAAGCAATAACCACGAACCGTGTTCATGAAGACAAAAAAAAGAAGAGAGAAGAGAGATCTGGAAACTCCCCAGAGGTATCCACGAGTGAGGTGGCTTAGTGGCACCAGCAGACGAGGCTCTGTGATGCAGCCTGCTAGGGGGCCGGGTCCCCTGGTAGGCGACCTCAGCTTCGATCATCCTTCTGGGGTTTAATGTTGTACTAAACAGGTCCCTTAGGGTTGCCCATTGGCAGTACGTCCTCAGCCCAGCAACACCGATCGAGGCTTGGCGATTCGCCGTCGAGAGCATCCGCCATGCTGTGCAAGTGGCCGCTGTATGACAATTCAGCAAGATGAGGCAGTGATCTTGAAGATCTCAGGGCTTCGCTGCAATTCGTCGTCAAGAAACCTGTAAAGGTACGAAAGTAGGAGTGAGAGAGCTGAGCTGCGCCTGGAAAACCAGGCAATTGTGAGCCGCTATGTCTAGCGTGCGTTGCAGGCTCAAGTGGGGCTGCACCAGTGTGTGTGTGGTTACCTCTAAGGAAGGTCGGGGAAAACAATTCCGACGTCACAGATACCGTCGGCACCCAATTGCCAGATAAACAAAAGTCAGCGTCGCAGCCGAAACCAGACAGGATGAAGACATCAATAGCGCGTGTAGCCCGCCATACCGGACGCAGGATAACCCAGCCCTCTGCGACCACAATACGGCACCAAACCACATCCTCTTCTCCGTTACCACCACCACATCAAACAACAACCTCCCCCCTTCCACCGCCACCCGCTCAACCTTCCAGTTCCTCAACCCTCCCGCCACCACCATCAGCCGCTCAGCCCTCTCTCCCACTACCAAGCGGACCCTCCTCGCCTTCCGTCAACCCTTCCGAAATCAGCCACTTCAACGCCTTAGCTTCAACATGGTGGGATCCGCACGGCTCCTCACGAGCCCTACACCTCATGAACCCGCACCGGCATGACTTCATCCGATCATGTCTGTCCTCCACCAGCACCCCGCCGCCCTCCACCCTCCGCTACCTCGATGTCGGTTGCGGAGGTGGTATCTTCGCCGAGTCCGCTGCCCGCCTACCGACCGCCTCCTCCGTAACGGCCATCGACCCGTCGAGCACGATCCTCTCCATTGCCAAGGCCCACGCCGCTCGGGATCCGAGTCTGATCGGTACGGGAAAGTTGGAGTATCGGAACGCCACGATCGAGAGCCTGGATAAGAGCGAGGAGGGCAAGTTCGACGTGGTGACTTGTTTCGAGGTGGTGGAGCACGTGGACGATCCAGCGGCGTTTCTGGATCATTGCGGAAGGTTTGTGAAGCCGGGAGGTTGGTTGGTGTTGAGCACCATTGCCAGGACGTGGATGAGCTGGTTCACGACGAACCTGGTGGCAGAGGATATACTAGGCATCGTGCCCAAGGGAACACATGATTGGAGGAAGTATATCAATGAGGAGGAGATGAGGAAGCATTTCTCCAAGAGGAGGGAGTGGGATAGTCCGAGGGTCATGGGTGTGGTTTATGTACCGGGTGTGGGATGGAAGGAGGTGCCTGGCAGTGAAAAGGTGGGGAACTATTTCTTCGCCGTCAGGAAAAAGCCGGAATGAGGACGAGTGTAAGCTGTTGCAGGCGTGTGTAGGTTAAGGTCAGTATACTTGTAACATCGTGTAACATAGCATCTGGTGGGATGGTGCAGGGCACAGCGCATGACAGCCTGGTTAGATGCTGTCTCAGACGGGGTATCATTATCCTGCGGAATCTCTAGACTAACTAACTAGACTTTATAGAAACAGAAGGCGGCATAAAAGCTGACTGCTTCTATCTCTTCGGGCGTCATCTGTAGCTCGCCCGTTCTCCGATCCTTGACTCCCATCCTCTCAGCAAGCGCGCCGAATTCCCGGTCGTCCTTCTCCGTCTCCCAAACCTCAGCGAACGGTTTGTGATACTGCAGTTCCAAGTTATAGTCCTCCGCCAAAGCACGGAATGCTTCCCAAGGCACAACATATTCAGGGGCTTCAACAGCCTCTTCCAGCCAGTAATTGTACTTCCAACCAAACGGTGGTCGGAAAATACCGTCAGCCGGCGTGGGACCGGGAAATCGGACAGTATAGATGTCGTTGCCCCAGTTGGCGGTGGGGTCGGCTTCAGGTTCCTCGACCTCGCCGTCTTCAGCCTCACCCTCCTCTGCGGGTTTGGACACTTTCTCCATTTCCTTCTTTGCCCGCTTCTCCTCCAACTCTTTGTTAAATTTCTCCACATATTCGCCAATAACATGGGAATTGGGTATTGTGCCGATGAACCTGCCTCCCTTTTTCAAAGCGCCCGAAACGTTCCTAAGCATCTGCTTGGCGATGTCCTCAGAAGCAAAGGCGTAATGCATGGCGAACATGGTGCTGACCACGTCAAAGCCTCTGGCGCTGCTCATGTGTCCAGTCGAGAAGCCGACCTTGCGGATGATGTCCATATCTTCGATCGACTCGGCGAAGCAGTTCTTCACAAAGAACATCGCATCAAAGATCCTGGGTTGGTGCCCTCGATATCCACCCCCGCGACCGCCTCTGCCGCCTCGACCTCCCCGGTTAAGCATATCTCGGTACCGGTCTTTCGCCTGATCAATCGATACATCGGCAATGTCCATACCTACGTATAGCTGCACCCTCTGTGGTGCCTGCTGCCACTTGCCAAGGTCACCACCCTTGCCACATCCCATATCAAGCACAAGCAACTCGTTATTTGACTGAATCCCCCGTTCCATCGCACCAGGCGTGTGGTCCTCATCCGGTGAGAACTTCTGTATAATAGTGCTTTTGACCCAGTTGTTGAAGGATCGTAATCCCTTGATTTTACTCTCTGTCTTGCGCCAGTCCCGGCCACGTTCCGGTACAGAGTTGTAATGGGTCTTTACCACATCGTGAAGAGAACCAGGCGGGCCCTGTCCTCCATGGGAAGCGCGAGCCTCCTGCTCTCGTGCGACACGGTCTTGCTCATCCTGCTGTCTAGCGCGAACACGGGCACGTTCGGCTTCTGAAATGCGGGCGCGCTTGCCTGGGCGCTTTTGTTGAGCACCGCTTGTTGCGACGGAGTTCGAGGCTACTGTGTTGGGCGAGGTGTTGTCGTGTGCCTTAGCTGAAAGCGAGGATGGGGCGGGAGAAGAGACCTTAGGTGTCGAGCGGCCTGGCGAGTTCGAGCGTCTACGCTTGCGCGCCGGCTGAAGCTTATGCGCGTTGAAGACTTGAGGCTGGGCCTCGTGCTCCTCATGCTCCTCATTGGGAGGCATTGTGGTTAGAGGGTAGCAGGCGTAGTTGTTTCAATCTATATACTGATGCTTCGTCCGTGTGGAAGACTGGGAGGACGGACAGTCCAATTCATTCGAGGTAGGTCGATCACAAGATGGATGTGCGGTGAAAGAGATCTTGCGGCCAAATTGGCGTTTGAGGAGCAGATGACTGGTGAATACGCTGGGACCGAGTCTTGTTCTGGTTCGCGATCCTCCCTTGTGTAACCGTGATTGGTACAAAAGACACCCTTTGTTGAGGCTTCGAAGTAGGGCAGTTGATTGTTTCTCTTACACCTTGCTTGGCTGACTTAATCGAGGGCCGTGCTTTCTCAGTCCTGGCAGCTAAGCTGAGGTTATGCAAAAGTGTGGGGCAGCGCCTACGAACTGACGCGAAGCTCTGTTGCCGCCTTGCAGCGGAAGCCAACGGTTTACAAGCTGCAACAATTGGAACACATACCCCATCATTACAACAAGAGCACGAAGCGAGGTGTACAAAGTTTCGGTTTTGCCTCTTTTACAAAACGAACTTACCAAACGGCTAGCGACTCCAGTCATCCCTCCGCGTCCGAAAAGCCTTGTGACGTCGTTCGGTGTCAGCAACCAAGCTCCAGCGGCAAGCTGTATTCTCCTCGACCACATTACCGTTATCCATCAACACATCACGAACCATGGGCGCTGATCCACAACACGCCAAGTGGCCGCTTCTTCCACTTTCGCAGGCGGTCTTCACCCTGACGAATCCCTATGCCAGCCGAAATGGCGGCGCCTCGCAGCAGGCTGCTGTGAAGCAACTCCAAGATGCCATCACCGAGCACAAGATGGCGCCCTTCTACCGGTACCTCGCACATCCCATAGAAGGAATTCTCAACGCTGTAGGCGAAGGTAGCTCTTCTACGGGCGGTGGCGGTGCCTTGAGCAGGAAATCTAGCATCGTGGGTATGATTCCAGCCAAGGGCGCAACAGCGAGCATAAACCTGCCATGGGATGAGGCTCTCTACCAACAACTGAAGGAGGACAACGACCGTGAACTGGAGGAGTACAAGAAGGAGGAGGAAGACGCGGCAGAGAATGCTGGCGACACAGAGGTCAATGCTGCCAGAGGCAAGCGTGCAGAGTTCTGGGCTCGGGTTGGTGACAAGGTACGTTGTTTTCTCGAGCACCTTCGGATTGATACAACAGCTAACAGTGCTTGTTACAGGAGAAAGCGATTGCGGCGTACGAGGATCTGTTTGAGAAGACGGGCATTCTGGGTACAAAGATCGATCTCGTGCTAGCCATCATCCGGATGGGTCTCTTCTACGGCGACAAACTCTCGGTGAAGAAGCAGGTTGAGCGGGCCAAGGGCTTAGTCGAGGCCGGTGGCGACTGGGACCGAAGAAACAGGTTGAAGGCCTACGAAGGACTTTACCTCCTTACCGTCCGAAGCTACAACCTTGCAGCCCCTCTGCTTCTCGACAGCTTATCCACATTCACCTCTTACGAGCTTTGCACGTACAGCAACCTTGTCATATATGCCTGCCTTGCTGGATCAGTGTCTCTAAAGCGCGTCGATTTCAAGAGCAAGGTTGTTGACGCACCGGAGATCAAGGCCATCCTCGGTGATGGTGAGGACAGGCTTCTTGCCCTTAGCGGGAGGATCTCTGCTGGCCCCGGCGCCGATGCCACACCCGATGAGAAGGAGACCACAACGACACCAGCCCGCGCTGCCGTTGTCAACCTGACAACTCTGGGCAGCAGCGGTACCGACCAGCCCGACGCAGAGCTGTCGGTGGACTTTTCTCCTCTTGCGCAGCTGGTCAGCAGTTTGTACATGGGCCGGTACAAATCCTTCTTCCAGGCTCTTGCTCAGGTAGAAGAGCAGTTCTTGTGCCTGGACCGGTACCTCGCCGAGCACAAGAACTGGTTTGTCCGTGAGATGCGTCTGCGGGCCTATCAGCAGTTATTGCAGAGCTACCGTGTTGTTGGACTTGAAAGCATGGCTAATGACTTTGGGGTCACGGTGGACTTTTTGGATCGGTATGTATCACTCCTTTCTTCACAAGTCCAATCGTCCTTTGGCTAACAATGTGCAGTGACCTAGCCAAGTTCATTGCTGCGGGACGAATCCCCTGCACGATCGATCGTGTCTCAGGCAAGGGCGTCATTGAGACCAATCGACCGGACGACAAGAACAAGCAATACCAGGACGTTGTCCGCCAAGGTGATCAACTCATCACGAAGTTGCAGAAGTACGGACAAGCAGTTAGACTCAGGGGCAGCGAGAGAGCTTAAGCTGTTGAGGTAGAGAAACGGAGTGGCATTTGCTGGTTAGAGCCAATGTGCTAATAATGTATCATACCCTCGGTAGAGTCTAGTTGGTCGCTCATTCAAGCAAGCCCTCTCTGGACGAGATCCTCAAATGCAGTATCGTATTTCGCATTGGCAACCGCATGTGACTTAATCTCGATTAGGAAGTTACTCAAGAAACCGCCGGGAGGTATCGGACATGGCCGTGTAAGCCCGGAATGCCACATCAAGAAACAAGCTCATAAGGGAATCGTCATCCCCTTCAGTACGATTAATTTGAAATTAAAGCGAACGCGGGAAAATGAAAGTACTCGTGTTAGGTTTGCCTCGTACAGGCACGCAATGTAAGCCAAGCCGCCCACATTACACGGGCTTCCTCATTGCGTTGACATTAACTCGTTCCCAGCTCTTGCCGATGCCCTCACTCATATCGGGTTTGGCCCAGTCTATCACATGAGGGAAGTCGGTAGGAATAACCATCAAGCCCTCTGGATTGAAGCTATCGAAGACAAGTTCGAAGGAAAAGGGAGGCCATGGGGTCGCGAGGAGTTTGAAAGGATTCTTGCTGGCTATGAGGTAGATCTACACCCTCTTCATAGCTACCTTGCTACGTGTCTGACAAACGAGACCAGGGCGTAGCAGATTATCCTCCCGCCATCTTTCCAGAAGAACTCATGGCCGCCTACCCCGAAGCAGCTGTTATACTCACTGTTAGGGATGAAGACAGTTGGATGGCGTCTATGGAATCCACGCTGTGGCATCTCTATCAAAGCAGACCGGCGGACGATCCTAGTCCCATGAATCAGCTGTCTAGGAAGTATCATGAGCACTGCTGGGGAGGAGATCTGCCTAAATACGGAAAAGAGGCGTTCAGGAAGCACAATGAGCTCGTGAGAGAGGCGGCCAAGGGAAGGAAGTTCTTGGAGTTTGGCGTCGGGCAGGGATGGGAGAAACTGTGTGAGTTCTTGGGAGTGGAGGTGCCGGAAGGGGTGAAGTGGCCGAGGAGTGATGACTGGGTCGACTATAAGAAGATGGTGGACAAGGAGAGGAAGGAGAAGGAGGGGAGAGACAAGCGGATTTGATGTCTGTAGCATCTCCATGAGCGTCGTTCTGTCACGCGATGGCGCGTGCCTCGTGTGCTCGGAACTTTGGGACACTGGCTGCCAAATGGCATGGATCATGGACGATTGCATGTCAACCACATGATAATTGGGAGAGAGACGGAACCTCGTGTTGCTCAAGCGACTGGGGATTAAGGCTACATACCTACCCGGAGTCGTTATGGGTTCAATGCGGACCGGAACATGCAAGACTGCAGAAAGGGAGATGGTACGAAATTCCAAGTAATCGTTAGGTCGAATGATCACTCTGAGTGCCGCCCGGTCCCCGAGTTCAAGCTTCTGCAAACCTGAGGTGACTTATGAAATCTGGTCAGGAAAGGTTGCGGCGTTTGCAAAGACACCCATAACAAGGAACCTCTGAACAGCCAACATGGCGGTCGACGTACATGAACCGACAGACCCAGGAGGAGTACTATTGGCGGCAATACACATGCTAGAGCGAGAAACCACCTGAAGCTCCAGTAGCTCCTTGCCCATGAGGTGTCCCCAAATGTGCTGTGGTTTGATAGGGTTTCTACGTGCCCAGGACCATTATGCAGTAGTGTAGAGTCATCATCACTATTGCAGTGCATTCTCTGGCACGATAAGTAACCCATAACCCAAGGTCTCCACGAAACTTCAGCATAGTGATCTCCTTGAGTTTGTCCATGACAGGTTGTCCAAGTTCATATCCCCACGTCCCAATGTCCCAACGAGCCCAGAGTCTCAAAATAGTGCACGCGGTCTTTTCCCCCTGATCGTATGATAGGCTCGTACCCCAAGTAAGCAATTTACCCGACATCCTGGGTGGGACACCGAGACCCTATAGACATGCAGCCAGGGGGTGGCATCAAAGCTACATGTCGAGCGACTCCGGGTCCAGGGAAAGGCCGGTCACGTTGGATCACGGCAAGGAGGTCGACAGAGACAGCGTTCTCGGATGATTTGATTGTATAATAGTGTAACCTTCCCTGCCGCCGTTCCTGGGGTTAGTCACTGCGTAAGGTCCCAAGCCGACCAATGGGTTGCATCTAGGTATTGCACGACCTGCAGTCCCCGCTTCAGCTTCATCAACCACCATTCGATGCAATTTCGCGAGCCTTGTTGTGTACGTACAATGAACTTCAACCCCCGATCGCTAACCGGGACTGTCCGCCGTACTGTAACGCTAGGTCATGACCTTACTGTCAGACGGGCAGCTTGTTGTGCCGGTCTCAGCTGAGCCAAGAGGCTCGATGGCGACAATGATGAAGCATACGCCAGGAAGGGTGACGGACCAGAGGACGGTGTTGGGCGAGATTTTCAGCTATAAGTAATCGTCAACCGGAAGCCAAATGCTCTCCTTTCTGGCTCACGATCATCATCATCAACAAGAAGTAAGAAGCGATCTCAAATAGCGACACATCTCATCAGCGAAGATACAGTGAGTCCACATGGCCCCCAGGTTTAGACTTAAGCATTGCCCAACTCACCCCTCCAGCAACCATGCGCTTCCTGGCCTCCATCATCCTGGTTCTCCTCGGCTTTACAGCCCATGTCACCGCCGAGGTCGAGCTGGCCCAAGTCGCCGTCCCAGAGAGCGACACAGACATCGCAGCACGCGAAGCGTCTCCCCAGGAAGCGGAGTCCGGGCTCCTGACTTCCCGCGAGCTCCTCCAGAAGCGAAAGTGTGACTACAACGGATGCAAGTGTTCCAGCCGCGGGTACCAGTTCCACTCCTGCGGTAACTGTGTGTGGACCGACACGGGCGAGTGGGCAATCACCAAGAAGAGGGTGTCCACTCACATCTTCGAATGCGGCCCTACTGGGACCTGCTGTGATTACGGTGTGGCCAGTGATTGTGGAACAAGCAGTGCTAGATGCTTTGTCAGGGACTAGATCAGAGGAAAATGGCTGATGAAGTTGCTGATCTGGTTGCATTGACGATATTGGTCAGCCCGGAGGACGCTCCGGTGCGGGCAAGGAGGGTTCAAGGAGACTTCTCCGTTAGGCTGGGTTGTTGTTGTTGTTGTTGACTTCATGATCTCGTACGCGTAATGGTAGGGATAGTTCCAGAAAAGCATATGACAATTGCTATTAACGTTGACCCATGTGAAGTTGTCCAGTGTTGGCTCGGTAGTCCGATGGTGATACCATGGAGGCGGTGATACCGTGGAGGCGGAGATACCGTGGAGGCGGAGACGCCTCCGGTTGGAAGAGTCCGTGAAAGGCCCCTGAACAACACCATCGCGTTAAGCTCGGCCAAAGATCAATCAGGCTGGGTATCGGCCGAAAACATTGTTTATACCAGACCTTATGGCCCCGATGGTCTGGCAATCGATATCACTGGAGGTTTAAAATGTGGGATCCGTGCAGATAACTCCTCCTGTGACAGATTAGCCAAGAACTAATACCGTGTGCGTGGTCGTGATGTCAGTCTACTCCTCACCTCTCTCTCATTGCTGCCAGACTGCGGTGAACAACAAGTGTGAAGATTTGTAATCGACATGTATCAATATTTGGAATGACGACAGCTTCGAGACCGCTCGTACTTCGCCCACCTGTGCAGCCGCCATATTGCCAACAAGAATTATGGAAACTCGAGGCATCATGGAATAACATGAGCCAACGACCTTGAACGGTCCCCAAATAGAAGACGTAAGGTGATGGAGGAGCTTATGGTATGCGGCTGAAGACGGAGAGCTGCGGCAACGAGAAAGCTATAAAGAGATGTTGAGACTCACTCGACAAGCTTTCTTATTCTTCTGCCATCAGTCCTCCAGGAAAATCGGCTCCCCAACGATAGACCTCGACTTTTCTACTTTCACCGTCAGCCAAAGCTATCATCCAAGATGCAGTTCAAAACAGTCTTACTTGCTCTGGCGATTACTGCCAATGTGGCTGCGCTGCCCACTGACAGCAATACAGCCATGGACAATGTAGACGACGCTTATGACAACGGTGTGGACGTTAGGTATAAGGAGAAGAAGAAGAAACCATATGAATATGTAAGACTTCCTCCGTCCCAAAGCCTTCAACGTGAGTACTGACCCGGACAACAGTACGAATACAACAATCCACGTGGTGACAAGGACCAGAAAGGCGACGAGAAGCAGGAGAAGGATGAAGACAAGAAGAAGAAAGAGAAGGAGAAGCACAAGCAATGCGAGGTAGGCAAGCTATTCTCTAATCTCTGTTGACTGCACAGTTTCAATCAGGTTAACGTTCAACTTTAGTACAAGAACAACCCTAGGGGCGAGGGGAACAACGAGTATGGGGAGCCCGAGGAGTGCTATGTGAGAAAGCCTTAGCTTGATAAACTCCAACTACACTGGTGTTACATTGCTGACGGTCTGCCACAGAAAAATTACAACCCTCGAGGTGAGGAGGAAGAGAAGAAGAAGAAGAAGCACAAGCAATGTGAGGTAGGCAAGCTACCCTCTAATCTCTGCTGGCTGTATAGTTAGGTTAACGTGTAGCTTAGTACAAGAACAACCCTCGCGGCGAAGGGAACAACGAATATGGAGAACCTGAGGAGTGCTACGTGAGAAAGCCTTAGCTTGATCAGCCCTAATTTTACTGGCGTAACATTGCTGACGCTCCGCTATAGAACGATTACAACCCTCGGGGTGAGGAGGAAGAGAAGAAGAAGGAGAAGCCCAAGGAGAACTACTCCCGCAACGAGGAGGAGGAGGAAGAGGAGAAGAAGAAGGAGAAGGAGAAGAAGAAGGAGAAGGAGAAGGAGGAGGAAAAGGAGAAGCCCAAGGAGAACTACCCCCGTGGCGAAAAGAACCAACCTCAATCATATTCCACCCAGAAGCCCTATCCCACTTCCACCCAGAAGCCCTATCCCACTTCCACTCAGAAGCCCACCTACACTTCCACTCAGAAGCCCACCTACACTTCCACTCACAAGCCTTATCCCACTTCCTCCAAATGTCCGAAGCCGCCTCCTCACCCGTCCTGCCCCCCTTGCAATTGCCAGCAGCAGCCGAAGCCCAACCATCCTTGAGATAGCCTCGACCTACCAAGAAAACGGTGGTCGTCCTGGGAAGGGGAAAGAATGCTGCCATGTATACCAAACCAGGTCTTGTTGGCTCGGAGTTAGTTGTGCGGTCTAAAGATTGTTGTATAGTACGGTCACTGTCTCTGTTAGCACCAAACAAAACATAATGATATGTCGGATGTTTCATACTATCGTCTGTTCAGGTGGCCGAACATACTACACACGCAAGTCGTACGAACCCTATCCCCTCACCACCTAATAACTGTCCCTTTCCGTCCACTTGCTCGCCCTCTCCAAGAACGCCAGATGCAAATCCCTATCCCCGCTCCCCTTCAGCACCCCCTCGAACATATCATCTCCAATCCTCTTGAAGAAGATCAAAAACCCGACCCAGAGGATATCCGCGTACGTAAACTCGTCGCCGTTGAACCACGGTCCCTCCTTCTCCTTCAACAACCTCGTCACCTCCTTCAACCCGGGATCAGCCTTCTCCCACCCCCTGGGATCCGGACCAAGCGCCAGACATTCCTTACGAGTGACGTCCCAGTAAGCCTGGCTGGGTGGGTTCAGGATTCGATCTTGGATCAGAGGACAGGCGGCGGGGTAGATGCCTTCGAAGATCTTGACCATCTGGGCATTGACGCCCTTCTGCATGTCGGAGTTCAGATGCAGGGGTGGGGACGGGTAGCTCTCTTCCAGGGCATCAGCGATCTTGTAAGAATCCATGATGTAGGTCCCATCTGGGAGGCGGATGGTGGGAATGGTGTAGCTTCCATCCTCGTTGGGGGCAACGCTGAGGTTGGTCAGTCAGAGCGCCGAGGCAGGAGAGAGATGGTGGCAGGGAGCCTACTGGTCCTTGAGAGTCTGCTTTATGTCTGGGTATTCCACCTGGAAAATAAGCTTGAGTATTCAGTGCACTCCCATCATGTCCAGTCTGCCTCTTACGAATTTCGTCTCATAGTCAAGACCCTTATAATTCAGAATGAGCCTAGCTGGTGGGCAGGTCAGTATACTGCTATGCATCAAGAGCGACGACCCCTCATCACTCACTTCTCCACGGATTGAGTGACCAGGCGCGGTTGGGCGCCTGGCTAGGGAGGTCAAACAAAGTAATCTTTCCGGCGGACATGTTTGAGGTTGACACTTTTGGTGGAATATGAGTGAACTGGAAGGCAGTCAGACCGCACTTTATGTCTTCCTTCGATGTGAAGAGACACGGTCACCGCTACCCCGCGTTTAGTACCTAGGGCGCGCCCTTTTGTAAGCATTGATCCTTATGCGGATCATTTGTTTTGATCGAGGTCAATGCCAGCCCCCACTGTGTCCCATAATGGTAGGAAGGCCTGTGTAAGCCGTCCATGACGTCCGTGGGAAAAGTTGATTTCAGCATCCGCTGGAATGGTACTGCAAATGCCCTAGAGGGTCTGTTTATCATCCATCGTTTGTCGGGTTAAGGCTAAGTGAAGCGCCTCTGATCTCAGGGCTTTGGGAAGGGAGGCATACGGGCCCTAGATCTCAAAACAGCCACGACGGTACTTTGGCCCCTAAGGGGTAGTGGAGGACCGAATGCCATTCTGTAACACCAAAGAAATTGCCGTCTGACTCCATAATAGAGCAAAAATTGGACGTTTCATTCAATTGAACATTAGGCAAAGTGCCAGAGTGGTTAATGGGTATGACTAGAAATCATATGGCTTCGGCCGCGTAGGTTCAAATCCTGCCTTTGTCGTAACTTTTGCCCTGTTTTGCTTATCTTACCGGGGACCTTGTTGATCATCCACGTCTCCTCTCACAGCTGGTGTCTTCTATTATTCGAAGGGTTTGATGCTTCCTGCTCGTTGTGGTCGCTTCCAGGCTTTGGGCAACAGTAAGCGTTTCATAGTACGGTTTGTGCGTGGAACTCATTGGCCAGGACCTCAAGGTGGCACTACGCTCGTTGCACCGTCCGCGGCTTAATGCAATAAATCAACCAACAGCCTGAAAGTCCCAATGGAAATGTCGAAAATGTCGTAATCCTCGAGATTTACAACCTAGGATGCAGCTCAACAGCATACTACTCACTAGCAAGGCGAACAGCATGTCGACCTAGTACATACAGATGCCGCCGTGAGAATGTACACTTTCAAGCGTCGGGACCGCACCCGCATACGGCTCCTGGTCATCGCTATCACTGTCTCCCTCTTACTCTTCTGTAGCCTTCCTGCGTCATGGCGATTTTCAACCGTTCTTGAATCCGTTCAGCTCGCGGAGTTCATGAACTCTAACCCGCCTGTTGCGCCCCTTTCTCCAGCCGCAGGGGCCAAAAACAAGTTCAACTGGTCGGCCGTTCAATTCGAGCATCCACCAGGACCCATCCGTCCCCTTCCCACATTCCCAGCTAAAGCTCCCAAAGCTCCACGAATCCAGTATCCGTTCAAGGCGGCTTCCTCCTCGCAAGCACGGCTTCGAAACAGTCGTCGCGATACGGTCCGAGCCCTCTTCCGTAAGAACTGGGCCGCCTATCGCGAATATGCATGGGGTCGCGATGCTCTCCTACCATTGTCGGCTGGCGCAAAGGATCAGTTCTCTGGCTGGGCCGCGACATTGGTGGATAGTCTCGATACGCTATGGATAATGGGAATGAGGGAGGAGTTCGACGAGGCGGTGCAATATGTCGCGGAGAACATTGACTTTGGCACAAGCACAGCGGATAGGGTCAACACGTTCGAGACGAACATTCGGTATCTTGGTGGACTGCTGGCCGCATATGACTTGTCTGGTCGGGAGGTCCTGCTACAAAAGGCCGTCGAGCTGGGAGACCTGCTGTATGCGGCCTTCAATACCCCCAACAGGATGCCGGTGGATTTCATCGAGTTCGAGACAGCCAAGGCGGGAAAGAGCCTGATGGTGGAGGATGGTGTGGTTTCTGCTTCGCCGGGGACCTTGAGTCTGGAACTCACGCATCTGTCGCAAGTCACGGG
Organism: Coniochaeta pulveracea; assembly: GCA_003635345.1. Classification (NCBI taxonomy): domain Eukaryota; kingdom Fungi; phylum Ascomycota; class Sordariomycetes; order Coniochaetales; family Coniochaetaceae; genus Coniochaeta; species Coniochaeta pulveracea. Next base: position 461,698 of record QVQW01000002.1, on the reverse strand, counting down.
CAATTCGAAGTATTACGATGCAGCGGCAAGGGTCATGGACCTGTTCGCGGCGCACCAAAACGACACGCTCATTCCGGGTCTGTGGCCGATGATGGTCTCCATGCGACGACTGGATGTCACAACGGGGAATACTTTTACCATCGCTGGCGGAGCGGATAGTCTTTACGAATACCTGCCCAAGATGGCGGCGTTGCTCCCACCTGGCCCTGAACAGGATCGATATGCGGCAATGACCCGGTCATTTCTCAACGCTACGGATAGCGCGCTACTGTATAGACCTATGCTACCAGGCGGAGAGGACATACTGATGGCCGGTACAGCTTACGTTGACGCAGAAGCGGTGGCCGTGAACTTAGACCCGGAAACGGAACATCTATCTTGCTTCATCGGCGGTGCATACGCTCTCGCCGGTCGTCTCTTCGAGCAACCCAGTGATGTACACCTAGGCGAGAAGCTAACCCAAGGCTGTGTATATTCCTATTCTTCCATGCCGACAGGTATGGGTCCAGAAAGATGGAACATGGCGCCTTGTCCGTCCCGTTCAAGTTGTGCCTGGGACAAGGAACGATGGCTGGTGGAGCGCCAGAAACGGCCCGAGTGGAAAGAGGGTCTGCCAAAGGGCTTCACCACGGCCAAAGATCCCAGGTATATCCTCCGACCTGAGGCCATTGAGAGTGTTTTTGTACTCTATCGCATCACAGGCCAGAATCAGTACCAGGATATTGCATGGAACATGTTCGAGGCTATCGCGAATGGTACGGCGACGGACATTGCCAACGCGGCTGTGATGGATGTGACAGCCAAGACCCGGCCATTGCTGCAGGAGGATTACATGGAGGTAGGTGCCCCGACAGATTATTTTCGCGACGGCTGGCTAACAGCTTACAGAGCTTTTGGTTGGCGGAGACTTTGAAGTATTTCTACTTGGTCTTCTCACCGCCCGATCTGATCAGTTTTGACGACTATGTTCTAAACACCGAGGCACATCCCTTCAGGAGGCCTGAGAGAGAACATACGAAATAGCCTCTGTATGTACTGCGGGGCATGCATAGGCGTTTTGGGCACAAGACATCATGTTCACCACGTTTCGGGCATGAACCATGTTCATTTAGATCTTCGATGCTTTCATACTCAATCATAATCGTAAGTCCTGAAAGGGGCTCCTATGTCTAACCATGCATTCATCATAAGGTCAAAGCCTCGATCGCTCGTCAATGAACCAGTCACAGAAGGTGCTCGTCAAACCACTGCACAGCCTGGTTGAAGGCCTGCTCCTTTGCCCACTTCTGAGCCCTGACGGACAAATCACAACGAACGGCAAACCCGTGCGAGGTTTGGCTGTATAGGTTGATCTGGTAGGGCTGGCCAACCTTTTGGAGGATCTCTTCAGACTTGTGACGCTTCTCGGCGGGGAAAATGTGGTCAGTCTCGGCAGCGGCGATGGAAAGAGGTCCGCTGATGGCCGCGAGCTCATCCTCGTCCACGAAGGAGGGATGGGCAATGTAGCCGACGTTGATGCCGTCCTTGTAATGGCGGACGACGTACTGATATTTCAGTCAGCGACCAACTGCACGGACAACAATTGTGACGACGGGGAACAAACCTTGGCACCAAAGCAATAACCCACGGCACCAATCTTCTTGACTCCCATCTCCTCCTTCACATGCTTCAGGGCCGCCTCCACAATTCCGTCCACGACCTCCTTGGTGTGCGGGTTCTTGCCGTCAGAGCCCTCAGCCAACCACTTCATGAGGTCGATCTTGCCCATGCTGTTCACGGGGACGGGGTCACCGTTAAACAGGTCCACGAGCAGGGTCGTGTAGCCATTGGCGGCGAACTGGTCAGCCATGAGCTGGGCATTTTGCCAGATTCCAAGGATATCGGGAATATACAGGATCGCCGTGTCTTTATGCGCCTTGTCGCTCGGGGCAGTGGCTAGATAGGCGTCGATCTTGGAAGCGATCTTGATCAACTTGCCAGTGGGCTCGCCTCTTAGGAAGGATTAGCAGATGCTGACTCAATATGAGGAAGCAAAGGCACCGGGAGAGCTTACTCATGCTTGACACCAATGGTGCAGCACTTCGCGGGAGGGTTGGAGGCCATGGTGAGATATGTGGAGTCTGTAGAAGCAAGATCAAGGTACGCTGGCGTGGTTGGGCTACGAACAACGATACGGAAGAAAAGACAGATCTGATCTGCAAGGGGGAGGGGTCAAAATATGAAGCTTTTGGGTATTCTTGTCCCTGCGTCGCCAAGGCCCGCCGTGGAGACCACAGCATGCAGATTCGGGTCTCCATCGAGGAGCCCGATGTCATCATTCTTCCTAATTCTCTGGATTCCTTAGCCAATCGGGAGTTTTGCAAGCCTCGCGCTGATAAAGTCCGCCTTAACTCCGCGAATGTTATGCAACGTTATCCCGCCAACGGGGCCGCATCGGCCGCGCCATCGGCAGCTGAGCGGCGCGGCATCTTGGGTGTCCACGTGGTGTCTTCTTTTCTTTTAGCTTCCGTTCTCGGAAGGACACCGCTACAGCTCCTTCCGAAAACACCTGGCTACCGCCGGCTTCGCTAACAAAGTTGCGATTTCCGGGAATTTCGACTCGAACGCTTCGACACGCTCCAGCACATAACCATTCCGCACGTACCAGTCCTCCAATTGCTGCTTGAATTCATTCGCCCACCCCTTGCCCTGCAGAACCTCTAACCTCATGACCTTCCCTCCTTTTCGTCGCACGTCGTCCTCTGCAAATTGCAGTAATTTGCGCCCTACGCCTGTCCCTCGAGCGTTGGGATCACAGCAGAGCATGCCAAACTCGCCCCTCGCGGCCTTGACGTAGACGCATCCCATAATGTCGTGCGGGTTACTCTGGTCAGAGTTGGCCCGCCATGCTAGTGCCAGGTGCCCCGAGCGGATGAAGTCCTGCACTTGACTTGTGTTGGTGCGAATGAAGTCTTCTGTCCAGAATTCTGCTTCGGCGGACAGGTAGATGGCGTTGATGGACTGGGTAATGAATTCCACTAGTTCGGTGTTCTCTGCTAAGGAGGGATCTGGGTAGGATATGACAATCTCTTCCTTAGGTGTGGCTGTTGTGTCATGTTTGCTGCTTGCCTTGAGTGCCGATGCAGTGGCATCGATGGCTGGTTGTAGTCTAGCCCGCTCCTCCGGGTTGAGGCTGTTGTCAAGCGTGATAGTTGAGCCCATGGTGTCTTGATTCTTCTTTTCGCGTGTGCGGGAAGCAATCTTGGCCTCGATGGCTACAATTAACTTATAGTCTACCCGGTAGACCAAGTGAGCAATCGCCTCTCAGGGATCATCAGTCCTCTAGAACCGATCCTAACCTAAGCCTAGCGTGATTGACCCACAGGGGCGGATTCATTCCGGCAGTACACGTGTAGCATGGCTTGATTATCGTACGGGAACCCGTCCGCTCTGCTACTGCGCTTGAGGTTATTCCAAGGGAGTTGAATAGCCTGGGGAGATCAAGCTTCAGTGAGTGCCTCATGAAGAAACATAACAATGAAGTCCTACACTAGAGGTAGACCTTTCCGGCAGGCACCTTGATTCTCCAAGGTTAGGGCCAAGATCCCAGCCAACCAGATCGATCTGTTAACTCCTAGTGAGCACACTGGGGGTTCGTGGGGTAACATGAACTAGCGGCACGGCAGGTGCATTTGGGGGTCATGTAACGTCATTTCACCTGCAGACTTCGGCTCAAATCGTTGAATTGCGATTATCACCATACCTGGCATCTTTAACCCCGGACTTCGCAGTCAAACTACGTCTAGTCTTTCTCACCTAAAGAACACCAACCATGCTTTAGTCCATGTTAGGCCATGGAACCCTGGCTTCCATTTAACTTTATTTGACCAAGGACGCACGCGATGGAGGAGGTCGCTGCCAGACACGAGGATGCTGTTCTGAACACAGTGTCGACCACCGATGCCAAGGACGCAAACACAAGCACAACAGGTATCACAGGTGTTCCCGAGGCGCACGCATCCAGATCGTCAAACATCTCGAGAGACGATCAGCAGACGGACAAGAATGAAAAGCAAGCTGCAAGCTTGAGGGCAAATCAGGCATATCCATCGCCCCTTCCGACGCCTTCACCGCCCGCTACGGTCGCCAAACTTGATGAGATCCCTCCCGATACCGAGACGCGTTTATCGTGCGTGGCACCACCCGCTCAGGATGCAAGAAACGTAGCTTCGAGTTCCGAAAATCTCAGCGACAACACCACGAATGAAGAGGCGTCCAGCGAATCCCCCATGTCCAGCGTCGACGCGGAACAAGTTTCACGAGATGTGGAGCAGGGAGAGAGCGCGACGAAGACACGGAGTCGGTCGGGGACACAGTCGAGCACGGGCAAGCTGGATGGCGTACGGAGGCTATCTGCTTCCAAGATCACTGAGCTCACTGCTGCTCCGGAGTCGCTGCCAGTGGCCTCAATACCGGACCGGCCACCGTCTGAACTGCCCTTGTCGGCAGGCTATGCGGAAACAAGCAATCGCCTTTCTATGGCGGAGAAGCTACAAACCCTACAGCAGAATAGTGCAGACCAGTCGGACCCCCTGCGATCTGACGGTACGAATCCACGAGTTGTGCATACCGGACGACCGAGCCTTTCGTCAAGGACAGTGTCCACGCCACCTACGAGCCGACGCAAGTCAAGCTACCAACATCCCGCACCCTCACTGCCTACCCGGCGGAACTCCTTCAATCCGCTAGCCTCAGCCTCACGTCCTCCACCTCTCGATCTCGATGCACGTCACAATGCACCGCCTACGAACCCGAAGGCTGCAGTCAATGGGCGAGCCGGGCCCGTGGACCCAGCGCCACCCTCTCCTATGCCTGCCGCTATACCTTTACCGCCCATGTCTATACCCACCGTGTTACAGTTAGAGCTGGCGACCGGGCGTCCTAGTCCCTTGTATATACATCATTCTTATGCGCTTGACCAGCCCTATGAGTCAAGCGCTGTAAAACTTGAACGGCTGAAGAACGTCCTTCTCCTGCCCATGTCGCTGGAGCGAACCATGAACTTTGGTGCCTTGGCATGCTTAGATGCATGGCTTTGGACCTTCACCATCTTACCCATGCGCTTCTGTGTCGCGCTGGGCATTTTGATCAGATGGTGGGGCTATCTGTTGTTGAAGGAGGCCAAATGGCTAGTCGGCTTCGTCTGGTATGGTTTAGGCCGAATGTGGAAGAGGAAAGGCCGTGGCAGACCAATGTCTAGGACGGTCAGTTCTGAGTCAATCCGCAGCCATGCCACCGAGACATCCAGAAGCCGGAGTAGAGCGCGGAATGCGTCCACGGGACATGCTGTCGGTAATGGGCACGCCAACGGTCCCTATGCTTCTGGACGAGATGTGTCAACGCCCCCTTCCCGTCGCATGGAGAATGTGGCAATGAACAGCAGTGTCAGCTACAGCAGTGGAGTCTATGGATCTAAGAAGCCCATCCTCCGATCGCACGAATCAGCTTTCAGACACCGTCGGACGAAGTCAATGCCCTCCAGCTTGAACTCTTTCCACAAGGCGGACCTCCTCCAGGGGCTGGTCATCATCTTCAGCTCTATCTTCCTAATGAACCTGGACGCTAGTCGGATGTACCACTTCATCCGCGCACAGTCTGCCATGAAGCTGTACGTCATCTACAACGTTCTCGAGGTGGGGGACAGGCTGCTATCAGCCTTGGGTCAGGATATCTTTGAGTGTCTCTTTAGTTCAGAGACACTCTCACGAAATAGCTCTGGCCGATCCAAGGTCCTCCTACCATTCTTCATGTTCCTACTGTCCCTAGCGTACAACACTTTTCATGCCGTGACCCTGTTCTACCAGGTCACCACCCTCAACGTTGCCGTCAACTCATACTCCAACGCTTTGCTCACTCTGCTCATCTCGAACCAGTTCGTCGAGATCAAGGGCAGCGTCTTCAAGCGCTTTGAGAAGGAAAACACGTTTCAGCTCACCTGCGCCGACATTGTAGAACGATTCCAGCTTTGGATCATGCTTCTGATTATCGGCATGCGCAACGTGGTGGAGGTTGGCGGCTTTACAGTCCCCGGGGCTGGCGGTGGGGACCCTGCCAGCACCACCGTTCCGCTGCATACAGCATCCATTCTTCCCGACAGCTTCACCTTGATACCGTCATGGATGTTGTCCGGCGAAGTTCTGTCGCCATTTTTCATCGTCATCGGCAGTGAGATGATAGTGGACTGGATCAAGCACGCCTACATCAACAAATTCAACAACATCAAACCCAACTTCTACGGGAGAATCCTTGATATTCTCTGCAAGGATTATTACACCAATGTATGTTCCTCTTCATTGACATATCAGCCGCAAACAGGCTCCTGCTAATATTTGATATCTTAGGCCTTCGTGACCCCTTCCCTAACCCGTCGTCTGGGTCTCCCTCTGCTACCGCTATCCTGCCTTTTCATTCGGGCCAGTGTCCAAACCTACCACATGTTTCTGGCCACCCACCTGCCTACACCTATTATGCCGGCGACTGGTACATCCCTCTCAGTCGACTCTTCAACTCCCACCGCCACCTCACCCGCTGTCATAGCTGCCCTGGAGAAGCTTGACTCAACGATTCGATCCGCTCTGGGTCGTGCGGTGTACGGTTACCCTTACTCCGAGGATCCGACAGGAAACACGACCGCCGGTGTGGGAATCCTCACTTTCTGGCGGCGCTGGACATCCGACGACGCCATCGCAGCAGTCACCATGGTTGTTGTCTTTTCACTCATCTTCCTCGGCCTCCTGGTAGTGAAACTCTTGTTGGGCATGGCGCTGCTCCGTTATTCAAGGGACAGATACGCCAAGATGAAGGCTAAAGAAGCGGCTATAGCCTCCGGCAGAGCCGAGAAAGAAGTGTTTGACGCGAAAGGGAGACGTGTTGGCGGGTATGGACAGATTGAGGTCGGCGAGGAGAGGAAACGATGGGTGTATGGGGATGATGTCGAAGGGTTGAGAAAAAGCCGGGAGAAGGAAAGAAAAGCGGCCGAGTCAAGTGCAAAGGAAAAAGATTTGAGCGGCGTGATGAGGTACGAGATGATCGCCAAGAGGATATGGTGAAGCTGGACAAGTGATGAAGAGGAAATATTGGTTCAGCGTTTGTCCTTAGCATTGGCATCATTCGGAGTTTGGCATGGCGCTTTGAGTTGTTTACGTGCCTATTGTAGCAAAATACCCCTGAATCCAACCATATCTGGTTCTTGCCCTCGGTATGATGCCTTGATTCATCGATCGTTAGGGCGTTCTCCTCGACCAGCATCAAGCTGACTTTGCAATCCCCGCTTCCCAACCTGCATAGCCCGTTCCAGCTCCCGCTCCTCCTCCCGTAATTGCGCCCGTCCATAGGCCAACTGCTTCTCCTTCTGTCTCTTCTCCTCTGCCACCGCTCGCTCCCGTTCCCTCAACGCTCTCTCCCTCCTCTCTTTCTCCTCCCTCGCCTTCTTGGCGCCTTCTTCCTCCTCCCCGGTCTGCTCACCGTCCTCCGGCGGCCCGCGTAGACTCTGAATATACGCCTCGACAATCGGATCCCTGGTCTTTGCATCCAGACTAATCCACCTCACATCCCCCAACAGCTTCCCCGGCAACCTCTCCATCCTCGTCTGGTTGTTCAACTCCTGCAACCCCACGCTCTCCAACAACTTCCTCAGATCCGCCTTCAATGTGCTCTGCGGCAGCTTCAGCCGCGAAATATGCTCGCGATACCACTTCTCCCTGTCCTTGTCCGTCAGCTTACTATCCCTCATGATCGGCTCCTGCCGGTATTTCCGGCGAAACTCGGGCCAGTAGAGTTTGGGCGTGGCCTTCTCGGCGAGGAACGCCATGTAGGGTATCCGCGGGTCCTGTTTCTCTTGTTTTGCGCGGAGCTCTTTGAGCTGCGCGATGCGCTCGCGGCACCATTCTTCCCAGACTTCTTTCCGGGCGCGCGTGGAGGTCAGGACGGTGTAGCGGGCGTCGGAGAAGACCTTGCCTTCCTCGATCAGCTTCTCCCAGGGCGAGTAGGGGTTGATGCCGAAGTCGTCGAGGAGGTCTTTGAAGAGGGCGCGGGCGTCGAGTTCCGAGAGTTGGGGCGTTTCGTCGTCTTCTTCGTCCATGTATTCGTCGTCTTGCGCGTAGTCGGCTTCCATGGCGGCTAGTTGGGCGGCGATGTCGGCTTCGGTGAATTCTACTGGTGCTTCTTCTGCAGGCTGGTCGGGTTCGTCGGTTCGTTGACGTTTTCGGGCGTGGCCTTCTTCATCGTGGTCGCCGTCTTCACCCTCGTCGTCTGTCACTTCCACTTCTTCGTATTCTGAGCTGTCGTAGCCCTTGTCATCGTCTGGTTGCGCAGGGGTTGGCTCGGCAGAAGCAGCCGGCCTCCTCTGGGCACCAACTTCGGCCTTATCTGACTCTTTCTTAGGCAAAACCTTGTCTCCCTCGTTTGCGCCCGTGGGCTTCGACTTCTCCAATATCCTGGCCTTATCTATCTCCACGACAGCTGGCAGAAGCTTCTCCGGAATCCGCCAGTAGCTCGCATTCTTCACCGGATTGTAGGCAAACCGTCGTCCGTACTTTGTGTAGACCAGCAGCCATGGTTCGTGACCCGGTATAGGGACCTTGCTCTTAGGCTTATCCTTCGGTTGTGGCGGCGGTCGTCTTGGCCCCTGGTCATGTCGCTGATTGTGTTGAGCGGCGGCAGGGGGCGGCGCATTATACTGTGCCATGAACGCATTGGCGACATTTGGATCAGAGAGGTTGATCGCGGGGACAGCTTGGTGCTGCATAAAAGAGGTCACGGCGTCCAGTGGTCGCGTGTAGGTTGACACGCCGGTCGAGGCATTGTAGTAATAGGTATGGCCCGTGGGCGCTTTATGTTCTGTCCAGCCGGCTGGCAAGGGCGAGACTGCAGAGGGCTTGTATGTTGATTTTAGCATGATGGGGGAGGACAGCACGGCATGTGTGAGGTTTCCGGCTGGAGAGGCTTATGACGATATAGTGTTTGGGAGGTTGCATGTGCTGTTGTTGGAACTGTTGGAGAAATTCAGGGTTGATGATAATTGGTTCGCGGGTAGCTCCCGCCGTGTGGGGCCACTTCGAGCTGATGGTGGTGAACACCATCTGGATTCAACCTCCCCTCATTTCACGATGGTCTATTTGGGCATATGCGTGCACCTGGTCGCAGGCCTGGAGTGCTCCGGATGGTGCTGAATCGAGATCGCGAATGTTTGAAATCGGCTAGTCTATCCAGGCTCATTCCATGTCCATGGTGCCCTGATGGAACCAGGTCTGCATCTAGGTCCTACCAAGTCATGGCATGGTTGTTACAAGAGGCAAGAGCAGCAAAAGTTGACGCCCCTTGAGAACAAAAACAGACATAGGAGCGAGAAACCACTCAAACCGCGTCTGCCGTCCGCTCCAAGCCCGTCGTGACAGCAGTCGGATATATTCGCAAGTACTTTTCACCGCTCAGTGGCCGGGCTTCCCTTCGGACCATCTGTCGCGGGAGATTCGAATTCCGGGATGATGCCGTGCGCAATTTTTATCTCCAGCACGGTACCAAGCTTGGTGGATAGAGATCGTCTGATCTTGGGTCTTAACCGTTCAGCCCATCCGCTGCTTCCTCCTTACCCACACCTCCTGATCTGGCTCCGAGCCTAGGGTATCCTCTGTTGTCGTAGTCGTTCCTTTGACGTCCCGTAGTTGAACCTCCCATATCTTCAGCCTGTAACTGCCACGGTCACCCATTCCGGAGTGAAGATCAAATGACCAGCCATGCTTGGGGCATGTTAAACCGGCGCTCAAGACAATACCAAAGTCTTCAATGTCAAACGGTGTGCCCTTTGACAGAGGGTAAGACGAATGAGGACATCGCTGTCCAACCCATCAGCTCGGTTTACAGACTCTACTTCTTCCTCAGGAAGGACGCTTACATGGTCAACAGCATGGAATTTACCTCGGTATCGAAAAACCAATACTTGATCTTTCAGGTCTGCTCCTTCTGCAGCATCCTGGCTGGTAATCGGGACTTCTTTCCTTTCTGGGCTGTTCGTCGCGGGAACGCAGAAGACTTTGCAGCCTGGCTTATGATTCGTGTCGCATAGCCGTGGTGCTGAGAGGTCGCCGTCGACCTCATCAATGCCGATGTCGGGAAAGGATGAAGCAAGTCCGACAGGAAACCAGGCGTCTCCTAGCCGCGACGACTGCCGGAACCAGTTCATCGGAACTCGACCACACCTAACTAACCCCTGTAATGGAATCCGAGACAGTGATGTTCCCGTTGATCGGGTTTGTGAATTATGAATGGCTATCAAAAAGGCAGGTAGTCGGTTAGGTACATCCAAATCGCGTATGCATTTAAACATTAATACTATATGTAATTGTGCATATACTTCGGTCAGCTAGCTTTATTATCGCACCTGCCTCCTGGACAATCTCAACCATGCAATTTTCTGTCCCCCGTCATGTAGCCACGATGACCGGCGTAGCTGACGGTAGCAGTTGTGATAAACGTTTTCGTGCGACCGCGGCAGTCACCAGGGGGCTATTGGCTACACTAAGGAGAAGCTATTCTCGCATTATGCAGGCTTGACACTCGATAAGACTTGATGGCTGTAAGAGCAGCGAGCAAGGGCAATGAAAGTCTACCCTCAACCATATCGGTAACATACTATCCATTATTTCTCGGATGCCATATGGCTTGGATGTTCTACCGACTGTCAACTGAGGTTCTACGTGCTCTGAGGTCTGCGTAAATTGCAGGACCTTGAAAGATGCACGACGCGAGAGTGCGAAACAGATTGAGGCTACGGTCAGCAATCACTGATTCTAACATACAACGTGAAAGTTTCAGAGCTACTGGTTTACAGCAGGATTATCGCAGTGCTCCACAGTGCTTGCACTTCAGGCGTCGATCCTCTAAGCGCTGAAGTCTCTGGCCCTCTTACCGCCGGTACCCTTGAATACTGGAGGACCGGGGACGGTGTAGGTCTGAGCGATGGCGTGGTTGTTGATGGGGACCTGGTTCGCCGATTAACAAGTGTCTCTTTCCCATACCAGAAGTACGACCGACGAGACTCACCTTAATGTTAGCGTCGCTATCATTGCAGTACCCAGGAATAGCAGCCTTGTACGAAGCGTCCGGCGAGGCAGTACCGGAACCACCGACCTGGATCTGTGCGCATTCAGCATAGAATTGCGGATTGTTTGCCTGGTGGAGGGCGATCAACTCGTGGCGGATGAGGTAGTTGCCAGGGGCGAGGCCTTGGGGAATCGTGCTAGTCCATCCCTTGTTGCCCCCAACGAGCTTGGCGATATCCCAGCCCGACGGCGTCTCAGTGTCGAGGAATACCTTGACGCCGTCACCGTGGAAACCAGCCTCATCGATCTTGAACCAGCCGCTACCAGAGCCATCGCAGGAGCTGAAGGCACCCGGGCACTTGTACATCCAGACAATGATCGGTCCCTGGCTGTGTGTCCATTGCTGCCAGATAGCGGTGACGCTATCGCCGGGGTTCGCTGAAGCGTTGAGTTTGGCTGAGGTGCCGCCGTTGCAGCGGAGCTTGGCGGCCGAGCAGGACAAGGTTGGGTTGTAGTCGGGCCATTGCCATTGGATCACGCTCGGGGAGTTGGCGGGGGAGAAGCCTTGGTAACTGGATTCTGGCGTTAGCCACTTGTGGTCTTATAGAGATGAGGGAATTCACCCACCCCGGGTAGTCCTTTCCTGCAATCTTGTAGCTGGTTACGGCGCCGTGTGCGGCGACACCGACCGCGAAGAGGCCTGCGCCAAAGGTCGAAGAGAACAACATGTTGTCGGGATTACTGCACGGATAGGAGGCACTAGACCAAGAAGAAGCTACTGATGAGAGACTCAACAGCTTTTCTACAAATAACCACGGGAGCGCTGTAATCCCTCTTTATACTGGCGACACAAGACAACTCAACAGGAAGGTTCCCCGGATCCGGACATGCAACAGCTCCATTTGGCAGTTAATCTACACTTGCCGGAACCTCGAGCCTTTGAACCCGTCGCACTTGATGGGTTTGGGCGAGCGGGAGTGGCTGAATGCTAATATAAGCTGCGGTGCAATATCGAGGAAGAACCACCGATGCAATTAAGATCCCAGCCGTCCAAGCCGCCAATCCAAGCGTGACATCAGTCTTCTTGGCAAATGGCTACGCGGACCCTGATATGCCGAACCTGAACCTGGTGTTGATGAGCGGGAGGATAAATCAAGGGTTGTCTATTTGAGAGCAGTTCGGGAAACGGAATCGAAATGCGTGGAATAGCGGGTGTCAAGGCGATGAGATGATGCAGGATTAGTGTCTGACCTGTGGTAGCCGAAAAAAGCAACGTTCAATGGCCACAACCCCCAAGGGCACGCAGCTTCAGTAAGGGAAAACATTGCAGAAGTATGTCAACTGTCTCTCTCCAGTCGTGTATGATGTTTCTTGCTGTCAAGATATTGTAATCCGCCACATCATCGTCCTTAACTGCTGACAGTGTCTTACAGACCACATCTAGCAGCATAGCGCTGTCCCGGCTAGACACTCCCTGCTCAATCATCCCACCTGTGCACGCTTTATCCGTGACAGTGCAGACCTGATTCCATGTCCTCATTACTCATCGTCCTCCAACTCAGCCTTCTTCTTTGCTTCACTCTTGTGATGCGGCGCTCCCTTCTTAGGTTCGTTCTTGGACCCCGCCTGATTCTCATACTCTCCTCCCTGGGCCTCGTACTCCTTTGCCAGCTTTGCTCCCTGTTCATAGTCAGATGCAATGATTTCTTCCAAGAAGACGGCGCCTGGAGACGATGATGTGCTCACCTTCCAAGCCGACCACTTGCCTGCACCACTACCGTCCTTGTTGGTCTCCTGTTGGATTTCTGCGGTTCCGGTTAAATATCCCAGTACTTCAAATTCGGTTCAGTCGGCAGAAATCTCACCTTCCTTGAGCTGTTCCCGTAACTCGGGGTCGGTGGGGGTTCCTTTGCTGCTTGGCATGGTTGCTGTGGTGTGTGACCTGTAACTTCTGCTGTAAGCGCTGTAGTATTGATTGCCGCGACCTGTTCTCTGTATTCTTTGGCAAGATGCTACGCTGCGTTTCATGAAAGTAAGTAATGGTTTCAAGGCCGTAAACATCAAGCTTGTTGTTCATCTATTTAGGGTCATTTACACATGACGGGTCCTTTGTCTGTCTATGACGTCGTGGCGGAAGTCCGCATATCGCAGCTCTCAACCAGCCATTTGGCCAAGCAGTTTGCTAAACATTCCATGGACAAAACGAGATCGACATTGATCAAGATCGAATCAAGATCTGGTCGGCACTAGGAAAGCTTAACCCCAGAGTTAGGGAGGAAGATCGACGACTAGCATAATATTGTAGGGTAAGCCATGACGAACAGACATAAAGCTATCGTACTACGTACGACTTCGGTGCAGACGGCCATTCCACATGCCATGATGCATACACTTGCTCGAGACCGTCGTGTTGCTGCGCAAGCATCTGTTGGTCTGTTGATGCACGTCATATATTTCTCCCTTGTGCAGCTTGAGGTTGTGCTGGCTGAACACAGTCCACGGCCCTCAGCGTATGTTCCCATACAATAGAGGGGGTTAGGATACCTAGCAATTGGAGGGTATTGTCCTTCACGTCAAGCAGGTCCTTATATCTCCCGAATATACCGCCCTGTCCTCCACGAAAAAGGGCAACGATGAGTCACTGTCGTCTTCTCAGCTGTGATTGATCTCTGAATCATAACTAACCGCTCTAACCAAGAAGCGCCTTGACAGCAACGTCCACGTCCACACCCGTTCCGCAAAGCAACCCACCCCTCTCATCACAATGTGTAATAGGCTTTTCCAGAATGGGTTTTCCAGTTTCCGGATCGAGGGCCTTTCCTCCCGCACACTCCATCACCAACGCTATAGGACACAGCTCATATGCCCGTCTCAACTTCGCCTTGCCCATGCCCACAGGGGAGACGTATACACCATGTCCCTTGACTAACATGTGCAAAATATCCGGCACCAGACCGCCTGCGTACCGAAGGGTATACTTCTCGTTGATGTAGTGGGTGATAAGGTCCATGTACGCCTTGCTCTCTCCCGCAAGCCTCAGGTTAGCGGGAGCAAAATAGCGTGTCTTGAATGGCGGGAAGGCAAAGCGGACTTCTGGTCGGACCAATTGCACGGTGGCCGCATCGTCGTCTAATCCAGCTTCGAAGAGAATAGGCTCAGATCCGGGAACTCGAATGGCCACGACAACCGTAGTTCTGGGCCCATAGACACCCAATACAGTCGCAACCTGTCTCGTGCTCGGATCCTGGTTCAGTGCGCTGGTTCCATCCCAGATACCGATAATCGTCCCCACGGTCCAGTTGGGCGCGATGATCGAACTTCCATCCAACGGATCAAAGGCAATGGCGTATTTTTCTTCTGTCGGGGGAGTGTTGGGTATGTGCTCTATCCGCACCTCATGGGGATCCTCTTCGCTGCTGGCGGTGATGATCGAGGGACACATTGCGATGTACGACCGCATTATGGATTCTGATTTCACGTCCACGTTGAGCTGGTCGTCGCCGAAGTCGTTGGCTGTGCCGACTTGAGAGACATGGTGTGCGGATTTGAGTGCTTTGGAGATGCCGGCGATGGAGGCTATAAGGCCGGGGATGACGGAGGTTGTAAGTTCTTTCCGGGAGGGCGAGGGGAGGAGGGTTTGAAGGTAGGTGGCCATGTTTGTGTTGGCCATTGTGGGTATGAGGTGAACAACCGAAGTAGGGTAGGTTGTCGTATTAGGTGTGAGATGCCAAACCAGGTCGGGTATTTGTCTTGGGGCGGAAAGATAGTTCAGCGTGGGGGAATATCCAAGAAAATATGATGATATGTTATGAGTGTGGTCTGCGACCAGGTCATTTCCAGAGTATCCGTCTCCAATGGCTGGTATACAATGGTTGGGCTTGTGGGTGTGGTTGTCGATGTAGGGGTAAAGTCGCGCAGCGCTTGGCGATGTGGGTCTCATGGTATGCAGTGGTACAGGGTAGCACTTTACCTCTCCGAGCCTGAACCTCTTCCTCACCAATGCTAGTTCCTAAACTTACATGGACAACATGATATATCGTCACTGTCCAGATATTTCGTTCTTGGCGTAATGGCAGTCAAATAAATCACCTCTTCTCCAGCTCGAGATCGGCAGCCACTTTGGGTTTGGACCTCCACAATGCCCTAGGTCACTGCTGCATGTTGTCCTTGAGGAGCTGATCCCGAAAGTAATGCGAAACTCTCAGCTTTCTATACTTGGGTATACGGCTCCATTGTTGCAATAATTTCCTACGAATCTGACGGTGGCCAAGTGCCCAGTAGTTTCTGGAGCACTAATATTCACCTGTTCGGATGGGAAACTAGCATGCGAACGACCCCTAAGTAGGCTAGCTAGGGAGTAGTCATTGGATTCGGGTGCCGCGTGCAATTTCTGAGCCATGGTATGCTGGTAATCACAGACCGCGTTGGGGTTCTTGAGCTAGGCTGACATCTCAAACCCAGTCAGAGCTGTCAGGTACTGATCGGTGGACGACTTGGTGCCAAGGACTCCTAGCATTCATGTGCAACCGTGGTCCTGGCTGTGGCAATGATTTGGTCACGCAGAGAGAGCTTCCTTGGCAGCTTTACAGTGGCCTTTGCCTTACAGGATACTATTCCGCACTTATCTGATCACAAGACTATGCCGACCAAAGGCAGCTGTCAACATACCAGGTATGAATCTGTTGGCGCTGACCAGTCGACCTGTGCATCCTAGACTAACGGCTGGACATGACATCTTCGAATAGCCATGAATTAACATACCGACGTTTCACATCATCACCAATGAATAGCAGGAACTCAGCCATTATATGAGTTGGACCGAACAGCCTAGCTGGATTCTGTTTCAATATCACATTTGGTCGGCAACGTCAGCTCTCAACAACAGCACCCTGGAGACTTTGCTACGCCTGCTGGAGACGACTATGCGTTTATCTCCATCATGTCAGTCGTGTTACTCATCACGAACAGGAGTATTTTGTTGCATCAGCCTGAAATGCATATCGAGAAGGTTGCAAAGAGCTCAGCTTGGGGATGGGTTTGTGGAGACGGCAACCGAGGCATATGAGCAAGTCGTGGCTCTAGTTGCGGCTCTTCACAAGGCCGAATTCTCAACCCTCTCAACCAGATTATACGCAAGCAGAGACAAAAGGGTCGATCACATCTCGAGATGGGCTGCCGAAGAGTTTGACCGTTTGCACGGCAACAGTCACCAGCCGGAGAACCGGATCAAGATGGTTGCTCGACAGCTCCAACGTTACTTGAGCAGGGAGCCTTATTCCGAAGACTTTCTACGCATGATCGCATACACTCATCTTCTGGTTAAGGAGGCCTGGTCTTTTGAATTGGACCAAGGCCGCTTTCATGTGCCCGAAGATACCGTCCGATGGGCGGAGGAGGTACACGGCCAGAACGCAGCCGAGGCCCCATTTGGCACTTTGCCAGATGGAGTAACAGATGACGCTCGTACTGGGGAACAGCTTGGAAAGCAGTTCCTTCATAGCGTCGCGTTCTTTGTGTTGATCATGCACCATGCAAAGGGGGTCGCACCAGCGGCGTTCATATATCCGGGGATCGAGCCAGTGGAGGCCATACGTGTCCAACTCCAGAATTATGTCTTGCCTGAGTTCAGATATGGCCCACCCAGGGTGTTTGAGTTTGATCAGTAGCAAGTCCGGGTACATATCTAGTCGTTTGGCTACCTCTTCTGCTGCTAGTGAGCCCAAGGAGCGCTGTTATCTTCTCGAGTTTTATTGCCGCTCGGGCATAACTGGTTATTGTCTTGCAGAGAGGGGTTTGCACATTTTCATTAGCTTCGTCCTCCTACGGGGATATCGGTAGAAGCAGAAGCGTTTGTTTCTTGGATTCTTTCTCCGAACTCGTGTCGTGTGTATAGTATGACACTCGTGCTTACATGATTCACAGTTTCAAGGGGCAAGGTAACCCCGGAACTTCAGCAATCATCATTGTTGATGTAGTGATTTATAGTTGGACACCATCACCAACAACTGGTTACTGCTAAGCCGACCAGCTCGCTTGCTAATGATCGTACGGGTTGGTGAAGTGCTTGACCAAAGTTGAAGCAATAGTGTCCTCAAATAGCTACATACCTAGAAGGTTGGTACCTAGGTTAGGAGTCATCACAGATGTGATGTAAGATCATTCACAGTAGAACTCCCGAATCATACCTAGAGGTAGTGATTGGCTCGCGTCTACAATATAGGTACAGGTCACGGTATCTGAAATGACTGCAAGCCTCTGTCCACTGCCCTTGATCGTTCTTTCCTCGAGACTTGGCACCTGCCGTTCACCTCCAATTCACCCTGACCGTTGCAAATCTCGGCTGCTGCAACAACAAAAAGACATTTATCTGCCTTGATGCCTCAATAGATCTAATGATTCAAGTTCAAACTATCGACAACCTGGAAAATAAAGTTCAGCATATCACGAAACCCAACCTCCAACCCTTAACTCAAAAAAAGAAACGAGCCCGGGACGTTTTGCCTCATGAACTTCCCCGGGCTTTACTTCATCAGCGCCCAGGATCTCGCCTATCTTTTTCTAGTCAGTCCTGTCGTGATCTTCTCCTACCAACTATTCTTATTTCACTGGAGGGATATCACCCGGTACAGATTTTCTCAAAGATACGTCCTGGAATCTCCACCATACGAGGAAATAGAGAAAGTCCTGGATATTTAGCGTTGCGGTTTACGTATCCACTGGAGTCCATTTACCATCTTTGTTCCTGCCGCCATGGTCTCTTGGTTCTTCACTATTGTTGTGGCGGTCGGCTGGGCGTCGCTTCTGGCCATGCCGTCCATGGGTCAGCCTGCACCTCACGCGACGAGCTACCCTTACTTCCCTAACTGTGCTGGTACGTCCCACGAGCCGGTTACTTAACGTCAGACGGTTCACTAACATCTGAACAGCCACCCATGTCAACCAACCATACACACCGAATACGGAGAAAGACGGACGTCCCATCTTCAGCATGTCGGGCACGTGCGGGATACCAGGCGAGGCCACCCAGTGTACCTGGTTCCACCTGAACCGCTGCTATACCAACATCAATGGTACTCTGTTTCCGGTGGAGGACGGCAGCGGCAACTTTCGGGCCACTTGTACTGGTTGCACCACAAACGACCTCACGAATCCTGGCTACATGTACTGCCATTGCAACGACACTCACGGCCATTCAGTACCTGCTCAGACGGATCTCAGTATGTGCCTTAAAGACTTCTACCAGCCTTGAAGTTATGCGAACAGACAACTGACATGCTACAATACAGGGGACCACATTTATGTGGATTTGGATGGCGTGCTGGGATGCCCTTCGGTTAAGGGAGAGTCTTGCAACACAGGATGGTAATGGTCAGATTCTGGCGAGACGTAGGATTTGTCTAGTAGTCTGGCATTTAGCCAGAAGGGCTCATGATATGGAGGTGTCTCCTACTCTGCTATGTTGTCGGACATGGACTCCCTGGTAGAACTTGGGTTGAGGAATGACTGCCATATCTTAAGACTCCCTCAGTCTAAGAATGCACACTCAGTATCATGGCCAATCTCCTCTGCCTTTCCAACACTGCAACTTCACACAGATTTTGTCTGCGCATTTGATTCCATCTGCCTCGACTTGGAAGTTCTCCAATGGACCACTTATGACGACTTCAAAACTTGTTGCTCCAGTAATGTGGTTATGGACAAAGATATACCAAATAAGTATAAACACTGAAGCTCCAAGCCCTTCCCTCTACCATGCCCCATTTCCCGCCCCTCCGTCTCTGATATCATCTCTAGCTACTGGCTCACAAGCACTGAGAATACCACTGGTTGCTAGCCTTGCAAGTGCTTCCACTCTGACAGCACGTGGCTCCAGTCCAACCCTGCCCGCCGCACTGGCCATAGCGGGCGCTGCACGCACCACCACCAGTGCTCGGCTGGGTCTGCCCAGGGTTGCTCGCCGTCGTCGTCGTCGTCGGGGTAGATCCGCCACCACCACCACCGGAGCTGGCGTTCAGCTTGCTCTTGATGAACGCAAGAGCCTGCTGGCCATACTCCTGGCCGTAGCCCTGGTGGACGTTCGCGTCATTCCCTGTGCAGCAGTATGGATCCGCAGAATCACAATACGACTGGATCTTGGAGGCTGAGGGGCAGTTGAAGCCTGCTGGACGGGCGTCGAACTAGGATCTATTAGCAGGGGGACGGCCTCACAACGGATAGAGCAAGGAGAGACTTACGCCCTGAGTCTGACATGTCCCAACCTCATACGGGAGACCCTTCACAAACCTAGGGTCACCCATGAAGATGGCAGCCTTGACCTGCGCCAGAGCACCGGCACTGATTGGCACGGCGGTACTCGTGATGCCCGCACCGGAATCCCCACCACCGCAGATGGCGTTGTCCATGATCTGGCCTCCCTGGCTGTAGCCTACCAAGACAAGCTGGGTGCTCGGGCAACGTTCGTAGAAGGAGTTGACCGCGCTGGCGACGGCGGCGGTGCCCTGGTTGGCCGAGTTGGCATAGCTGACGCCGCCGCAGGAGGACTGTCCGCCGCAGGCTGGGTAGGAGATGGCTTCCGAGGTGGAACCCGGGTAGGCTTGGAGCACGAGGTTGACCACGGTGGAGGAGGAGCCGTAGCCGGGGGACACGGTGGTCTCGCGGGCGCCGAAGACGTGAACGCCTGGGCAGGAGCTCTGGCGTTCTTCGAGCTCGACGGGAGTGGCGGTGATGAGGGCTGCGCGGGCTGCGAGGAGAAGGAAGGCGGTCTTGGGCGAGGGCCACATACTGGATGGTTGGTGAAGGGTGAGGAATGGGTCAAAGGATTTGTAGAGGACTGGCGACGAGAGGAGATGTAGAGGCGTGGACAGGCTCTGAAGAGCCATATATATAGCCCTCGACAACCCGGTTCATGGTGTCGGGCTATACTATATCTGGACCCGGAACCTGGGACCGTCCTGACATGGTAGACTTGGCACGAGGCTTGTTGACGTTGGCCGGTTGCATTCCGTAGACCCGCCATGACAGCTACGTATGCTGGGGATGGCCATGGTCAGTGTCGCGGAGCCTTCGACGCCAGGCTCCGTGCCATTGGCCCGAGGTTGTCGGTCTGACATCTTGCGGAACTCATCTCCTTCTAGAAAGATTCCTTTCCTGGCGAGTGGTGTCGGCGGTCACGCACCGCGACAGGCACCTCTATCCTCCGATTCGTTCATGCTCAGTGCAAGGCACCGGGCTCAAACCCATGTCGTTGGGGTGCCCCCGTGACACAGCTAGATTAGCCGCTTCGCAGCAACCAAGCTTTGACTCACACCAGATGCGGAAGTTGCTTGTCTGAATGGTCGCGGCAGCCAGCAGTGCATGAAACGTCATGCAAAGCGCCAGGGTCAGCTTCCACGTAGTGGCAGAAACCGGGTATTTTGAGAGCTGGGGGGATCTTGCAAGCTTGTTCAGTCGCACAGAGCCGCTTCATTTGCTGCGCAGTCGTGGGCACCATGCATGATGTCGTTGCTTTTCCGGGGTCATGCATGCCTTGCGGGGGCCGGAGAGCCTCCTTCATTTAGCCTGTGTATTACCCGCGATGCTACTCGACGTTCGGAACCCCTCCGGGTACCGATTGGGAACTTCATGCTTTCTCTCCGAAAAGACCGAAATCGACACTAGTTTTCTGTCCTTGGATTCAATGGTGGACAATCGATGTTTGATGTGTAACAGCTTTGACGTGTTCCCACCGCGCAAAACCAACCCTTTCCTGTTTCGTGGAGCCATTTCACGTTGCTTTATGGGTGGGAACTCCCAAAGATTGACCCCAATCAAGACGCCAGCTACTCACAAAAGTAGGGACCGTTTCACATATTGTACTCGCTAGCTGGATCTAATCGAAGCCAGGTAAGCACTCATATTACACCACTCATTGCTTTCCGAGCAACACCAAGTTCGCGATATTCAGTACTGTGATAACCAACCAAACCAGCACCGCAAGGATACACACCAACCACGAATTCGCCATGGTCACACTTCCGTCTGCTCTGACACCGTCGTTCTTCTTGAAGACGATACGCCTCCATAAACTTCCCGATCCCGTCTCCTCGTCGATCGGCTTAGCGGTAGCGGCTTGGCGAGCGAACCGGGCCATGCCAGGTTGCACGGTCATGTATCTGCTTCGACAAGTGAACCAAATCAACGGCGCCGTGACAAATGGCAGAACGACACTCAGGGCTACTTGAGAACCGTTCAGTGCAGCGTCTAGGCCAGTGCGGCCGACGGCGCCGGCGATTATGATGCTAGGTGTGATGCTGATGCTGCGGGTAACCAGTCGTCGAAGCCAGGGTTTCAAAGTCCAGTTCAGAGCACCCTCGGAGACCATCTGACCCGCAATGGTGCACACGATGCCTGCACTAACACCAGAGAACAGTAGTGCCAAGGCAAACACGGTGCCTGCTCCTGGGGAAATGGACTTGGAGAGGAGATCATGGATGCCAAAGATGTCTGCATCTTCGGCTTCCGGGTTCTGGTAGAGGCTGGCGCCGGCAACGATGAGGATTGCGCTGTTGACGAACAGGGCAAAGGTGAAAAGGCAAATCGCGAGCTCGGCAATGGAATATTTGAGAGAGTGACGGATAGCCTTCAGCGAGGGAATGTAGGTTGCCTTGTCGGCGACCAGTCCCTCGTGAACGCTGGACGCTGCGGACCTGGGTTCCATATCGGCCGGAAGCAGACCTTTCTGCTCATCGTAGTCCTTGAGGCGGGCCTGGACGACACCCGAGCCCAAATACAGACTGTGAGGCATGACGGTGGCGCCGAGGATACCACAAGCCTGGTAGAGACCCTTCTGCTGGACAATGGCGCTGGACGGGATATATCCCCTGAAGACGTGGCCAACAGTGGTGGTAGCCTTGTCGATAAGAGACAGCTGGATGCAGAAACAGACGACGACTGCAAGCACCAGCAGGACGACGAAGAACTCAAAGGCCCGGAGACCGCGCATGGTGCCATTCGGCTGGTAGAAGAACAAGATAACCATGACGTCGAGGATAGACAGAGCACAGCCTGCCACAAGAGGGATCTGAGGGATGAGTAGGTTGATGGCGATAGCGGTGCCAATAACTTCAGCAATATCCGTTGCGATGATGGCGGCCTCAGCCATGATGTACAGGAAGATGTTTAGCCATCGTGGGAGGAAGGCCCGGCATGCTTGGGCCAGGTTGAGCCCGCTGACAGTACCCAGCTTGATGGCGAGAGACTGTAGGAAGATGGCGAAGATGTTGCTGAGCAACACGATAAACAGTAGCCGAAACTGAAAGGTGGCTCCGGCTGCCACGTCGGTTGCGTAGTTGCCGGGGTCGACTACAGTTCTGTCAATAACCTGCAGCCGGAAAGGGGTACAATATGGGGGAACGTACTGTAGGCAACAGCGACCATGAAACCAGGACCAATGAACTTCGCAAAGGTAATAAACATGTGTAAGATACGGCGGAGGAGTGACCGCTGGCCTTGTTGGCCTCCATTATTTCCTCCATCACCACCATCCGGTGACATGGACAGCGACCCTTGCGGAATGACTCCCAGGTCGAACCCCCCCTTGTCCGTCTGCAGGTTGCCCGTACCACTGGACCCAGCTGCAGCACCTACACCACCACCATCAAGAGACTGTAACCTAATACCTGGGTCGGGTATTTGAGATATGTCCTGTGCAATTCCAGTGCTCTGGCCACTATCCTGGATTGACGGCGGCTCGTTTCCTCTGAACTCCCTGGCGTTGGAAATGCCATTGAAGTCTTCGTTGGTAGTCAAATCATTCGAGAGCGCATTGGGACTCTGGTTATAACCAGTGCCCTTCAATGGCTCATTGGTCCTAGAGGTTTTGTTCATGTTTGGTGTTTTAGGGATGGGAGGTCATACGTCGAATGATGACCCGCCCAATCAGATGAATGACGCTGTGCTGCCAGCCGCTTTAAAGGGCAATTGGTCCCGTGCAGTGCAAGACTCGCAATGACAGCTCTCGTCGCAACAATGGCACAGTCTCCTAGACTCAAGGCCACTAGGTAGGCGACAAAGTGATCAAAAGCAAAGAATAACTTAGGATATCGATGAATTACACAGAACGGAACACGGAGTTCTAGAACCAGGGATGTCAATGTGTTTTATGTCTTGATGTCACTTCCCGGCCGCTTTTGGCAGGGGAAGACTCCGGACGGCACATGCTGGAAGTTTTAGATCTCCTGACCAATCATGAGTTTCCTGGGGTGCTTGGCATGTTCAACTCCGCCACGATATTGCTAAGGAAACTGGGGGACACGGTTTCTCCCGAGTGCAAGCCGAACAAGGGAAAAAAAACAAAGCGTATGCGTAACTGTCATAGGCTCACAGTCACAGACCACGGTTACGGTTGAATGGTTGAAGATCATGCATCGTCAATGCCGAAAATACATGGCGTTTGACTGCACTAGTAAGCCTTTCCTGGTTGTCTCGTCTGGCGGCGTATGCGTAATGGCTTTCAAGATATTGGTCACGATTAGTGCACTGAAGTGGTTACGCGTAACTGCGTACCCTACCATGACTGCCCACTGGCATTGACTGCCCCGTGCTCCACCTCCGCGTTGGCGCACCTTGATGGCTTGTCTGACAGCCATGACTGATAGCAGCAAGAAGGAGTTGACGCTTGTGATCTTCACTTCAGACTCTCATAAATCAGATTAAATCAAGGCTTGCTACCCCCATTCGACCAGTTGATGGTCCGATATCGCTAAAGTTGAATCGCTCCAAAATGCATGCAAACATCTACTATTCCGTATTCTCCCCTTCCAATCAGATCGGTGAGCCCGCCCGATCGCCCTGCGCCGGCATCCAGACTTTTGTTTCCTCCCCATGGCTCAGTAGCCCAACAACGACCAACATCGGCACATAACCACCCGACTCTTGACCTCGATCCGTCCGCTAGCCGAACTACTTATCTCAACCCTTGGATGCGATCATTTGAGCGCCAAGTGCGCAGTCATGACTCCAGAATGACCGGCGCAATCCATGGCTTAGCCATGTCAGGATCATGTAGAATGCTTCACTGGCTGCAATGATGATGCATGATGTGTGGCTCGCTTGCTTAAAGATCCTTCTTGCCCTGATTGGGCTTGTTCTCCTTGGCAACCTGAGCAAAGGACTTGCTACCAGCAGCGCTGCTGCCGCCTGCCTTGGCAGCAGCCCTCTCTTGCTCGCGCTTGGCATAGATGCCGGCAGTAAAGGGGTTCTCGAACCGGAGGGCAACAAGGTAGACAAAGAGCACCCAAACCGTCAGAAGGATACCAGCCGGCTTGCCGAACACAAGCGCGGTGCCTAGGAAGCTCATGGTTGAACCATAGTACATGGGCGCATCGGTGACATTGAACGGGAAACCGGTGACCATGTGGTCCATCAAGATGCCGAAGTAGTCGCCCAAGAAGGTGCCGGTGATGCCCAGTGCCCAGGTCGAGGAGATGACCAGGATGTTACCCACGGCGAGAAGGGCATAGCCGATATACGTGGGCAACGGACCCTCTAGAGCCGGGTGTGTGGGCTGGTGTCTCAGGGCGCGCTCGTAGAGGCCATCGCGAATCAGGCCAAGGGAGAAGATGGTCGCAGCAAGGGCATAGCACGCTCTGCGGGCGTTACCACCAAAGGCTCGCGTCAGGAAGTGTGTTCTGTATTCTCTTCTGGCCACAATACTGTAGAAGGCATGTTAGTACCAGGTTTTGAAGCGAAGTGTTCCAAGCAACAGGATTCGGAAAAGCTTACTTCCAGAAGGTAGGGTTGAATGCGATGGCAGCAGCGGATACTAGGCGTTCACAGTCAGAGGCCACGTTTATCACTGTGCCGGCATGTTCCAGTACATACTCAAGAGACTCTTTGAGTCAAAATCGACCAGCTTCTGGTTAGCGAAAGACATGATAACACGGTGTTTCTGGAAGACGTAAGCGAGGCTCGTTCGATCGTAGTACAGGAGAGATGGTTTTTTTTTTTTCAACAAATTTGTTTACGTGGAGCGTTAATTGTTGAGATTCCTTCCGCAAGCTCGTGATTGCAAGCATGTGACGCTAATGGCCGTAAACATCACTGGCGTCATAGGCGAGACGTGGGGTTCGACTTCTTTGGGGTTCCGGGGCGTTCTTGCCCTCCATGGCCGGGATGAGCCAGCGGCAACCCCACAATTAACCCCAACTGAACCCCTGAATGAGATTCTCCAATGTCGCATCTTCAACACACCAAGGCCAACGGGGGCCTTTGAGAACAGATCGCAACACGATAGCTTCATGTGTACTTCTCAAGCTGGACTTGAGCTTGCACCCTCTTCTTGCTATCAAGGGCATTGAGTCTGGAACTCGCTGCAGACCATGGCTCCCAAATCACGCAAACAAGGAAAAGGCTTGAAGACCGCTCCTGTTGCACAGCCAGCACCAGCAGGGCCAGAGGTAGACACAGATACCCTGGGACCAACGCCAGCCTTACCGACCACCAACCCCACGCTGTCAGGTTTCACGCCAGAACGGTTTGAGGCTGAGCTCAAAGCTCTGGCAGCAAAGGCTAAGCAGGAGACTTCCACCAAGGCCACCACAGACCAGTTGTTTGTCTATCTTAGGTCCCTGACCCTCATCACACTTCTGGCCATATATGTGGTCGTTTTCGAGTTGTCTCTATCGCCAGTATATGGCTCGATCCCGCCAAAGATACACGACTTCAAACTCCTTGTGGTGACCTGCTTCGTCGCCTGGTCTTCCAACCTCTGGCTGCAACGGACACTGCCAGTGAAACCCCAGCTTCTCATTCCTGTCGTGGCCGCATACATCCCGGTCGTACAATTCTTCTTGTTCAAGATCAGTAGCACGCTGGGCGCAACATGGGGACCTGCCATTACTGAGAGCCTGACACTTGTTCCGTTGATGTTCTTGTCAGTTGCCTGCACCGCAACATATCTAGATGGCGCTGATCTGAGTCGTTTGCCCAAGTCGGTAGCAGACTCGGTCCCCGGTCTGGGGTCGGCGTTGGTATATGTGGTAACGGCTGGAATGGCTTCAAGTTGGATACAGCGTCACATCGGCACGGCATGGTACTTGACCCGTCTCGGAATGCAGGCCATTCTCACGGCGTCGTACAGCCTGTTTGCGCCATCCAGGCTTTTGTTATTCGCTATCCCTGGGTTACTACACACGGCCATCTTCAACAATCATATGCCCACTTCACTAGCCTTGTCATCCCTCAACAGCACACTCAACGCACATGAGTACATGATTCTCGACCGGCGAGAATCGCTGACAGGTTACATCTCTGTAGTTGAAAGCATAGCCCAGGGTTTTCGAGTGCTTCGATGTGACCACAGCCTGCTTGGCGGCGAGTGGACTAAACTCAGGACGCTGCCCCAGTTTAGGAAAAACCAAGTTGCCGAACCGATCTACGGTGTTTTCGCTATGCTCGAGGCAGTTCGGCTGGTTGAAGTGCCCGATCCAGTACTGGATGACCAGGCAAAAGCCCTCGTCATCGGCATGGGCATAGGCACAACTCCCTCCGCACTGGTAGCCCACGGGATTGGTACCACGGTGGTTGAGATAGACCCAGTCGTGCGTGATTTTGCCCAGCAATACTTTCATCTACCGAGTAATCTCAGCACCGTCGTGGAAGATGCTGTGACGTATGCATCTCGGCTAGCATCCAGCACTGAGACGGCATCCTTCGACTACATTGTGCATGACGTGTTCACAGGCGGTGCTGAGCCAGTTGCTCTCTTCACCTTGGAGTTTCTGCGAGACCTGGCCGCTCTACTCCGGCCAAACGGTGTCATTGCCATCAATTACGCCGGCGACTTTGCCCTAGCCTCTCCAGCCGTGGTTGTCCGGACTATACGGGAAGTCTTCCCCTCGTGCCGCATCTTTCGCGAACATCCTCGCGACGAGGCGTTGGTCGAAAAGACCGGCAGCGACTTTACCAACATGGTCATTTTCTGTACCAAGCTCAGCGAGCCCATCAGTTTCCGCAAGCCCACGCAGCGTGATCTACTCAACAGCCCCAGCAGAGAAGCCTTCCTCTTGCCTAAGAATGAAGTTAAGGATGAGGACTTCCTGGTCGGCCGAGAGGAAGGCGTGCTCTTCAGGAACGATACCGATAAGTTGGAAAAGTGGCATCAGACGAGTGCGCTGGGGCACTGGGCGATCATGCGCACTGTGTTGCCTGATGCTGTATGGGAGAACTGGTGATAGCACCAAGCTGAGCGTGGGGTTTCCATCCATCCATGCGGTCAAATGTATCCAGGTGCAATGTTGCCACTGTGCTTCCAATTCCCTGGTAAGCAGGGCTATACAGTTGATCTGGGTAACACATACGTCCATTTGTACGAGGAAAACAGCTGTGCCGTTTGTTGTGCCGCTGTTTCAGGCGGTTTGTACGCCTCTTTGGGACTCAGCTTCGTTTGGTTATCGTGGCTCTGGTGACACAGGTGGGCGGGATGCAATGTGATTGCCCGTTGGTCTTGTGGTGTAACTCCAATGCCGCCCGAGGATGGGATGGATATTGTTTGTTGGCAAGTGGTGTCCTTTGTCGGGTATCTATATCTTGGCTCCTCTGCCATCAACTCACAGATGCTTCTTTTTTCAACTCTCATGACTTGACCTTTACTCGCTTTCACAATCATTGCAGTGAGCCTGTCTCACGGGACTTCAGCAAGATGATCAAACGTATCTTGGCCATTATGATTCTGGCAATCATTGTCCGCAAGTTCAACCGCAAACGCTTTGTATATGTCTAACTCAACAGGCCAGCATCGCCCATACGCGCGGACCCTCTCCCACCCCGCACGCCTACCTCATCACACCGCTCCCCCCCCCCCTCAGATCACCAAGACAACATCTAACTCCGCTGATATACCCTCACACGTTTGACGGTCTTTGAACACGCTGCAGAGAATGCAAAGCTTTACGAAACAGACAACCTTATGTCAACTCCAGTTCAGTTCTCTTTACCCTCCACCGTCTCGGCGACAGCTGTCACTCAGGGTCCACTCACCGCGCTTCTATACAACTGGTGCGGACGGAGACATAAACCTTAGCCCAGGAACCTATTCCTCATCAGTCTTCAACTTCCCCGGCGCGCTACTCGCCCCTTCCACTGCATGCCTCCTCCGCTCCTCATTGCCCTCCCGCCTCCACTCCTCCACATCCGCCGGCAGCCCCTCCAGCTTATTATACCCTCCCGCAACCCCCTCTCCGATCTCCGTCCAGACCGGCAGCACCCCCGTCCACACCCTGTTCTTCAACTCCTCATCCTCCAAATCCGCCTTGTCATCCCCCGGTCCACCCGTGCGGATCTTCGCACTCCCCGCCGAGATCTTGACCTTCAGCACGGACGTGCTCGCCATCTCACCCTTATTCGGCGGGGTGCGCGTGCTCTGCCAGCGGCCGGGGACGACGCCGTTGGTGATCTTCTCCATGGCGAAGAGCTTCTCCTCGGTGTCGGAGACGAGGGTGGCGTGGCCGAAGAGGGTGGCGGAGCGGTAGTTGTAGGAATGGGAGTTGGGGGTGAGGGAGAGGACCAGGCCGTCTAGGTGGGTGGCGGTGATGGTGAGGGGGAGGCCGACTGGTCCCTCGGGAGAGGTTTGGGCGGTGTCGTTGCCGGGGGTGGAGGAGCGGGAGAGGTTGATGAGACGGGAGGAGATGTAGCCGTGGAGATACAGGTCCTGCACGTCGGTTATGTCGGCGGAGGGACGGGTGAAGGAGCCTAGGGCGCCGATCATGGGGAGGGTCACGGGGAAGGGGGTGGAGGGGTCGGTGAAGGAGACGTGTAGGATGGGGGAGGTGGAGACTATGGTGTGAATTGTCTTGAGGGAGTAGGATGCTATGGTCATGTTAGTTCTGAGATGAACCTAAGGGTGTCGACAGTGAGGATGATGCGTACCGCGTGTATCGTAGCGTTTGACCGTGCTGTACGGCTGCTTGGGATATTGGAGGTCATAGGTTGGCATTTTGAGAAGGTCTGATTGCTAATCAATTCTATGTTGAGTATATTTCAAAACATGGAACGAATTGGGTATGTTTAAGGACTTATAAGCTACACCTATGAGTAGCCTTGATTGAGTCATTGAATATGTTGTTGTTCTAATTGGTGGTATCCCCGCGGATAACCAGCCCCGCTTAATTGTTCGCAAGGGCGTGGGAAGGTAAAGCCAACACTACAAAACGTTGTCTGCCCGGACAGTTTTATGATTCGTGGCGAGATGATGTATAGGACTTGATATTCGAGTACAGACGTGGTTTACGCACCGTCAAGAGCATAAGGTACTAAACTAAACAACGCTGTCAAGCCTTGTGATTTGTGATGGAGTTGACGTGAAGCATTGTAGGGTAAGCATTTGTGAAGATGGTTAAGTTACACCGCAATAAAGTTCAGACCAGTCTCGAGTTTCCTCTCGGAAAACTTTAGTTCCACATTACTCTCCGCGTTTTGGGGATTAGACGTTGAGCTTGATAGCTAAAGAATAATGTAATATCCTTCCAAGCATTGGATTAGTAGCTATACAAGTTGGTAAGCAGGTGATTACTTATTTATATTATGTCGACCGTGCTTATAGCTTGATAGAGTCTACACTTTCCTACTTTGAGATATCTATCCTTTAAATCGTGGAAGGAAGAAAGCCAGTACGTTTAAAGTGAGCCACAGGTCCTCAGGCTCTGCCTTAATACACGGACACAGATTAAACAAGCATAAAAATTAAAAAAGGACCGATCGTGGGTCGAACACGAGACCTTAGGATAACTGCTGTTGTTTGGACTGCAATCCCACGCTCTACCACTGAGCTACCGATCCACACACTTTATTTGATCTCATTATAGACCTCAAGACTGAACGCAAGACAAACTGCCGCTATCGGAATAGGAGCCTGTCAAAGACCTGACGCTGAAGTCCGTACGCATCCCAGTCAACCAAATTCCATAATATTGGAATGTCCCCAAGGAATGGACTCTTGAGCGGAACGTGGGGGCCGTGCAAGTCCCGGCATGTCTGTCTCGCTAGAGGAGGTATCCTCACCAAGCGATCAAGGCCTTGAGCAACTCGGCATGCACATTACTTATTGACATGACTTCTCGTAGTGGTTCCTCAGCTTTGTTTGGTACATCTGATTGATCCGTGAGGCGGACTTTTTGGGATTAGATCTGGCAGACGTCGCCCTCAGTGAGGATGTAATACCAGCTGTAAAGATTGATGAGCCGAGCGTACAGGTCCACAATCTCATAGATCTTGACCCTCTTCCTCCTCTCCAACAAATCCTGCATATCCTCTTCCTCCTCTTCCTCCTCTTCCTCCTCTTCCTCCTCTTCCTCCTCTTCCTCCTCTTCCTCCTCTTCCTCCTCTTCCTCCTCTTCCTCCTCGCCCTCCTCGCCCTCCTCGCCCTCCTCCCTAGTCCCTAATTGTTTGGACTTCTCCGCCATCATGACAACCTCCGCTCTCACGACCTTTACACAATTCGATTCCTCCTCTTCCGGCTGATCTTCGTCCACCAAACTTTCCAAGCTCTCTTCATCCACGTGCAAATAGATGAAGTACTGAGGGCATTCGAAGCGCAAGTGGTTGGAGCTCCAATTTCTCTTCTGTTCACTGACCCACGCAGTGAAACGTGTGCTCGTCTCGACGAGGCCAGCACCCTCTAACGACGGATCCTCAAAGATGGTCTATTTCAACTTCTCGTAAATCTCGAGCATGTCCCGCGCTTCAGAATACTCGCGGGTCTATCGCTTGAGACGTGTAATGAGCTCATCCCACCTCTCTTGGGAACCGTAGGTGCACCGGAAGACAGCGAAGCCCCACTCGTCTGATTTAGTTTTTGCGAGGTCTTTGGCGATGGCTTCACCCGCTTCTCTGTATTGGGGGAAGCTGTATTCTCATTGTTACTGAGATGAGGTTGGCGAAGCAGTGGTGGAGATTAGGTTAGACGACCTGGCAAGGACGCTTGGATGGGATCGGAGCAAGTATGATGAATGGCAAGGAATACGTGACCCGCTGTGTAGGATGACAGTAGATAGGCTGTGCGTTCTTTCAGTTATAAGCAAGGTAGTATAAGAGTGCCTTGTTTCGTGGCTGGATGTCAGGAACATGAGAATTTTGCGATCGCATCATGTAGTGGGGAGAAGCAGTGTTGCTGCCTGCAGGCTAGTCTACCTAGATTAGCGCTAGACAACCTGCCGAGACGAAGAATAGGAGAAGCCGGGCTCCTACACCTGGCCGGCGTCGAAGCTGTGGACTTTCGGGTCTCGTAGAGACTGGCACTTGCATACACCGCGGTTGATAGCCGCGAAGCTTGTGTGCCGTGAGCTCAATGTGCTCCTCTGACCTCCGTTACGAGGACTTCAATCTGTGCACCTGGAGTCCGCAACCCCAGTAAAGAAACCTGCGCCATGCTGGTGAGTTCAAGGTCGGCAGTCAAAGTCACATACATCAGTCAAGTTGATTCCAGCTGGACATGAGCTTAGAAAGTCCTGTACTGATACTCGCTGGTTGTGGCTTGTTGCATAAAAGGTTCCGGCGAGAACCCCAAACTTCGCTGCGCCAAGCCCCAGCAAACCACCCTGCCAAAACCACTCGAGTTCTCAAGGGTACACACACCACAACACAACGTTTTCACAATTGCCCTGCCGGCACACGGAGACTCCCTATCACGCCATACATTTCAGATTAAGCCTGTTGCTGATAAGGCACAACCACCTGCTCAAATTGGCAAGACTACCGATGTCAGTAGGCAAGATCGGATGAACGCCACGCTGCCGATCAACCGTTGGTTACCCTGTCTGAACCATGGCGCCGTCCGAGGGGATAAGGTGTACGGGTTCCCGTCAATCATCATCGGTGCGCCGTAACTGGCAAGTGTTCAATACAAAATACAGGGTCTGTATGGCGTGCCTGTACTATATACTGCGGTTAATCTATTCAAGGCGGGTTCCTGCTGTGCCAACGTAGCAGCGAGTGACACCTTCCAATTCGCTGCGGTGACGACAGATGCATCCGGCCAGGCACATAAAGGAGCCGTCCAGCTCGGCTCTGGAACACAACCTCGTCGTCGCAAGATAACTCCTTGGATCTGAGAAGACAACATGGGGCTCTGCAAGCTGCTCAAGGCGATTGCCCTGGTCGCATCGGTCGTCAGTCCTGCAGTCCACGGTCGTGTTCACGAGAAGCTGTCGGCAGTGCCCCACGGATGGTCTCACAAGGGCTCTCCGAACCCCAAAGAAATCAACGTCTTCACCATCGCCTTGCACCGAGAGTTTGAAGGCCTGGAGGGAAGACTACTGGATGTCTCCACGCCCGGAAGTCCAAACTATGGCAAATGGCTCGACAGAGACGCAGTGGACGCTCTGTATCCGGTGTCGTCGGGCGCCCTGGAAAAAGTCCTAGCCTGGCTTCGCTCCCACGGCATAAAGAACTACCAGGTCAATGGGGCTTTTATCGACTTTGCCACGGATCTGGGAACAGCCGACTCTGCACTGGGTGCCTCATACCAGCGCTTCAGTAACAACGGGGTGGTCAAGTTGCGCACACTACAGTACTCCATCCCGGATGAACTGCAGGATGCGGTCGCTTTTGTTGATCCAGGGACTTTCTTCGGCCGTAATGTCAAAACTCCTGCGCCCTTGGAGCAACGCTCGCCATTGATTCCCACACCTACCAAGACCAAGCGAGGGTACAACGACAGCACACCTACCAATACCACCGTGGTTGCCTCCTGTGAAACTTCGATCACACCCAAGTGTCTTCACCAACTCTACAACATCGGAGGGTACCAGGCTGATGTCAAGTCCGGGAGTAGGATTGGCTTTGGCAGCTTCCTGAACGAGTCCGCACTGTACTCAGACTTGGCAGGCTACGAGCAGTTCTTCGGCCTTCCCAGCCAAAACTTCACCAAGGTCATCATAGCCAATGCCAGCAACAGTCAGGACCCGACAACAGGCAATTATGGCGAGGCCGACCTTGACGTCGAGAACATCGTGGGCATTGCGCATCCCCTGCCGGTCACCGAATTCCTGACTGGCGGATCTCCGTATGTTATTCAGTACTTGAAGTGGCCGTCCAAGTTCTAACCTCACTGTCTACAGACCCTTCGTCCCAACGGTGGGCCAGCCCACACCAGCAGACAACAACAACGAGCCGTATGTTCCGTATTACCGTTACCTCCTATCCCGTAAGAATCGAGAGCTTCCACAAGTAATCTCCAACTCTTACGGTGACCAGGAAGACGTAAGCCACCTCCTCGTTTGCCTTGAACGAGCCTTACTAACCTCTTGCACAGGGTGTCCCAGAAGCCTACGCCCGCCTGACCTGCAACATGATAGGCCTCCTCGCCCTACGAGGCATCACAACGCTGTTCTCCTCAGGCGACAGTGGCGTGGGTGGTAGCTGTCTAGCCCCCGATTTCAAGACCGTGGAATTCGACTCGGCCTTCCCCGCCTCCTGCCCCTTCGTCACGGCCATTGGAGGCACCCAAGCCGCCAGACCCGAGATTGCCTGGCTTGACTCCTCTGGCGGGTTCTCGCGCTACTTCTCCCGCCCCAGCTGGCAGCAAGCCACCGTCAACGAGTACATCCGGACCCAGGTGTCAAGCGAGACATACCGCTATTATGGACAGTACACCAACTGGAAGGGCCGGGCTTATCCAGATATCTCCGCACACAGCTACAACCCCAAGTTTCAGGTCATTTACAATGGTGTCCCGGCCGGTAGTGGTGGCACGAGTGCATCTGCTCCGGTTGTCGCGGGGATTGTGGGACTTCTCAACGATGCCAGACTGAGGGCCGGCAAGAGTACCCTGGGTTGGCTGAATCCGTTGATATACAAGTATGGAGCGGGCTACGACAAGCAGGCAGCGTTCAAGGATATCACAGGCGGTTACACCAGGGGCTGTGACGGGTCGGATGGTGGTGGACTGGTGCTTGGGGCTAGGTGGAATGCCACGAAGGGGTGGGATCCCACCACTGGCTTTGGAGTTCCGGACTTTCAAGCCTGGAAGAAGCTGGTACTTAGTCTGTGATCGTGGGTTCAGAGACTCGTGTGTCTCAAACGCGCTTCGGTCTCGCTGACGTTACGGCTGTCTCTTTGAGCATGATACACATCGCGCCTGGCACGGTTAAGGCACGGGGCTGAGCTAAAGACTGCGACGGTTACCTTTTTGTGACAAGGCGTGAGTACTCTGTTACCACAAGTCGTACAAGTACAAAGGGGGTTCCTTATCCCGTCCACGCAGAAAGCACTTCGTTAAGCTAGTAACTCCACGGTCTTGCACAAAATCCTTCCCGCCGTGCTCGGAATTTGTGCTGGTCACTCATGTAATCCTGGTAGGCCTCCCTACCTTCTGAATCAGCGTCATTCTGTGGATCCGCCATGAGCTGCTCCCTCTTCAGACACGTGCAAGGATTGCAAGAGTTTGCGCAACCGTGGGGTGAGTCTCCATCGATGCTCTCCATTGTGTTCGATTTTCTCCCAGGTACGGATATCGTGACTGTTCGCTTCGTCAAATATCTTGCACGTAGCCACATCAGAATGCACCGGTCGAAGCAGGGTTATGTAGGTGTATTGCTGTAACGCGTTGCTGGGCAAGTCAGGGACAAACTGGCGGACACGGTGCCATTCTAGCCCCTCGCACTTAACGACCTCGTTTGTGGCTGTTGCAGCACCAACGACGTTATGAACCCAGACATCGTTACCGTCCTCATCACCGTTGTGATGGTCATCGCTGTCGTAATCGTCATCTTCATCGGTTTCGTCACTGTTGCCGTCAGGGTCGTATGGCACACGGAACAAGACGTCGGGTATGCTGGTCTTGCTGAAGGCCAAAGCAATCTTCTTAAAGTCCCGGATCGGCCACAGCGGAACGGACTCTGACGGGGCAAGATAGACGTTGACCTCTAGACACTGCAGGTTCGTGAAATACCGAAACAGGTCTAGAGTGTTGGGCTGACATTCGTATGCGTGATTGAGATCGTGATAGACGTCTGTATCTCCCGCGTTGATGATGAAGCCGAGCCGGCGGATGAGCGACACATATCGTGGACAGGTTGTCTGGATGAACTTTTGCAGCACGACAAAGTCCTCAAACACAAGGTTGATCTTCCGATAGAGAAATTCGGAGACATCTAAATGCCTGGGGTTCATTCTGTTAGTGCATCTACCTGACCTGTCCGCAGCAGATCGAACCAACCCGATCTTGCACGTCATCATCAGCGATATCAGATCCTGAAGAGACTCAGTCTTGCCCCGAGTACATTGCCGGTGCCCACAGGTCGCAGTCCTAATGAAAGCCTTGTCGTCACAGCGGGTTCGCATGAGGGGACGCGCCCTGTTCTGGCCGGCGGCGGTGACATGATGGCGAGTTCCAGCAGCCTCCAGAAGCTCTTCATAGATCAAGACCCGGACATCATGGTGCAAAAGAGTCCAAAAGACAGGCACGTCAGGGTCTCGTTTCGTCTCGCCAGGAAAGGGAATGTCTCGGTCTCGAGGGACTCTCTGGATCCAATCTAGGATTGCTTGACTGTTGGGATGTGCCATTGGTGTCGGATCCCCTCGGCAAGCGGCAAGAGCTGATCTATGGCAAAGAAAGAATATACAGTCGAGATTAGTCGAACACCAAGAATATTAAATCAACCTAGTCCCGTCCAGCAGGAATGTCGATAAGTCTAGTACTGTTCAATGGGAGTGATGTTGTTGTCTGAAGTCTGAGCCGAAGTTGCTTGTCGAGACGGATGGCGGGGTCATTGCCGTGTGTGCTCCAGAAGGTTCGTTCGTACCTGCCGTGCGATGTCTCGAAGCATACTTATCGATACTGCACTTTTTGCAGCTGCCTTTCATGGTTGTCTTGCCCAAAACCTGAGGTTCTGATCAGCCTTTTGAGGCATACCATGGTGAGATCCAGTAAACAACGCGACGGTATCCCCTTCGGGACGTAGTCTCTCTAACACTTCCCGTTCGGGGGCCCAACAACACAACAGTACCGTCCTACCCAGAGCGGCTTGACATTCGACTGACATCTGCATCATCCCTCTGGCCCTCCTATCACTCCGGTCCACTACTCGCCAGTGGGCAAAGAACTCTGCATTACCAGCTCCGACCACGCAACGTGGTGTTTCAGCTGGGACGACTGGCCATTGTGGAAGGATCTAAGTCCGAAACTAGATTCGGATCATTTGGAACCCAAAGTCAGGTCGTCGGGTAATGGCCATGAACAGCGATGGGACAGGAAGCAATATCAAGCTTCTTTGAACAACGTCTGGTTGGTTGACGCCCAATGACATCAGGGAGGTTGCTATGCAAGGGCACTTTCAGCAGTACATTGGTGACGCGGAAATAAGGGGCAGGGCTGTGTTGTGCCGGGGAGGTTTCATTTTCTCGCTCTCGTTTAGACAAGGGTACCGCACATGCTGCTGGTTGCTAGCGGGCTCAACGTGGACCTAGAAGCGCCAGACGCCAGCGCCAGAACCTAAGCTGAGGGGCTCATGCCCATTGGCTCGGTGAGGGTCGAAGATGCCTCACAGTTAAGCTCGAAGGGGCTTGAAATTAAGCTTACTACTTCTTTTTAGCGAGCTGGTAAGCCCGTGTAACCAGGGGCTCTGATCCTGATCGTGTTAAGGAGATTGCACCTTGGAAGGAATGCTAAGAAGACTGTGCGTTGTCGACTGTCGCGAGTAAACCTGCCGGCCAGGAACGCGTCAGCCCACGTAAAGCATTGCTGAAATGAGATGCGGCGCCCTCAAGCATGGGGACACTGCGGCTCTTCGACACTGCCACAGTCGATCCAGCAGGGTTGTCGATGCTTGGTGTTCTTGGTTGGGTCAAAAATCCACATTGACTGCGGATGTGCTCCGGATACGCGTAGCCAGCTGTTTCTTATTGGCCACATTATAGGACGTATGCGGCGTATCCCTAGGCAAGCCAAACCGCCGCTGCGACGCTGGCACTTCCGCGTATAATATACGAAAGGCCGGATTAGTCTAAGGAAAAGAGAACAACCATGGCCAACTAGTATGATTCAAAAGTTACGGTTCCCGCCATTCACGCGACTACAGAACTCAGCTTGTACATAACCATCGCCGTCCTCGAAGCTATATGTCAAGCCACCAGGAGAAACACATCCCCAGAGCACCTACGACCACGATACCTGTTGCAAGATGGCCGGAACAGATCTCTCCCAGTTCAGGTACTACTACTATAACCCATCGGTGGCAACAGCGGCAGTGTTCTGCGTGCTGTTTGCCTTGGTAACCATTCGACATGGCATGCTCCTCGTCAAGTTCAGAACATGGTACTTCATTCCTTTCTTCCTAGGATGCCTGTGTAAGTCAATCACCACCACGCGAAGCAGGTTCCGGCAGCCTTGGCTAACAGCGTTATCAGTCGAAATAATAGGCATGGCTGGCAGAGCAGTGTCAGCACACCAGACTCCTGACTGGACTCTCGGCCCATACATCGTGCAGAGTCTGATGACGCTGCTTGCTCCGACACTGTTTGCGGCATCGATCTACATGATCCTTGGGCGCCTCATCCGACTACTCGACGCCGAGCAATACGCGCTCATCCGCAGTAAATGGTTGACCAAGTTCTTCGTCATGGGTGATGTGTTGTCGTTCTTGTCACAGGGTGCAGGTAAGATTACCCTACAGGCCGGATCACGTTAACTGTCACAACAACTAACACCTCTGCCCATCCAGGAGGCGGTATGCTCTCAACAGCCAAGACGGCGGATGACCAGGACCGGGGCAACAACATCATCCTAGCAGGTCTAGGCATTCAAGTTGTCTTCTTCGGCTTCTTCATCATCACAGCCGTCATCTTCCACATCCGCATAGCCCGCAACCCGACCGCTCGATCCTACGCTGTCGTCGCTCCATGGCAAATCTTCCTCTATATCCTGTACGCGTCCAGTCTGCTCATCATGATCCGTTCTCTGTACCGTATGGTCGAGTACGGCATGGGCACCCAGGGACCGTTGATGAAGAGCGAGGGGTACTTCTATGGCCTGGATATAGTCCTGATGCTCATCGTCATGATCTTGTACGCTTGGTTCCACCCAAGTCGGATCATCTCAGGAGGAGGTTCGGCGCCAGCAACACGCCAAGTCGATCCCGAAGCTGCCACAGAGGGTTACCGCATGGTTGACAGCGTCAGCGTTGGAAAACACCCGGATATCGGTTCCTCCAGGCCCGTCACTGCGAGGGATCTCACACAAGACCAGCGACATGGATACTGAAACGGGTACAGAAATGGAAACCTGACTGCCGAGGTAACCATCAAATGTGGTTGTTAGCCTGAGCTTGACTCGAGCTCGTAATGGCACATGGTGGCATGGTCAAACCGTTTGATTAGACAAGGGTTATAGCAAGATCTTTTCTTTTGTTGGGAGCAAGAAATAGATATAAGGCGTCCAGGTCGATGGATGTGGCCTCTGTATGCTGCTACATGTATAGAAATAGAGCATTGGTTTGTCTTTTGTTAGCAGCCGAATTCCTTGGCCCTATTCTAGGTCTTGTTTTGTTTGTACCTGGTTCTCTTATCGTTATCGGACATTGGCATACTGGAACCTCCATTGGAAGACCCTGAAATTTCACATAACCCCACATTGCCCCTCTCTCCTCTGTTATGGAAAGCTTATCGGAGCCTAATGTTGTTATCTTGACAACAAAATAAATCCCAAAAAATTCCTCGTCGACTCTGCGCTCTCCATATCATATCATCCCGATCCTGCGAGTGTCGCGCATTCTACTGGTGCACTCGAGGAGAACCCCTATTTCCGTTTATTCACGTCTTTCTTATTGATACCCCCTTCTGTTTATTTCACCACATATCGCAATCATGAGTTCTCAGTCGCTCGCGGCCCTCCTCAA
Source organism: Coniochaeta pulveracea (assembly GCA_003635345.1). Classification (NCBI taxonomy): domain Eukaryota; kingdom Fungi; phylum Ascomycota; class Sordariomycetes; order Coniochaetales; family Coniochaetaceae; genus Coniochaeta; species Coniochaeta pulveracea. The sequence goes on along the minus strand of QVQW01000002.1, from coordinate 422,754 downwards.
GGAGAGTCAAGTCCGTAAGTTGCCTGGACCCAGGTGCCAGTGCCCCGCGCACATTGCTGAGCCTCCTGTGCCTTTACTGACAAACTTTTCTTTTGTAGCCGACACTGAGCGGGTCAAGGCCGTTACTGCTGAGCTTCAAAAGAACTATTACTCCCGCCCAGACTCCCTCCTCTGGTTGTTGGAGATCACATCCACAAATGGCGACCTCGGTGTTAGGCAACAAGCCTCTGTCCAGGCCGCTAGACTGGTGGAGAAGCACTGGAAGCAGATCCCACAAGACCAAAAGCCTGCTGTGCGCCAGCATCTGATTCAGACCACAATGCAGGAGAAGGACGCCAAATGCAGGCATTCAGGGTCCCGTGTCATTGCTTCCATCGCAAATATCGACTTTGAGGATGGAGAGTGGCCCGACCTCCTTCCTACCCTCTTCAACCTTGTGGTCAGCGGTGACGTTGCCCAGCGCGAGGTTGCTTCCCACATCATACTCAGCATTTGCGAGGAGAGCCCAGAGACCTTCGACAACCAAGCTGCCAAGCTCCTCGAGGTCCTCAGCCGCTCTATCCGCGATCCCGAGAGCGCAGAGGTTCGCATCAACACACTCCAGGCTATTGCTGCTACTCTCATGCTTGTCGATGCAGACGAGGATCAGGCCTCTTTGGCTGCTCTCCATGCAGTTCTTCCCTCCATGGTTGACGTTCTTAAGGATGCCATCCAGCAAGGCGAGGAGGAGAAGATCACCTTGGCCTTTGGTGCTTTCCAGAATTTCCTCGGCTACTCCTCCCAGCTCATGGGCCCCTACCTCAAGGACCTTGTCCAGCTCATGATCGACCTGGCTGCCAACACGGATGCCGATGACGACGTCCGCTCGCAAGCCATCGCTTTCCTCTCTCAGACAGTCCAGTACCGCAAGATTAAGATTCAGGGCATGAAGGACATGGGCTCTCAACTCACTCTCAAGAGCATGGTCATCCTTACTGAAATTGATGATGACGAGGATGAGGATGAACTCACCCCTGCTCGCTCTGCTTTGGCCCTTCTTGACGTCCTTGCCAGCCAGCTCCCTCCTCGCCAGGTTCTGGTCCCTTTGTTGGACGCTTTCCCCAAGTTTGCCACTTCCCAGGAGACCGGTTACCGGAAGGCTGGTATTCTCGCCCTTGGCAACACCGTCGAGGGTGCGCCCGACTTCGTGTCTTCTCAGCTGAAGCCCATCATGCCCCACATCATCAACCTCCTGAACGATTCTGATGCTGGTGTCCGCCACACCGCCCTCGTGGGTCTTGCCAGACTAGCTGAGGACGTGGCCGAGGAGCTTGCCAGTGAGCACGAGGCTCTCATGACTGCTCTCGCCAGGAACCTTCAGGCCGCTATGGCTCCTGCTGCCGACGAGAGACAGGCTAAGAAGAACGTCAGCATCATCCGCTCTGTTTGTGGTGCCCTTGACTCCCTCTCTGAAGGTCTCGAGGCAGATGTCATGAAGGCTTACGCTGGTGAGCTTGTCAGCAACATCGGAACTCTTGTTGGTCACGAGGACTTCAAGGTCAAGATTGCCGCTGCCGGCGCTCTTGGTGCCATCGCCTCTTCCCTCGGCGAGGAGTTCAAGCCTTACTTTGATGGCACCATGCGTGCTCTCGGCAACTACCTTGGCGTCAAGGAGTCTGAGGAGGACCTCACCCTCCGCAGCGGCGTCTTGGATTCTATGGGCCGCATTGCTACCGCGGTTGGCAAGGAGATGTTCCAGCCCTACGTCATGGAACTTATGAAGTCCAGCGAGGAGGGTCTCAAGCTCGACAACTCCAGACTCCGCGAGAGCAGCTTCATCTTGTGGAGCTCGCTCGCCAAGGTCTATGAGCTCGAGTTCGCTCCTTTCCTTGACGGTGTCTTTACTGGTCTCTTCGAGACCCTCGACCTGGAGGAGGATGACTTTACCGTGTCGCTGACTGAGGCCGAGAAGGCCATTGCCGGCACTGAGGAGGACATGCTCAACCTTGTGAAGAAGCTTCAGTCCAAGGATGGTGGTGAAGACGGCATGGATGACGATGAGGAGGATGATGACTGGGAGGATGGCATTGTCTCCTCTGAGGCTCTCGAGAAGGAGGTTGCCATCGAAGTCCTTGGCGATGTCATCAGCAACGCCTGCGGTCCTCAGGAGGTTCAGAAGTACCTCGAGCAGGCTATCGAGAAGATTGCTCCTCTGGTCGAGCACAGCTATGACGGGTGCCGCAAGGCTGCTATTTGCACTCTTTGGCGCGCCTATGCTCGTGTTTGGCAGCTCATGGAGCAGGAGACTGGCTCAAGCTGGGAGCCCGGCTTCCCTCCCAAGTCTGCCCCTACCCCCGTGCTGGTCAAACTTGGTGAGATTGTCGCTACTGCCACACTTGCTGTGTGGTCTGAGGAGAGCGATCGGTACGTTATATCCCTCCCCCCTTTTCAATTTCTTTTGCCTTCCTTGATCGATAGCATGATGATCACCATACGTTATACCCAGCTCACTCAGACGCATTCAATGCGGGTGCTGAGAACACGTGAAATCTACCTCTGACTGCATCAAACCCAATCCCTCACAATACACGTCACCACACTGTCGATGGACTGAGGCTAACAATTATCAGGTCTGTTGTTACCGACATCAACCGCAACGTCGCTGCTACCCTCAAGGCTGCTGGTCCCGCCATCCTGGCTCAGCAGGACCTCTTGACCCAGATTGTCACCATTCTCGGCACTATCATCACCCGCTCGCACCCTTGCCAGCAGGATCTTGGTGACGAGGAGGGCGAGCAGGAAGTTGAGGGTACCTCCGAGTACGACTGGCTGATCATTGACACTGCTCTCGATGTCGTCATTGGGCTCGCTGCTGCCCTCGGCCCTGCCTTTGGCGAGCTCTGGAAGGTCTTCGAGAAGCCCATCCTGAAGTTCGCCTCTTCCCAGGAGAACCTTGAGCGGTCTACTGGTGTTGGTGTCATTGCTGAGGTTACTGCCCACATGGGTGCCGCCTGCACGCCCTACACCTCCAAGACGCTCACCATCCTCATGAAGCGCCTTTCCGACACCGATATGGAGACCAAGAGCAACGCCGCCTATGCGATCGGTCAGCTCGTCAGCAACTCGACTGACACGGCCACCTACATCCCCCAGTTCCCAACTATCCTGAGCAAGCTTGAGGCCATGCTCCATCTTGACGGTGCCCGGATCAAGGACAACGCCGCCGGCTGCCTTGCTCGCATGATCATGGCCCACCCTGAGCACGTTCCCATCCCTCAGGTTCTGCCTGCGCTCATCAACCTTCTGCCCTTGAAGGAGGACTTCGAGGAGAACGCCCCCATCTTCGAGTGCATTTACAAGCTCTACGACTCCAACGATGCCACTGTCCAGCAGCTCACTCCTCAGATTATCCCGATCTTTGAGACTGTGCTTGCCCCTCCTGAGGAGCAGCTTGCGGATGAGACCCGTCAGCTCGTGAAGCAAGCGGTGCGTGCTCTGCACGGCGCACATCCCGAGCTGTTCAACGGTCACGAGGCGGTGCTGAAGTATGCGGCTTAGGTCGCCCAGCATATGAGGTTAAGAGTATGCCGATGGAAGCGCAAACAGGTCCTGCATCGCTTAAAGGCAGGAGTTTTAACGAGATGATGATATGCATAAGCGATGGAAAAGTTGGGCTGGTCACCTTGATGGTGTAATGATTTTTGTTTCGGTTCAGGGTATATACCAAAAGTTGCTTCGTCTTCTCGAGTAGCATAATGTTAGCAGAATTGCTTCAGCTTTTGTCATTACGACAATCCGCAGTCGGGTTTCCACACATGTGTGACCGTATGCCACGCGCTCAATCAAACGAACGGTTCGGCTTTAACGGCTTCTTCTACCTCTTTTCTTGCGTCGTAGCCGTAGAGCCAGGGTTGAACCTCGGGACACTGCCACCGGCTGGGGAACGGCCCCCTGAGCTCTTTGCCCAGCTGTGACAGGAACAGCTCATCACGCGCCTGCTGCTCAGGCCCATCGGGCAAGTGGAAATCATGTCGCTATTTCATGGCACCCTTCGTCAGTCTCACTTTTCCGACCACGCAACGCAATGTAGCGGTACAGGATACCGGCTGACTTGCCTGTTTGAAAGCCTCCTTGACAATCGCGTCGCCTCTTGCCTTGCGCAGCTTCTCGTACAGCCTCAAGGCCTGGGGAAGCTGTTTCTTGGATGTGATGTGTCCGATCAGCAGACCTAGGACAGCACCATCCTCGAGAGCCGAGTTGGCTCCCTGGGCCAAGTATGGCAGCATAGGATGGCAGGCGTCACCTCTGTGAGTCGTTGTCAGACATGCCCAATATAGCAACCATCCAGAGGGAGTACCTGAAACTTACAAGAAGACAAAGTTCCCCTGGTCGTTCACCCAATGCGGCAGCTCAGGTCCTATATCACTTGTCAGCCATCCTCTCGCTCAGTCCAACCCTCCCGTCTATATCAGACCCAATTCCACAAACTCACGATGCATCAGCTTCCACTTATCCACCCCCTTCACCTTCTCCAAAAACCTCGTCAAGATCGGATCCCACCCCACAAACAACTTCTTCATCTCCTCAACATTTCCCTCCGTCCGACTCACCCCCTCGGGCAGGTCATCCGGCACCAGCAGCACGATGTTGTACATCCCGCCCCCGCGCAGACTGTACCCCACCGCATGCGCCCCGGGGCCGATCCAGAAATGGACTTTGGGATTGGTCACCCAGTCATACAGCTCCGGGTCGTCGGCGAGGTGCTCGTCGGCGGAGAGGACGACCCGGTAGGCTAGGTCGCCGGTCGGCATGGGCGGGGAGGAGAGACCCGTAAAGGAGGTCCGGCAGGCGGACCAGAGACCGTCGGCAGCGATGATCAGGTCTGCGGTGAGGCACTCGCCGGATTCAAAGTTTATGCTGGGGATGGGGGAGGTGGTCTCTGCGGTTTTCACTCGGCTTCCGAGCTTGAACTCGACACCGAGGTCCTTTGCGCGGGTGTAGAGGGCTTGTTGGAGATCTACGCGGTGGAGGTCGATGAAGGGGGCATTGTTGTAGCGCGCTCGGATCTCCTTGCTGAAGTCTGGGGAGTGGGAGAGGATCTTGCCGTCGTAGCGGTGGACGGTGAGTTGGGTTGGTTCGGCGGCTTGGGACCAGAGGGATGGAGGGAGGGACCAGGACTGGAGGAGACGCGAGGCGTTGGGGGTGATTTGCAGACCGGCGCCGACTTCTTGGAGGGAACGGGCGGATTCTAGGACGGTTATGCGGTGTTGTGGGTTGGAGAGGGAAAGCGAGATGGCGGCGCCGAGGCCGCCTAGACCGGCGCCTACTATGATGATGGTGAGGGGGTGGGGTGCTGGTTGGGGACACATTGCGAATCGAGGCGAGAACGTTATGAAATGAGACGTGGAGAAATGCGAGATCAGGTGTTAACTGTAAGGAAGGAGGCCATCTTAAAGCCCTGCGGACAAGTCGTCGCCGTCTGGTAGCCAATTCGGCTGTTGCAAGCGGTCCGAAGTGGGGGGTATCCGGGGAAGGTGGAGGACGGCAACGGACATCGGGATGACCGCGTGGTAGCCATGCCCAGGCGCCAATTACTTGGCTGCCTCTACATCATCCGTGGATCATGCGGATCCGGGGTAATCAGCACTTCACACGTCCAAACGCGCGACGAAGGAGACACAACTCGAAGCATAAGGACACACTCTGGTTTTTTTTTACTGACCTAATTCCTCCGCAAATGCTTTCCATGAAAGTGAAGTTGCTCGGAGAATTATGCGACGTCATTTTCGACCCTGATAACTAAGGCGGCGCTCTCATTCAGAACAACGCAAGTAGATGAATAGCTCATTCATGCGACCTCGTCATGTTTTCCAACCTTGTTGGCTATGATAATTAAAGTTTGAAAAACGATCTTTGCTTCACTTTTCCCATCACTTTACCGCAACGGTCTGTCCCTTGCAGAACCCAAATTAAAGTGGGGCACATGGTCGCGTCGCCGTTCTTGGTCATGTATCGCGCCATGGGACAAGCCGTCGGTCACTGACTCTTGTTTTCGTTTACAACATGAGCGCCAGCGGCGGTCAGATTCCGGAGGAGCAGCAATGGAAGAGGCCGCGCGTAGAGCAGGAATCAAGCAATCGGGACCTGACCAAGGAAATGATCCGATGTGACCGCTGCGCTTCCAAACACAAGAAGTGCGATGGGCCACGCGTTGTTCCTTGCGCAAGTTGCAAGAGTAAGCTGCATCTTGTGAATTGATAGGCATACATGACTGACACGAGACAGAGAGAGGAGTTGACTGCCTGTATGGTGGCCGAGTACCAATCGATGCAGGGTATGTAGACATGTCCCTACCTCTAGTGTGGCAGACTTAAGAGAGTCCATCTCCACTATCCCGCAATCCATGCTGACTGCCGCTCAAGCTATGTGAAATGGCTGGAGGAGAGGGTCATATCCCTTGCGGAGGCAAAGGGTATCGACATCGAGAAGAAGAATGGCATGGTTCATGAAGCACAAACATTCCCCGTGCTTGAGGCATCCCTACCAGGAGAAGTCGCAACGACAGAGCCTGCGCTAGAGACGGTGTCCCGATACTTTGCTAAACATGAGACGCAATTACCATCGCAGCGAGTGTCGAACGATCCAATGCCAGGCTCACTTGTAGCCGATGACCACAGCATAAACGGGACAACCGTCGCAAAGGACAACAAGCCCAGCACGGATTTATCCCCACCCAGGGTTGGTACCACGGTTAATGGTATTGACCATGGTTCCTCGAGATCATACTATCCCCAGTGCAGGCCTTTTGTGAACAACTTTTTCACCAGCGTCCATCACATCTACCCTATTCTAGACGGGAAGCAGGAGTTCCTGAAGCGTTGTGAGGCCCTTTGGGGTTCCAAGCGCTTCCCGGGGAAGCTGAGCTTTGTTGCGCTCTACTACAGCGTCGTATCTTTGGGAGCCTTGATAGGGCAGCGTGACGAAGAGCTGATTGACGGCAAGAGTAATCTGACATGGCTTACACATCTGTTCACGATAGCAAGGACCCAGTGCCGTGATGTGGAGCTGGTTGTGGATTTGGACCTGGTCCAATGCTACTTCTTTATGGTCAGTCATGCCCCTTTGGCGCTGGAAGTGTACCGGATCGCTAAATATCAGGTCAGGCTTTAGTCTGCCAACATACTATGAAGCCTCAGTGTGAGTTCGTCGGTGCTCTCGTGGTGACTCTGATTGACTGACGGGGTACAGTGGCATACATGTATCTTGGTTTAGCCTGCAGAACAGCCCTCGCCATGGGCTTAAACCGAATCCTCCCCCACACAAGGACGCAGGATCCCAACGTGACTGAGACCGAGACTCGGACGTGGTGGTAAGTCAAACACTTCGGCCAAATAGACAGACATATGCTCAAAATGGCCGTGTTGTAGGGCCGTATATACTCTGGAATCGTAGGTAAAATCCGTTGTTTGGGATCAAGAACCCGATTGCTAAGACTAAGGGCAGCGAGATGTCCATCTGTATGCGCAGACCAACGGCACTGGGGCCGGACATATTTCACAACCGGCCGTTTCAAAAAGCAGATGCCAATGGAACGTCGCCAGAAACCGCCAGGTTTCATGATGATCCTCGGAGAGCCATCATTCGGACACAGGTCGCGTACGCGAGGCTACTACGCCGAGTATGCATGGAACTCTATATGGCCGTGGGCCAAGCTGCCCACACGACCTCTTCTGACAACAAGCCAAGTCTTCAAGTCAGCTTACTTACGGCGGCGAGCATTGAGCAGGACGCGGACAAGTGGCTGGGGAGGATTCCAGCTGCAATCAGACCCGACCGCGGTTGCAGCATGTCACTAAAGTTGGTGAAAGAGCTACCATACGTCCAAGTGCAAAAGCTTATTCTGACGATCAGTGAGTGAGACCCATATCAGGCTTGTGATGAGAGACGAATCGAAGCTGATGCCACCCTCGCAGAGAACCACAATCTGAGGATGTTACTGTTCGCTTTCTTTATGCTGAAATCATATGACACGGCTGAAGAGATAGCCCTTGCGAAGCAATGCTTCCAAAACTGTCTCGCATCAGCAAGGTCTACCATCATCGTCACCTATGATGCATACAAGAACCATGAGTGGTTCCGCACCTGGTAAGACACTCCCGCCACACTGGTCATCTTGCACACTAACACGTCGCAGGTACCACAACTGCAGCTACATCATCTTTGCCACGTCGGTCATCCTCACATACATGTCCCAACGGGCGACGACCCAGGAGAAGGAGTCGTACAGACGATACGTGGAGAAAGCGATTGAGATCCTGGAAGTCATGGACGAGAGCAGTGCCGCGACGCAGGCGGTGGACCTGATCAAACGCGCAGTACAGCAACCTCCCTTTCCGAACCTGAGATGCGACCAGGGGTTCTGGATTCCAGGAGTCTTTTACTGGGGCGGGCTGGATCTCATAAGTGAGGGACACGATGCGAACTTTCTCAAGCAAATGGGTGTTACACCATGATGCTTTCTGGTGTCTATAGAGGTTGAAGACGGTCAAAAGGTTGGCGAGTTGCTCCATCCAGCGAGGAGTTTGGCGCAGTTTCCCATTGTTTGTTGGCTTGCATTATTACCCCTCGAACGCTTTGGAGAGAAGCTGCCAAGCAGCTGTAGGAAGGGTCATGGTCTGAAGCTGCCAGTTTAGGGCGCGTTTCTCCGAGATCTAAACTGAGGTGTGACTGATCAAGATGATCACGGCTTGACAATAATACACATAAACCCGATGATGCCCATTTTGTATTGCTGCAGTCGTGTCCTGTCTGCCCATCAACTACAGGAGAGCGAAAGAGATAGTGGGGTTGGAGATGCGGAGTCCACGATGATCCAATTCTGCGGGGAAACGCTTTCCCTGCTCGCTCGCTTGCGGACCCTAGATCTGCCGCCTAGCCATGCGACATCGCTCTCTGCCCCCCTCCAAGCATGCGGAATTAACTATCCCCCCAGACACGCCCACGGACATCGAATTGATCCACCTAGACGTCTAGATCATCCACCTGACCGGCGTCGAACGACGTCTTGCAACTAAGAAATCAGGGCTGGCCGCTCGGCTCTGTGTGAAATATATCTTGGAACCTCCATTGCGTGGCCTCATCTCATCGTCCTCAACTGCAACGTCCGCATTGTTGTATCACATATCCGTCAAAATGGCTTCAGAAGCGGCTCAGAAGCCCCATGGTGGCGAGTACCGCCAGTTCCTGCCAGACTTGAGCATCCCCAGATTTGTGAACATGCAGAAGCAGGACGCTCACGTGTACGCGGACGAGTTCAAGAAGGGCGGTGTTCCACCATGGTTGCATGGACTGTATATGCACTGGCTTGAGCTGTACAAGGAGCCTTTCAAGGGCGTCACGAATGACGGTGAGAGCCCCTCCCGTGACTCACTGCGAAGAGCTGAACCAGCTTACTGACTTCCTTACCAGGCCATGTGAGACCGGGGCTGTTCAAGCTACAAGACGAAGGTATCCCAATCCAGAAAATCGTGGATGTGACCAACGAGCTCGTCTCGTCCCTCGATGAAGCGCAGAGTTCCAAAATCCAGCTTCACATTGACTCCCCAGAATGGCGGACGTGGTCAAATCCAGAGTTCCTCCTCAGCAACAAGGGCGTCCGCCTCGACGAGGTGACTGAAGATGTTCGTTCCAACGTCATGGCCGTCCTCAGAGCAACACTCTCCCCTGAAGGCTACGAGAAGGCCGTGGGCGCCATGCGGATTAACGGGTTTCTCGGCGAGCTGGTCAAGTCCCCCGCCGTCATGAACGAGTTCTCCTACAACTTTGTCCTTTTCGGCGTACCCTCCAGCACCGCACCGTGGGGTTTCTCCTTCTACGGCCACCACTTGTGTCTGAACATCTTCTTCTACAAGTCTCAGATTGTGATCTCTCCGTGGTTTACGGGCGCCGAGCCCAATCTCATTGACGAGGGACCGTATAAGGGCACCCGCATCCTGGAGACGGAGGAGAAGCTTGGTCTGCAGCTCATGCAATCCTTCGCGCCCGAACAACAAGCCCGTGTCACGACATACAAGGAGATGCACGACCCCGCTATGCCCCATGGACGCTGGAACCACGATGACCAGCGCCATCTCTGCGGTGCGTACCGGGACAACCGCGTGGTTCCCTACGAAGGCATTCTGGTCAGCGAAATGAGCTCGCCGCAGCAGGAGCTCGTGGTCGGTATCTTGCACCAATATCTCCTCTTCCTGCCCGAGTCGGCACGGAAGGTCCGATTGGACAACTACAAGTCCTGGTTTCACGAGACGTATTTCTCCTGGATCGGACACAGCGGAGATGAGGATCCGTTTTACTACAGGATCCAAAGCCCAGTGGTGATTGTCGAGTTTGACCACCATTCTGGAGTGTTTTTGACAAATAAGGAGCCGGCGAAGTTTCATATCCATACTTTATTAAGGACGCCGAACGCGGGAGACTACGGTATGGCGTTGAGGCCACTGGTACCGGGAAGAAAACAGGAGTATTTGTGGGAGGGTGAAAGGGATTAGCTTGCTGGGGCGCGCTGCCAGTGGAACATGCTCGAATTCACACTCGAAAAGTTGGCTTTGTGCCTTTGTGGCCTGTTTACTATGGCCACAACTATGATCGTCACCTTCTTGTGAAATCACCGACCTGTGCCGTAAGTGAGGTCAAGTGAAGATACCGTGAAAAATGTGGTTGCTTTCGAGCTATGCCGGCGTGGGGAGCTCGGTCGACTTCCGCCCCAGGCCGCCGGCTTCCGACCAGTCTTTCACTATTGACTCTATTGTTCCATGTTGCTGTCCTTAGGCGCCCATTTTTCATAGTCCGAGATTCATTTCGACCTTCTTCTATTTATTCCTTTATCGGCAGAACCTTCGCCTCCCCTCGATCAGCCTCAACTGTGAACTCGAGACCTGACCCAAGCTCGCTAGAATAACCAGCGGCTTTACACCTCCCTACGCCTTTGTACGCCGAGCAACCTTCGAAGCTCGTGCCGATACGATACGGCCTGCAGACCACTCTTCCAGTCTTGATTAAACAGCCATCACCATTGTGTTTTCCATCGACCATTGGCAAACCTAGGACTCCGGCATCGAGCTACACACATTCAACAGGAGACTACTTTGAAACCACGGATCTATCACAACTTCACCACAAGCTCGGCCATCGCTGATAACCTCATCCCACTCCCTCCCTACAAAAAGACAGCACTCCCACACCCACCTCACCCTTCGCCTCAGCAGACAAAATGTGTCTCGTCACCTTCCGCGACCTCCACTGCACAATCTGCAACCTCTACCTCACCCCCCTCCCGGAGAAAACAGACTTCTGCCGTGCCGCCCCTCGCGGTACCTCAGCCGAGGGCTCACCAGGGGTCCACAAACATGTCTGCAACAACACCCAGTACGCCTGGGTGCAGCTCAACTCAAGCTGGTGCAGTGGCATCGAGGGCTACTGCTACATGCCGCCCTGGTACAGATTCCCAATCAGTCCGCCGCCTCCCGGGCAGTTGATGCTTATTCAACCATGGCAGCCTCAGCAGGTCGGAGTGCAGACCAACGGCGGAAATCAGGGTCAGTCAGAGATAAGAGGGTCGGAGATGGCTGCTCATCAGGGAAATCAGATGGTTTCTCCTCAGTCACTGCAGAGAGAGAATCAGGATGGTGTGGATGAGGAGATGATCTCGCCCATGAGTTCCCTGGCTTTGGTGAACAACCCGGTCGACTCACCCAGAGACTTCCTGCGGGGTGCGGAGGGGCTTATCAACATATCAGCTCGTGATAGATCGGAGATGGAGGGCGAGGGACATGAGAGCCAAGAAGGTCGTGGGGGACAGGAAAGCCAGTATCAGGGAGTGTAAAGTTGGCTGGACAGGCAGGATGATGATATCATGAGTGGAGGAAACAGCGAGGAGGGGAATGGTCATTCTGTGTGTTTGTCTCAGCGATGAAAGGTTGTTCTGCGCCTGTAGCTGGTTGTGCTTTTTTCTACTACTGGCTTTATTTCTTTCCTCATACAGCACCTGCGGATGCGATGAAACAGACCCGGCGTGGAATCATGGAAGGAATTTAGGTGCTATAACAGGCAGTCAGTCATATGTAGTAAACAAACTACACTAGAAATAAGCTCAGCGCATCTCCCCTGTTCATACTTCATATTTCTTCAGTATGATAAAGATGTGATACATTTAGCTGCTTAGCAACTGACCCTTTCCCAGTTTCCCACTCTTTGTCCGAGGTCTTTCTTTCACGCGCGACTTTAGACACATAGCAATGGAAGGAAAAAATGTGCTGTAGCCTCTAGGCCGAGATGGTCAGCGTCATCATCCTTCACTATCGGCTTGTACTTTATATGAAGCTAGGAATTCCCCTATACACGGCTCCTTCATAGACAAATGTAGAAGCTTGGAGCCTCCCTGATAGAGTGCATGAGATGCGCACTGAGATCTCAATCATCCTCGACAACCACCTCCACTTCGGTGGCCTGTTTCATGGCAAGACGAGGCCAATCCCGCAGTGACGCGCCTGTGGAGACATGTGTGGATAATGAGCTTGTCGTGCTGAATGGAGTGGTCTACCCCAGAGGGCCGGACCGGTCGTGGACATGAACCCACGGCCTCAGTGATGCAGACTATCAGCTTTGCCAAAGAGCTATGGAAGAGAAAATACACTAAGATGGAGGACTCTTGTGGGGCAAAGGCTAGGCGGGAAGTTGATGTGAAGATGGGCGTTGAGGCTGTCCCGGAGTAGGGCGTGAGTCTCATGGGTATTCCTCTTCGACCTGATCTGGCGACTGTATGTGAGAAAATTAGTCAGCTTCAAGAGCAGTACTGTCCTGAGTAGGGCAAACTCTGCTGCATCAACAGGATGACACAGCATGGAGTGCTTGGCGGTTGGGGTTTGGGTTTGGTGCAGAGGTTGGTGGAGGTGAAGTCAAGGAGCTGGTCGACTTACATAAGCGCGTGTGTTCAGCTAGACAGTGACTTCCAGTGACCTTGACCTGGAATTGGGGAACAACTTGCTGCCCCCTTGCCGTCATAACCCCAGGACCAAAGTGTGCTTGCATTATTGTTTGTTTCTGTATTTTACCTTGAATCTCAAAATGTACGATAACGAGCGTCTGCGAAAGTATTTTGAGCGTATCGACTTGCCCATTGAAGGAGAAATTCTACATCATTTCCTCAACAATCCCACCATAGGCGGCCTGGAAACGCTCCAGACGTTCCACCTTGCATCAGTCCCTTTCGAGAGTGTGAGCCTTCACTATTCTCAAACCCGGCTGCTTTCGCTTGACCAAGATGACTTGTATGAGAAGATTGTGGTGAAACAGCGCGGCGGATATTGTATGGAAGTGAACGCGTTCTTCAGGAATGTGTTACTGGGCCTCGGTTATACCTTGATCAGTGCTGGCGCCCGAGTCAATGGGCCGGGAGGATACAACGGCCTGTAAGTTCATAGGCGAGCGAAAGAGAACAGAGATGAGAGGGCTAACGTATTGTAGAACCCACATGGTGAACATCGTCACCCTGAATGGGAAACGGCACCTTGTAGATGTCGCTTTTGGATCGAACAGCCCATTACGCCCGATCCCACTCGAGTCCGGGATCGTGTTCGATGGTGTGGGCCAACAGAAGGGTAAGCTGGAGTACAGAGCAATCGCTCAACACAGCGACAAGGACCAACGGATATGGGTTTATTCCACTCAAGAGACCCGTTCGGTACCGTGGAAAGAGCAGTACTGTTTCATGGATATTGAGTTCTTTCCGTCAGATTTTGAGGTTATGAACCTTAGCACTATGACATCACCGCGAAGTATCTTTGTCAAGACGGTGGTCGCCTCGATAGTCTTGCTAGCCGCCGAAGGGGAGCCTTGCGGAAAGGCTACTTTAAACCACGACTACCTCAGAATTCGATGGAATGGTGAGGATAAAGTCACGAAGCTCGAGACGGAGGAAGAACGAGTTGCAGCTCTGGAAAGGCACTTTGGCATCCGCCTATCGACGAAGGAGAAAGCGGCCATTCGAGGTCTTCCTAGCGAGCTGAAACGCAATGCTGCCGGCGCCGACTTCTAGTGGCTGGTTGCCTCTCCACATCTTAGGCGCAAGTACGTTCTGCTCTTACCATGGTTCTGCATGAGTCAAATTCTCCCGGGGCGTTTGGCAAGTTAGCCCAGCCATCCAGGGACGGCAAGATGACTCTATGGGTGCCCGGTCGCAAATCGTACCGCGTAAGTCAGCCCTGCCCAGCTTGTTCAACGAGTAGCCCAGGCCATGAGATTGAGTGCGGGTTTGGGTATTCATTGCCACGAATTTACCATGTGTCAGTATGGCTATTGTCAACCATGAGGCATGGCCCTGTACCTTGGTGCATCATCGAACCTGTAATTGTCCGGTTGCAGCCATTATCATCCTTGGTATCGTTATGACGACCTTGTGCTTAACCATACGTCTTGTTGGGCCCATCAAACAATCCATCGATAGGGACATTTTCCACGCCGCACAATGTGCCCTCCATCGCCCACCTTCGCTTAGAGCATCTCCGTTCCGGTTTCGGACCGAGCACCATCGAGCAGCCAGGTTCTTGCACTCGTCGGAAAATCTTCGTGTCTCTCGATGCAATTGCCTCCCAATGCAACGCTGGGTCGTGACATGCTGATCGATCTACACACGTCATTTCCCCACATCTCGGCACTCGCTGCCCCGGACGGACCTGGTTCCCGACCGTTGTAACGGTCACCCTCCTCTCGTTCGCGCGGCTCGGAATGGCGCCAGGTGCCGTTCCTGGCTGCCCAAAACCAGGCCCTCGAAGGATGTCCAAGACGCCAGGGTTGTGGTCTTGGTGCGGGGATCCAGTGCAACCTTGGCTTTCCGTGGTTCCGACCTGGGTCATGGACGACGCGATGCTTCAAGCCGGACGTTTTCATTTAAGGATGGCGCGAAGTCCATACAGCCGCCGCTCTCCTACCGCTTCGTTCCGGTTTGGCACTGTTCTTACATGCAAGAAACCAGCAGTTCGCCAAGATGGTGCGGCTATCGGGGCTCATAGGCGCATTGTGCTTGCTAGCAGCTTCGGCTAGTGCACTTACTGAGAAGGCGACAGCACAATGGCCGCTACATAGCGACGGTTTGACTGACCTGGTTGAGTGGTACGGAATTCCCAAAGCCTGCTGTGTTCATACGTGGTGACTGACCCGGTCTCTTTCGCTTTCAGGGATCACTACAGTTTCATGGTGAACGGCGAGCGACTGTTTGTGTTCTCCGGAGAGTTTCATTACTGGAGATACCCGGTTCCTGAATTATGGAAGGACTTGCTTGAAAAGATCAAGGCTGCCGGATTCAATGCCTTCTCCATCTACAACAGTTGGGCCTATCACGAGGCCACCCTAGGCCACCTAGACTTCAAAAGTGGTGCACATAACTTCACCTCAATCATGACCATGGCCAAAGATCTTGGCCTGTACATGATAATCCGACCCGGGCCATACGTCAACGCCGAGTCCAATGCAGGTGGATTTCCCTTATGGTTGACCACGGGCGCGTACGGCGAACTTCAAACGGATGACCCCAAATATACGGCTGCCTGGAAGCCATATTGGCAGAAGGTGTCTGAACTTACGAAGCCACACCTCATCACTAGGGGCGGGAACGTCATTCTATTTCAGGTGAGTGGAACAGAACCTGAACAGAGGTTCAGCGCTTATACAGGGATAGATCGAGAATGAACTCGGTGGACAGTGGAAGAACATAACTGCCAGAATAGGTAACCCACCCGTGCAAAACTACATGCAAGCTCTGGAGGACGCGGCTAGGGACAATGGGATCGATGTCCCTTTGACGCACAATGCGCCCAACATGGTAAGCTGGTATTCCAAGCTAGACTTTAGGGAGCAGTTCTGACAACATCTAGTTTGGCTATTCCTGGTCAAAGGACTTTTCGAACGCAACGGGCAATGTCGATGTGATCGGCCTGGACAGCTACCCTTCATGCTGGAGCTGCAACCTCAGCGAGTGTACCAGCACAAATGGCGAGTATGTCGCCTACCAAACAGCCGACTATGTGGGATATTTTGGGAAGCAGTCTCCCACGCAGCCGAACTTCATGCCCGAGTTCCAGGGTGGCTCATACAACCCCTGGGGCGGACCTGAAGGTGGCTGCCCTAACGATATCGGAGCCGACTTTGCGAATCTCTTTTACCGTGACTTGATCTATCAACGTGTCACAGCCATCTCCCTGTACATGGCATTCGGAGGAACGAACTGGGGCTGGCTTGCGGCGCCAGTCGTTGCGTCCAGCTATGACTACTCCTCGCCCATCTCAGAGAACAGAGCCATTGGAAGTAAATATTATGAGACGAAGCTCCTTACCCTGTTCACCCGCACTGCGAAGGACCTTGCCAAGACAGAGAGACTGGGCAACGGCACCTCATACTCCAACAACCCTGCGATCACCGTGGCAGAGCTGAGAAACCCAGACACCAACGCAGCCTTCTATGTCAGCAGACACGCCCACACTCCTTCTGGAAGCAAGGAGACCTTCAAATTGAGCGTCAAGACATCTGAAGGAGCTCTCACAATTCCGCGCAATGGAGGAGCTATTACGATCAACGGCCATCAGTCCAAAATCCTTGTTACCGACTTCACCTTTGGAAACAAGACCCTGCTATACTCCACAGCCGAAGTGCTGACGTATGCGGTCATTGATGGCAAAGAGACACTTGTCATGTGGCTCCCAGCTGGTGAAACTGGAGAATTTGTCGTCAAGGGCGCCAAATCCGGGAAACAAACACCCGTCGATGGCCAAGAGATCAAGTCAGCGAGTGTCAAGTTTGACGCCGGCAAGGACAGTGTTACAGTTTCTTATACGCAAAACGCCGGTATGACTGCTGTGGATCTTGACGACGGCACCCGCGTGGTGTTGGTGGACAGAAGCGCGGCGTACAAGTTCTGGGTGCCGACGTTGAGCAACAACCCGCTCGCCCCAGAGAACGACACAGTTCTCGTGCAAGGACCATACCTGGTCAGGACCGCTGAGCTCAATCAGAATACCAAGACGCTGGAGCTGACCGGTGATATTGACTCCAACGCCACAGCCATCTATGTCTTCGCGCCCAAGGCAGCCTCATCTGTTTCCTGGAATGGCAAGAAATTGTGCACAGTCGCGAAGAATGGAAACCTCATCAAGGCCGTCCTGCGGAAGCCAACGGGGTTCCAGCTGCCGAGTCTGGGACCATGGAAGTCCGCCGACAGCTTGCCCGAGATTAGTCTGGATTATGATGCATCGAGCGAAGCTTGGGTTACCGCCAACAAGACGACCACGGTCAGCAGCTTCAAGCCCGCCGCCAACAATCCTGTCCTCTACGTTGACGAGTATGGCATTCACTACGGCAGCCACATCTACCGTGCCACCTTCGCGACCACGTCCTCACCACCAACAGGGGTCGCTCTCAACATCACGGGCGGCATGGCCTTCGGCTACTCCGTATGGCTCAACGAGAAGTACATCGGTTCCTACCTCGGCCTCTCGTACGCCGGCACCGGTATAACCGACTTCTCCTTCTCCAATGCCACCCTCACTACTGACGGAAAGGATAACGTCCTGGTGGTAGTGATGGATAACTCCGGTCACGACCAACGCGCCGCAGCCGTGAACCCTCGCGGCATTTACAACGCCACCCTCGCCGGCACCTCCAGTTACACCTTCAGCAGCTGGAAGATAGCCGGCACCGCCGGCCGCGAGAGTAACATCGACCCCGTCCGCGGACCCTGGAACGAAGGCGGTCTCTACGCGGAACGCATCGGTGCCCACCTCCCCGGCTTCCCAGACAGCAACTGGACTGCCCTCCCCTCCGCAGCCAAGACCCTCTCCGTCCCCGACGCAGGCATTAAGGTTTTCCGCACCGTCGTCCCACTACACGTCCCCGCCGGCCTGGATGTATCCATCTCCTTCCGCCTGACGGCGCCGGAGACGAACTCCTCGTCTACGTTTGAACCGACTGCGCCGGGGTATAGCAACAGATTGCGGGCGCTGTTGTTCGTGAATGGCTATCAGTATGGAAGGTTCAATCCGTACATCGGCAGCCAGATCGACTTTCCTGTCCCGCCGGGTGTGTTAGACTATGATGGCGATAACACCATTGCTGTTACGGTTTGGAGTCAGAGTGCGGAGGGGGCGGAGATGAAGGTGGAGTGGAACGTGGATTATGTACATGCTACGAGCTATGATATGCGCTTCGATGCTGCGGCGTTGAGACCGGGATGGGAGGAGGAGAGGCTGAAGTATGCCTGAGAGAAGGATGGGGCAGATGCTGCTTGAGGCACAGCGAAAGCGTTGGCCTATCGGGTCATGTCAACTACCAAGCTTGACTATGGAAAGCCCTATCCAGTCATACCTGACAGAATGTACTTGTAGGCAATGCTGTGATGTTAGACGCGCCATGCTCAAGGTGTGATATTCGGGCGTGCCCTGAGCGTTCGATGAAGGGCTATACTGACGTAGAATCAGGTTCCCTGGTTAGAACGCCGTAGTCAAAAGCCACATCGTCCGTACCTGGCGGTAGGATCATGAATGTCGTCAGAGGCTGAAAGCCTGGCATACGCTAATACGTAGTCTGGTTGAACTCTTGCTTGATCAATACGTGCCCAAGCTGCCCCTGGGTGCAACACGCAAGCGAAACTCGATTGTCCAAGCCACAGCAATCATCGGAAAACGAGATTAGTGGCGTGGGGGTGGGGGAACTCGGGCCGGACATTTCGAGTGGGCAATATTGCATCTCTTCTTGTTTGCCATGATAACTTCCGAGAACCAATATCGAGAGTGCCGTTTGTATGCTAAAGCTTGGTTCAGGAATGACGAGTCCAATTCTGTTCCATCTCAGCATGAGCCCATGACAGCAGGGCCAAACACTGATGGGGCCATGATCGTGAAAGCAAATTGCGAGATGTTACCAGATGATACGCTAGGGTGAATGCCCCGGGGACTTGTCCCGATTTGTGTTCTTTGACCCTGCCCAGAGTGACAACACTAGGCCATTTTCAGGGTGTCAAAAGCTATCAGACTTCCTGTTGTCGTGTTGATCTTTGAAACCGAAAACTGCCGACTCGAACGTCCCAGATAGCTGGCAATGTCTTAGGAAAGCGAGACATGTCGCGTACGTGGTTGCAGGCTCGAAAAGATCACACTTGGCGAGTTGGTTTCTTCCTCCCTTCTCAAGCGTTCCAGGGGTTCGAGAAACTTGAAAGTTGTGGAGAACTCCTGTCGAACATGCAAGGAAGCAGCACGGATCGCGCCTGCGTGACCACAAAGCTGCAGTTGTCCATCAAACGGGCAAAGTCGACTGATGTATCTTCATGTGCTAAAAACGTAGAAAAGTACACACCAGCTACGGCAAGTCGGAGCTAAAGATTAGCGTACCCACCACCACCACCCCGATTGACGACAGAAGGAGTTGTTCAAGATTGATCTGCGAGAAGCGAACCGAGCTGGCCCTGGTCCATATGTTTTCAACAAATCTCCCCCATCGCCGTCTTTTATGACCATAAGCGGATCCTCATCTATTTCTTCCCGATCGATGTGGCCTTCAAGGGTTTCTATCGCGTCCTGGCCCTGCTGCTGATGTTTCTGCCTTCAAGAGCTCCTGGCTGGCTTGGAGTTACGGGGAAAGTTACCCTTGAATTGTGAGATCTCGCAGTGGAGAGCACGACGCCAAAAAGTTCTGGGGTAAACACTGGTGTGCTGCGACGTTTCTGTGCTTGCGTTGTTGCCAAGCAAAAAGGGGCTACTGCTTGTCAGTCAGCAAGTAACGGCTCTCCTCTAGTACCAACGCGACCTGTCTCCGGCTATTCAATATATTGAACTGCCTCCCGAGTTATGACAATTCAGCTCACAAACACCCCTGAACGGCAAACGCATCTCAACCTGAACCGACCCGCACACACGGAGCTGTTTTCTTGCACGGCGCATTGGTTCGCACATGGACCGCCTATAGCAGCCAAGTCAGTCCCGACCGATTCAACTACGTATCGTAGCGTGTTCCCTCAAGCGGACGTCGTTCGATAGCCACTCGACCTAGCTTGGGAGCCCATTGCCCACGATCCAGACGGTCTGCCGGGAGGACAGGCGCAGTGGACAATGGGGCGCACTTCCAAGTTCACATTTCCCGTCCCTGGACGAAGACAGAAGGCTCCGGCGCCGCCACCATCACAACCAACAAGTGGTACCTTAACGAAAGCTCAGAAGATACTAGGAACGGGCGAGCTAAATGTAGACTCCACGACGGATGTCTCTAGAATCTGGGAGACGAAGTCAAGCAAGTCGAACACAGGCATCAGCATATCGGTATCCGAAAGCACATACAACAGCGGGTTCGGAAGGTTGCAGGACAATGACGTTGTGGAAAGCATAACCCAACGTAGGGCGCGATGGGAAGAAGAGTCGGCAGTGTTGCCATGGCATCTGCAAAGGAAGGGGTCAAAGGGTGATATGGGTGGGAATGATGCAAATACAGAAGCATCAAGCATCTGCCGACAGCGTTCCAGCTCAACGATCAACACGTACTACGACAGTTCGAAGGTGCCGCTCTCCATATCCCAGCAAACCGCGTCCTCTGCCATAGCCAAGGGGCTTCCGTCCAAAGCGAGTGCTCTATTGGATATGAACGGGAACTATTCAATGCCATCAAAGCCCAAGAAGAAGCCGTCGAGGTTGGATCTGTCGCATCTACTGGGCAAGGCGAAGTCTGCCAAGCATCTTTCTCCTTCGGACGCCATCTACAAGGGTCTAGTACATGGTCCCGACATGGTATCGCGGTCTCCGTCAGTGAATTCCTTCTCACCGCGAGAACTCGCACCCGCTCCGCCGCCCATACAACAGCGGACAGACAGGCAAACACAGAAGAAGACCGCATTAGAGACTTCTCGCGAACAATACCATGGACCAGTACCAAAGCCCGTCCAGCCTGTTCCAGCGGAGCTCAGGAAGAAGATGAGGAGCTCGGCCTCTGCGAACGAGCTGCACAGCATGTACGAGCATTATGAGCAGCGATCATTCCAGGAGATGATGGGCGGCGAGACCGGACTAGCCAATATGGAGTCAATAAGTCCGACCTCAGTGCCGGTGACCCATGGATTCCTGTCACCTTACTCTTCTGCGACTTCCAAATCCCAGACGAGCGGCGTGGAGACGCCAGCATCGTCCCTCATGACGGCTTCCAGTGTCAAATCACCACATACCGACTGTGCCGCTAGCGTGTCGAGCCGACATACACGCACATCCAAAGCATCTAAGAGAACTGACCGCAGTATGACCGATTTTGACCTACGACAGAACAGTGTCCTCTCCCTATCGTCGGATTCAGAGGACGACGACTACTCGGAACGGCCAGCCACGTCCGTGTCCACATCATTATCAGCGCCCCGAAGGCCCTCGGACACTTCTAGACGGCCATCTGACAGTCAGACCAGCAGTACAGGTGCGGAGCTCGGCAGCTTCCCGGCACCTCCTTCACCCAAGAGTAGCGGTATGAGCCGAAAGGACTCGTTGCCTCGACATATAGCACCCATGTCCCCCATGGATTTCAGTGATCTAGGGGTGTACAACAACTTTTCTTCCACGCCAGTAGGTGCGTCGGTCAGTTCAGCAGAGCTCGCTGCTCGCGCTAGCTCTCATTCGCTTTCTTCACAGGCCACAATGAGGGCTCATTCGCGGCAAGCTTCATCACACATGTCAACGTCAACAGTGACAGGAGGTCTCCCCTCAGGATCCAAGTCTAACAGTATCCAACGAGGGTCCATGCGAGCAATCGCTCTCATTCCAGCACAGGGATTTCCTTTCGGGCATCGGGCAAGCCAGCTGTCGAATGCGTCGGATGTGCCACCATCTCCCACATCGATAGATTTCTACCTTCAGTCGCAGCATAATTCAATGGCTTTCGACAATGGCTCGGTTCGAAGCAGCAAGAGCTTGGACCGGTCTTCCAGCGTCCGCAACAGCGTTGGGCCCAGCGGGAACGATGGCGAGGGGCGGTTCATTGCCGTCACGGCTCAGGAAGAAAGGCTTCTAGCTGCGCTGCGCATCAAGAGGGCACGGATGCGTGACAAGATCATAGCAGAATTTGAGGAGGACCTAGAAGACGTGTCTGATGGGAGAATAACTCCACTGGATCGCCAGCAGTTACAGCAACATGCTTACCAACCCGGCACGATGCAACCTCTGACCAGCCCACCTCCGAACCAGCCTCTGCCGCCGCCTCCGTCGAAAGCGCGGTCGGCTAGTGATGTCAAACGGTCTTCCAGTCGACAGACATCACGCCTTTCGGCGCTCAACAACACGAGACTGGCACCGTTGCCGGAGCAGCCGCTGTCGGAAAAGCCATCCAATGAGGCACTGTTACTCAATTCTCGATACTCTTCTAATACCCCCAAGCGATCCAAAGCAGATGACGAGTCGGTGCACGCGAAATTAAATCGAACCACCACCAAGCTAGATTCCTTGAGCCTAGAAGAATCGAGCGCAAAAGTTGACCGCTTTGTCGACTTTGACAGCAGCATGGACGACAACGGCATCCCTGACTTCCCAACGGTGCCGTCGGATAGCAGCTCCTCGTCCACATCCGGCTCACGGTCCCGGTCCGGCAACTACCATACAACAGCTAGCCGGGCGGAGACACCCCTCCAGCAGACCTCGCTCTCTGTGCCAAAGCATGACAGTAGGAGGACTCGTATTGACAGCATCTTGACCTCGTACGCGGATGAACAGGTCGTGCCCAAGCACGTCTCTCTGCATCTTCCCCCGCGCCGAGAGAAGAAGGACAGCCAGGTATCCGTGCTTGACCAGGTTGACGAGGCGGCCGTCGACATACCGCGACCGGACTCTCCCATATCACCGGCCGACTTCCCTCTACCGGGCGCCTCTACGCTTCCGAGGAAGAAGCAAGTCCGTCTTAGTGCGGTCGGGTACCGGCCCATGGAGGCTGGCTGGTGGGCTGATGATGGTTAAGCGGCGAGGTCTGTGAGACACAGGATCGACACATTTTCCTTTGTGGAACAAGATACAGTATATACACTAATCAAATGAGGTCGGGGACGGGGACATGCTCGCACATGAAGGAGAAGAAGAGCAGCACCAAAGACGAGGTTGTGACTGAAGAGATTATGCACGCGGGCGAGAGAGAGACCGTGGAAATTATAGACCTGGTTTGAGGACCAACGAATATACCCGTGATGAGAACTGGGTGGTTTATACATACTTCGGCCATATAGTCCAACCGCCCAGGCTGGACCTGAGGAGGGCGGTTGGAGCTTCCCTACTTAACACATAACCTTGTAATCTAGACAGTGGTGGCAAACACCTGGGCGAAAGTACAGCAAGAGGCTCGCGGAGTAATGGAGAAAATCAAGCTGAACGATCAAGATGCTACAAGGGCGCCTTTCACCAGTTCTCTCCAGCTGATATGTAGGGTACGCTTAAGCGACTTGATGAATTCATGGTACGCCATGTACTCAGTTAATATCTCGACGTTGGACAGTCAGTACCCGGGGCGATGCTCATATACATCTGCTATTGCCGTCACGGTCGAACAAATACTTATAGTGACGAAGACGATTCGGTGCTATCCGAGCTCAGCTCGCAGAAACGGCTTTTTCCATTTCGTATCTGGGGATTCTGAATAAGTCATATTTGCCGGGTAGGACGACGGGGCTGCTCAGAAGCGCACTATTGACAATGATAATCTGTTGCCAAAACCCCATTTACTGGGCGAAAGGACCATACCAGTCCACCCATCGCCTTGAAATCGCCAACAACCAGCCAGCGCACTTTCCCCCACGGCGCGGATCATCACGTCATCTCCCTCATGGATCCTGGCGAACCTACAATCATCGCTCCCTCTCCTGTCTCTGCAGCTCTTGTCGGAAGACGTTCCCACCGCGGGGAGAAGTAGACGGGCTCCAACTATCCCGGTCCGTGAGCTCCACCCCAGCGGCAGACTTGACGCGTGATGCAGGTCGGCCGACAACCGGATCCGCGCCGGCGCCGAGGCGTTGGCTGCGACTCTGCCTTTCACCGTAGCCTGCTCCTCCGGCGGTAGAGCGCCGCTTCAGAGCGCCGAGGACGGGGACCGTGCCCGTTCGTCGCCAGCTGAAGACGCAGAGCCCTATCATCAGGATGAGGACGACGACGACAATAATGGGGACGACGATGGCAGCGACGTTGGTGTGATGATGCTTGGTGGCCGAGGTCGGGCTGTAGTTCTGCGAGTTTTTGGTGATGATCACGCTGGGACCGTCGGCGGTATCGATGGCCTCGTTGCTGGTTTGGGTCTCAAACTGGACTAAAGTGAGGGTCATATTGAGTGCGAGGTCGGTGGTGTGATGCGTCGATAGAATGTTGGGATCGATCGTCCAGGCGTAGTATAGCTGGGTGGCAGGTATGCGCTCCGAGGTGAAACCGTTGCCTGAGCCATCGAGGTATTCACCTTGGAGTTCTAGCCAGGTATCCGTGTCGGAGAAGTAGGTCGGGTTCCAGGTCACTACATCGCTGGGTTAGCATGAATGGCTTTCGCTTCTGGGTTCCCTAAGCGGACAATGGACTGACCGAAGTATGAGGCGCCGGGGTTCAACTGCGTGCCTGACTTGGGTGCGCAGAAGGGCGCATCCGCACCTGTGTAGACTTCGCAGGCAAGATGGGTACCGGTACCATCGGCCGAGGCTGTGGCAACCGGGGGCAGACCGGTCGACGTCGTCGGTGCGGTGGAGATGGGAAGCAAGGTGTATGTGCCTGTTGCTGTGAGGCTCTCCGGTGCCCGCTGGTCTGTAGTCGTCGCGCCGTCAGGGCCGATTGCAGTGGGCTTTATCGTTCGAGCACCTGATGGACCAACTGTCACCCAATCTGAAGGCGCAGCCGATGCTACTTCTCGATCTTCGATGATGATATGCAGCTCGGTTGGGAGCGATAGAACAGCGCTTGCGAATAGTAACGAGGCGGCCAGCACGCGCCGAAGAGGAAGGTTTCTTGTTGACGGCATTGTAGTAGAGAAACTGGCACGTAGGATATGGTATTCAGCAGTTTTCCCAAGCCGGTCGCAAGTCGCAATTCGAACGTCGACAACTCGCAATGAGAGTAAGGTAGTATATACTGAGATGCCAACGGCCACTATTCAAGACTTGGAACTGCAACCAGAACAGCCAGTAAGTGATGTGACTGATCCTGTGCCTGCGTGTTTCCCACTGATGTACCCAGGAAGTAAGCTCGAAGGTCCTGTCAATAGCTATTCGTCAAGGACAAAGAAGCCAATGAGATATTGGTAACCCAAGAGAAGGGAGACTCGAGTATAGTACCAAGATGTCTATTCAACGCCGTATCGAAACAGCTTGGAAGGAGGAGCAATCATCCATTCAACCCCAGCCTTCGGCCTTTCTTCAACCGGAGGGATGGGACGGATGGGCAACCACGACGCCAGTGACCGGGCAGGTGCGAGTTCGACGGTCCAGCCTGCCCCTCCCCCACTTGGGATGTGAAGTTGCCAATGACGCTAGCGACAAGACCATCCAAGGGTCTTGAGCTCAGCTTTGAGCAGTGAGCACGTTTTTCAGCCAACGGCAATCATGGAACCCAGAGATACGATCGCAGGCCAATCCCAGCCGGACCAGAAGCTGGAACACGGGCTGGGCAAGTGGGCATTGAAGAAGCACATTTGCTTTTTTTTTCCCAGACTATCGACCGTGGTGGGCCAGCTGGATCACGGATCAAGGACGGTGTCCCGGAAGGATCTAGGATCTGCAGCCTTTTTCCCAACCCGCAGCTTGGTGCGTGATTCGCCATCACAAAGCTGCTTGCCTCGCGCCCAGAGAATGCTGTCCCACAGCTTCTGGTGTTTGGGACAGCCAGTGAGATGCGTGCAATGTGTGGTGTGGTTGCAGTACTTATGCGACTGGAATTTGTGGCTGGTAGTTGATAGATTGGTTTGACATCACAAAATAAGAGGTTCAATTAACTGTTGGAAACGAGAATGACAGTGCATGATGGCATGGAGAAGTGCTGGATGCAGCTTCCCTCCAGTGCCCAGGCTTGGCGCAGAGGTTACGGCAACCCCACCATTGACCGTGTCGAATAGTGATCATGCCGCTAGCCGGCGACACCAGACAGTTCTCTCCTCTTTGTCGTCCACACGCATTGTCTACAACGCATTGCTCTTATCGAGCCGCTGGAACCGTCATGTTTTCTTCTGGGTTGCCCGCCCGCCCGCATTGCTCGGCATGGCCAACAGTGACAAAGAGGTTGCTGAGCCCCCCACACCGGCCCAGACCTTCTAGCAGTTTTGGCTGTCTTCGAGTGGACCGATCCCGACGACTGGTGGATTGACACCATATGCAGCCACTGGTAAAATGGATAGACTTGCCCTTCTTGGGAAGGCACTAGAGGTTTGCCGTGCAGCTAGACTGGTGTCCGGCTCACTCTTGGGATTTGGGTCGCCCCCCCATCAGAGGTTAGTAGGATAAGGGACCCAAACCAAGAGTCAACCTTAAGACGCATTGGCATCCGTTCTCGGGTCTATTCCACCTTTGTCGCATCAATCCAGTCTTCTCAGGACTTGCTATATCCACTGAAACGAAACATCAAACCGCCGTCTTTTTTTGTGGGTTTTGTGTCTCTAGGAACAAGTGTTGCACCATCATAGACAATCACAAGACATGAAGGCGAACGGTATCGCGACGGCGGCCTTTGCTGCTGGCCTCCTCTCCACAGCTGCTGCCCAGTGCTCAAACGTGCTCGTGCCTACCTACCAGGCCCCGGTTGTCGCTGCTGGCTGGCAAGCACAGCTCATCACCAACGGCCTCAAGAAGCCTAGAAGTATTGCCTGGGACAGTGCCGGCGGTCTCCTTGTTCTTGACAGCGGCAATGGCATTGTGAGATACACCTTCAAGGACAACGGAGACACATGTCTTGAGGTTGCCACCCAAAACGTGCTCGTCAACTCACCGAAAGTAAGTTCCCCCGCCGGGCACTTGGACCCTGCTATCAGCCACTAACAGTGTGTGACAGCTCAATCATGGTCTTGCCCTCTCCACCGACGGCAAGACTCTCTACGCTTCCACCGTGGAGGCGGTCTTCTCATGGGACTATGATGCCAGCTCCGGCAAGGTCAGCGGAACCAACCGCACGCTCATCAATAACATGAGCAACAATGACATAGTGACTCGTACCCTCCTCATCTCCCAGAAGGAGCCCGGCATGCTCGTCGTGTCTCGCGGCGGCGCTGGTGACGACGACCTCACCGCAGCCACCGTTCTCGGGTCCGGTCTGTCGCAGATCCGTGCCTTCAACCTGGCCAATCTGACCTCGGACTCCAAGCCGTACGACTTCGACAACTCTGGTCTCGTCCTTGGATGGGGTCTTCGTAACTCGGTTGGTGTTGCTGAGCATCCCGTGACCGGCGGCATCTACAGTGTCGAGAACTCCATTGACGGTGTCACTCGCAACGGCACTGACATCCACGAGAACAACCCGGGCGAGGAGCTCAACTTCCATGGATATCTCAACGGCACCACTGCTGAAGTGCAGGGCAAGAACTACGGTTATCCCAAGTGCTTTGCCGTCTGGGATCCCCAGGAGATCCCTGAAAATGCCGGCCTGACTGTCGGCACACAGTTCGCCATGACGGAAAACAGCACCATGACTGACGAGACGTGCGCCTCTGACTATGTCGCACCTCGTCTTACCTTCCCCGCCCATCAAGCGCCGCTGGACATCAAGTTCACAGCTGATGGAAGCGAGGCCTACGTCTCCTTCCACGGATCCTGTAAGTTGCACTGTTGCGATGGCCAACTACTACAACTTACAATCATGCTGACACACTCACTCTAGTCGACACGTCATCCCCCACCGGCTACCGTGTCTCGGTCCTCGCTTTCAACAACCAGACTGGCGAGCCCGTTGCCGACGCCTCCAGCACCACTGCGCTGACGGATATCATCAGCAACAAGAACGTCACCGAGTGCCCCGGCAAGTGCTTCCGTCCCGTGGGCCTCGCTTGGGACGCCGCTGGTCGTCTGTGGATGTCTTCTGACACCACGGGTGAGCTCTACGTCCTCAAGAAGACTTCCTCGACCCCGACCAGCTCGTCACCTAGCTCAACCTCCAGCGGCACCCTTGTCACTTCTACCAGCAAGCCCGACAGTGCTGCCGGTGCCCTGTTCGGCAAGGCTCCTGCTGCCGTTGTCCTGGGTGCTGCTGTCTTCGTCGCTGGTCTCTTGGCTCTATGATTGGATGTAAAAAGGCTAGTACGATAAATGGGTTATTTTGGTTCTTGCGTTGGCTAGCGAGGAACTTATGAGGTGATATTCTGTTATTATATACTATCAGGCCTACTTCCACGATCTGTCATTACATAGTGATGATATATGAAATCATTTGACACCACGAGCGCCCTGTATTCTGCTTGCTCTGACTTTTTCCCAATTCCCTCGAAATGTCCGACTCGCTTCTTCTTCCCTAGCCGGCCTGCAACACTGTGGGCATGGACTGAAAGACTCATTCTCACCATGCGGCCAAAGCGACATGGAGAGGGTTGTAGTATGACATCATATTCCATATGTCAAGCTTATGACAAGCGATTTGCCAAAACCCCCAATATTAACACAATTAAACACCAATCCTACATCAGCACCCATCGCTGGAGTCACCGCCCTCATTAGCGAATACCTATTTGGAGAACAACTACCGACCTCTTGGCCAGTCCGCCACAACCACAGAAAACCCACAACGATCACCACCACACGGCACAAGCCTCGTCACGCACCGTCTTCCGCACAACTAACAAACAAACTCACTATCACAACTCACAATTCCATCGTCGTCAGACCCCACGCCCACACACCAACCTTTTGCCCTTCCGTGTCTCTTGGCGAAACCCCAACCCTACCAACAATCATCTTAGCCGAACCATGGCACGCCTCGTCCCCAAGGCCCTATCCGACCTCCGCGTCTCACGACACATGATCCCTTCCTTCGGCCACCTGCCCAACTCCAGCGCCACCTCCAAACCCCTCTTCATCTACCACTCCTGCTTCCCGCCAACCCTAACCCCTTCCGCCGTCGAAGCACACCTCCAGTCTACAGGCGTAGGTTCGTTGCATTTCTCCCCCGCTTATCCTCCTTCTCACTTAACTATCTATAATCTTTGCGAAAGGTTCTAGTACCCAGCTGACGTACTGAGCCCAGTGTCACCACAATGGCGGTACACCATGTACACCACCACGCACTTCCACTCCACCACTCACGAAGTCCTGTGCATAACCTCCGGGTCGGCACGGCTCTGCTTCGGCGGGGAGGATAACCCGGGGCGGGTGGAGGAGGAGCTGGAGAAGGGTGATGTGGTGGTGATCCCTGCTGGCGTTGGGCATCGGTTGTTGGAGGAGGTCGAGAAAGGGTTTGAGATGGTGGGTGCTTATCCTGTCGGGAGCGAGCAGTGGGATATGTGCTATGGGAAAGGGAGCAAGGGGGAGGAGGAGAAGGTAAATAGGATCAAGGGGTTGAAGTGGTTTGAGAGAGATCCGATATACGGTGATCAAGGGCCGGTGTTGGATGGGAGAGGATGAGAAGGAGACAGGAGGGGGATACTGTAAAGTTGGAGTTCGCGCTGGGAAAGGAGACGATTTTCCATATGTAAACACTGGCTGGACAACCTTTCGAGTTTCCTATCAAGCTAGAGATCAAAGTAATGCTACCATAAGTCATAATGTTTAACGCACACCATTCCGCTTTTGCCGTTTAGCAAGATTCCTCAGGATCTGGCTTTTCTAACCGTCCTCCATAGAGAACCTAACTCCAGTTCTTCCAGTGAACCTCTGACCTATTTCCCGGTTCCCGTTTTCCCCTTTCCCCCTTTCCCCATTTCCTTCCGAAAGATTCCGGGACTCCAAGACTTGCTGAACGTAATACCTATCCAGCGCAATACCGCATTTCGACCTTCATACGAAGTCGACGTAATCCCGCAGCGAGTTAACAAGTTCCTGATCAAATAACCCCAGCCAGTCTGCATCGGCGGTGGATCTATGCGTCACAGCTTCCTGTGACTCCTCATTGCTGGTCAGCACAGAAGACTTAGCAGCTGCAGCAGATTGCGAGGATTGTGTTGGGGGTTGCTGGTGACCGTGATGGACTGCAAGCGACACATCTTGGCGTGACTTCTGATTAGAGTCGTCGCCGTGTGCTCCTATGCCATGTCTACCCTCTAAGTCAAGCACGTCGTGGAGCCATTCCTCCTCACTGTCGAGGTGATCGGATGAGGGCATTAGTGAGGCAACATCGCGCATCCTGGTCAATGTCCGTGGAATCATGCTCGATCCGGAGCTTAGCTGGCCAGGGTTCTGTGCGATAGCTGTATCTTCCCCTACAGGATAAGAGCAACTAGGTCTCGTGAAATATGCTTCCTTGACGACACCAGGGCGGAAGGCTTGGCTAGAAAGTGATTCCCCCGTCCGATGTGGACCTTCCTGGGAAGAATCAATGTCTGAGGTATTGAAGTAGTTGTCAAACTCGAAGAAATCACTGCCAAACGTTCGGTGCAAGTCTCCCTTCGTTTCAGATAACTGCCCATTCATTGCCTGGCCATCGGCAGGTGCCTGTTGTGCGTTACTTGCCGTCTTTCTCTTTTGTGTCGACTTGTGGGCTTCCATCTTGCCCTCCCTCTTCTCTTTGAGCCTCGCGCTCAATGTAGCTATATCAGGCAAATCGTCGTCGTCGACATCGTCACCCACAAGATCGATCGGATCCTCGCCCAGGTCAAAAGCGTTCGGATTATCTTCATACAGACCGGAAAGATTGTTGGCAGGGTTGACAGCAGCGACTGTGCTGACTGTAACAAGGTCATTAGAGTCCATTGCACCTGTGGGTGCCTGTGGCTTGCACTTCTGTCTTTTCCGCGGCAGGGTCGAACCTGGGTTAGGAATCGTTCCATCCACCACCGTCAATCCAATATTTGCGTCTCCTTGGTCTTCATTTGCTTTCCTTTTCTTGTTGGTGGCCCTGGCTTCACCCGTCTTATATGTCTTCACCTTTGGTTTTCGACGAGCTTTGTCCAGGCCCACGAGACAACACTTGTGACTGCATTGCTTTCCGCCCTTGGTAAGCTTTCCCCCTGTACAAGCATGATTGCACTGCCATTTTCCGTTGGGAAGCTGCACTGGTTCCCTGTCAACATCTTCGTGAGGCGGAACCGAGCTCAGTGTAGCAGCGCTAGACATGCCAGAGGCTTTTGTCCTACGAACCTGCAAAAATGACTGTGCGTCTGGACACGATGTGACCGCATCTGCCATTCGCTCTGGGTCCTCAACCGGTAAAGGGGCGGTTGTTGTGTTTGCAGTGTTCGGCCTTTGCGTCAGTGCAGGCGACCAGGAAGTTACTGCTGTCATGGACGGTGTTGGCCGTGGCTTGGGCGCAGCGTGCGGGAGACGAGGCGGTGGCGCTACAACTATGAGATTTCGAATATCTTCAATCGCTGGGAAGTCGGCTGAGTCGTAGTCAGACTCATCCCTAGCCTCTGCCTGCGCCTTCCTGCGGGCACTGTTTTGAGGTAGCGGGCGGACTTCGATTGTATCAGCCATCGCTGCAGTTTCCAGCGCGTCTGCATTGTCCTGATTGTGCTCAACGATGTTGTTGACTTGGGATGTGTTCACACCCCTGAAACCTGGAGTGGACTCCTTATCAGGAAACATGGATGCCGGGATGTTGTGCGCCAACGTCTCGGAAACCATAGTGCCAACGATCTCGTCACAGGTCAGGTGGCACTCGATTTGGTCTTCAACTGCCTCGATCTCCGCCGTAAACCTAATCTCCGTCCGCTTTGCGGCCTGAAGCTGGGAAACCGTCCCTCTCCAGAAATGTAAAAGCAGGCCGCTGCTTGTTTCCGCCATAAACGTGGCCGAGATCGCGGTGTCCTTTCCACACCACCGAAGAGGCGATTCGTGGTTTAAGCAGCGCAGTGTCGCCTTGACGAGGACTAGCCTCTGTCCCACTCCCGCTGTCTGTTTGGGCGCTGGCACAAGGGCTACGTCCATAGAAAGAAGTGGGAAATGGGCCAGGGCGTCACCCACCTTCTTTCCTGTAGGTGGTTTGCGACGCCAAAGCCGCTCGAGTTCACCATAATCCTTAGTAACCAGGTCCTTCACCGTTCTGACTCCCGCGGTGACCAACTGTCTCATCGTCACTTGTCCAACGGAAAGGATCTGCAGCAGCTGAGAGGGACGTCCTTCCCAAGCTGTGGCTGCCAAGGAGCGCGACAGGTCCATCGCTGTCTTGGCCGTGATACTATCCCGATCATGTACCTTGCAGTCAATGACGCAACGAACAAGCCGTTGAAGCCTCTCAAATACCACCTTCTTGTCCCTCTGAAGCTGAGAGCTCATGCTCGGGGTCGGCGAGACATCGGGATTGTTACCTGTGCTAAGATATAACTGAACCAACAAGAATATCTTGTGCCAGGTCTGGGCAACGACCTCCTCGGTGGGATACAGGATATGGCTCGATTTGTTGAGCTCACGATAGAGCGTTCGTTCTGCTGGTTGAAAGCGTTGATCCTTGAATTCGTTGGCCTGACTAATTGTGCGTAACTGTACGACTCACGGTCAGTATACAGAAGGTAACCTCGCATACTCAGAAGCCGGTTTCGCTTACCAGGTGCTCCATGTTGGCGCCTCTCGGGATGCTTAGCAATAATCTCATCGTACTGAATCCGATCATGTATCTGGACATGATCTTGCCATACTCGGTCTGTTTGAATCCTGAGTTGGTCGAGACGATGTTGGCTTGCTCCAGCAGATCGATGTCCCTCTCGCAAATCTCCCGCAGCCTTGAGGCGATGTCTTGCCCGGAAGTTGAGTCACCCATGAGCTTATAATAGTCGGGATTTTGTTGCAGGCGTACGCTCAAATATGTGCTCTTCAGCCATCGGACAGCTGAGTCTATGTCGGTAATGGTCTGCAATCCGATCTCCGAGTTGAGATGTTCTATGAGATTGAGATGCAGAGTACTCTCCAGGATCTCGTTCCCAGCCACTAGCTTCTTGTAACGTTCCACGTTGCGATCGCAAGTAAGTATCACGGCATTCGCAGTTGCATCATACTGGGGCCGACCTGCACGGCCTAACATTTGAAGCACATCCAAGTCAGAGAGTTCTTGCAATTTGCCGTCCTGGTATCCGACTGTGCCCTTGAGTACCACCGTATGACATGGGAGATTGACCCCGACGGCAAGCGTGGACGTACAGCAGATAACCTTGAGATCGCCGCGAATGAAAGCTTGTTCAATGGTTGCCCTGTCCCTTGCATCAAGTCCTGCATGATGGAACGCCACTCCGGTTCTCACAAGCTCCCGGGATCCAGCACTGACAGGCAGTGTCCTGGATGGACCACTCCATGGCTTCTTGTCAGGGTCCAGCGTCGTCCACCATTGTGCCAGGTATGCTGCCGTGCTCTCACACGATTTTTTCGTGAAGCAAAAGATCAAGGTGGGCTTGCCTTGTGCATGTTCCGTGAGAAGTGGTGGAATCTTGGCCTCAAGGAACTTGTCGAAGATAAACTCGTTGTCCTTGGGGTGGAAACCCTGGATGTGACGGGTCAGTTTTACTGGCCGAAAATCCTCGTCAAAGGTTTCGTGGTGGGCCGGAAGGTGTGCGTCCTTCTGATTCAAGCCAAGCCATGAGGCGACGTCCTGGGAATTCGGCACAGTCGCACTCAACGCAATGAACCGGACATTGGCCCCGATTGACTTCATCCGAGATACCACCGCCTCCATTGTGGCTCCCCGAGCATCCCTCAGAATATGGACCTCGTCAATCAGAAGCAGCTTAACCAGCTGTAGGAGCTTTTGGTGATCCCCCCACTTCCTGGTGATGGAGTCCCATTTCTCCGGGGTGGTAACTATGATTGTTGCTTGACTGACCCGTCGTGCCTCGGCCTGCGATGTGTCTCCAGTCAACTCAGCGCAGCTCAATCCGGGGCCAAATTTTTGTTGCCAGTCGCGTGCCCTTTCGGAGCACAATGCTTTGGTGGGCGCTTGGTAGACGACTTTGAAGTTCTCGGATTCCCGGTCCATCAGCATCTTGCAAATTGCTAGCTCAAAAATGACCGTTTTGCCGCTACCCGTTGGCGCCGACACAACAAGGTTGTCGGTCGAACCGTAGGCAGTCTGAAAGCATTTCGATTGAATTGCGTTGAACCATTCAAAAGGGAAGACGGACTGGAAGCGGTGATTATTTGGAAGAGCCTGACGTGGGCTGACAAGTGGTATGCCGTGAGCGACAGGTGTGTCAGAGGCGGACGACATCATTACCGGTCCATCATGGTACTGCTGCTGCTGTGATGGCTCTGACTGTAGTGACGAAGGCAGTGGATGATGGAGCGGCATGACTTCAGGCGGTGCACGAGCACGCGATTGCCTGCGAGAACTGGCTATCACCGCGGGACTCGAGACAAAACCTGGCGAGCTGTAGGCCACAGTGTGGCGGGGAGCATTGTCAACAGCATCGAAGGTATGAGAGGCTACAGCACAAGACAGAAAAGTTAGCTAAGTTTGAGCCCAGGAAAACCGGGGTGCCAGTCACAGCAGGGTGGAAATCATCTGACCGAACTCGAATGGTGGAGTCTCCTGCTGCAGAGGTCTCTGCAGGCCTTGGTGTTGGCGGGTTGGCGGTCTTGTCGTAGGAGTGGCAAGTGCGGGACTAGGAGGGCTCAGCAAACCCGCCTCAGGAAGAAGAAACGAGTTGCGCTTCGACGACAGGGGAGGCTGATTCCAGATAACGAAATCGTCGTTGTATTCGTCGACATGGTTGACATAAGGAGTATAACCCCTTGGCATCGACGCCGACTCCGTCGAAATCTGTCTTTGGCTGAGCCCTGGTTGGAGAACAGGCAGCGTAAGACGTCGATTGGATCCCAAATTTGCGGCGGGTAGCTCGTTTGTCGCGAGGAGTCGGCGGTCTGAAAACGTATATGTTAGCATAACAAAATTACATCAAGAGGGGACGGATCGAGATACTGACCAAAGTCGTCCAGTTCAACTTCGTGAACTCGCCCACGAGATGCAGGCAGGGGCACTTGGAGACGGTTGTCAATGTGAGATGGTCCTAGATGACCATATGGTGCGAACCCAAAATACCGACTGGAGTTGGAGTAAACGTCTTGCTCGCCATCGATTGTTGTTGAGATTTGATTGTGATATTGGCCAATCGAGGTATCATGCCCGGGACCGTACGTGGGAGCAACATCTCCGACAGGGCCAAACGCTGAGGAGGAACGGTGAGTAGCCAGTCCGTAGCCATCACTGTCACGGGTCATGTAAGGCAGATCCTGTCCCTGTTGACACTGATTCGTGCTGGCTGGCTGCTCAGGGCCTGGAAGCCAGACCCATCCGCCATTCATGTCGTTTGGATACCTAGGTTGAGATGATGTATTGCGGAAGGCCGATAACCCGCCTGAACCCACTTGCACAGTTCTTCTTTGCCGTCGGCCTTTTGCCCAAGCGACGACTGCACGTCCGGCACGCTAAATCGTTGCGGCTGAGTTGTCCAGGTTGGTGATCGGAAGGCAAGACTGGCAACTGGCCAATATTGCGGTAATCGCAAGATGATAGAGATTTCGTTGGATTGAGGGGGACCTAGTAGTAAGACCTCTTGTCACGCATAAAAAAAAATCCATTTGTCGGTGCTTTTTCGAGGAAGGTACGATCAGGACGGACAAGGGGCAACCTGGGAACCTACACGCGCGTGGCTGATGGCTGCAATGAACTCGATTAACCTGGAAGGCACGAACGACTCGAGGTTGGAGAAACCTGAAACCCCGTGCGTGTAAACCTTGCGTGCAGCAGGGAACAGCACCGCTCCTTCCTCCTATTGCCAAACCCTCACATCGTAGACCACGTTAACACAGACATATGACGTCTGGACCAAGTTCCCCAGAATCCTATTGTATTCGAGAAAAACATGCACCAGCTTGGAAGGGAATACGGCCGACCATGATATGCGCTGTTTAAAACACGAAAGAAAAAACTCAATTCCCCTGTCTCAACGGCAAGTACCCGACAACCCCCTTACCCAAACTCCAGATTTATCTTTCCGTCCCGCCCGGCCGTTTGCCAGCCAATAAACCCACCACAACGCCAGTTTATCCAACGACAAGATGCGCAAGACACGTACCGGGTCAATGACCCTTCCCAGAAACGCTCAAATACTCGTCACGCAGAAAACGCAAATTGGTATCAATAGCCCATCCACTCCGGGCCAGAGGTGAGGCCTGTCATGTTTCCGCCCGTCATGCCCATCGCCTGGTGGCCAATCCCTCCCGCTACAGCTTCCACCGACGGATCGGGTGGCCCGGTGCTATAGACCCGCGTCTGTGCTTGTGCTATAGGCGAGTCTTTGACTTTGGGGACATTGAAGAAGTCAAAGACGTCAATGTAGTCGATCTCCTCTAGGGATGTGACACGAGTGCTCGTGGGTTCGAGCCCTGAGCGTCTTGTCGAAGCCGTGGTTGTGACCAGGGCATACGCCGACCTGTGGGGATCTAGGTTAGCTCTCATTCCGGGACAGAAAGACATTTCGCTATCAAGCGTTCCAGATACCGGGCTAAACTCACCTGCGCATGTCAGAAAAGCTGACAAGTCCATCTCTGCCCTTCTGGACCACTCTTGTCAAGATCTTTGCATAATTCCCAGCAACTTCCCAGAATCTTCCGACATGGGCCAGCGTCTCGATGAAGAAATCGACTTTGGGATCAACCGCCGATCCCGTTGCTGCAGCGTGAACGATCAGCACCCGCGCCGCCATCCATAGCGAGAACGCGAAGGGAGGACCCAGCAAGTCTAACCCGTCCACCTCCCTTACATCTCGAACGATGTCACACAAACTGTTGACGGCGGAAAGACAACTTCGCACAGCGTGGTAGGAAGGAGAAAAATCACTGTCAACTCCATTCGACATCTGCCCGCCTCCGATTGCGGCGGTTCCACCCTGTTGGACTTGATCCTGCTGTTTTGGTTGTTGGTGTTGCTGTTGATGCTGTTGTTGTTGACCAACAACAGGAGAACGCAGGATACTGGTGATGGGATAAGCCGCCGCCGAATGCAACCTCACCGCAGAGGTCACAAACACGCTATGCAACATGAACCAATTGGCCACACGACTGGCAGGGTCCGAGTGACACAGCGCACTGACACGGCTGTACTCGCCAGGGAGATTCTGCAGCCATGTGTTGAGGGCAGCATCCAGTGTCTGATGTGTGTTGCGCCATTTTGTAATGGCTGCCGCCGAAGTGATATCGAGAGGGGTCTTGAGGAAGTCGTGGATGCCAGACAAAATCCGGAGGATTTGGCAGTGATGAGAGAAACTACCGAGATTGTCATGGCGACCATGCAGAAGCGGAAACGCAGAACTGCCTCCCAAGTCGTGGAGAGCTTCCCAACTGGGGCATGGACACGTTTCGACAGGAACATTCTTGGAGAAGAGATCATAGGAGCATGGCAGGTGTCGGTTCATGTCCTTGTCGTGCAGCATAAAGTCGAAGGTGGTGGTTGCAATGGTGGCATAGCGGTCCAGTTGATAGATCACCCAGGCGAGCCGTCTACGCCCTTCATCTTCGATGAACGACCTCGGTTGAGCTATGGCCACCATCCGTAGTGACCCCGTCTCCGGAACACAGCCTGGCCCAGGTGCCAGATAGACCTTGGTCTCGGCGAAAAGCCCGAGTTGCTTCGCGTTTTGGACAATCAAGGCGAGAAGGTTCCAACCCCTCGGGCCATTAGATGTGCCCAAAACGTCTACCAGCAAGATAACGAGAGCCCGTGACGCCTCGATGTTGACATTCTCAAAGGCGTACAACTCGACGCGTCGCTTTGCCGACTCATGGTAATGCCTCTTCAACTCCGGAGTTAACCTAGGATCCTTCGAAAAGCGCAATGTGCATGCTACAATGGCATAGAGCACTATCCGATCCGCCTCGGTCAGGGACGTGGAGCCGAAGAAGGTGGCAAACGTGGTCTTCCGGTCCAGTATGGGAATCCACGTGTTCGTGTGCTTGAAGAAAAGGTCCACGAGGGTATACAGAACATCATTCGGCGGCAGATCTTCGCCTAGGTTGTTGCTCTCAGATACCTCTGGAACCAAAGATGAGGCAGACGGGGCGCCGACGGCAGACCGCACGGCAGCCTCGCTCCCAGCGTAGTTGTGGTTGTTGTTGTTGTTGTTGAGCAAGGACTGCACAGACGTTCTGTTGTGGTCAGGTAACTCATGGTCTGGCGTGCGTAGTGACTGCTGGGCTATGAACCGCTGTTCCCAGAAAGACTGTGACAGAGCCGGCGCAGGCTTGTTTCCTGCGACTGTGACGGTCGACATGGTACCCGGTCGCGGAGAATCAAGAGACTGGTGTGGTGACGGCTCTGATCGTGGAGGAAAGCCAATGGCTCCGGTGGCATGGTCGTTCAAGACGTGCTCCTCCACTCGTCTCCCAAGGGCTTGCAGCAGAGCTTCCAAGCGCTTGACTTTCCCTTCCAGTTCCATGATCTGGTCCGTCCGGTGCTGGTTGTTTCTCCGCTCCTTGTACACGCACTCCCTTCCATGGCGCGCACACCACCCACACGATGGCTCTGCTCGATCGCATTTCACCTTTCTAGTCTTGCACAGCTCACATGACGTCTTCTGTTGAGCAGGGCCATTCAATTTTCGTTTCCTAGGAGGGCCAGGGGCAGTCGTCGTCCCCGCCCTCTCCTCATCGCTGGAATACTCGTCGCCTGATGCCAACGCCGCTTGACTCTGGTCATCAACGGCTACCGCAGTCCCCATGGTGTTGCCAGGACGTGCAGTATTTGCAGGTGTGGGCGCGGGCGCGGGCGCGGATGCAGATACAGATATCAGATTACTATCGTGGCCCTGATCATGGGTATTCCAGCCTTGGTGTGGAGATAGGACCGATGCGGCATTTGCCTGATGCATAAATGGGATGCAGAGAAATGCAGGCGCAACTGCGGCGTCGACTTCGGGGTTACGCTGAAACCCCGTCGCGACGGTCTTGTCCGAAGAACACCCGTCAGCGACCCAAAAGAAAACTCCTGCAGCAAGTCTTTTCGGACCCTGTCGCAGAGCTCCGACCTTACAATCCTGTCTGTTCTGCTTCGTGAGACCACAATGATTGCGTTGGGATGAACAGGTGCAATCGAGTGTTTCTGCACGACAATCACTATCAACAACCAAAAAGCCGGGCTTAGGTGTGTTGCAGAACTTTAAACTTGAGATCGATAAAGAGGGAAGATGAGAAATCCGAGGTACCGGTAGGTATTTGGAGGGGGGTGCAGGTCTGTCCCTGGAACTCCGGATGGAGACGGAAAAGCGGAGACCCACAAGCGATCTGGGCGATTTCGATGCTTCTCTTCTCAAGTTCTCCCCGCTCTTTGGCCACCCGTTGACCCGTTCAGCATGAGGAAACTTATTAATCAGGGAATAGCACGTGGTTCGGAATGACTTACAGCCTCCGTGGCCGGAGACATTTGGTGATTATATGGGCAGGCATCGATGAAGGACATCTAGATCATTGCGAGTGATGTAGTGCTGTGAGGCCGAGGAAACCTCAGAGGCGTGAAGAGATCATTCATTCAATTGCTCACTTAGTCACCAACATCAGATCCGTTACCACCATTCAAACAGCTAACTCGTCCTCTGGGAGTCTATTGTGGCCATTTTGGGTATGCTGGCGTTACAATCATAACGTGAGGTATGCGCAGAAAACGCTACGAAAAGACACAAGACACAAGAAGTACACCCGTACCATAACCGACCGGAAACGCCCTGAACCGCCAAAGAACTCCTCACCCTTTGGTCAAATGCCATATGACTTTTGTTGTTTTGTTTCCCTTCCTTGACATGGTTGCTCATGCCAGCCATCCCTTGCTCATCTGAACGGCCTTCTCCCACCGCCCGAAGCGAGCCTCGGCATCCTCCTTGCCGATGAGCGGCTTGAAAATGGTCCGTCCCTCGAGGTTGACAGACTTGAGGTCATCGAAGCTCTCCCACACGCCAACGGCCAGACCGGCAGCGATGGCAGCGCCAAGAGCAGTTGTCTCGCGCATACCGGGTCGGTTGACGGGCATTCCAATGAGGTCAGCTTGTGTCTGGCAGAGGAACGCAAGAGTTAGTGGCGTCACATAGTTTGAGGCAAAGGTAATGATGGTAACGTACCTGCATGGTGAGGTCAGAGTTGCACATGCCACCATCGACGGCCAGCTCGGTCATGGCAACACCACTGTCCTTCTCCATGGCGTTGAGGATGGCCTTGGTCTGGAAGCAGGTGGCCTCAAGCGTGGCACGAGCGATATGACCGCGCTGAGTGTAGGCAGTGATACCAAAGATGGTACCGCGGGCGTCGTCCACCCAGTAAGGGGCAAAGAGACCGCTGAAGGCGGTGACGAAGCAGCAGCCACCGTTGTCGTCCACCGTCTCGGCGAGAGCGCTGATCTCGCTGCTGCCCTGGATGAAGCCAAAGTTCTCAACCAAGAATTTAACACTGGAGCCAGCCACGGCGATACTTCCCTCAAGGGCGTACATGCGCTTGCCAGGGCCAAAGTCGAAAGCAACCGTCGTCAAGAGACCGTTCTTGGAAATGACGGGCTTGGGGCCGCAGTTGTACAGCAGGAAGCAGCCGGTACCGTAAGTGTTCTTGGCCAAGCCAGGGGTGAAGCCCTTCTGGCCGACAAGAGCGGCAGACTGGTCACCCAAGCAACCAGTGATGCGAATCCCCTTCAGAGCAGTAGACTCCAGCTTGCCATAGGCGGTCTCGTGCGAGGACTGGACGATCTTGGGAAGTTGGACCTTCTTGCGGTCCAGTCTGAGGAAGTCGAGGAGCTGCTCGTCGTATTCAAGGGTGTGGATGTTCATGAACAGTGTACGCGACGCGTTGGACGGATCAGTGACAAAGACATTCTTCCGTGGGCCACCGTTGAGCTTGTAGACCAACCAGGTGTCGACGGTACCGAAGGCGAGGTTGCCCTCCTCATACGCCTTCTGCACGGCGGGCACATTCTGGAGCAACCACAGAAGCTTGGCACCCGACGGATAGGTTGACAGGGGCAGGCCGCAAAGCTCAGTGACGCCGTTGGACCCCAGACGCCTCTTCAGGGTACGGACAAGCTCAGCAGAGCGGGTATCGGTCCAGACGATGGCGTTGTAGAGGGGCTCGCCTGTGCGAGCATCCCAGACCAGGGTGGTCTCTCTCTGGTTGG
Source organism: Coniochaeta pulveracea (assembly GCA_003635345.1). Classification (NCBI taxonomy): domain Eukaryota; kingdom Fungi; phylum Ascomycota; class Sordariomycetes; order Coniochaetales; family Coniochaetaceae; genus Coniochaeta; species Coniochaeta pulveracea. The sequence goes on along the minus strand of QVQW01000002.1, from coordinate 381,502 downwards.
TGATGCCGACGGCCTTGATGTCGGCCTTGGAGTGGCCTTGGCTCTCAAACTGGTGGACGGCGCCGTTGATGCAGGTCTCGACGGAGGAGACAAGCTCATAGGGGTCATGCTCGTGCCAACTGTGACACAATCACACGTTAGACTTTTGCCTTGATGACGCGATTCTGATTATATTCTCGGGCGGTCTATCCACTTACCCTGGCTGAGGATAGATCTGCTTGAACTCCAATTGATGGGTCACGACGACCTCTCCCTTGGAGTTGAAGATGAGAAACCGGGAGCTGGTGGTTCCCTGGTCAATGGCACCAACAAAGGTGTGGGCATGCGCGTGCTGATCGAGGGAAGACATGTCGACTTTGTCAAAGTCTAAGCTGTCCACAGAGGAGATTTCGGAAGCGGCAACAGAGGGCATGAAGATGACGACGAAAGAAGATGGAAGGCGAGAAACGCACAACGCAGAAACCACTAAAGATGGCGAAGGAGGGGATAGGAGAGGGGTATCAAGAGGAAGAAGATGACGAAGAGAGGTAGACAGACAAACAAGAGACACGGGAAGCAAAGCAGCACGACACGACTCGTCCTTCACCACGAGTATTTGTATTCCCGCCCTGGAAAGCCCCAGGGGGAAACCCGTCAAACCGGTAATATGCGTGTGTCTTGGTTCCCCACGGGGATTGAAGCTCTGGGATTGATGGAATCAAGCTTGACCAGTGACGAGCGCGGCCAATCTCCCCTCACCTCCTCGTTTCTCCTCATTTTTGCTACTCCAACTTTTTTATCCCGCATCTGACAGCGGGAAGGATTACCCCAAGGTTCATCGAACGCGGACAATCGGCAACACCACCACTCTGGATTGGGCGGGATTTCGCTACGAGACCACGCGACGTGAGGGGTCTTCACAATGCTTGTCGACGGTGTCCACTTTCTTCATTCGCATAGGTAAACCTGCTGCTTCTTGGATCTGCACGTGAGACTGCCAAGGGCAAGATTCCCGATCGAACAGCCCATTTGCTCGGGATAGCGTAACCGAGATGCATAGCACAGCAGGGTTCCTCTGAGAGGGCTGTCAGATGTCAGCTTGGTGCGGGGCACAAGGAACTAGTGGGACATCTCAACGATCTGTCGTGCATGCAAAGCATCCACTCTTTTCGGTGCGACATCACCGAGAGACGTCTCGAGTTATCAGAGGCCTAGACCACCGTTCTATCCAGAGACCTCGCAGCTGAATCAGCACTTGGTGAGCACAATGAACCTGTGACGGGCCAGCACCACCCAGCCTTTCCAGCTGCAAGGCACGCTCAGCTGCAGCACACCACACGGCACTGGCTAACACTTCCTTTTGTCCTTTTTACATCCGAGGTTTTCGTGATCCAGCCGCATCACACTAGCCTGCACTTTATGCCTCTGGCCGCAATACGTACTGGATATCACGGAGCAGAAACACCGATTAGCAGCGCGAAGGAAGGGAAAAGACAACGGGGCCCATCAGCCCTTTGAAAGGGCTCCGAGTAGTCCGGGCGGCTCTCAACCAGCCTTACCCCACTCTTGACGACGCAGTTCCGCGGCAAGCTTCCTTTTTCAGCGATGCAGCATCTTGGCATACGCTGGATCAACAGACCACGAGTTCGCCATGACGTGGGTCGGAGGGGTTGAATGTTGCATCAACGTTCTCCTTGGCACGTAAGACAACTCGACTGTGGCAACAACGAGTGCTAGAAACCGCATACTTGAGCTACATCCTTCCTCTTCTTGACGACGAACCACTGCAGGATGAGATTGACGAACCGATGCGTGGCAGTATTCTTGTCTGGCCAGAGGAAATGACTGAATTCCGGAGCATGTGTCGTGCTCGTAGTGGGAGCCAGTTCGCCGGAATGTGTCAAGTGGGATGACATCCACAGAAACGGATTTTAAGGTGGATATGTCATCGTGATGAAGGTCCACCCGAATCATTGTGCCATTATTCAGGGTCCTCACACCAAGATCAGCAACGCCACTACCGGTCTCGACACTGCCCTACGACATTACGATGTTTGAAGTGTCAAGTGACCCAATGTCGAATTGTCGACGGCGAGTTACTCTCCTCCGCCCGTCTTGATATTCTTGAGTATCAGAGCTTCGAAGCTGTCATCAGTATCTCTTTTTACAAGAGAGGGCACACAATAAAATAGCAATTGCTTGATCGGTTTCAGCACGACTCGGTGCTCGGTGTCCCAAGCCCTATCGGCCCTTCCCTACTCTCGAAGGATCACTTGGCTCGCAACTGCAACAAGACAGTTATATGCACCTCGGTGTGCAACCAGCTTTAGTGCTGTGACGCGTTCAGTGTGTGTAGGATCCTGCCGAGGTCGTTAGAAGCAGGTCTACGCACGTAATTGGCACTATTGGCACCCTACGATGCTGCTAGCGTGACAAAATACTGGTCATCCCATCAGCGCCGGTGCTTGGTTGGCTACTGCCGCCCGTTTGGTGATCCTTCCTATAGTCGGTAATACGGGGCTCCCGGCCGAGAGACACCGAATTTCTACAAAGACATCACTCGTCCGGCCGGCCCTACCGACCTGGACCACTCCGCCATCACCATTTGATACCCGCAACTCGGTCGTGGCAACCGAACTTCAGCAAAATTTTGAACCCAGATTCCACCTGCTCGATCCTCCGGACACAGCGGCATTCTCGACCTCTTTCACCAGTGGATACACACCGGCACACTGCACGAGTCCGCCCCTGCAGGTCTACCAACAAGTTGGACCGTAGTTCCCAGGAAACGGATCCTCCGGCGTATAGGAAAGGGAAGACATCGAACCATTCTCGTTTTCCACGCGGCCCATAGTCTTGTTCTTCCTAGCACATTCCAGACCGTGCATCTTCCCCTTCTCCAGACTAGGCTTGACCAGGATCACAACCTCCTCCCCTTCTACCCCGGCCTAGTTCATCTCACCCTCCTCTACTCTCCCCGCGGGGGCTTACCTGCCATCAGGAATAAGATATCCACCTCATCGGGTCCGACTACCTGTTCCCCTCGTGTCTGGAGTAGCATCATCAAAGACACAACTTTGGGGTCCCCAGCTTTTACGCAACGCTTGAGCTCCATCGCATACCACCTACTTAAACTACCTGACTCCTCCCCCGGATCTACAGGGAAAAAAACCTTCTTTCCTTTCTTCATCCAGCTCTCTCCTGTTCATCAATGTCCTCGCCAAAGCACGAGATCTCGTCCGCGCTCGCCATCTCCCACGTTGAAGACCACATCTCGTCGTCTTCATCTTCGTCCTCGGATTCTATCAAGAAGTCAAGACGCACCAGCGACAACAACATGGGAATCGAGACGGCACACAACGAGCACGAGGCTCCAGTCTCCTCTGCGACGTCTTTGCCACCCAGCATTGCGTCCGAGGAGACAGAACTCCCATGGAGCCGAGTCAAGAGGTCCCTCTGGATGGATGCCTTTAGTGAATTCTTTGGCACCTTCATCATGATCATGTTTGGTGATGGTGTAGTCGCCCAGGTCGTGCTCAGTGACGGCAAGAAGGGCGACTATCAGTCCATTTCATGGGGTTGGGGGTAAGTCAAAATCACATTCGAGCATCTCTCATCAGTTGACACTTGGCTAACATTCGCTTCTTCCCTTTAGTCTTGGTGTCATGATTGCTGTTTATGTTGGTGGCAAGTCCGGTGGTCATCTCAACCCCGCCGTGACCCTGGCCAGCTGCATGTACCGCAAGTTCCCATGGCGCAAGTTCCCCATCTACTTCATGGCGCAGCTCCTGGGTGCCATGACCGCCGCCGCCGTCGTCTACGCCAACTACAAGTCCGCCTTTGACCTGTACGAGGGTGGTCCTGGCATCCGCACCGTCTCTGGCAACCACTCGACGGCCGGCATCTTCTGCACCTACCCCGCCGCCTTCATGACCAAGACGGGCATGTTCTTCTCCGAGTACATCGCCTCCACCATCCTCATGTTCTGCCTCTTCGCCTTCGCCGACAATGGCGCCGGTAACCTCACGCCACTCTTGATCTTCTTCTTGATCTTTGGTATCGGTGCCTGCTTCGGTTGGGAGACGGGCTATGCTATCAACCTGGCTCGTGACTTTGGTCCCAGGTTGGTCTCATACATGATTGGTTACGGTCATGAGGTCTGGTCTGCTGGTGGCTACTACTTCTGGGTACGTGTTTTTCTCTCTTCGAGCCTTATTCTAAACCGACAAATCACTAATCCGATCCCCCCTATAGATTCCCATGGTGGTCCCCTTCTTCGGAACCCTCACCGGCGGCTTCCTCTACGACTGCTTCCTGTACCAGGGAGCCGACAGCCCCGTCAACACTCCCTACTGGGGCATCCCCAGGCTGTGGCAGTGGAAGCGCAGCGTCTGGTCCAACACCTACGAGAAGCCCGAGACCAGCAAAGTCTAAAGAAGCAGAGATGATGCGAGCAAAAACGACAAAATCCTTTTGAGCGGGGACATTGACAGAAAATTCTTGAAAAGAACGATATAAAGGGGCAAAACGGGACCCTATGAATTTTTTCGGAATATATGATTTTTTATGAGTTAGGAGAGGATGGATCAACGTGTCAAAGATGTTTTAATGAGCGCTCGTTTACTATAGCAAGCTGAAAAATGTTTTTGACACAAAACTACTTTGCTTTCCCTGGTCCAATTGATATTCTTGAGTGTGTGATTAACTGTCGTTGCGTGGAGAAGCCGCTTGCTTCACGTATAACTTCACAAGTTTGGGTATTTTTGAAAAGCTGACTGTTGTACATGGCAAGATGTTGATGATGATAGCTACAACTATACCTTCTGAAAGTTCTACTGAGACTAGCTGATCTATTTTGTATCTACATTGCCACCGCCGTTGGCAAGACAGGCTTATTTTTGGCTTCAGTCTTGAAAGCAATGGGACCGTGGCAATCTCCATCAGTCCTTGCAATATGAGCCGTGACTAGACAATACTGACTGAGTCTTGTTCAATCTACGCTTTGAGTACGGTGATCTGCAATATTTGGAAAAACAAGATAGCTAATCGTTGTGCATTTTTCAAAGGCTTCAGTTGCAGAATAACGTAAAATACTAGTTTGAGGCTGAGGACATCCTTCGTTTGAAAGAACAAAGGGGAACTGTCCAGCCAGTTCTACGAGCACTTATCCCAGCATCCGTAAAAAGACATAGAAATCGAGAAATGGCAAGAAGGCGGGCAGTCCATCAGACCCCAGACTCAGCGTGCTGTGCCTCCCCTACAAGTCTACCTCGTGAGGGGGTGGTAGCATCATTGGTTCCTTCGCAAAAACCGGTCACGGGGTCAGATGATGCTTTGATTTTCGTGGCTGGAGCGATCTGGACTTCCCAGGTGGGTTGTCTCCGATTCCAGTGTGACATCGGTGTATCCGGGGAAAAGGGGGCGTTACGATGCTGCCTCTTACAGGGGGTCCCTGGAGCTGATACTAGTGAGAATGAGACATGCATCAGTTTGATGGGTTCATGGAGTTATGCTGGGATTATTATGCAATACACTTCTTCCTGTTGGTATATGCCCTTGCAGAATTAATTAGAAAGGCAGAGGGACGTCGACCCCGTGGGGATATGTCTGCGTCTGAGCTGCTCAAAGGCCTAGTGTAAATTGTTGTTATGGTGCCTACCGCCCGGCTTACCTCCTTCTGCCACTTTCTTAGGTGAATGTAAAGTCTTCTTAAGTAGAAGAATCTCAAAAATGCCATGGAGCCTTTAAAGGTTGTCTAAATCGTAAGAAGGTGCCGTCCCAGACGACGGACAAGCCTAATCTCTTATCCCATGGTCTTACACTTGCACTTGACCCCTTGCACATCTATCTTAAAGGGCCAAAATCCGTGATATCTCGAACGCATCTAGTATTCATGCTACATACTAACTAGAAGAACGTGGTCTTCTGAACAGCAATAAGTATGGAACAACAACACAGCTAGTGTTGCGAGAGAGCGTGTAAGTGTGTGGTTACTTTGTTGTAGGGTAAATTATCTGTTATTACGGAGAGGGAAGTGCCGAACAACATCGTGAGACTTACCCGATCGCTAAGAACTACCTGTTATGCATGATGAAATGCATCAGGGCAGTCAGACTAGCACGCCGGATACTAGCAGTTGTGCTGGGTAAAGAAAGACTGAAGTGTTCAAAATTAGCTATTAGGTTCTGCGTATGTCCGTGACATAAACAGCATTGCAATGATCTTGAGCTAAGATGGATCGGTAGCTCAGTGGTAGAGCGTGGGATTGCAGCCTACAAGCAGCAGTTATCCTAAGGTCTCGTGTTCGACCCACGATCGGTCCTTTTTTTGGTTATTTTCAGTGATTCTCCCAGGTTATAGGGTAAGTCGGGCAGGCCTTACTAAGCAGCAGCAAGAGAGCAGCGATTGTGAAGATCAATTTTGCCTGCTGAGCTGTTGAACGGGTGCGCTATGACGAAAGCGGCACTAGCGGAATGCTCGGCGTGAGCGTGCGAACTACGACATTAAATGGAGCAGCGATGCCGAATCCGACAGACAGCAATGCTGGCAGCTGTCTGGACGGTTCGAGCGGCCAGTGTGTGACGAGTACATGGTGTCAGCCAAGATCGCATGACTCCGAAAACTTTGACTCGGGAAGGCACTAATCCAATCCTGTGTGGATGGACCCTTTGAGGTTCGGCAGGTACGTATCACTTTTGACAGCTGCCAAGCGACTCATATTGAATGCTCGCCAGCAATAATTGTCTTTCATTTTGAGACGGAAGCATGGGCCGATATCATGCGACGTTGTGACTGCTCTTGCAGAAGGAAAGGGCGAGCCTTTATGTTGTTGGCTGCAGTGAGACTCACGGACTTCTGCCCACCGATCCAGGGAGCGAGGTTGACGGACGCACGTGGACAAGAACCTGCTGCACAGAATCATTGATCGAAGTGGGCTGCAACCTGGGACGATCCACAGACACGGGATGGCTTTTTACAAGGATCAGACCATGTCATCATAAGGCATCTCGGTATCAGGCTACCGAATTGATGCTTCGGAAAACACCCCTGAACCAGACTGTGCCCCCATGCCAACCCCAACCTACCCCAACTTCGGGTGCGTCGGGGTCGGGGACCGATGGTTTATGCTTGGCATGCGCGTCTCCCACGTCGCAAAAGGGAGCGAGCAGATGCGCTTTCAGGAAGAGAGGGCAGGACGAGCTAGATTGCCGTAGGCGGTTTAGTGGATCTAGAAGCCCTGGAATTGGGGACGCGGGCTTCGATAATGCGGCCAAGGCTCGGTATCAGCAGCGGATGGGATGAGTGGACGGAAAAAGTTGTGCGCTGCCGCAGCCCATGCCTCGGGGTTGCTGGTGCTTGGTTTCGGTTTACCTTGTCATTGCCTCCGGTGCGCGGATGGGTCCTGGACAAACAGAGACTGATGACGATCGGCTCGGTGACCCTGTCATCCCATGATTTCCTTGCCCTTCGTATATATGTGATCGCGTCTCCCTCAGCGCGCCTTTGCCAGTTCCAATTTTTCCGGCATACCTTTCTCTCTTCCAAACCGACTCTTCGCCGTCAACAAGCGGCACCTCTACTCACTCACCAAAAGACTTATACGTCTATAATACGGGCACTACTTCCAGGCAGGACCTTGGAGGATAGAACAACGCAACGAGCCTGCAACAACACGCAAACTCGAGCATAGTAGAGCTCAGGAAGACACATAAACAGACGCCATGGCTTCAAGGAGGATAGGGCGCTATGTCGCGGCAGCGACAGCAACTTCGGTCGTGGTCGGTTCAGCATACCTCATGACCAGGCCATCACACAGACTCAGTCCGTTACCAGTGGTGCCATTAGAAAAGGACGCGAATGGGCGCATCATCCCACCCAGATTTCCTCACACCAAGTCTCGCCTCGATCACTTGCAAGAGCTTCAGAAGCACAACTCACAATCGAATTCTTACGACCTCCTGATTATCGGTGGTGGTGCAACAGGTACGGGTATCGCTCTTGATGCCGCCACAAGAGGCCTCAAGGTCGCCCTGGTGGAGCGCGACGATTTCAGCTCCGGCGCATCCAGCAAGTCGACGAAGTTGGTGCATGGAGGTGTCCGGTACCTAGAAAAGGCATTCTGGAATCTGGATTACGGCCAGTACGCCCTTGTGCGTGAAGCTCTACGCGAGCGCGCAACTTTCTTGGACATTGCGCCCCACTTGGCCAAACCGCTCCCGATCCTCCTGCCTGTTTACAATTGGTGGCAGCTTCCGTATTTCTGGGCCGGTACCAAGGCATACGATCTTTTGGCGTGGAGCCAGGGAATGGGTCTGATTAGCTCATATGCTCTTTCCAGAAAGTCGGCCCTGGAGACATTCCCTCTGTTGAAGAAGGATAACCTCACGGGTGCGTTGGTGTACTATGACGGACAGCAGAATGATTCTCGCATGAACGTTTCCCTGGCCATGACAGCATCGCTGTACGGCGCTACTGTCTTGAACCACGCCGAGGTGACCGCTCTGGAGAAGGATGCCAACGGCAAGATCTGCGGCGCCAAGATTCGGGATACCATTGCCGGACGGAATGACAGCAACGAGGAGCATGTCGTCTACGCCAAGGGCGTCATCAACGCCACCGGACCCTTCTCGGACGGAATTGAGAAGCTCGATGACCCCAACAGGAAGGATCTGGTTGCTCCTAGCTCTGGTGTCCACATCGTGCTACCCGGCGACTTCAGCCGCGAGGACATGGGTGTCCTTCAGGCGTCATCGGACGGTCGCGTCATCTTCTTCCTGCCTTGGGAGAACAGGGTGATCGCCGGTACCACGGACAGCCCATGCTCCATCGATGCCGAGCCAGTTGCCAAGGAGGAGGAGATCGGCTTCATTCTCAAGGAGATCCGCAAGTTCTTGACGCCCGAGAAGTCGCTTTCTCGGGATGATGTCCTTGCTGCCTGGTCTGGTAAGCTCAGCTTCGGTCATTGAATGGGAAACAGGAGGAGAAATGGCATGCTAACTTCCGCTTTTTTTCAGGTATTCGCCCTCTCGTCCGCGACCCTAACGCGAAGAACACCGAGTCCCTCGTCCGTAACCACCTCGTCGTCGTCTCCGACTCCGGCCTCCTTACCTGTGCTGGAGGAAAATGGACCACCTACCGCCAAATGGCCGAGGATGCCGTTGACGAAGCCATCAAGGTCTTCAACCTCACCCCCGGCGCCTCCGCTCCCGCTCCTCTTCCCGCAACCTCCGCCACCGATCTCGACCTCCACAATCCAGGCGCCTGCCAAACCCACCATGTCCGTCTCGTTGGCGCCCACGGCTTCACCGACAACCTCCCCAGCCAGCTCGCCACCACCTTCAACCTCGACAGGGACATCGCCGAGAGCCTCGCCCACAACTACGGCGACCGCGCCTGGGAGGTCCTCTCCTCCGGCAGCAACGAGCGTCTCTACGCTTCCCTCCCCTACATCGAGTCAGAGATCCGCTACAGCGCCCGTCACGAGCTCGCCGAGACCGCTGCCGATGTCCTCGCTCGTCGTATGCGCATGGCCTTCCTTGATGTCCAGGCCGCACTTGACACCCTCCCCCGCGTGATCGACGTCCTGGCCGAGGAGCACAAGTGGTCTGCCGAGCGTAAGAACGTCGAGTGGCAAAAGACCGTCAAGTTCCTTGGTTCCATGGGCCTTGCCCGCGAGCTCCTCGGTCTGACACGCGAGGAGGTCGTGGCTGGCAAGCACCGCGAGCGCCAGTGGAAGGGTGGTGAGATCGCTGGTGCGGCTGCTCCTTCCGGTAGCGGAAAGTTGCCCGTCGGCCTCCCCGCTGCTAGCTTGGCGAAGATGAGGGCTGATAAGCTCGGCAAGGGTGAGGAGGATTAAATGAGCAAGATGGGTACCATTAGCATGGATGAGAAGCGTGTGTAAAAAGATCTGCGATTTCCCCGAAAATGGGGAAAGGGTTTTGCATTGGGTTTTGACGGAGTCAACTAGGGGGGGGGGGGTTTGGTATTCTGTTTTCCTGTCTGGATATCCTCGTGCATTTTACCGCGAGAGGCGGGTTGGAGAGGGAAGACTCCTTTGCATAGCTGTTGATGAATACCATATTCTCTTACTTCAAACTCATCCCATCGCTTCAGACACATGTGCCTGTGTCAATCGCTGAGAAAATAGATGGTGATCTAGAACGTCTTGGACTCTGTAACCGGTATCTTTCGATATCATGTTTCGTCTATTTGGCCAAGATGACGATGACCATCTCCTGAACAGGGCTGCGTTACTTGGCACTGAGGCTTTGTTAGTGTCAACGCGGGGAACCGGGGAAGGGCACTAACACAGCTGACGGCAATTGTATCTGTGCATAACCTCCAAGCATCTTGGCAGCCACGGTCGGTTAGGTACTTTGGGGTTGAGCGCCTGCCGTCTGAGGTCTGTACCGCCCGGTCACGCTCACAGCTCAATCTTAAGGTCGCCTTTCGGGTGCAGCACCAATTTGCCCATTGTCGCCATACATGACCCATCCAAACGCGGGCAGACACACCATCTGAAAGCCGTGCCACCATCTGAGCTTCGGCAACGTTCATACATACCTTACCTACCTCTAGCTTCAACCAACACGCTGCTTGCAAGTGTTCTTCAGACATATCTCCTATATAAGAAGTCCTTCGATCCTGGGTGAGTTAGGTGAACAGAGTCTAACCGCGTACCGGTCGCAAGGGTCGTGTCCTCGGATGGCAGCCAAGGAGTTTCTTGACCGCTCCAGAGACACTTGGCAGGGGGAACGCATCAAGCCTCATCGCCCAAATGTGAACCCCTTTACGGTTCTTCTATATCTCTAGTACAATCTCGTTCTCTTGGCTATAGCCGCTTTAGGAAATGTGCGTATGACCTCCCACTTGGCACCACACGAAATTCTCTCCTCGAGGGTGCAGTCACGACCCGGCGGCTATGACCGATGAGACTTCTTGGTAAGTGTCAAGGAGCTGATGAGCTACTACAATTGTCTGTGACCCTGTTCGAGACATGGTCTGCATTCCCAGTGGCTGTGTTTTTTGCCCTGTATGCATGCATGGCCGGGGCATGAAATGGTAATAGTCCCATGTTAAACCTTGACGCGGAAGACATACTTAACACGCTGCAAGGTCACGATCGACTTCAGATGGGCAGCTCCTCTTATTCCACAGCTGGTCTGTTTCTCTTTCGGTCACCTTCTTTGAAGTTTGGAACAGTTGAACTGTTTTCTTTGCTACGCAATATTTTCAGGTCAACCTCTGGTGTACTATCTATCACTCTCTCTACGCAGTTACACCACGTACGGGAGGAGATACCAAACGCCAGACATGCTTCCACGATTGTGTTTACACTCACTGTTCTTGGCAGCCTTTGCCGGACATGCCTTGGCCTCCTGCTCATACGGCACGCATCTCCACCCACGCGCCGAGGGTGAAGAAGTGCCCGTCAACACCTTTGCCTACACTGGCATAAACGTAAGCTCTTTCTTCCAACCACCCATGAACTATGCCTCACTTTCAACCTCTCAGCAACCCTTGCTGACAATGCAACCAGGGCCCGATGAACTGGGTAGCCCTCGCCCCAGAAACGAATTCCATATGCGCGACCGGCATGCGACAGTCCCCCATCAACATGGTTGATGGCGTCTTCCACATGGTCCCGTCCTCCGACATCAAGCTCGAGATACCTGATTTCACCGAAGGCGCCGAGTTCGAAAACCTAGGGACTACCGTGGAAGTCGTAGCGAAAGGAGGCAGCCTACAACTCAGCGAAGCCAACTATACCTTACGCCAGTTCCACTTCCACTTGCCGAGCGAACATCTGGATAACGGGACAAGTATTGCCAGTATGTTCCCCTCCGTTCTCTCTCCACCCCTTATCGCATTCTTGGTCACAACGTTCTAATCCACCGGGATAGTGGAGATGCACATGGTCTTCGAGACCGCCGAGAAAGATATCGCCGTGATAGGCGTCTTCATCGACCTCGACAACGGCGGCTCCCCCGCCACCGAAGACCCCATCGCCACCCCCACCCCGACCGCCGCCGCCAAACGCCGCGGGTTCCATCTCCGCAGACAAGAATCCTCCATCGCGCCCTCACCGACGGGTTCCTTCGGCGGCGTACAGGGCTTCCTCACCGTCCCCATGATCAAAGCCCCCGGCATCACCTCGCCCGTCCTGGAAACCGTCTTCAGCAAGGTAGGCGAGATCAAGACGCCGGGAACCCGGACGTCGACGCCGCCGTTGGCCATGGGCAGCGTGGTGCAGGCGATCATGGGCGGGTCGTTCCAGAGCTACTCCGGCTCGCTGACGACGCCGCCTTGCAAGGAGGGGGTCAGGTGGTTCGTGGCCACGCAGAAGCTGCAGATCTCGACGGCGACGTTTGAGAGCGTCAGGAGTGTCATTGGGTTCAATGCTAGGTATCCGCAGAATACGCCGGGGCAGCCGAATATGCTGCAGCTGGCCAGGGCTCAGGTGTAATGGGAGGCGAGCGGAAGGGAGTGAGGAGTTCTTGAGGGTGCGGGTGTTCAGGGGAAGGGGGATGAGATACCCAAATAGCGTGTTTTTGTGGAGTGGAAGCGTGGTTAGTTGGATTGTGTTGTTTTGGAAAGACGGCGTGCTCTGAATATACCAAAGTCTTACTGGTCATTGGCCACAGGTCTGCTTTTATTGTAGGGTGAGCTTGACAATGGCCATGCCGTGATTTGGTTACGCCTACGCAGACGTCCTTTCGAAGTGTACAGGCACCGCGACAAATATGCTTCAGCTGTCGGGCGTTGAATACCGGAACTGAGGATCATTTTACCAAAGAGTCTGTTGCACACAGGTAAGGGAAGTACAACGTTGTGGTTCGGGGACTTTGAAGAGGATTGCACTACTACAAGCCGCTGGGGCCCCGAACGTGCTCCGTGTATGGGAATCGGGTTGATCCAGGCAGTCGGTGTATGAGCGTCAGTGCCTGTGTCTTGAGGTATACAAACATGCGAACGAGATGTCACACTACTCAAGCAGAGTCAAGAATTGTTCTAGGACTTCGTGCTCGACACTGTATTCTGTTGCCAACGGAGGTCATATGTCATTGTCGAAAAGGGGGGTATGGAAGCTAAGGAGATGCTGATGCTCTCAGGACAGGTTTTAGCTTAAGCAAGCCCGCGTGGAGGTGTGGTCATCTGAGCCACATGGTTGGACAACGTGTGGCCATGAATACTGTGGCTTGATCGATGACTGGCAGAGGTGATCGCTAGTGAAGGAAGTCATGGGGTTCCTCCCGGGCTAGCCGTTCAGCTCGAAAACTGCCCAAGCCAAGAGTGATCGGACGGGTTGGACCGATTGTTGCCGTCGATCAACTTTTAGCTCAAGTTTCGACCGCATCTTCACCGCTTGTTCATCTTTGCAACGGACGGCATTTCTGTTCTGCTGTTCGCTTTCTTTTGGTCTTGGGTAATACGGTAGAGTCTGGGGAAGGCCACACGACCCCTCACCTCCCAAAGCACAACTCCGGGACCAGGCCCTTGGGGCGGGGGTGCTGCAGACCGCTGTCTAAAAGTTCGGTTCATTGGATCCGTAAAGGGTACACGATTCCCCCGCGAAATTTGACGTGGAGGCTAGGTAGCCCCAGAGATCGGTCAATCGGGCGGTCAGGGTTTCCCCAATCACACCCCTGATGCCCCTTTGCTGCAAGCACTCAGGTTGAGCTGCAACTGCTTGTGCGTGCAGGAATAGAAAAACCCTTTCGCCTCGACGTTTGCTACATATTGTTCAACAGACCTTGCCTCTCTCTTTTTCTCCGTGTTTTGTGTCGGGGCCTTTGTTCGTTAGAGTACGGAACTGTCAGTATCTCTTACCTTCCTTTTAACATATTTCCATTCGGTTTGGAACCATCGATATTCCAATTTACGCGTCGACGCGCGGTTGCTGGCAATTCAAAAACTTCTGTGTGCGCCACCCACGCCATCCAACAGGCTGCCCTGACAGCGAATCACGGAGCCAATTGACGTTGAAATAACACTCTTTGTGTAACACGGAAACCTGCAATCGCATCAGGGGCCATCTACGCCAGAGAAGCCTCAGTACGACCAGGAACACCGGGGTGGCTGGCCTTAGGTGGAGCGATTGGGGGACTTCTGGGGCCCCAGCCGATCAAGACGATTCGCGAGCGTCATCTCCGTGCCTACCCAGGACACAGGTCTTTTTTTCAAAGTCAAGGGCCCTGTCTTGCTCAGTCAAGCTATATAACGCTGGATCCGGGAGTCTGAAGCTATACATAGGCTCTACAGGCCAGGCCTGATTTCGACCGAGACAACCTCAAATTATCGGCCATCAGCAGCGGTCTCTGTCGCTGTTCACGACCAGACGTCGCCATGACTCTCCTTAATGCCCCTCCGTCCGCAGGGTCGACGTTTCTGGGGATGCCCATGAAACAGGTGTCCCTGATCACAGTAGGTGATCCATGGAGGTGTGCAGAGTCTACTTGATCAGCGGATACTGACCATACGCGCATAGCTGACTTTTCAAAACTCGGCACTTATTCTTGTATGTTGATTCCCAACGTATGTGGCGTACAGTACACGGCAAAGCTAACTTCGTGCGAACCCAGATAATGCACTATTCGAGGATAATGCCACCAGCTGGCGACCACCGATACTTCCCTTCGACTGCCGTTTTCCTCGGCGAAGTCATAAAGCTGGCGATCGCGCTATCATTCGCCGTATACGAAGCCTCGAGAAACTTAGCCCCTCAAACACCGGTCACGGTTCTGTTCGAGGCGATATACAACTCTGTGTTTTCCGGGGACGGGTGGAAGCTCGTGATTCCGGCGACGTTATATACACTGCAGAACACGTTGCAGTATGTGGCTTTGAGCAACCTGGATCCGGTCCACTTTCAGATCCTTTACGAGTTGAAAATCCTCACAACGGCCTTCTTCAGCGTGCTTCTTCTGGGTCGCAACCTCGGGACCAAGCGATGGATGTCACTTGTCATCTTGACCCTGGGTGTCTCGGTGGTATCTCTTCCCGCTACCAGCACAGAGGACCTGGCCATGGTCATCCATGACACTACCGACCACTTCTTTCCACGGTCTATGCATGAGCTTGGCCACCTCGCCAACGGTGTGGCGGATGCTGCCGCCGAATTGACAAAGCGCAGTGCTAGTGGGCTGATGGGAGAGTTGACGAAGAGATCGGCATCATATCAGGGAATTCAGGAAGACCAGGATATGCATGTTTCGATGAACTACTCGGTTGGCTTGATGGCCGTCCTTGTGGCTGCTGTGGTCTCCGGCCTCACAGGCGTCTATTTCGAGAAGGTGCTGAAGGACTCACCTACGCCGGTATCTATCTGGACACGGAACATCCAGCTGTCCTTCTACTCGCTATTTCCGGCTTTCATCGTCGGCGTCTGGATCAACGACGGAGAAGAAATAGCCAAGCACGGCTTCTTTGACGGGTACAACTGGATTGTATGGGCCGCGATTGTGCTTCAGGCTTTTGGTGGTGTGTTGTCCTCGTTGGTGATCAACTATGCGGACAATATCGCAAAGAACTTTGCTACGAGCATCAGTATTGTCATCAGTTTCTTGTTTAGCGTTTGGTTCTTCGAGTTCGAGGTCAGCATCTCGGTGAGTAACCCAGTTCAATCCCAAGTGCCTGATATACTAGCCATCAGACTACTAACCCTTCGTAGTTCCTTGTCGGTACGCTACTTGTTGTCGGCTCGACCTATCTGTATACTGCAGCAGACAGAAGACGGAACAGGCCTCCTGCTATCACCATTGCTAGCTACGAGAAGACCACCATCGACAGTACGCCAAGACTGGGTGATAACGAGAAACGGCTCAACCTTGATCCAATGGATGCTCTAAGGACAGCAGGCCGGTCGACGTCGCGGCCCTCGTCTCCATCCCCGTTGCTACACCACGCTCGGACACCCTCTGCTAGAGGCAAGAGGTTTGACGATTGATGAACTGACGGGGAGGAATCTCTTACGACTTTACGAGAACCAAGATAATGGATGCTTCCGCAGTCCAATGAATCGCATGGCCAATGACTAGGTCTAGAGGTTGACGGACATGCCGAGAGCAGATTCGTGTCACTGGCTCTTTATAACAGGGGCCTGTCGTGTGACGCTATATGCTGACATGCCAGATTGATGAGACGCCGACAGACGGCATGAGGATCGAGCGCAAGGCTTGTATACAGAAGGGGAACAAGGTACATAGATTACACAGCATTACCTAGGATTGGTATCACTACCATACATTTTGCAGGATGATTGAATCGGGATGCATTGATCAGCGACCCGGTAGAGTTGTCTACGAAGCAACCATGTCTTACTTGTCCACGGGCGAAGAGGTTTCTGCTCGCGGGTTCGGACGCGACCATTCCCCCTTTGAGCTTCCATACCTTATGATCAAGTGGGTCAGCCGGACGGTATGCCGCAGACCAATGAACATGGGTTACTTACAGGACCTCTGGTTACAGCATGGTGACGTAAAAAGACTCCACTGAGACGACGAAGAAACGATCTTGACAATGGCGTTCTTTCTGTGTCAGCCGTCTCAAAAGGATGCGATTCAGGGTAGCACATTCTCATATCCATTGCATCATGAATTGAACCTGTCATTTCCGGCTACACGTGTACATACAACGTTGCAGCGAGCCGTTGATCCTTTCTCTGGCTGGCGGCGCGAATATGTTCACCGGGCTTGGGCACAACCGGTCATGAGCACACACTTACCTCCTGGTGCTCCTTGTTTGGTCATTTGGTAGCGTCCAACGAGTGTCAGGTGCCATTCGGAACCGGTAGGCTGTACGTAGAGCCACGGGTACGGGCCCAGCCGCAGGGCGCGACTGCTGATGAGACCTCGCGTCGGTGATGAACCAACAACCACCGGACAGAAATGTCCGCCCCAGGTTCACGGAGGACCTCTCTTGGTTTAGTGCCGCCCGTCGTGATGATGTCAAACCCCACACGGGAAGGGGTGTGTCACTTTGCGGTTTTGGCAATAGTATTCCAGTAGAAACTCGATCCCATCCCCATGAGAGACAATGCTCGTGCAGGCTTGCCGGGGAACACCATTTGACATCAGCATGATTTGCAAACACTTCTTACCTCGTATCCTAACAATCAGTCCCTTTCATTCTACATACCGAACATCCTGAGCATTCTGAACATACTGGGAAGAACCACAGCCCTGTCTTCAGGAACCAAACCTCTTACTGCCGCTACTTTCCCTCCTTTGTTCCGAGTGTCATGTTTGAAGCAGGTCCCCGGCCTGGTCAACCAGCGTTGTTGTATCCGTCTGTCCCATCCTTCTCCTCTGGTCACCCCCCAGTGAAACAAATGACGGGCCGCGAGGACTGGTCCTCTCTGCTCCCATCTCCGCCGTCCCTGGTCAACTTCAACATGGTAGATGACCGCAAGCTGGACTTCACCAAGTACGGCTCGCAAGCCAAGGAGTGGAAGGACTTCGTCTACAAGAATCCAGAAGAGGCCGAGGGCAACGGCCTCCCATCCGACGCACCCTACCAACATGCCGGCAGGAGCATTCCCAAGCAGCCCGAGGGCGCCACGGACGCGAAGAAGCAGGGACTCGGTAGGTCCCTGGGCCATGAGAACCGGGCCAGAATGGAGGAGAAGGTCATCCGGGACGGCAGAAACAGATGGGACAGGGCGCGGTTGACGGCCTGGGTGTACAACCGGAATACGTACGACGACGAGCTCGAACTCGACGGTGGCTTGCCCTGCGTGGTGTATTTCCACTCGGGCGGGTATGGCCTGTTGGGCGAACCGGACACGGAACGAAACCTGTGCTCCGAGATGGCGGCGAGGACGAGGGTGGTCGTCGTCCACATCTGCTATCGCGAGGCACCGCCGCACAAATACCCGGATTCCCACCACGATGCGCAGGAGGGGCTGGCGTGGGTCATAGACAACGCCGATGACCTGGGCATCGACGTGAATCAGATCGTTCTGGCGGGCATGTGTTACGGCGCCGGACTGGCGGCCGCGCTGACCATGCAGACCTGTGCGGAGAGGAAGGACGTCAAGCTCAAGGGCTTGCTCCTAGGGTTCCCGTGGTTGTTTCAGGAGGCCATGTTCCCGTACCATCTGTTTGCTTCGAGGGGCGCGACGAGCAGATATCAGTGTGCGGCGACACCGACGATGAGCAAGAGGACGTACGACGACATGCAGAGACAATTGGGGAATGCCGAGCACCAGATGGATCCGCTGCTCAACATCCCGTTGGCGAAGGATGCGGAGTTGGAGAAATTCCCCAGAACGGCGTTCATCCTGGCGGGGAACGACATCTTGAGAGATGATGGGATCTTGTTTGCTGAGAGGTTAAGGGCTCTGGGGTAAGTCAAAAGAACCGATCAAGCAACCATTGCCCATGCTGTCTAGATCGGGGGAAGTGTTGGGTTGCATGGGAACGGGGCCCAGCTGACAAAATTATCTCTTTTTAGAGTCCCGAGGAGAGTGCACTTGTTCCCCGGCATGCCACATGCGTTCCGACGATATCCAGAGCTGTGGTCGAGTCAACGCTTCGACCAGATCCTCATGCTGCTAGTCAACTGGTGTCTGGAACGAGCGGCATCGATGGATGACTACGGGGTCCACATGGAGATGCGGCAGACCAAGGGCAGCGAGGAAGACGAGATACGATATAATTCAGAGAGCGATAAAGAGCCTAAGAGGCGGAAGACTAAGCGTGGTGTCTGAAAACAGGAAGAAAGCAGACATAAGTAATCAGATCATGGCCCACGGCGTCTGGCGTCAAGCTGGCATTTAGGCTTTTTGAGGCTCGCAGCGGTTCTGACGTGCAAATCGATCGTCAAATTTGGGCATGGGGGCGAAAGACTAATCGAACCATCTAGTAGCTGGTTACCGCCGAAGTTTCCCTCAGGATAGCAGTGTTGTTCTTCTTTTGAGCTGATGGTGCGTGGCCAACGTCCGTCAGCGAGGCATCGGTAATTGAGGGCATAGCCAGGGAAATGTGCCTGGGCAGGTTTGCTATAATGATGTGTATGACTAGACCGCACATGAAGTAGTTGGGATACCCGCCCTTGGTCTGAACACGATCGGACGAGAAGAAACTCTCACGACCTGGTCATCACGTATTGGCATGTGGGGACGTCCACCCACAAAGAGGTCGATAAGGGTGTGTATGAGGACGATGCATTTTGAGCACATCTTTCCATAGGAAGATCCTGCAAACATTCACTCTTGACTGACCGTCAACATCGTAACACGATGCGGTCAGGTCCTTTGGGTCGAGACGTGTTGCAAAAGAACCGTCTGTTGCAAGAGCAGGAGGTTCATACGTCAAAACCTACGTGTTCGTTTGGATGTTCGTTCTGGAAGTCTCAAGAATGTTGTCTCACTGACCCTGCTTACCACGAACTGAGGGATGCCAGGTCCTTATTTGAGCCGTCGCGCTCCATCACGATACGCGCCACACTTCAGTTGTACCATACCGTTAAGTGTTTGCACACAGACACGGTTTCGGCCGCGAACACTGAACCGAGTCTCCCGATCTCATGATGGCATGGATCCCCGCATGTGTCGCGGAATCAAGACGCGACACAGTCTGTTGACTGCGATGCTCATCTTGTTCGCGAATGCTCATTACCCCGATAAGCTCCTCGGGATGTTTTCGCCCCGACAGATGCCAAGGCTTGCGATTGCAACCACGTGCAACAAGGGACACCGTCAATCTCCCGTACTCCAGGCCTTTCCCTCAAAACATCCATCCAGTAAACCGCCGCGGCATTCTCACCAGCCGTAAGTAGAGGATACTGCATCCCCTATTTGACCACCTACCCCATTCAGCTATGGTCATTGCGGAAGCATTTCCGACATGGTCCAGTCACATAGCTCCCAGCCTACCAGGCGGACGACAGCTCAGGGGAAGACGACCGGGGTTTGGCAGGGGCTGAGAGACAGAGTCTTGGCAAATCTCGCCAAGAGGTTATGCACCTGTCCAATCCGGGAAGGAGGTTGGCTAAACGTGCATCTACCGGCGAGATAAGACTGGGTGGGCGAACCATATCTTCCCCGTGGGCATTGAGCAAATGGTAGGACAGCAGAGGCTAGTGTCGATAGTGTGGCTAGTATGCATCGAGTTCCAATCGATTGGACCTGCAGGGGAGAGAGGACCGGGCTGGTCACAACGACGGCATACGTCGGTGATTTGAGCAGGATGCTGGCGTAGACGCGCGAGGAAAGCAGGAGCTTGAAATATAAGAGGAGCTACGGTGTGGTCTGCGCCTCCAGTCCGAAACCCGTCGTGGACCATCCTGCAACCGGCAAGATGATGTTGAGAGCGGCTTCACTCCTTTTCACGGCCATTGGCGTGGTCAAGGCGGTCACTATCGCCGAGATCAACGGCAACAAGTATTTGTCCTCGTACAGTGGCCAGACTGTCACGGGTATCAAGGGTTTGGTCACCGCCAAGAGCTCTGCTGGAATCTGGCTTCGGTCTACTACGCCTGACGACGATGCAAGGACCTCCGAGTCTCTTTACCTGTACAGCACTGCGGCCGCCATCACCAATCTCACCGTCGGTGACATTGTGACCTTGGACGGAAAGGTTAGCGAGTACCGCTCCGCGGCCACGTATCTGTACCTGACAGAGCTCACGACACCGAAAAACGTTGTCAAGGTGTCCTCCGGCAACAAGGTCACGCCTCTAGTTATTGGCCAGGACACGCCTACTCCTCCAACAACCCAGTACACCAGCCTTGACGGTGGTGACGTCTTCGGCGTTCCCAACGGCGTAGCCAACATCTCCACCGTAAACCCCGTCCTGGACCCGGCAACTTATGGTCTCGACTTTTGGGAGAGTTTGTCTGGCGAACTGGTAACCATCAAGGCTCCAACTGTCGTTGGCCGTCCCAACTCGTACCGCGAGACCTGGGTTGTCGGTGGTAACTGGGCCGCCACAGGCCGAAATGCCCACGGCGGTATCACCATGTCGGACAAGGACGGGAACCCTGAGACCATCATCATCGGTACACCCTTGGACGGCACGAAGAACCCGACCACGGCCAAGATGGGCGATCAAGTAGCCGACATCACAGGCATCGTCCAGCAGCAGTACGGATACTACTACCTCCTACCCTTGACCGCCCTGACTGTCACCACTCCCGCATCCGCCACTCCCATCCCGGTCACCTTCTCCAGCAACAAGACCTGCCGCGCCATCACCGTCGGCGACTGGAACGTGGAGAACATGGCACCCACCTCCTCCCACATCTCCAAAGTCGCCACCCACATCGTCAACACCCTCGGGGCACCGGATATCATGTTCATCCAAGAGATCCAAGACAACTCCGGCCCGACCGACGACGGCGTGGTCTCCGCCAACACCACCCTGACCAAGCTGGTGTCCACCATCCAATCCGTCGGAAACATCACCTATTCTTTCATCGACATCGACCCGGTCAACGACCAAGACGGTGGCCAACCAGGCGGCAACATCCGCGTCGCCTATCTCTACCGCCCAGACATCATCTCCCTCTACAAGCCCAACCCCGGCTCCAGCACAGACGCCAACGAAGTCCTCCCCGGCCCGGAGCTGAAATACAACCCCGGCCGTCTGGCGCCCGACTCCCCGGCCTGGAACTCCACCCGCAAGCCACTCGTCGCCGCCTGGAAGGCCAAGGGCAGCAAGAGGCCGTTCTTCACGGTCAACGTGCACTGGTCCTCCAAGGGTGGCGGAACCAGTCTGCAGGGTGATATCCGCCCACCTATCAACGGCGTGGAGGCCGCGAGGGAGGCTCAGGCCGAGGTGACGAGTGCTTTCATCGCGCAGATTCTCCAGCAGGATCCGGCTGCGCCGGTTATTGCGGCGGGAGACTTTAACGAGTTTGAGTTTGTGCAGCCGGTCAAGACGTTTGAGGCACGCAGTGGGTTGACGGACTTGGATGTCGTGGTCGGGACCAAGGTGGAGGAGCGGTATACTTAGTAAGTGCACCCGATTTTGTTGGCGTGGGTGTGAGAGAAAAGGAGGTACTAACGGAGAATGACAGCTCGTATGACATGAATGCCCAGGCTTTGGACCATATGATGGTCAGCCCTGCGTTGCAGAGGAAGACGGCCAAGTATGAGCATATCCATATCAACTCGTGGGCTACCACTTCGGGTATGGTCTCTGATCATGACCCTAGTGTGGCGCTGTTGAATGTCTGTGGGTGTTAGATATGATAGCTCGATGTTAGGGGTAGAATAATGGTTAACCCGCGTGGGGAAATGCGAGAAGAGTTTGCTGGCTTTGATTGTGCTCGTGAAACGTTCCTTGCATGATCTCGTCACTCGGCCACTCGCCTAACTCAGTGTCTGACGCCCTTGGCAACTCAAGTGCTTCTAGGCCCAGGTATCCCTTTCCTACGAACCTCTATGTTATCAAGCTTGGCGCTCCAGGAAACAGAAAGCGAACGCAGGGTAGAGTGTTATACCGCACCGTGAGGTTAAGCAACAAGTTTTGCCGGTGAATCTTGCGGAATCTTTGTAAAAGACAGCTAATGGCTTACGCTAACAACACAAGAAGCACCGTAAATTAAGCCTTCCAGGACGAGAGGATGCCATCGAGCTGCTGGTGACGGGCCAGGGCGTCCTCGAGAGTGGGATAGCCGCCATCCTTGCCTTCTGCGAAAGCGTCGTACAAGGCTCCGATGTTCCGGGCATTGACCTGCGGCAGTTCTTTCTGCCACGTCTCCCACTCCCAGTTTACGGGCTCTACCTTGCCAGTCTCATGATCCCAAACCTCGATACGGACGCTATCCGCATGCATGGCCTGAATGGCAGTTCCATCTTGCGAAACCAGACGAATCTCACCCTTCTCACCGTTGATAGTCCACACCAAGGCCGGCTCGCCCGGGAAAGGTGGCCCGCGCCGAAGCCGGAACCCTACTTGGGCCCCCTCTTGGACAGTCGGCGAGATCTGGATGGTACCAACCGTGGTAATCAGATCTGGGACGTCACTGATCACCGTTGCCTCGACCTCACCCGTCTTAGGGTTGCGGATCTTGGACTGAGGTCTCTGCAGCTGGAAGTGTCCATGGACATCCACTGCTTGTCCAACGGCTTCTTGAATGAGGTCATACACTATTGCCAGTCAATTAGTCTCACTCCCGTTTGTTTGTCAAAGAATCAGCACACGACAGTCAGACTTACAATGCGCAAACAGGATGGTATAGATATTCCCGCCCACCTCCTTCCTCAAGAAATACTCCAATCCCCTCGGCACGGAAACCGCATCATTCGTTCCACCGAAAGCCCGGGCTTCTACACTTAACACCTTCCCAATCCTCCCACTGCCAATCAGCTCCTTGATCTTCACCACAGGCGGAGCCAATCGTCCCTGCAACCCAATCATACTCCTGCCTCCCTTCTCCTGAACTAGCTGCGCCAACTCCCCAGCCACCTTCGTGTTCTGCGCCAAGGGCCATTCAACAAAGACATCTTTGCCCGCCTCGATGCTGGGCTTGATGGTCTCGTAGTGAAGGTCAACCCGTACACAGCAGACGACCAGGTCTACGTCCGGGTCAGCGGCGAGGTCGGCAGGGGAGCCGTACGCTTTGGTGTCAGGGGGGAGCTTGAAGGCGGAGATGGCGGCTTGAGCGGCGGGGACGGAAGAGTTCAGGAGGGCTACGATCTGATACTTGCTTCGACCGAGGGGAGAGAGGAGGTAGGGAAGGTGAGCATTGGCGGCCCATGATGTTATGGCGGAGGCGGAGAGGCCGATTATAGCAGTGCGGATTGGGGCCATGGTTGCCGTAGGGTCTTGGTAATGGTGTAGCTGGAAAGAGATACAGAGCCAAGAAGTGATGCCTTCTCATTGATGGGGTTGCGGCTTAGGCGGGATGTTCTACTGTTCTTTATGTATTGAGAAGGAAGATAGACTTGGCCGATGATGTGCTTTGAAGCTGACAAATACGTCGTGTTGTTATGCTATAGTCGCAATCAGATTATACCTCAGCAGCACTGCTCCATCAATGCCAGATTGTATTTCTAAGGCATGTGTATTTATCAGCCAACTTCCGAGTTCTGATACTCTAAGATGTACCAGACGAGGTTTGAAGACGTCCTGGTAATGTCCGCCTGAACCATTGTAGGGTAACAGCTGCCGCTAGCTTATGTACACCAGTTCACTAGGTCATGGTGAGAGCAGTGTCTTTTGGCACATATGAAGATGAAGATGTAACCAAAAAGAAAAAGGGCGTAGTAACGTAGTACCTAGCCAGCGAGCACTACAGAATTGTTGCCACGCCAAAAAATCGATCTTGCCAGGGGTCGAACCTGGAACCTCCTGATTCGTAGTCAGACGCTCTGCCATTGAGCCACAAGACCGTGGTGGCATTGTCAATGACCTAGAAATATTATGAAGATGAGGCCCAGGCAAGCAACAATTGCTTGCTGAATTGTCGGCAATCTGATTTCATTGAGGTGATCCAAGTTTTTGTGTGATGATATACATGAGAGTGCGAACCGGACACCTTTCTCTGCAGGGCACTCGAAAAAGGTGTCTGATAACCAATTCTCATAGTAAGCTCTTCGTCTGCAGTCTCCGCAAATCGTACCATGGCTAGAACGTTGGCCCGCAGAAGCTGAACGATCAGTTCGTGCTAGCGTGGTGTTCTAGGCAATACATCGACCTGCGAAAAGTGTCACTACGCGCTCCTCCGAAGCTTAGTGCTTAGGTAGCGCCAATATTTCCCTGCGGCGATACCGCTCATGCTACTAACACGGATGGATTCAGGTGAGGCGAGACGAGGGGAGTAGACTATAAACACACAACCTAGGTGCTCATGTTGTGTGCTTCTCGCCGACCATGCGTCCTCAGGAAAACACATATCCCTTGTCTCTTCATTCCGTTTCGAAGCAGTTCAATCTAAAGTAAAGTCCAATCCAAACACAATCATGAAGGTCCAGACGCTCAAGTCCCTCCTCACTGGCATCCTCTGCACCACTGGTGTTCTTGCCACTATCGAGACCATCTATAACAACGACGGGTCCATTCATGCCATCCAGTCGTTTCCAGATGGCGGCTCTCATCTGAATAAGCGTGGCTGCACATCGAACAACTGTCTTCGCGCCATGGTCGCTCGTCCGGACGCCGCTACGAGCTTCTGTAATGCCTTCACCACCGCCGTGAGCTCCGGCGTGGCTCCGTTCACCCAATGTGTTGGCGCTGCCAAGGCTAGTTCAGCTTGTAGCTGTCTCGTTCCGGTAAGTCTCTCGGCGTCGTCTTCTAGGAGATTATTGTGCTGAAACTTGGCTCTTGTAGAAGCCCACTACCATGTCGACAAGCACTTCGTCCACCTCGACAAGCACTTCCTCCACCTCGACGAGCACGGAGCCCCCTGCTCCAACCTGCCTTCCCCCGGGAGGCCACTGCACCATTGAAGACTTCATCGACGTGTGCTGCCCTCAGAATGGCATCTATGCTTGCAGTTTCCCAACTGGTGATCCAGAGGACGGCGTGTGCTACTAGTAGCGTCTGGCTCCGTAAGTGTTGGGTGAGCTCGGCGTGTCTAATTGACCTAGCTCATCAAAGAAGGCAATCCCATGGGTCACACCGTCCATGGCGCGATGTGGAATGATGTATTTCAAGTGCGTGCGTTGAGTGGAAATATCTTGGAGAGACGGGCGGGCTGGTTTGAGCTTCACCGAGGTGTAGCTGTCCCAGAAAGACGGTCGACTGCCCAGGTTGTGACGTTTCGGGTCATTTCATTTTGTACGACATTGTCGCAGTGTCTCTAATCCCTTAATTGTGATGGCTTATCACGAGACAGGCGCAGACAAGGCTAGCAACTGCAATTTCCTGCCTACAAAGACGAACGGCCGTTGGTGGCGCTGCAAGGTGATGCAGCGCACGCAATGCAAGCGAGCATGGGTCCGACCAGCGTACGGTCCTCTCCGATCAAAGTCCTGTGAAGGGCATCACAAAGAAGGCCTGAATTAGGGGCAGCTTGTAACGCAGCGGCGATGTTTTCTTCCGAATTCAACGTCATGCTGGTCCAAAGCCCATGTTTGCTTGCCGTTGGTGCGACAACATCTGCGACACAGAAAGCCGTCCAGTTCGCTTCGTTGACCATGCCTGCAGCACTGCCTCCCCTGCAGTCCTGCAGCATCCCGTGCAACGTTGATTTCAGAACAACCAACGGGTTGCAGCTTTGACCGGCTGCGCCGTAGAGCAACATTGCCAAACACCTCCTTACCGTTCGTAGTAAAAGCCATGGTCTGTCCAGCTGGTGGCCAGGCGTGGTGCCGTTCTGGCTGTCGACTGTACTAATACTTTAACCATGGCGGACACAGAGATTACGCCTTGGATCAGCAACGGAACATGCTATCTTGCTGCAAATGTCCCTTCGGATCCAATATACATACCCTGCGGTAACGATGCATTTGGTCATAAGGCATGCTGTCAGGCTGGCGACAAGTGTCTAGAAAACAATGCCTGTTATAACTTCGAATTTGGCAACACGTACCTGGTAGGATGCAGCGACCCTGACTACGAGGACCAATCTTGTCCGGACAAGAAAGGGGTAAAGAGTAAGAAGCTACCAGACCCAGCATTCATTCAGACAACGGTTACTAACCATATGCGCAAAACAGATGGAGGATGGGTCGGTCTGGTGACCTGCTCAGGCACGAATGACTGGATGCCATGCTCCCAAGGTGCCCAACCTTCAACATTGGCAAGCGCGGACAGATGCTCCTGCGATCCGACATCCCACATCGTCGCGTTCCGCGCTGCCTCAAATATCCCGGATGTCGGGTTGGCGCCTGCAAAGACTGGACAGACTTTCAGCTGGGCACCCAGCCACGTCCCAACCGTTACGGCCCTGCCGACAGCAACCCCAACCCCGAGCTCAACATCTGCTCCTTCCACAACCCCGAGTTCGACTGGCGACATAACCCAGCAAAGCCATACCATGACTGCCGCTCCAACTCAGACAGTCATCATCACAGCATCTCCATCCCCACCACCACCGGATCCAGCTACCGGTCTCGGCGCCGGTGCCAAAGCAGGCATTGGCGTAGGAAGTGCTGCGGTGGGACTCGCCATCCTCGCCGCACTCCTATATTTCTTCATTCTCCTCCCACGGCGACGAAAGCAAAGACTACAGGACACCCAGGAAGCAGCCCCGTTTGCAGATACGCAGTCACCCAAAGACGACGTCAAGTACCAGCCAGTGAGCCCCGAGACACCAGGGACATTCGCCTCGACGATGACACCAAGCGAGTTGGACACCAGCGCAGCGCGACCCTGGTCGATCAGGTCGGAGCTTCCGAATGATTCGCCAAGTATGGGCACGGTGTTCGAGGCAGAGAGTCGAAACGCATCACCAGTCGTGGGACATCCAACGGGACTGGGAGTACATCAGTCACCGTCGCCACTGGTGGGACATTCTGGAGCTGGGCGTAATGGAGCGGCACAGGGTGGAGGACATGCTGGGTTGGGGCAGGGTCAACCGGTTGGGACTTGGGCGGAGTTGCAGGGTTGAAGAGAGGTGCCAGCTAGCTTGAGCATGGTGGTGGGAACTAGAGGTTTCATGGTTGGTAGCCGCATCAAATACCTGCTATGTATTTCGCGAAACTGTGAAGACATACCAAGACTCGGGATATCTCGTGGTTAACTTGACTAGCAATAAAATCGACGAGAGGTGGCCGGTCACCAACGAAGGTAGGTTGGGTGGGCGGTGGGGCCACACAGTGACCAAAGAATATAAGTACGCCAAAGCTAAATCCAGCACGATTGAATCTCTGTTCGTATAGTGGTTAGTATGTGAGCTTGTCATCTTCGACATCGCTCGAGACCGGGGTTCAATTCCCCGACAGAGAGATTTTATTTTGTCTCATTTATCATCGCCCTTCCAAGGGCGATGTCTTGTTTTGCTTCCTACTGTATATATAGACTCATAGTCCACACCAGTGTCTTTTCGGATGTGGAACATCGTGGCTCCGAGATTGGATTGGACCGCTCAAAGCACTCGTATACCTAGCAGCGGACGCAATGGAACTTATGACTCCAGAGAGGTTGTGGGCTGGGCTGAAACTGTCGTCTGCGGAAGCCAGTCATCCATAGACCGTGTACGCTAGTGCGTCTTCTTCGTTCCGGGCAAATTTACTTCACTTCACTCGAGTGGCTCCGCTGCACGCATGGACAGTTCACCACATCCAACACTACGCTCGTAAGCGGACATTCTCGCTGAAGCGCCAGCAGACGTGGACATTGGTCTTGAGTTGTTCACAAGAACAGCAGCGAGATAGTCTTGGAATATACCGTTGAAAGAGATTCCCGAGGTCTCTTGCAGTCAGCACAAGTACGTGCTCTTCAGCAGCGAGTGTGGTGGTTGCATCCATTCAGACCTCCAGTGACGTTTAGGGTAGGCGAAGTTCAAGATGACTGGTTCTATGCTTATTCAAACACATGAATTACCCTCATGTTTCAAATGACGAGGACTTAGAACATAATTGCCGGGCGGATGGTCTAGGGGTATGATTTCTCTTTCGCATCCAATGTGCTCTTAGAGAAGGTCCGGGGTTCAATTCCCCGTTCGTCCAGTCAATTTTGCTGCTTTTCTCATCGTTTACTTCCCCTTCATCGTGTCTCTCCACTCCTTTTTGACCTCCTCTAACAAACCTCTCTGAGTCAAAACAACCAACGCAGTACCCGCCAACCCCTTGCCAACCCTCATCGCCCGATCAAATGCTTCTCTCGTCCCAGCACTCTTCGCAAACTCCGGATTATGCGGACCCGTGCCTAGCGGACCAGGCGGGATAGCAAAGCCAGCACTCAGACTCGGCATGGCATAGCTGATGTCCCCCTGATCCGTACTCGCCCCCGTCCTACCGATAATCGCGTCTTTATCCTGATCCTCCTCTATAGGCGGGTCCGGATCAAGACTGTTGAAATACCGTGTATAACTCCTCCCCAGAGCACGGTTGGGCACATGATCCGCGTACGATTCCTCCTGAGACATCTCCAACTTGGCTCCCGTGGCCAACGCACCTGCCTCGAAACACGCATCGACTTTCTTCCTCAGCTCCTTTAGTCGAGCCTGTGTGTTTGCTCGCACCCCAAACTTACCACTAGCTCTGGCGTGGATGATGTTGGTTGCCGTTCCGCCCTCCGTGATATACCCCTGGATGATGTCTCCAGGCATGGTCTGCTGACGCAACACACTAAGCGCGTTATATGCTGTTATCAAGGCATCGAGGGCGTTGATTCCCATCCACGGTGCAGCGGCGGCGTGGGCTTCACGTCCGTGGTAGACTACTTTGAAGAGAGTGATGGCCGAGGTGGACATCAGCGCGCAGTTGGTGGCAAGTCCCGGGTGCGAGATGAGGTTGATGTCGCACTTGTAGTCACGGTAAGCACCCGCTTTGAGGAGGGCAATCTTGCCACCTCCCCCTTCCTCTGCCGGAGTACCGAAGACCACGATACGGCCCGGAAGGGAGTGAGAGTGCATGACAGAGGCGGCAGCGAGGGCACCAGAGATGGAGGCGGAGGCGATGAGGTTGTGTCCACATGCGTGTCCAATGCCGGGGAGGGCGTCTCATGCTGGTCAGTAAGAATGCTGAAGCGAGGGTATGAAGATGGACTTACCCATTTCGACGTTGAATGATATATTGGGACCCTTCTTGCCGGAGTCGAAGACGGCTACCCACGCTGTCTCCATGCCATAGGCGGACCTGATGACTTTCCAGCCGGGTTGCCGTTCCATGAAGTCCGTGCATGTCTTGTGTGCGAGTTTCTCCTTATATCCCAACTCTGGGTTATCGTGGATTGTCTTGTTTACAGGCCATAGCGAATCCGCGATATCATCTACGAACTTGCTGATCTCGTCGAGATATGGTGGTGCATCCGCAGCTTGCACATCAGCGTGCTCCACCACGACGAAACCATCTACTTCGTGCTCCATAACTAGTCAGCGGTTTGATGTCTGAAGGAAAGAAGAGACATGTCGTTAATCGTGTCCGTATTGTTGACCCGACGGCACTTATCATCCTGATGACGCCTTTCTGCGCGGGGGACCTGCCAAGCAGGGGTTCGTTCTCCGCATTTGCTCCGCTGTTTGACATCTCGCCGGGATATCGAAGCCGAAGGATTAAAGGTAACATTTGAGGAAGAAACAAATGAGAACTCTACATCTCCGCTGGGGGTTCGATTTGGAAAAGGTATTGTATTTGTCCTGACCGCCATGGCGGATTCCCGGTCATGGTAGTATAGCCAAGTCTCTACCATTGGAATATGTCAACGACACGCGGGTGAACGCTGCACAAATTGGGAAACCGACCTTCGCATTTTATACCAGGATCCTCGAATGATTCATCTGGACATACGAGATATGCTACTGGTAGGAGTCCGCTCTTTGTGAGCTCAACTTGGACTCGATAGCACGCTTGGTGGACGACGGCCACTTCAGGAGAGAGCAGCATATGGGGATCTTGCGTCTTTCAACCTTCTCTCAGGTCTTCACTGCTCTTATATGCACTACAGCCAGTGACGCTACCGTATCTCTCAAGTTCTTCAGGCTCGCCGTCACATCTTACCGAGGTTTCTAGCCGCTAAAGCTGCTACGTCGCCAACATGCGGCTCCAGAGCCATCTTCCCTACCTGTCGGTTATCCAGGTATCAATGGCAGCTCTGCGAGGCAATTGGAGGTAGTTCGCTGGAAGGTCCATGGAAGCATACCGTTCAGTTTGAACTTGACAATCCGCTCCTCAAGTTTGGTCAGTATGGACATCCCAGACCTGATGCTCTTAGCGTGGACCTCATGAAGGCCTTCAAGAACGCTTTACTTGCGGCTGGGCCTTTATACTACTGGCTCTAAGATCAAGTGACTAATGCAGAGGTAAGGACTCTTTTGGTGTGAGCTTAGGAGCTATGCATATGTTCTGCCGTGCTTATATGGTTACAACATCCAGATTTACGAGTCATTATAGGGGATTAGCCCTCTCTTAGGCCTGGGCAGCAGCGTCGACAATGCCAGCTAGCACTGCCAGATCATGTACCGGGGCACTGGGACTACTCAAGTTTCTCCTTACGGTCGTGATGGCCGTAATATGGCACGTACCAGAAGCCTCACAGAAGCCTGATGATCTTCGCCAGTTCCTGGACAGTGCTATTCTCGCCTTAAGGTGGACATGTCGATGGATGTAGTGCAAGATCCTGGGTCGTATGGGCAGACGGTGGTTGGTCTTTCGGTAAGGGCTCAGATTCTTTGACCAGTATCGTTGTTGCTTACGGAGACCCTTTCACCAAACAGCTTGTGAGTGCTCGGTCTATAGCTCATACAACATGCCTCAGCTTTGAGATCTAACGGCATGTTCATATACTCTATCCCATACTCTATTTCCTTTGTTAGCACCTCACTTATATTGTTCGGGACAATTTCTCCCAAGCCCTGACATAGGGTGCTTTGACCCCTACACTGGAGAATACAGAGGTGATTCAACGGCCTACTCTCGCCATCCCTTGAGTTTGTAAGTTAGGACCGGTGATGTGAGCCAACAATAGCTGTAAGCGAGGCACGTGGGCGAGTCCCAGCCTTGAATCAGCTATCTTTGAGATGGATTCACGCCTTAGTCTCCCTGTTCCGCGTGGACACGAAGCTGAAGCCGGCCTCGAATCATCTCATTGTAGGCTCGAGTGACCAGATGACAGTGAATCAAAGGCGACGAGCTTAGGTATTCTCCCTATATAATTGCCTTTCCGATCTCAGCCATCTGTTCTACTCTCCCTCTCAACGTTGCCATCGAACCTTACTCTTGATACCACTCCAACCTCAACATCCGGACTACCCTTTGCAGTTAACTTATCAGCAAGAGCAGCGTCCAAAGTCTGTTGCGTTATTCCAAACGGCTGTTCTTTACCAAACAGTCACCATGTTCTTGTCAGCTCTTTTCACTCTGAGCACCGCCATCCTAGGCGCCACTGCCTATCAGATCTCGGGAAATCCTCACGACAGCTACTCATCCTCCGTCGGCGTGCTCGGCTGCCATATCGACACCAACCGAGTCGCCTACTTCCCCCAGGCCGTCGACTGCAACAACATCTGCGTCCGGGTCTCCGCCAACGGCCGCTCAGTCAACCTCCTCCGCATCGACCAGTCCGGCGGAGCCTACGACATGTCCTACGACGCCTGGAACTACCTCGTCACCGGACAGTCTGCCACAGCCCACCCAGTTGCTGGCGGTGGCGTCACGATGGACGTTCAAGACGTCGACGTCTCGGAGTGTTTTGGCCTCCTTCATACCGCGGGGAGCAAGTTACCCCTGTCGGCGTCCAACTCCATGAACTACCTCTCGAACTGCATCTCTCAGAACAGTTGGGTCGGGAAGAACACGGTGCTGTACAACATCCAGGATGCTCAGTGCCGGTATGGCATTGATGAGACCTGTGGCATCCCCAACTTCGCGGCCGGTATCAACCAGGCTACTTGTCCTCACCAGCTCGGTGTGGCTACGCCTCTTCACTCGCCTCCCGTCTGCGATATCAAGTATCCCACGGGGCAGACTGTGTGTGTAAATGCTTAAGAGGCCGGCTCAAGAAGGTTTGCAGCAATGGAGAGGGGTTAGCGTAGCGGATGGAAATCAAGGGATGGGAGGCTGTGATGGTTCAGAAGAGCGAGGGGGAAAGGGGGTCGAAGGGTCGAACATGGCCATGAAGGTTCAGAGAGGTTATTGAGCATATCTAGCGAGTTGCCACCGAAGATACAAGCCATCTCATCACATGTTGTCCCTCTTGCAGCTGGCCGTGTGCCTAAAAATAGTTATCATGCGTGCTTTCCACTATGACTAACAATGTGAGCTGGACCCCTGACTGGGCAGACAATGGCAATACACGGAAAAGGAAAAAAAACGTAACTCGGCTGCCGAAGGAGTCTGCCAAGGGCACAGGCTTGGTTATGCGGAGAAGGGTGGTCGCCGGAGAAACTGGTCTCATTAGAGTGAACAACTCTGTTCGATACGGCGCCCGGGTCTCCATGGGACTAGGTGCGGCATGAGGGTTTGAGTGCGTTACCCGTACACCGAGTTTGTCGATGACGATGGCCACAAGGCAGCTGCAAGACCACGTCCAGTCTTAATGTCATAGATGATGCAGAGACTTTGGACGGACACAAAAAGGAGGCAGCAACACGAAAGACGCGGATGACGGCGCGCAAGGGGCAAGACGAACAGCCCTTGAAGAGAAAAGCACTCTATTAAATCGAACTACTAGACAAGAAGTATCACCACCGGTACACCATCAAAAAATATGAGCAAAACCAGATCATCTATACGCATTCATTGTATGTACTTGCCAGGCAACGCGGCTGTGTCTAACAAAACATCATCGCATCCTAACCCTGTATTATGTCCCGAGATTTCCCCCTTCCTAGATCGCATTGGCCAATGAAAGAAGTGAAATTAAGTGCATCCGACGGCGCCGAAACGCCCGCCAGATATTAAACCACGGTACTTTGTGTGTAGACCCTATCAAACACTTGGGCAGCCTTCAGAGTCGCCTCAGAGGACTACCCGAGTATTTGCTCCGTTTGCAGCCTTTGTAGATTGTCGTTGTTGTGCTCATCGCTTAGAAAGCCATGAGGAGGGCAGCGAGGAGACCACCGCCAACAGCGAAGGTCTTGTCGAGGACCACAGCGGCGTTGGTGGCGGTGGCAGAGGCGGAGCCGGTGGAGGAGGCGTTGGCACCGCTGGTCTCGGCGGTGGCGGAGGCAGTGGAGGTCTTGGAAGACACGGTCTTCATGGTGGTGGTGGAGCCAGCGGAGTCGGTGGTGGTAACAGAGCCAGTGACAGCAGTGGTGATGACAGTAGCGCTGGCAGTGGTGCTGGAAGACTCGGTGGAAGACTCGGTGGAGGTGCTGCTGGCGCTGCTGCTGGAGCTGCTGGAGCTCTCCTCAGCAGCCTTGGTGATCTCGAAGGTCTGGGACTGGGCGAGGATGCCGGTGTTCTGGGGGTCGTTGGAGATGAAGTTGAACTTGTAGCTGCTGCCAGCGGGAGCGGCGGCAAAGTTGGACAGGGTGTACTTGTTGTCCGAAGTCTTGACCTCCTTGTTGATGATGTAGGGCGAGTCAACGTTGTTTTGGTCGATCAGCTCGAGGGTGAAGGTAGAGGGATCGGTGTTGACCGAGGTCCAGGTGATGGTGACATCCTTGGAGAAGTCAACCTTCTCGTTCTTGGTCGGGCTAGTGACCAGGATGGCTGTAAAAATGAGCTTGTTAGTTTCGTGTTAAGCGTCGCCGGGTTCGAGCCAGTCTCAGGTGCATGCGGGATCCCGATTCCAAGGCGCTGAGTAAAGCGCCCAGTCATTCCTAAGGGTTGCCTGCATGGCTTCGGACAGATCGTGCTCCCTGCAAGATGATTAGACTTACCGGAGACAGAGGCCGCAAGGGCAGCGAAGCTGATGAGAGTCTTGGCAAGCATCTTGAAGACGTGTGTGGGTGGTTGCGTTATGTGGATTAACGAATGTACAGACTCGACAAGTCAAAGATAGAGGGATGAAGACGGGAAGAAGCTGGTGACACGAGAGGCAGCAGGCTTAAAAGACAACGAGAGTAATGGATCACGAAGATTCCGAATTTGCTGACACGAACTCTGCTTTGAAAAATAGGTCCGGGATGAAAGAGGGAATCAGAATACGCAGGCGGAGACAGCGAGAGGTTAAGCACCCGCAATTGGGGTGCCAAGAGGCTCTGGCAGCCCAGTTTTCCCCTTTTCCAAGCCGCTAATTCCACCATTTTGGGGTGGTGCATCCACTGGGTCGTTCCTGCTTCACACCACCAAGATGCAGTTTTTCCAGCAGATTTGGGACGGGATGCCCCTGTTGATCGATACCAGACCCGCAATTCCATCCACAACACGGCTAGCGAGGCCACTCACATGGCTCGCTCATGGCTGCATCGTATTGCAATTTCCCGCAATTTTCCCCCCTCAGGCTCCAATACGAAGCCATCAGCCCTGCCCGGTTTTACCGAACAAAAGCCCTTGGTCCAGGGCGATGAGCCCCAATGGCAGTCTCTGACCGAAAGACTCTTCTCTGCTCTCAAGGATGTTGCGTCATAGCAGACTGGAGGGCATGATGCCGTGTGCCTGGTGAGACAACACGATGCGTGAAACGTGACAGAAGGATTCGAAGCGAACAGCCTGAGCCAGGGGATGGATCTTGAAGGGGAGGCAAGGGAGGCGGACGCTACTGCAGGTACGATGCGGTATCACGTGAAGCACAGGCCAGCTTGTTCATGCAGTATCTCACGCGTCCGACACCACGTTCTCTACTCGTCAAGATTCATCGGCATCGATCACATCAAGATTCGGCTGCAAAATGCAGGAGAATACGCTGAAAAAGCGTACCTACTGGTCTGTTACCGTTTGTCAAAAATGTTGGCAAAAGCACAGCCTTTCCGGATACGACCCCCATTGGCTCTTGTTGCAGCCTTTATTCAGTCCCTGCGAAACTGCTTTCATGCAGCTCCCTGCTCTGAAAATACCGGCGCGGACACGGCAGTTGGGGGGTCGGAACTGGCATAGCCGCACGGTGATCCTCATCGATCAAAACAAGCCAAGAAAAACAACACGAAAAGGAGTCATTCAGTATCTTACGGCTCGATTCGGCTCATCGCTTGAGCATGTGACGAGAACACATGAACGTTACTTGTATGACTGAAATGTGAGCCTTGTTGATCATGATTCACTTTATATACGACGATCACTGTTTACTGCGTACTTGGAACAACTTGTCAGCAACATCGAGATGGACAAAACGCGTGCTGACCAGTTTCGGAATACATAGTACGTAGTATTGTTGATCCACACAGAGCTGCCATACTTGTCTGACATGATGTTCTCTTGCCATCTGACTGAACGAGGCATGGTTACCTTATGGAGTAATACCATGGCAGAAGACTGCAAGTTGTCCGCGATTCTACTTTACAGACGACGTTCAAGCGGAAACCGAAGCTGTATCAGTACTCGGCACAGGTGCTATTATCCTTGTCTCGTAGAAGAGCCTTTGGAAGTTTGCACGTCTAAGAAATGGTGACGTCGAGCGCCAGCTCTACGGTTGCTGGTAGCCGCTCCATTCCAGCGTCATTATTCCACACCACACTCCGCGTCTTCGTCGGGACAAGTCAGCCTCGGAGCGGGAGTACAGCAGCAGGACCGTGTATGGACCATATTAACACATCATGAGGCCAGGTCGATGATTTGTACCACCGTCAAACCCAAGTTCGCCAATGTGGCATGAGGTTGCCTTTTTCATTCCCTACTATCTACGTGAAGCCTCCAACCTGTCCCCTCCCAATGGCCCTCCATGATCTCAACCCCAGCCTAGATATCCGTCCCGGTTACCCCTGGTTGCTCTGATTTGGCCGCTTTTGGTTCGCTTCTTGATCGAGAACTACTGCCGGACTTTAGACACAAATGCCACCACAATCGGCTCCTCCCTTCTTCGGGTCGCAGTCGTCGCGTGGATCATCAACACACAGTCTTCCGTCCGGCTTGCCCTTTCCATCCTTACACACCAAGCCCGCGATGCCTCCGCAAAAGGTTGGCTTGACGCAGATTCCGGACTGATCGCAGGCCAAGCCGCAACCCTGGGAGTAGGGGTCGTCGATGCATATCTGCCCACGCGGACAGACCTTTGGCTTGACGCGGTGTCCGCCGCAGGGCTGATATGTCGGTCTTGGCCGAAGGGACGTTGAGATTACGGTGGAAGACGTTGTGGTTACGGTGGACAAGGTCGTGGTGTCTGTGGACAACGTCGTGGTGCCCGTGGGTATACCCCAGCTGACACATGTCGTCGTGCCGCCGGGTGCATCCGACGACGTCAGCGTAGGAGTATTCGTTGTCGCTGCCGCTACTACTGAGCTAGCGAGCACGGCAAAGGCCGCAGATGAGAGAAGGCCAGGGACAAGCATTGCAATCATGTAGGACTCTCCTGTATATCGGTAATCACCCAACCTTTTGCCGTGTCAGACCAGGAGCGCAATCTGGCTGGTTTATATGCTCGTGGAGGCACGGTCATGCCGTCCAACGTGAGCATGGGTATACGTATTACGCTCTGCCCTCCGCGGCTGAACTAGGGCCTTTCTGAGGGAACCAGAAATTTAGGATCCCTCCTAAGCAGAGGTTTTCTCAAAATAGGATGCTCGATATTGCGCCAAGGTGCGCCACGTTGCTTTCGTCTGGCAAAATCCGGGGTAAAACCCAACGGTCCGCCACTTTATCGTCCAACTGGCATGATACACCATCCTTCTCTTTCGGTGGCTTCGTATTGATTTGCTTCCGATGCAAGGCTTCGGAGTCGAAGACCAAATAGCACAAGCGTGGTCTGTAACGGAGCACAGCATTTGCTACCGAGGCTGTGTTTGGCCTTACCACAGTGCGTCTGGAAGGGGACAGAAACTCGGCCATGGATTGCACCCATCGGGAAGCTCACGATCAAGCCCAGCAGCTCTAAAGTATTGTTCACAGAGTACGTCCATGATATGGTGAAAAGACCTGCTGGCTAATCTGGATGAGCGCGGTTCGGGTCATCGTCCTAAAGTGAACTTCTCGGCTGCAGATACCCCGACCGATCTACTCTGGGGTCATGCACCCCGGATTTCTCACGCCCTGAGTGGTGGGCAATTCTCACGATTTTACGCCATTGCGAGAATTTGAAGATTAGATGCGGGCAACCTTCCCCGACGGCCGCTGGTTTTAGACCACCGAAGAGGTGCGGCGACTACTATAAGAGCGCCTAATGCCAAGATGTGCCCTAAGATAGCTGCCCTCACGGCTTGACACATGCAGTACTGCACCATGAGACTCTTCACCACTATTGCTTTTCTTGGCACCGCGTTGGCAGCTTCGTGTAGGAATCACACGTTATGGCTCTGCGGCGACAGCACAATGGCACCGGGTGGCGGCCATAACGGGACCGAGGGCTGGGGACAGTACCTGCATTACTCGTTCGACTCCCATATTCGGGTCAACAATTCGGCCTACGCCGGTCGAAGTGCTAGAACGTTTACCAGGGAGGGGAGGTTTGACCGGATCTACGAACAGGCTACTGCCGGTGACTGGGTGGTCATCCAGTTTGGACACAACGATGGTATCCAGACGCTTATACAACCATTGTTTTGAGGGGGGGCGATACTGACAGTGGACTTTCACAGCCGGTATACCCGCCAACGACACCAAGTATCGTACAGACTGTCCAGGCATGGGCTCTGAGACTTGCCCGGTGACCTACAAGTGAGTTGTCGGCTCAAGTCTCTTGCAACGACCCTCACTAACTGAGGACCACAGCAACCAAACAGAGATAGTCCAGACCTATGTAACCTACCTTCGCAACGCAACATCTCACTTCCTCTCCCTCGGTGCCAGGGTGATTCTCACCTCGCCGACACCCACCAACCCCTTTACCTCCTCTGGCGTCTTCTCCTGGAAGCCTACAATCTACGCTTACTATTCGTGGTACATTGCCTCGTCTCTCGGTGGCCCAGCCAAGGGAGTGTACTATGTCGACCACAGCGACTATGCAGCGCAGGCTGTACGCCTGCTTGGCGCCGAGAGTGCGAACAAGAACTACCCGATGGACAACACTCACCTCTCGCCGCACTATGCGGATCTCTTCGCACAAGCTTTTGTCTTGGGTTTGAAATGCGGGACTGCACCGCTACAGGGAGCTGTAGTGAATGCTACGGCGAGGATCGAGGGAGATGTGCTGGGTACTTGTTTGAGGGTGAACGAGACGCTGCCAGTTTAGGGTAGTGAAGCAGACGTGATTCCTCGGGCTTTTGTGTGTCACTGATTTGTCGATTGTCCATATCACAATGGTATTCATCCTCAAAGACAGCAACTTAGTTTGTATGTGAATAAAGT
The DNA here is from genome assembly GCA_003635345.1 of Coniochaeta pulveracea. Classification (NCBI taxonomy): domain Eukaryota; kingdom Fungi; phylum Ascomycota; class Sordariomycetes; order Coniochaetales; family Coniochaetaceae; genus Coniochaeta; species Coniochaeta pulveracea. Next base: position 342,651 of record QVQW01000002.1, on the reverse strand, counting down.
GCTAGTGGCTGCACGGTGAAAGAGCTCTATGAGGCTCTCATTCACAAAGAGGCTACTGCTGAATCAGATCCCATGCTTCCCAACTACATAAAGCCATCAGCTGCCCTCTATTGTGCGCAAGGGCATTCAAACCGTGGCAGACTCAACTTGCAGCATCCCACAGACCTAGCGACATCACCCTCTGGAAACACCAACACAGACCTCAAGATCCTCACCATACAACAAGACTTCATCAACAGCCACGATGGGGTCCTTCCACCGGCTCGTAGACCGGACCAAATTTGCCCTCGACTCCACCTCCCACTTGATGCATCCTGACTTTGAGCGGATCATGGAGGATGACTATCCGTTTGACATGCACGTCAAGTTCGTTGGTCCCTTCTACGACACTGGCTTAGCCCGCAACCCTTCCTTCTCCTCGAATTTTAATACTTTCCTGAAGATTAACGCTCAGCCCGGCCGGCCCAAGGAGTTCGGTCTATTCTTCCTTGACAATGTGCAAAACACCGCATGTTTTATCCTACGGCTTCTCACTGACGAGGTTGGCCTCACGCCAGAGATAATCAAGGAGGCCGAGTTGGACCCCTTGGTCGTGGACTGGGGTAACCGCATTTGCCGCGAGACATCGATCGCCGAGGAGGAGGGCTATCAAATGGCCAACCCGAAGAATGGGAAGACGGGGCTTTGGCCAGCTAGGATTCTGCAGAAGCGGCAAGGAGACGAGATGGAAGCACGGTTGTGTGTACGGATGGTCGCGCTGGTGATTAGGAGTTTGCAGAGATTTGCTCTACGGGCCAGGACGGGGAAGACGACGGCACGGTTTAGGATCCTCCCTTATGAGCTGGAGCTGGATGTTTTGCAGTGGGCGAGGGCTTGGTCACAGTGGTCTCTACCAAGAAGTCGGAAGTCGCCTTCCAGAGATAGTTTGGTCGACTTGGGTGTACTGTTAATGGACGGGTAGACCATACCATCAGAGATAATCAGTAATATGTGGTTATGGAATCCTAGACCTATGTATTACCAGTTTTATCTGTGAGGTGTCTTATAGGTTGACTGCCCTAGAAGACACCTCACTGCTACCTTCTCGTTTCTTCCACCATTTGGCGTCTATCTTTCTTTCTAAAAGCCTATCGAAGGCTCTATATCTCCTCTTGTAGGAGAATTTTGCGTTCACTTTAATAGCAACGTTACGTGATAATAAGATTGACTATTATGTAGTCCCCTGTGAGAGATTCCGGGCTTATAACCACATGAAAAGTGAAAGGTAGAGATAATAGGTTCTCCAGTGATCTTATCTAAGCTAACTAAGCTATATAAACATAGGATATCTCATGTAAATAAGAGATACGGAGCCTTCTATAGGGCTCTAGTAAGAAAGACAAAGGCAGAGGTAGGAGGCCGAGGCAGGAGTTAGAGGCAGTAGGCAGGTCCACGAGGCAGGTCCACGAGGCAAGAGATAGAGGTAGGAGGCAGAGGCAGGAGGTAGGTCCTTCCTCGTGTTACTGTGTCAGATGCAGCCAATCCAGGTAGATTACCCGTTAACCTTAAAGAAGCAGCCGCTTGAACCTGTAGGCCTCGTTTGCCTTATCAAATGAGTGGTCATAAACTGGTTGCTTGGGAATCATGATATTTGCATGGTAAGTAGGGACCGCCAAGCTCAGAACCACGGAATGGAAGTGATGTTCTCCCAAAGTCGTACATTCCGATGAGCTGTTCAGCTGGCTTCGGTTAGCGGAGGTGCATATGCAAGGCGTTCAATATCCTGGAGGTGTGGGTTACACTGACCGAAGTACGGCGGACCATAGCACGGAGAAGGAACGAAAGACGTTGGTCTGGAATTTTGACTGCCGGGGTCTAGCAATGTGATGAGAAATTTGGAAGGCACGCCTCAATCCAGCTGCATTTGGAGCAGACTGGGAAGGAAGCAATTGGTCTTGGACATGTAACTGGATTCTAGCTGGATCAACCACCTTTCGTCTGTCTTCCCCCAGCTGTAACCTTGGTGTTTTTTTTTTTTGGACGAGTCTAAGCCAACTATTGGCAACGAACAGTGTCAAAAAGAGTGCTTAGCAATGGCCCCCATCAGTATCAACGGCTTCTACCATGAATCTCTATCTCATATCCCCCACCCAGAAGACGAAGATCCCGACTTTGACACGGACTATATCTTGGTGGAATGCCAGCGCCATATAACAACATCAGACATCACTGCTTTGGAAGCTACCGGAGCAAAGATCTTGACAAGGCAGGGGAATGACAATACCTATCTTTGTCGGTATACCGATCCAGTCAGGGATGGTCTCCGAAATGTTGAGGCATTGCCCTTTGTGAAGGCGGCAAGAGTGTACCATGAGAGCTTGGTAGTCAGTCCTGATGTGAGCGACTCGTTGGTGAGCGGAGATGGCAGACAGGACCATGCTATGGAGGATGTCGAGCTGGAGATCCATCTACATTCGTGCGAGAGGACAGGAGCGGACGTTTTCCGGGAGATTAGAGAGGGCATTGATCCCGAAGTCAAGATGGTTATGTCCGGCGACACATTTGTCCGGGTGAAGACGAGGCCCTGTGAGTATCTTATGTATTGTGGCCAACAGTATGAATACTTCAACTGATTTGAACCAGACGAAAAGAACATCCGCGCCATGGCTGCGATCGACGATGTTTGCCTGATCCGCCTTCCGCCGGTGCTTGCTTGTGCAACGTATATCGCCACGCAGGCAATGACCTGGCCCCTAAGCGACACCTGGAAGAAGGACGACGGCTCGGCACAGAGCTTTCGAGGTCTCGGTGAGGTGATAGGTGTAATCGACACGGGCTTTGCAGACGGCACGCTCACGGGCCACCCCGCGTTCCAGAATCGTGTAATCAAGGTCGACTGGGCCGACCCGAGCTTGCAAGACCCGACTAAGCCGGCAGCACTGCCGGCAGATACATACGGTCACGGCACAGCAGTAGCGGCTTGCGCACTCGGCGGCTCCCAGCAGACTTTCCTCCCCAATGCAGTCGTATCACCGCCTCAAGAACGGTGCAAGGCTATCGTAGGACCGGCACCAGAGGCCAGGCTCTATGCTGTCCGGGTCAGCAATTCTGAGGACAAGGTGATTTTCAACAGGGATACCATCTTCAAGACGGAGTATGAAAAAGATAAGATCCCCAGAATCTGGAACGTTTCCATGTGTGACGCTTATACGGACAAGTTGAATCCCAAAATCACCGGCTACGGCCAGGAAGCAAACCAGATGGACGCGGCGGCCAACCTGGACTTGGAGCAGATCATCGTCCAGAGTGCCGGCAATGAAGGTCTGACTTGGCCTAAATCCCCTGCCGGCAAATCCGTGTTCCGCCAGATCACGAATATGGCATCGGCCAAGAACGTCATCACCGTGGGCGCCACCGCCAACAACCGCTGGCAGTCGCTTGTCGACAAGAAGTTCTCCACGTTACTTGACCCTTCCAAGACGACCCGGGTCAAAGCCGGGCTGGATTCAGCGTTCGTCGATGGTTGGGGGGAAGCCAACCTTGCCATCAACCCAGAAACAGGGCATAAATTCACGTGGGATCAGGTGGCTATCCACTATGGGTGTATCACCAAGATCGCCTCCGAGAGCAGCAAAGGACCTACCCAGGAGGGTCGGATCAAACCCGACCTTGTTTGTCCTGGGTATGGTATGCTGACGGCGCGTTCGCCTGTGGAAAAGCCAGCCGAGAAGTTCAACGCCTGTCCCTTCCCCGAGTATAGGTTCGCCTCGGGGACCTCCTTTGCCGCACCGAGTATGTATATTTCTTCCAGAGAGTAACTTTTATGCAGTCTTCAAGAGAATAGCATGTATTCTTCCAGAGAATAACGGGTATTCTTCCAGAGGATAGCTTGTATTCTTCCAGGGAATAAGTGGTATTCTTCCAGGGAATAAGTGGTATTCTTCCAGAGAATAACGTGTATTCTTCAGGCTCCGTCTCAGACTATAGCTACTATACTAATTCAGCCGATAGTGGTTGCCGGTCTCGCCGCCGCCCTACGCCAGGCCCTCCGTGAGGAACAAAAGCTCAATGCACCCAAGGCAGCGACCATCAAAGCCCTCCTGATCAACGGAGCCAAGGACCTGGGTGGTTCAGCCTACCCGAAGGCACACACCAACTTCGACTGGCAGTATCCGGAGCTCATTCGGAAGCCCAGCTGGTTTACGACCACGATGCCGCCAGCCCCGAACGCAGCACAGGGGTTTGGTCTGCCTGATCTAGATCGTTCGCTGGAGCATCTGACGGAGATGGGTGACTATCATGAGCTTGTGATATCGAACAGCACGCCTGCGTTGAAGTTGACAGGACCTCTTGCTCTACCAGATCTATCAAAGGACGACCCTCAGGCGGTTAATGACCTCATGCTGCGGATTACCCTGGTGTGGAGTGATCCCCATGGCGTACTGATGGTCAACAAGTTGAAGCTGGGACTGATGTACAACGATAAGAACGGGACGGCTCTGACCAAGGATCCTGATCCTGTGAATGCTATGTGGTGAGTCTTTTTCTTATTATCTATGTCCTCGGGGAATGTGCGGCCGTTGGGGATGACGGCCGTGGCTTCCACGATGGTCAAGGCGGCGACTGGAGGGGGAAGGCGCCGTAGTGGACGAGATGCCAGTCGGTGAGGTGGCCGTCGTCGGCGGAGAAGGTCCACATGGGTACCACTACGAACAGAACATTTCACTGATCACTAGGATGGATATTCAGGTGGGAACGCGTTGATCAGGACCTGCCCACGCCAGAACAGCACCCCAATGTTCAACGCATCACGCTCAACAAGCCGTACGACTTCAAAGATCACCACTTTACTGTTGAAGTGGCACCCGGAACCACAATTTTGCCCTTCAACTACAACGGGCGGGATGTTAGGACGGATCAGCCAGTATCAGTAGCGTGGGCGTTGTATACGCAAGGCACGTAGAGACTAGGGTACATTTGGATATAATCTGCAATTTGGATGTCATTTGATCAAGGATTTATCATCTAATGCTATTCTTTCGCCTGGTCGCCTGCACTGTGTACACGTGGCCGAGTCCTTGTTTGGTGATGGAATCTCAGCCCTATATGTTCACCAGTTTCTTTCATCTATAAGGTACTCCAACTTATAAGGCATCTCACCGCTAACTTTCTCTTTAAGGCTATTATAAGATTCCTTACTACTACCTTCTCTTTTCTTCCACCGTTTGGAGTCCTATCTTTATCTCCTACCTCTACCTCCTACTACTCTTCTTACCTTATTTCCTACCTTATCTCTTACTTTATCTCTTACCTCTTCTTCTATCTTACTTCTTACCTTACCTTTTACTTCTCCTCTTATCTCTCCTCCTACCTCTCCTCCTACTTCACCTTTTACCTTACTTCTTACTTCTTACCTCTCCTTCCTTCTCCTCCTACCTCTCCTCCTATCTCTCCTCCTACCTCTCCTCCTACCTCTGTCTCCTGCCCCTGCCACCTGCCCCTGCCTCCAACCTCAACGACCTGCCTCCTACCTTTCCCGCAAAATGGTTTGTGCACGCAGCGGAGCCAACCTTGAATATGTATTATATACCTAATGTACTAAATTGGATGCCTGGCCTATGTATATCTACGTCTGTCTGTGTATATCTATGAATGTCTGTGATTATCTGTGGATGTCTGTGGATGTCTGTGAATGTCCCTGAATATCTGTGTATGCCTGTGTATGTCTGTGTATATCTGTGTATGACCCCTGCATAAACCATTTTGCGAAGTACGTGCCTCCTACCTCATCTCCTGCCCCGCTGACCTGCCTTGCGGACCTGTCGTGAGGACTGCCCTAGGCACCTCTCTTACGGATCTAGTAGAATCTTTACCTCGAACTCTTTTTCCAATCGTTCTTCACACCACTTACTACGATTCAAGCAATCCAGGCTTCAATATATTTAGACCGCCTACGTAGAATATCAAAAGTCCTGTTGATCAGTCACTGCACATGTATGACAAGGTACTACGCACGTGATATACAATCGCTCAAGAACTACCCCCCCATGACTGACTTCACGTTGCCTGCCCCTCCCCATCCGGCACCACAATCGGCGTTGCCAACTGCAAGAACCCTTCCACAAGCGTATACGGAGCCGGATCTGTCCTCAACCTGCCATCATCCTGTCCCACACTCAAACTCATAAACCTCGTCGCCTCTTCCACCGAGTAAGGCTGCAACCACTTCCACTCCCCCTTCGTCCCCGCCACCGTCATCTTAACATCCTCTTCGTCCGCTCCCTTATCCCCAGCCTGCATGCTCACGTTCAACCAACTCTCCGCGCTCGCCTCTTTCTTCTCGTCAAAGACCTTGGGCACATCTCTGGTCAAGAGTATCGGACCGAGGGAGAAGAAGGCCGTCATGTTGCGCATGGGCTCGGAGAGCGTCCAGGCGGGGAGTTGCAGGGATTTGATGGGGAGGATGCCGGAGTAGACGTGGATTGGGGCGAAGGGGTCGATGAGGAGGGTCTTGATCAGGAGTTGAGACGCGTGTGCGGAGGAGAAGGAGGCGGAGAGGGTGGGATCGTCGGGGTTGAGAAAGTAAGGGGACAGACGGGGTAGAGAGGAGGCCTCGATGAAGGTTCTGGCGTAGCCGGGAGTGTCGGGTGTGTTGTTTGGTGGAACGGGGGGTTTGGGGAAGCAGTGGAAGCCGGAGGAGTATGAGGTCGAGCCTGGAACGGTGGGAGATAGGTCCCAGTAGGAGACCAGTCCGTCAAAGGGACGGTCGCGCTGAACATGGTTAGATAGAGGACTGGGAGTGGGTAGTCAGGATGACTTACATCACCGATCTTGATCTTGAATTTGTACTGATCCATGTCTGTCTTGGCCTGACCACGCAGTGGATCCTGCTTCCCATCCTCGACAACAGGTGGCGGAGGCTTAGTCAATGTAGCTTGCGACCAGAGGGGCGGCTGTGCCAGCTCGAGACTCCAACCTGCATTTACTAGGGCGAGTGGTTTACCCACGATGGCGTTGGCTGTCGCCGCATACGGGCCGCTTGTGAAAGGCATGGACTGGATAGCCGAGTCGATGGTGTTCCACAGGGAAAGCAGGTATTGGCCTGTCACTTTCGGATCGGAAGTATCAACGAGCACCGCTACCAGGTCCTTCAGCTGCGGGGAGACAGACATGGCTGTCTTCTTCTTCCCCTGACTATCAGTAGACGATGTGTCTGGTGGTTTACCGAAGGGGACCCAATTGTCGGACTGGATAATGCCCAGCGGTCCTCCAAACCGGACCGAGGTGTAGTAGATGCCTTCAGCCGTGAAGAACTGCAAAGCCGAGTCCGCATAGTTGACCACGACCCAGCCAAAGATGGGGTTGTCCCATGGCGTACTGGGTCGCCATTGCGTAAAGGTGCTTCCGTCTGCTGCGACTTCTCGTTGGACAAAGGTCGCGTTGAGTCGTGCATCTTGGTTAATGGCGGGAGTGAGCTGAATGAAAGGACTCATTGGGTATTTGGACTTGGTTGGTGGATCAGGTGTTCCGTAGACCACGTTCAGACTTCCGTCTGGCAGTACCGTTGGTAGCAGTTGGTCTGCAACACAAGGATGGATGAATTCTGGTGGGCCATTGGCGTTCCGTAGCGTACGATGTGTGGGAGGGCAGGAGAGAGCTTGGCCAAACTTGTCTACTACTGTGATCTTGCTGATGGCGAATTGGCCGTGGGTCACGCCTTTGAAGGGCTTGCTGGTGGCTTGTGTAAAGTCCGACAACGTTCCAAAGGGCGTCTTGGCCGTCTCTCCGGAAATTAGTGTGAAGTCGTCTTCAGTCAGTAGACGAGTACCCCGAGCAGAGTCAAGAACGACAGCATCAACGGCAGCCTTCATTGGTACGGTCACGTCGCCAGCGACGCGCAGATTGGGCTTTACATGGGAGCCAGTGCCGACCAGGGTGAGCAAAGCATCCGTCAAACCTGTTAGCTGACCACTGACGAAGCGCAACTTCCCTGCCCCTGCTGCAAAGTCGTCCTTCAGCTTCTGCTCATGCACCGGATCTTTTGGATCCTTGAGCGACGCGGGGAGGTCGTCGTCCAAGGCAGTCGAGAGGACTTGCTGGATGACGGCCTTGAGCGCAAAGCTTGGCTGCGGCAGGACAAGAATCCGGCCAGAGAGCTGTCGAGCATCAGCCTGCCATTTCGCGGCATCAGGAGCTAGTGGATGTGGGTTGATGTATCGCAACTGCTCGTGGTTGCTCTCGCTTGCTCCCGTGAAGCTCGTGCCCATGTCCCAGGTCGAGTTCATGTCGCCCACGTGGTAGTAAATCCCCTCCCACTCAATAAACTGCGGACGAAATGGTTGTATGCCAGACCAATTCGTGTGTCCCAGTACACCAGAGGAGGGTTGGAACCCTCCACTGGCCTCTTTCACCACCTTACTCAAGGTTGTCTTGAGATTGGAGGCGATGGGCATTGCATTGAACAACGCATCAAGAGTGGTCTTTACCTTGGCGGCCAACTGCGCATCGTGCGGATCAACCAGCTGGGTGGCAAATCGTGTAGGCGTATTGCTGAGGAACTCGTCCGACCATCCGGCATCCAGCCCAGCAAGGCATAAGGTAGGATCAGTGCGGGAGTAGAAGGGATCAGCCGGGTGCTGCTTCACATCCAGACCACTGGCGGCTTGAGTCACATTCGTCCTCAGCTTATTCACCTGAGCCTTCAGCGCATGAGCCTCGGTCGAGAGAGCCGATGTACGACTGTGATACAGGGGGATAGATGCAGGGAGCGTGTTGCCGGGATCGGAGCAAAACTTGAAGAACTCCCCAAACATATTCCATTGTAACAGTCGTAGTTTACTTTCAGCTGCATCCAGCAGCCGCTGCTCTTCGTTGAGTTGAGCAATCCTCTGAGCCTCCGCAGGAGTTGGTGTTGCAGGTGGTGCCGCGACTGGCGCGGGGAGCGGGTTGTCCTTTCCCGATGCTCCGGGCTGTGTATCCGGGCCCGGCTTCGTACCAATCTTCTTCTTGTCGAACTGCCAGGTAGAGCCGCCAGACGTGTTCCCGAAGTTGTGGCTATAGATCAAATCCGCAGCCTTGACGCGCTCATCATAGGCATCTTCCGTGGCGTACAACAGCTCGGCCATGGAACGAATAGTAGAAGCGATGTTCCCCGTATCGTTTAGCAGGTTTTCTTCCCGGGAAGCATCCCCCGCGGCGCTGTGCGCATCCAGGAAAGTCATGATGGCATCGAGCGGCGTTGTCCCGACCGACACAGGCTCAAAGTCCGTGTCAAAGCCCTTGCTGCTCGGGTCAAATCGTGCTGCATAATCTTCCACTTCCGAGGGTGGCGCGTTGGCTGCATTATATCGCACATTGTATAAAGCTCTATGGCAGACCAAACGAGCGTCCTGGGTTCCAGTGACATCTTGGCCTACAGGTGGCTGGCAGAACATGGCGCGTAGGCGATCTGCAACCGATTTCTTGTCTCCTAGATCAGCCATGGGGTCTGTCTTGGGGGCGGCCGAGTTCATGGGATCCGTAGGTACTGCGTGCCAGCCGACAATGATGTAGTCTGCCGTTGCCGTATCAAGGAACTGTGTGTTGCCGTCCTTGACATAGCTGAAGTTATCCAACGTGGAGAAGACGTTTGGATTGTGGATTGCATAGTCGGCAAACAGCGGGTTGGACGAGTTCATAGTTGTCAGGGGCACACGGGATGCTGTTGGGTTCTCTGACCAACCCTTCAAGTTCGTTTTGTAGCCGATATACATCTCAGCTTGGCTGTCGAGAAGACCGGCATTGGAGCTGGCATCGCCATCTTGATAGGCCACGAAAGGGGTGACATCTGTCTCCAAGTCGGTACCAGCTGGTAGTTTGTCCAACGTCCACAGGCGATCCGACTCTATCACCCAGGCCGTGACGGGATCAATGGCAGCATTGACCGGGGTGAAGGCACGCAGCAGGCGTACCACCAGCCAACGGTTTGGGACTTGTTTGAACGTTGGCTGAGCCGCCCGTTGAGCGGCATCTGGGTCACTGGAGTCCACATTGGTGTTATCGGCGGCTTTGCCAGCACGGTAGGCCCTTGGTATGCTCCAGTGAAGATACACTCCGAGCCGTTTTTGGTTGAGGGCAATGGCCGCGGATGACGCCGGATCGGGGTCCGCAGCCTTCAGGAAGTCAAACGGGGCGGAATAGACGGACGACACCCGTGGGTTGCCCAGTGCGGGTGTCGTATTGTGGAGGTCAACAGCCGGCAAAATGTCATGCTGGATCACGCTGTTGGAGAGACGTAAAGACACGTAGTTTGGCTGGGTGATGGGCGCAACGAGAACATTGCCCTTGTCGACGACCGGCTTGTTCAGGATGAAGGCGTCAACCTGCACCGGCAAGCAAACGCTGTCCGCCATTGTGGGAGCTGTTGTATCGACGGGTTGACACAGCAGGATGCCATCATCACCAAAGGAAACAGATCCCAGTATATGGATAGCTAGCCGACAGCGTTGGGAGGACTCAAGAGCAACGCGGCTGGTGCCGGGGTTGCCCTGCTACCCCATGCATGCCAGCCTGGTTACGCTGGGGCCAATGTCGCATCTTGCATGTCTAGACGACGGGAAGCTTGTTCTCACCCCTTGTCTTTCGGAGACGCCTCCGCAGGGAAATGCCATACACCTGCAAGAATCAGGCGATCTAGACCGGAGCATACTTTAGCGTACGTCAAGATAACTACCGGCATGCGCGTGAAGTCTGGATGCGGTAAGAGCATCGCGTTAGCTGATAGCTGAGAATTGGTTGCAGTGCAGCAAGGGGGCTTACAGAATTTCGAGGCCACACCCCTAGGTGCGGGATTAGACAACCATCATTCCCTCTCGGTGTAAGTAATGTGACGGTTTATATTGTGCCATCTTTGAGTACATGTCCTAAGTTCGCATTTTCTGAGCCTTAAAAGACCATTTTCAAGCGTGACCGACGCAGGCCCATGCAGGTTCGTCGACCTTCAATTGTGCAGATACCAACAGCACGAGACTGAAGATGCGGAGCTTCACGATCCTCGTTGTGCCCACGCTGATCCTTCTCCTCGGCGTAGGTCGGTAATTCAATGTGTAGTGTTTTCCTCTTGTTGCCAAAGCCAACTGACATCTACGATAGTTAGCACGACGTTTTCGCTGCTCGCGGCAACGTCAAATCGATGGGCCGTTCAGAAATACTTCTTTACCCCTCCTGTCGGGTCGTACAACTCGAGTATCTATGATCATGTCACCTGCGAGGCCCATCGATCACCTTTCTACCGCTGTGGCATTCCATCTGTAGATGAGAATGGAACTTGCACCATAGAGTCCTGTCAATTCTACCCACCGCGTGGGGTTAACCGGACCAGTTGCCGCCTTCCCGTTGAAGTCGGAAGCATTCACGAGGACAACGTCACGTTGACCGGAGTCGTGGGTCAGTACGCGGAGTGCCAGCAGGGTAAGCAAAATTGTTCCTTCAAGTTGAGCAAGCAAGATCATTCTGACATTATACTCTAACCAGTCCACTTGGCTGGCAACCTGCAAATAGCAGCCTCCACCTTCACAGGGCTCGGTCTCATCCTAGCCGTACTGTTACAGTTGATCGCTTTGGTGGTGGCATTGAGGTCTCCATCCCATGGGAGACATGATGAGACCGTGGTCGTCGTTCAGGGGGCCGAATCGTCAACGACACAGATCAAACCACACCAGCACCATCACCAACCGGCTCACCACGGCCAACCAAATCCAAGCAGGCATCGTCAGCATGGCACTCGCACTCTGACACTCATTTTGATCCTGAGCCTTGTGCTCGGTGCAGTACTGCAGCTGCTTGCGCAGTTCTTCGGTGTACTGAGCCAGACTGTCCTAGCATCACCCGCGGCGACTGTGGTCAATTCGTTACCGCAGATCCCTCGCGGCATGTCAAACTTTGTGGCTACGGACTGGATGCTGGACATTGGTCTGACACGGTACGCAAGTGTGGCTTGGGCGTTCTCTTTGGCCGGTGGAGCGTTGGCTGGTTTGCTGCTTGTTCTAGGACGCCGCTCAGGTAGATCGTGATGGTAACGGGGAGGGGACACATGTGTGATCTTTCATCTTGTTCGACAGAATGATCCGGCATAGTTTGAGCGTCCGGATTTGTGAATATTTGCATCGTGTACCAGTTGCGAGATCAAGCAAAATAAATGTTAGCCGGAGAACAATTGAGCTAAAGAAGCGAGAAAGAAAGCCCAGTCACCCCAACCGCTACGGGCGGGCTATCACGTGACGCTTGTCGTACCTTCCATGCATTGACAGTCTGCACTCGTGACCTTCGCCAGCCAAACCTCTGTCAACCCCTTCTCGCGAAACCTCGCATACCGGTACATCAAACCAATCTATACACTGATCATTGGCAGCTCTCCGAACTGCTTGTCCAGCTTTGCTGCAAGCCGGTCAAGACTCTGACCCTTCAATAACCACCCGCCATTCGCGTCCAAGTCCGATGAACCAGCAGTGACCGGCCGGAAAGCCCACTCGAACACGTCGATGGCCCCCAGAGCTACCGCCATCCGTACATCATCAACCACGTCTCCTGAGGTCACAGTCTTTTGAGTCATCAAGTTTCCGAAATCGTGCCATCGCTTTTTTTGATCTTTTTCAGTCGGTTCAAGGACCATCGCGTCCAATGAACCATCATCGTACTCAACCTCCAACAACTTGGGTGGTTCTGGCACCGATTTCACATTTGACGCAGTGATGTCGAACTGGACGATTTGGCTTCTTGCCCTCGTCGGCTCTGGTGCCAGAAGCCGCACGCCCTGCACCAGCGCGATGGAAGCCGGTTGATTCCTGCCGTCTTTGATGGATTGCGGGGGTTGTTGCCCGTCCGGAATCTGCAGTGGATCATTCGCCGGGTTCCAGGGCTTGTCTGACCACAGCGCGGGAGCCGCATTCTTCGTCACTACCTCGGCGCGCCAGCCTGCTTGGACCGCTTTGCCTTTCAGGACCGTGATGGTCAACACCGATGATGCCTTCTGGAGCGAGTGCATCGGCATGGCGTATACGTCCCCTAGATTCGTTGCGATGGCGGTTGTCACAGGGTTTCCATCTTTGTCCGCGTCCTTGGTTGCGAAGTAGGCATCTGTCAAAGCAAAGTCGACGTCAACACGCATAACAAGCGTGGCGGCATCTACATCCCACTCGGTGCCTGTGCCGGTGCTGGGAAAGGCTGACCCCGGGGCAGCAGCAGGTGTACTCGCGGGGACCAGACCTTGTTCTACCGTCCACTTGTGAAGAGCAACATCCGCGTTCTGAGGGCCTGATGCAGTATCTGTGGGCCTCGGCGCTGAGTCTGGCCCTGGGCTTTGGATCATGGCCAGGAAAGCATCAATATCCACCGGGTCTCTCGCAGCTGAATTCTCATCGGCTCCGAAGGAGATATCGAAGCCGAAGAACCAGAAGTCGACATGAGCGAAACCGCCAAAGTCGTGTGGGCCCCAGAGGACGAGATCCGCTCCCAGGTGGATGGAGATGTGGATGTGTACAAACAGGATGTCAATGCTGCAGCTGACGCCCACGCTCAAGCTCAAAGATGCATGGAAGTGAAATGGCTTGAAGTTGATGAACGCATCCAAAATGATGTCGGCATAAGCACTGACGGGACCGATATCCAGACTCATATGCAATGTGCCACCGGCCATTGCACACCGCGGCGTCACAGCCACATACCCCGAGCCCACGATTTGGATGGCATCGCCCACGGTAAAAGACAACTTAAGCCTATCCGGGGAAGGATAATGGGATGGCGGTGCGTAGTTGCGTGCATATCCGCCCACCGAGACAACCCAGTCACCAGCATGGGAGTTGTTACCGAACCACGAGTAGAAGCTTGCCTGGCCGGTCAAGTGCGCCTGGGGAACATATACATGGGAGGCCGGAGCGAGAGCGGCATCCGCCGCAATGTACCCCTGAATAAAGTTCAACTCAATCTTGATGACCACCTCGATATAGAACAGCGAGAAGTCAGGCGGCGCCAGAGGCTCCATCTGGAAAACGCCATCTGCCAAGAGCGCCATGACCACTCCGGTGTTTTGATCTGCCGTGGCCGCAGTGTTGATGTCAAACAGCAGCATAGCTGTCAGCGTCACGACGTCAAAGGCAGTTATGGTCATGCCAGCTGCGAACCACATGCTTCCTTCACGGCTGGACACGAAAGGGTTATCGCCGTCTTCCATGGCTTTCAACACCAGCATTGGATCATTGCCGGCTCCGCTGAGCCCAGCATCGCTGATGAGTGGGAAAGCGTAGAGCTCGTTGAGGCCCGGCATGCGAACCGTGTAGTTGTATCCGAAACCGACCCGCACACCGGAGATGGTGGCAAACTCCAGGGTCACAAGCGGCCCGTCTAGCTTTCCGTACACAAAAACGGCCCGGTAGCCGCTCGTGGTGGTGGTCGCTCGTACAGCCTTGTACTCTCCTACAGCCAGCACCTGCCACGCTTTGAAGCCTACAGCGATACCGCCTCGGTATATCTCGGCAGTCTTGTCTTCCAGATGTTCGAAGACACCTGCTAGTGTCAGGGGGCCGCGCTCCAGGCCCAGTGCCAGTCCGTGCAGGTCAACATGAATGGATTCAACTACTCTGACAAGGGACTTCAGGTCATTCAGGCGTACGGTGGACAGGTTGATACTGATGGTGAACCCCAGGACCGACAGCTCCAGTGCGCCGAGCAGCAATGTAGCGTCCAGGACGATCAGGAGATGGCCGGACGCGACTTGGAAGCTGATAGCAGACACGCTGAGCGGGCCCACCTTCAAAATGGCCGCTCCCTTGGTTGGCTTTGTCTCTGTGGAAGCGTCGTCTTCTGCAAGGGAAGAATCCTTTTCAGCCGCCAGGAGACGGACCCTTGGTTGAGAAGCAGTGGGCGTCCATGGCCCAACCAGAGCAATGTGAGCGGTTGGGGTTGGTGTATTCGGCGACTTGGGTGGTGCAGCTGCCGCGTTCCCAAAGACGTGATCGAGCACTACCTTACCACCAGCCGATACAATGAAGTGATGTCCCACAGCCAAAACGATATCGGCTTCTTTTACCGTTTCCTTGGCCTGCTTGTACTGAATTGTTATCGGCGGTGTGGTTTGCGGCATGTTGTCCAGATCAGCCTTCGTGATGCCCTTTTGGTCAGGGACAGTCTGACTGTCCGTGATCCAAACATACTCCAGACTATCGAAAGGCTGTGGCAGTTCCTTGACCACGGGTACGTCATCGATCATGGGTAGCTTGTCACACTCGAAGCGAAGGATGCGCTTGGTGCTTGCTGCCACTGCCTTCGTGCCAGCTTTCTCGTCCGCAGGTTGGGCAATGGTTTGAAATTGGACGAAGGTAAAGCTGAATCCTGCGATGTCAAGCATTGCACAGAGCACCGATCCTTTGGTCGAGTCGTGGCTGTATACCAACGAGGCCAGTGGAGAGCCGGCCGCCGTTGGATCCACGTTTATATTTGCGACAAACGGCGGAAGCACTGCCGCTGCACCTGGAACGATGCTCTCGATGATGGAGCCAAGTGTCGATGCTTCGGAAGTTGACGCACGTAAAGAAGCCTCGAAGAGCATCTGGTTCTCACGTTTTGCGGGGTCTGTGGACGGCTGACCCTTCAACTCCTTCGAATAAGGAGGCAAATCCTTCTCACCGGCTTTGGTTAAGGCAGACAATGCAGTCGGCTCATCCGGCTTGACGCTCTTGTTCACGTTCTGCCAGCTCAAATCAAGCTCCAGAGAGCCCAGGATCAGCACTCCTCGCAACCAGAACGAGCTGGCCACGCCACTGGTGTATGCGTAAGTGATGTCCAAAGTCTTCAGCGTCAACTTGTCGAGCACAGCCATGGCACCAGACTGCACTTCCTTGTCGAAGAAGGAGTGCAACAGCCCGACTGATAGATCCTCTACGTGACCATTCAGCAGCCAGGAACCAGGCCCGTCAAAGTTGTCATAGGATAGCGTGACATCAGCTGTGGCGGGAAGGAGATCTGTGCGTCCCGCTGGCGGATATAACCCAAAGGTTGCACCTAGATTGGCCCTGGTCTTGCTGCTTTTCTGGACCTGGCCACCACTTGTTGTTGTGGTGGTTGTGATAGTAGCAGAGACCGAAGCACCAGTCCAGGCGAAACCCGTGGGTGCTGCGCCGCTTTCACCTGCGTCGGTTGACGGCTTGGTCTCGTCGCCATAACCAACTATTTTGGTGGAAAAGGAGAACCTGCTGACCTTGGACGACGTCGCTGCTGCGCCTGTGCCGCTGGACGATGACATTCGACTAAGAGACACCATACACTCTGTCAAACAGTGTGGTATTTCAGCGGGCGGCGTTGACCCGTCAGGTGCTAGGAGTGTCCAGAGATCCAGTTTCTCCGGGATCACGTCTGTGATTGAGGCTTTAGGTTGTTTCAGAGCCTTCAATACAATGTTTGTGGCGGACAGACGGGCGTCATAAGCCAAGGAGCGTAGGTTGGCAGCGTCCAGGAAATAGCTTCGCTCCAGCAGCTGGCCAGCGAAGGTTCCCGTGCTGGAATCGTACGTCAGACCTATGATTAAGCTCTGAGGATGTTGGTTCTTGGGTGTTGCTTTGCCCTCGAGGACAACGAGCATCCCGACACCCCACGAGATCGATCCTGTTGGCCCGATCCATGGGTTAACTCCGTACCCAACCGTGAGGTACCATGGTCGGATTGCATTGCCCAGAACGGCAATAATGGGATCGTCTGTGTTTGGGGACGAAGTGTCTGGCATATCCGCGGCTGGCGTACTTTGGGACTTTGCAAATGTACCATTCACCAGTGAAACAAGACTGAGCTCCGCGCTCGATAACGGGTTTGGTGTAACGGTTAGGGATACTGAGGCCGGAGTCAGGTCAAAGCACAGTCTCAGCACTCCAAGCGGGAATGCGAAGGACAGCTTGACCTCGGACTGAACGCGGTTCAAAGTTGTCAAGTCATACATCGCTGTGGACGTGACAGTTACCTCGAACTGCAGCACCTTCTTGGGCGGATCGGTCTTTGTTCCAGTCCCAGAAGCCGGAGTCGTGTCCGACAAGCTGAACTGGGATCCATCCAGGCTGATCTGCAGTTCATCGTGGACAAATTGGGTCAAAGAGCTTACAATGTCGTCGACGGTGACACTGAAGGTCACGCGTCGGAGAACAGTATAATTCTGTTCACCAGCCGTGCACCAAAGGCCACTTGTCGGCACCGCGTTTGTCACACGAGACGACGGTGTGGTGACCGTTACTGTCAGGACGCCCGTCTGATCAATAACGTCCAAGAACTTCTTGATCTTGGACCCTTTAGCGGACAGATCCACATTCAGCGCGGTGAGGACGTCAGCTAGCTTCTGTGGCCCTTGCGTTGCTCCTGGATCCACGAGTAGCAGGACGCCGGCTAGCATTGTGTTAACCTGTGATTCAGCGGGTATTGACAAGAATAGAAAACGACTAACATCCATACTGATCCCCCATCCAAGCGGCATTCCACCCATCTCCGGGCGGGTAGGTATCCAGGAAGTAGTCATAGTTCCCATCACTGGCGAAGGTGACGTTTTGGAGATTGGTGCTGGTTAGGGAGACATTGCCCAGGGCTTTGTTGGAGACCTCGGTTGTGTTCGCATCTGCTGCTGCGGACAGTTTCTCCGACTTCAGAATGGTCTCCCAGCCTTTCGAGCTGGAGATTGTGCTTGTAGATGCTCCAGGCGAGAGGAATGACTCCGGTCCTGACGAGCCCTCCGTTACTGTATTGGGATCTGTTGAAGCCATCATCAGAGTTGAATAGGCTCGAAGACCGCAAGAGCTTGTGGTCAAGGTCCGCCAGAATCTGAGGCCGGGTCCTACGGGATAGCAAAGTGCTAGCCGTTATGTCTCGCTTTGTCAACCAGGTGAGGTCTCGATCTCTTGACAGGACGAAGTGGTTTTCCATTTTCATCACACAAATGCGAAGGGCGTTGGTGTTCACACCACAGTGAAGTACAAGGCACCGCATCAGCTACAAGCGTAGCCGCTACATCCTCACTTACATTCCACTCTCGCCAACGTGCGGCATGTGGTTGAATCATCGAATCAAGCTTCCAGGGCTGCATCGCACGCCCATGGTGTCTGCTAAGGAACGAGGGGTTCAGCGAGGTGCAGCAAGCCACACAATCTATTGGCATGCACTTCGAGCATCTGATCAGACCATTACCATGCAGTCAGACCTCGACTAGGAGGTGGCGGCCCAGACCGGTCAACCTGAGAATGCAGTTGCATATCTCATCTACGGTGGTCTGCAGCACACCCGGACGAAATATTGTTTGCATTTTCTCTGAGTGTTGATCCAGGGTGGTGGGCTGGTGGACGCTGTGCGCATTGCACCGAGTTGTAGTTCAATGCTCATGATGCCCCAACGACACTGAGTTTTGGAGACGCTCATACACCCCATCGTTGCGAAGAAGAGAGTCAAGTGAGAGACATCATGGTTCGACAGCTGCAGTTTGCTCGGGTGAAGAAGGAGCTGGCGGCTGCCCAGGGCGGTTCACCCACAACGAAGACACTCACAACCACGAGTGCAAGTGATGATGAAACCTTGAAGGATGGACACATGGTATGAGAGCTTACTGGCATACACGAAAGTTCGTGGAGCAATTACTGATGTTAAGCACCAGCGGCTGTATGCCTTTTATACGCCAGCGTTGGAAGCCGGTCCTTACACAGTATCAGCCAGTCAGGTCATCACAGCCTACAAGGAAAAAGAGGCCCAGGCGCGAACCGTACAGAATCAATACCTCGTCCAAGATCCCCTTAAGCCCAACGCATTGGTGCCTGCAAAGCCGGTTCTACCGGTTTTACAAACTTTCAACGTCGTCGCTCCTCAGTTCTCCCTGGATCCGGCACTCGTCAACAGCTTCTACCCACCGTCAGGTCATCAGGATGAAGGCCGGGTCCTTCCTCACATCGTCTTCAATGACCCACACGTCCCTTGGCTTCGCGACGTAGGCAGGTCATCTTGGGTGACAAGTCCTATTGCCGATGAACCGGCCGGGGGTCCGTCCTGGGCTGGTCGCTCGCGTGTTCCGTGGATGGCTCTACTCGTTTTCAAGCCTGAGGATCTCCGCCTCGGTGCTGGCGACCCTGAAGCGCTCGGCATCAGCAAACTTGATGCCTGGGTTACAGTGGCGAACAGCGGTACAACACCTCCGGCTGATGGAGCTTATGAACTTCAGGTATCCGAGTTCATGAAGCTGCCTTCTCGCGTCCGGACTGAGAACGGCATGACAGACAAGGAGAAAGGCGGTCTGGCAAGCTCGACAGATAAAACGAACATCATCTTTCCACGGAAGGACTTTGTGATGAGCGCATTTAGCAACGATGGGACGGGAACCGGCAGCAACGGAACCAACCTCACGCCGCTCAACGCTCTTCAGCTGATGGCACATGTTCGACATGTCAACACCAAGGGTATGCCGGACACAGACCCCACACAAGCCCCGGATGCGTACTACTCCGTCGTTGTTTCATCCATGACTGGGGATGTGATTGAAGCCCAGTTGACTACGCACGTCGTCCATTTGGTGTCCATCGAGAACATTGACGCCACCATCCAGGCCGGAATGACTGGTCCTTCAGATCGTGTCGCTGTGATATCCCTCTTCTCTTGGACATATTCATGTATCCCTGAAAGTGCAGATTTCGCCACGACCGTGAAGGCGCTGGCACAATCTTCCCAGCCACTGCGAGCTCCGGACCAGGCCATACAGGTCCTTGATGCTCAGATAGCCAATCTGAAGCAGACGGAAACTGCCAAGAAGACTGGCATGACTGCCCTCAAGACTCGTCTCGAGCACGGCTATACTCTGTCTAGGTGGCGTGATGCCCTAGGAGAGGAAAGCATGGCATTCATGCGCGGACCACTTGTTCCCAAAGGCCAGCATAGCCAGCCTCCGGACGATTCAAACACAAACCCTGCACCCCATCTGCCAGGCAGCGACAGTTGGCCGGTAACATCCATGACGGGCAAGAACTACATGATCTTTGACAAGAGCGTTGGAGTCTTCGACATGACCTACGCATCCGCCTGGTCGCTCGGGAAACTGATGGCCATCTCGGACGGCACATTCACAGCAGCGTTGACACGCCTTCGAAGTAGAACTCGCACGACGGCAGTATCTACCACCCTCAGCATTGTTAATAACCTGACTGCAAAGCGGGACATCCTTCACCAGGCGACGCAGGCTGTCAGCCTGGCACATGATGTGATCAAGGCCGGATTGGCCGGGGATGGTGCACCGGTTTCGAGATTGGTTCCCGCGCCGGTCGGTGCCGGGCCGAAAAGTTTGCATGATCCTGAAGTGAAGCTAGAGCTGCATACCCAGATTGCTGCTGCTGTGCAGGCAAGGAGCATGTCACTTGCTGGTGCTGTTTGGACAGGGCTGGATGAGGAGAAGGCCGTTGACTCAGATTGGGAGCTGGTGTCGAATTGGATCCATGATGCCTTATTTCTCGCAAAGATGCCTGGTAAGTCATGTCGATACCCTAGTGATGTGGGAGGTACTGACAGATCTCAAGCGCACCATCTCTTCCCTGATCCGTCTTTTCTGCGAGCCTACCTCGACCCAGCCAACTTGCCGACTGACTCCACAAAGATGAATCCGGAGGCTCTTCGCTTCTTCAGCATTGACGACACCTGGATTGACTGCTACATCGATGGAGCTCTCAGCTGCTCCAACCATCTGGACCCGCAGCATGACACTGGCCGGTTGGCTATCAAGACCATGATTAACACAGCCCTTGCTACTGGTGGCCCGAACAACAGTCCACTACCCGTCCCTCGGTCGGGCTTTGTCCTTCGGTCGTCCGTTGTCAAGGTTGCCCCAGACATCAAGGTCACTGTCACCCGGTTCATCCAAGATGCAAACCAGAATTGGGTTGAAGACGCCAAGTACGACCCCCTTCTACGCCACACCCGTCTGGACGACTTCACTATCCTCTGCCTTCTCGACATACCTCTCGATCAGGTTCAAAGTATCACTATGGCTCAGCCTCCGCATCAGCAAAGGTTCGCTTTCCCCGGCAAGCTCGTCAAGCGGACCGACCCGAACACAAAGATTACCACTGTGACCTACCAACCTGAGATGCTAATCCAGAAGCTGTATACGAATGAGAAAACCGCCGAGAAGGAGGCTGCTCTTGCAAAGCCCCCTGGTGCTTGGGCCGAACTAGGTGACGGGTATCAGATCAACGATACTGACCAGGAGGCTGGCTTCTACAACATGTCTGCCAGGCGTATCAATGCTGATGAGATTGCACGTAAGGTGGTGGGCCAGTTAGCGACATGGAACAAGGATCAGAAGGAGAGCGCTCCTTATACCGATACTGTACCGGATAGCTGTGTGCTTGGGATGCAGCTGAATGACCCTTGTTGTAAGTTGACACACTTTATGATGGCTCACACAAGTGAGTAAAAGCTAATGATGCGCGGTATATAGATCAGCTTGTGATTAAGAGAGATCCCCCAACGTCTTCGAGGCCGTTTAAAAATGGTCCACGCCAGCTATGGGTAGGGCCATCAACGGCAACAGCCAACACGACACCCAAGGCGTTCGCGCGGGCCCTTGCTCTCCGCACACTAGGGTCGCAGCTATCTGCTCATTCGATCACCGAAGCTAAGAAGCCAGAACCACCAAAGACTGTCAAACTCATCGTCCCACCCCATCGACCGGCCGACACAACACCAGTCTGCCGCACCCAACGCCTCCTCCTCAATCGTGCAGCAATCATCCCAGCTCCCCTCAAACCTGCTGCTGCTGGGGCCAACCCAACCCAGCAAAAGTCCCGCTCCCCGACCGCCTGGCCACCAGCTGACACGCCCGACGCTCAGTTCGAACTCCTACTCCACCCAGACTACCGCCCCCCTCCACCGCGCCCATCCCCACCCTACCACGCCACCCAGTCCACCCTCTACTCCCCCCAAACCATCATTCCCATCTCACCCACCTACCTCTACGACCTCATCCTCGCCATCCGTCGCCGCCCGGGCCCCTCACACCCAGGCCTCCTCCTCCAGAAACTCTACATCGAACTGCCCATCCAAGACAACACCGACACCCGGCCCCCCTCAGCCAACTTCTACCGCGAACCCCTCCTTCAAGGCGGCTCCTACGCCGGCACCAAGATCTCCATGGCCGGCGGGAACCAGCGCTTCGTCCCGACCCTCGAATCCGCCGCGCACTCCACCGACGACGGACAGGCTTGTATCCGCGTGACGCTGGTGCCGAGGAGCGGGAAGAGTAATGGCATGTTGTCACTGGATGAGAGGGAGCTGAGTGCGCAGATGTCTGTGAGGTTGGGGGAGGTGAGGATCGCGGGGGTGGTGGATAACACGACGACGGCGACGATTGCTACCTACGATGGCGGACATCAGGGAAAGAGGGGTGCGAAGTGTGGGAGGTGCTTTGTCAAGATGACGGAGGTTTATGGGACGGGTCAGGAGAGGTATTCTTGGGCTATGGTGCTCAAGAGTGAGGACGCGGATCCACGGGCGCCTAAGGGTTAGGGAGGAGGTGACGGAAAGGAGGGTATGGTGTGTTCAAGAGGAACATGCTATGGGGTATGTCTGCATGACTTTGTGTGCTGACTAGTCTCGCTCCCTGTGGCACCTTCGAGTAAAGTCCTTAATGGTACCATGTGTTTTTGGGAAGCTGGTTTCACATTTCAGGGAAATGGCTTTGCAAGTCCTGGCATTCTATTCAAGGCTTCTACCTTTACTGAATCACTTGTTTATCAACGCTGATGAGGAAGGGGTTTCAGTCGTTGTATGCTTAAGAGGAGGTTGTCAAGTTAAACTCATTGGATTGTGGGGTACTAGCCGTCTGCTGTGGATCGAGACTGATCGAGTTACACCTGTCGTTACCTTACCCTACAATTCCATTGTGCGTGGAACCATCACCTTCGACAGTGAGCCTCCACTCCTATGAACTAGCAAGTGTTTCGCCCGTCAAGAAGGCTGCGTCCTGAAGTCCAAAGCGATGAGCATACCGGGAGGAGAGACGAAGAAAGCGGCCGGTTGCGGAAATGTCAAGCATGATCATGAACATTCGCCAAGAGACTTCATCAAAACACTATAGCCCAATCATGCTTTCCCCATTTTCGCTTCATTTGCACAAAGTTCAGCCGCACTGCTACTTCACGTCGCACAACCCCTGACCTGGACTGCAGCGCTGGGTCAGCATCGCAAGGCAAATCGGTGACGAGTTAGGCCGACACACCGTAAGCAAGCCACCAACAACGGCCAATGCCAAGATATGAAAGCCACTATTCTTAGCGGTGGAAACTCGACTACTGCACGTTGATTGTCGTGCTCGTGATCCTGTAATGTCCTGCTCCTAGGGTCAAGGGTTTGGGAGCTACTAGGATGGTGGGTGAGGAGAGTGCAATACCAACATGGGTCTATCGGTCAGAGTCTTGGGGATAGTAGCTTGGGGGTGAAGGTTATATTTCATAAGGGCTGCCCGACGCGATATGTTCTCTTGTCGTGATGGTCTACGTATACTTGCTTCTAGCGCGACTGTCTTTCTCTCAGTTTTGGACTACTGCTATACAACTCTTTACGTCGAGTCCTAGCAGTTCTTACTCAACAGTTATCCACTAGGACAAGATGCAGCTGCGCGACTTCTCCCCCTTCCTCCTGGCAACAACGCCCTTACTAGAACACCCGATCGCACTCCTACCCGGAGCCTCTGTCAGCCTCGGAGCATCTCCCAACCTCCGTCTCGCAGTACCCAACAACCGCGCGACATGCGACCCCGGCTGGACATTCTGCGGTAGTCACTGTATGCCCATCGGTGGCGTCTGCTGCTCTGGTCAGGGCTACTGTGACGCAGGCGAATACTGCACGGGTCAGTCAACCTGCTGTCCTGTGGGGAAGACCTGTTCAGGTACGGGAACTTGCGATCCTGGGGAGGTGCTATGCGGCGCTGGATGTATGCCAGTGGATGGTGTGTGCTGCTCGGGGCACGGATACTGTGATGTGGGAGAGTTTTGTACAGATCATGATACGTGCTGTCCGGTGAGAATCACCCCTGTAACCTCTTCTCACTCATCTTGCTGGTTTGCTAATGGTTACCAAAAAGAACGGCAGCACATGTGGTGGCTCAGGATCAGGCTCAGGCGGTGGTTGCAGTGCGGGAAAGACAGCATGTGGTACTGGGTAAGCTATACACTGACGCTTACACAATAACCAATCTAATCGTCGTCCTACACAGATGTATGCCGACCGGCTCAGTCTGTTGCGGAACCGGTTACTGTGACGCTGGCGAAACCTGCACGGCCGACGGAAAATGCAGCAAGGGTTCCGGTACTGGCTCTGGACCGGGCACCTGCGCTGCCAACGAGAAGACCTGCGACGTCAAGTTCTGCATCCCCACAGATGGCGTCTGTTGCTCCGACGGCGCAGGCAGGTGGTGCAATTCTGGAACATATTGCGACGAGTTCGGTGGCTGCTGTCCAAATGGGAAGAGGTGTACTGGTTCAGGTTCAGGCGTTACAACAACAGCGAATCCGGCCCCAACCACTACGATCAACCCTCCGCCGCCTCCCGTCACTGAGCCTACCCCGACCACAACGGAGCAGCTGCCTCCTACTGCGTCAGAGGTGGTGCCTACAACCAGCGAAGATGATGTCCAGCCGACGCCTACTCTCCCTCGTCCACCTACCAAGTTTACGACTACGACCAGCGATGATGCAACCACAAGCAGTGACGAACCGACCAGTACAGGTCAAAAGACATCGTCGACGCGGTCAACTTCCACCAGGTCAACTTCCAGGACACCGACCACGGCTCAAACTACCTCGACGGTCACCACACCTGCTTCTTCCGGCGCAACACCATCGAGGGCTTGGCACGGAGGAAACGCTATGCTTGGAGCATGTGTTGCGCTGTTCGTGGCAGCTGGGCCTCTTCTACTGTAGTCTACTTCTATCTTGCTCTGTGTTGGCTACATTTCGGTACTCATACCCATCTGTAATATTAGATTTCATAGCTGGGGTCTTTTTACGGAACCCTTCCCAGTCGTGTAGCCAATCTGAAGCTGTTGGGCCTTGTCTTGTAACTGTAAGCCTTGTGTTCAGCATCGACTTCATAGACAAGAAACGGGCACCGCACGATGGCTTTGTGTGAATTCTTGGTCATAATCACAATTACATTGTCTGGTCTAAAAGCATATGCTTGATCATAGGGACAATGCACAAAGGGGACCGGCGCGGCCCTTAGAACAAAGCCACACCACACTCCCATCCTCCGGCTCGAAAAGTATAAAATCCTTCCCTTACCCACCAACCTCTTCTCATCCTCCTCATTCAAGACCCTACCGTGACATTCCACCCGAACCATTGCTCAGTCCAACATCACCTATTCCACCTCAAACCTATCCTAATTCATCACCACCCAAAATGTGCATAACGCAAACCTACCAACACAAATGCCGCGAATGCCGCAAGACCTTCTACCACGACAACACCTTCTGCCCCTACTCCCGCTTCCACTGGCGACGCCTGACCCATCGATGTCGCACCCACGAGTGGGAGTTCAAGGTAGGTAGTGACCGCATGCTGTGCACGCCTTGTAAGTCGAAACACTGGGGATTGACTGATCCTGTTGATGGTAGTGAGTCCAGTGGGAGCGACCGGGGAAGAGGATATGAGGGAGAGGAGGACAGCCGGCCTTTGCTGGCTGATCAGTTGGAGCGTATGGCTCAGGCCGATAGGGAGACGCGGGGGTTGTGTTGTTGTGGGAACTCAAACTGTGCTACTCTGCGGGGGGCTCGGAAGGCTTCGTAGATGGGGTACGGGACGGGGAAGGTGAGTTCCAGATATCAGAGGTAGGTTTTGGATATTGAGGGAAGATTGCAAGATTGGAAACAAGGTAAGTATATGCCCCCTATCGCCCTGATAAGATCTCGTCTCTTTCTTTAAATCGGTTGACTTACAAATAAGCCACGCCATGTAAAAATACTGGTCACACCATGAACCCAGTTGCTTGACAACATGATGCTAACACGGGGGTATCATCTCTCATTTCTGCGCCCTCTACGATTAGCTCAACCAAGAATACCTTCGTGATATGCCGTACTATCTCCCGTTCAAGTAAGCCTTCAAGAACTCCCGCCGCTTCTTGATCCCCTCCCGTCCAAACCGTCGCACCAGACTCTCCTTAGCTTCGACATACTCCTTCCTCTTCTGCAATTTCTCCCGAGCGTTGAGCAATCCCACGTTTTGCCCGGTTTCAAAGTCGTCGATGAAAGCAAGTCGAGCATCGTCCTTTTTCCTCCAGTAACCCTTGATTTCGTTCGTCAAGAGGTTGAGATTCGTTGACGTGCCCCGCTTCCTCGCCTCTTCTACTCTGTCGCAGAGGATATTCATGAGGTGCTTGTTGGCACCGGTCCCTTTGACGACGTCGTGGACGGTATTTGGGCCATAAAATGTCGTGAAGAATTGGACCATCTCTTTCACCTCTCTCAGCGGTTTCCCTGCTGAGCGGGAGGTGGCGGGGTTCGTGGACGGAGGCCGAGCTGGAGCTTGTGATGATGGCTTGGCTTGTCCAAGCATTGAGACATGTCTGGGTCGATAGGGTCGCTCGACGGCTTTGCCTTTGCCCTTGTCCGTGGTTGGCAATGACTGCCTCGATTGAGAAACAGTCACAACAGGGTGTGCCATACCGTCATGAAGGGCAGGCATTGACTGCCGCAATCTCGCTGTGACAGGGCCGGGTCCGGCTCGAGGAGGTGTCACCGTTCGCTTGAACGACTGTGGCAACGAGCGCCGCTTAATTTGGACAGGACTTAATGGTTCTTGTTGCACCTGTGTTGTATAGGGTTGGGCGGTTGACATCGCCACTTCTTCAGCACGAGAAGTGAGGTAGTCGCGCCTTGGTTTGGCTGCCTTCCGTGAAGGGCTACCTTCGTGAGCCCGTATTTGCGTCGTGGCAGCCGTATGGCCGTTGGCGGCATCAGGTAGACGTGCGTACGGTATCGGATCAACATCATCACCTGGTTTCCATCGCGTAGATTCGGCCAACTGATGCTCAGAGGGCTGGCGTAGTCTTGATACGTCCGCCTTCCCATCCGGCGTGGATGGTATTGTGCTAGCTTCGTCATAGCGCGCGCGTTTGCTGCGTGCTAAGCTATGAGCACTGATGGATTCAAGGTGTGTCGGGACCTGATCGAAGGCCGTCCCAAGATCAACGGACTCAGCATCGTCATCCTCGTAAGCTCTCTTCTGCCCACGAATGGGCGGCGGTGAGGACCGAAACGGAAGGCCGTCGCTTAATGGTTCTGCTTCGCCCATTTCCAGATCCGAGTCTGGCTGCATGGGCAACCTCTGTCCAGTGTGCGCACCATGTACTCGACTCTTCACACCTGAGTTCCTATCACCGACTTCTTCGGGTTCCTCATCCTCTCCCTCCGCATCCATCTCTGGGATCCCAGACTTCGCACTGCTCTGCGGTGCCACATTCGGAACCCTGGTGGCATCATCGACGCCCCCCAGTACCCCTTCGAAATCGATCAGTAACTCTTCGAACTCGCCCAGGTTCTTGCTGTAACACTTCTGTAGCTGAGTGACCACCTCCGGGGTAGCTACCCAATCGAATCCCAGCTGCTCCGCAATGATTTCCCAGTTGCGAGCACTGGTATGGCCGCCTTCATCTAAGGAGATAACGGTGTGCCAGAGGTCCCAAAGGTCTAAAGTACGTCCTTGGATGGTTGGGAAGTGATTGATCTCGCTTCCGGTTCCCTTCATGTACAAGTTCAAGTAGGTGTAGAAAGCTTGTTTGTGTGTCAGGGGGTCGCCTTGACTTTCGAATACCTCCTTGTTCAGGTTCGAATCAAGTACTACGTGTTCTGCTCCATCCAGGGCGTCCTCCCCTTCATCCAGAAGTGCACGACGTGTGATGAAACCCTTGGCACGAGCCTGGAGATCCACTAGGTCATGATTAAACGATCTGATGGCGGCACGAACCATCTTCCCGCGCCAAAATCGCTGCGCCATTATCACTGCACGTATCATCAAGAATTTCCATCGTAAACCTTCTGCTTTGGTCAGACCTGGAGGAGGCTGGCTTAAAGCTGCTTTGAACCGTGTTGTTGGACTAGCGTCAGTGGCCTGTTCACCGACATCTTTGGAACTGCTTGTCGGTAGGTGTGAAGGTTTTGGGTTCGCAACCTCAGCCACGCGTGGATTTGGAGCATTGGCCTGGGGTGAAATGACACGTCTTTTCGAGGGTCCTGCAACAATGTCAGCCATGAGCGGACCTTGCTTTGTTGCTTCTCCCCTTGGTACTGGAGCCATGTCTTGTTCAGCCACATCAGCTCCGTGGCCATCAACAACATCTCTGCTGCTCATACCTGGTCCGGTTTTGGTGAGCGTGCGTGTAGGGGGCAGCGCAATGACAGCCTCCTTTTCCGCCTGGGCCGGCTCGGTCCTAGAATGGGCAGGCCCACCATCTTCAAGTTGAGATATGTCCAGACGAGGTCGGTCTCTGAGAAACTTATGCCATCGATCCTTCCATGACTGCCATGTGTGATTCGGACACTTTGCCTCAAGAATGGGCCACATGCCGTTTCCACCAACCGACTCTCCCATCGCCTCCATCTCGTGGACATGTTTCGTGAGAATCATGTCATCGTGGAGCGTAAACTTGGTCCTTGTCTTCTTTGCCGGTGCAGTTGAACCAACCGCACGCTGGGCGGCTGAAGGACGGTGGATGCGATGCTTCTCCACATCCTCTAGGACGCCATTTCGCACCGAGAGGTCGATGTATTTCCATGACACGGAGTTTGGAGGCGCATCCTTCCTTTCTGAGTCTGCTATCAATATGTCGGCAAACTTTTCCAGTTTCACTACTGTTCCTCCACGTTCCTGGTCGATGTGTTAGCCGGTGACATGCTCTTGACAACATGGCAAGTTTACCTCAATTTCCTTGATGAACCGCGACCGAAGTGGACATCGTTGCGTAAGGTAGAATTTCTTCCCTGCGAATATGCCTCCTCCAACAGCTCCCTCATAAGTAATTCCTCCCGCCATGACGAAGCAGTGAGTTGAGTGTTGGTTATGGGTCATGATATTCCTAACCCTAACCGCAAGTAGCTCACCCGGCTACTTCATTTGGACTGAAACCAGGATTCTTTAACACAACACCCATCAGAAGCAAGAAAACAAGACTTCATCGGATTCAACAATCCTCATCTGGCCGGGCGCAAAGTTCAACGAGCGAATCCAATTGGCCTTATCGCCTAGGCTTTTCTTTGAAGCTTTGGAAAGTTTGGGTGCTCAACGCGTTCATGATAATCGACGCGTGACAGTGGGTCCGTCTCTCCAGACTTGGGGTTACGCGCTAGGCGATTTCGAGGTTAGGCGCATTTTTGCAGACTCCTGGACGTTGGCAGCCCGTTGGTAATGCTAGCTGACGGACCCTACGAGGTGACTATGAGCGTCGACACCGAGTTCTTTAGTAAGCTCTGGCTTCTTGACTCTATACAGTACTTCTCGTAAGGCAGATTCCGTGTGACTTCCACGTATGAGCCTCGCTGATCGGTGGTCAAGATATATATTGTGGTCTTTTGGCTCGCACATTTAGGGTTTCCCTGACTTGTTCGCGACATACACAGAGAGAAGAGCCATGAGGATAGCTGGTGGGCAGCAGATTTCAACAGAATGGTCTCCCTCAGGGATATTGCCCTTGTCATTCTGGGCATCTCATTTAT
Source organism: Coniochaeta pulveracea (assembly GCA_003635345.1). Taxonomy (NCBI): domain Eukaryota; kingdom Fungi; phylum Ascomycota; class Sordariomycetes; order Coniochaetales; family Coniochaetaceae; genus Coniochaeta; species Coniochaeta pulveracea. Next base: position 312,932 of record QVQW01000002.1, on the reverse strand, counting down.
GACATTCATAACCTTCTTTGGCAGACTGCCCATCTTCAGGTACGAACCATAGTTTGAGCCCTGATACTTATACTCACCAACAACCACCCAGAAATACACCAATATCCTACTTGCACCGGCTAATATGGATCCACCTACCCAACTTCCTCACGTCTATAGACCAACGTCTCACCTCCGGTCGCATAACGAGCAACACATCCCGCGCCTACAACTTCATAATGTATGACCGCCATCCCACGGTGCTCATCTTCTTCTTTCTCCTCCTCTCTGTTTCGGAATACTTCTACCTCCCCGCCGCCTGGCCACACTTCACTCTGGTCCACCAAATCTTTGGTCCGATAGCCATCGTTCTGCCCTACCTCTTCCTCTACCTCGCTTGTTTCACCGACCCGGGAACCATCACGCCCTCCACACACGTGTACTTCATGGCGCAGTACCCCTACGACTACACCCTGTTTCACCCGGCCATCTACTGCAGTACCTGCCGACTCCTGAAACCAGCACGCTCAAAACACTGCTCTATCTGTAAACGCTGCGTGAGCAAGCTGGACCACCACTGCGTCTTCATCAACTCCTGCGTCGGAAGCCAGAACCACCACTACTTCCTCCTCCTCTTGCTGACTACGGGAATCCTGACGCTGTACGGCGGCTGTCTGGGATTGGGCCTCGTGTCCGCCTCCGTCCGAACGCGTTATCCGCTCTGGTCCGTCTGGCCGTTTTCCTCCAGCAATTCCTCGCAGAGCTGGAGCCAGTACTTTATCTCGTGGCAGTACGGCCTACAATTCTCCGTCGGCATGGGAGCCGTCACGATGCTGGCGCTTCTCACATCCCCGTTGGTCTGGGGTCTGCTCACCTACCACATCTGGTTGGTCTACTGTGGCACCACGACCAATGAATCCATGAAATGGGCGGATTATCAATTGGACATGGACGACGGCCTAGTCTTCAAACGGAAGATGAATCCCAACAGGCCGAAGAACCCGAGGATCGAACCCGTCTGGACGAGATGGCCTGTCGAGCCGGAGCAGGTTCTTGTCCGAACCGAGGATGGGAAACCACCTCGTGGAGAGAACTTACCCGGCGTGGGGGAATGGGAACCTGTTTGGAAGTTGAGAGACGTGGAGAATCTATACGATCTTGGGTTCTGGGACAATCTGTTGGATGTGTTGTGGCCTGGCTATGACTTTCGGCAAGGGGATGATGAAATGCCTGTTTCAGAGACGAGAGGCAGGAGCAAGCGAAGGAGTAGGAGATCGAGGAAGGCCAAGACGTCTGGTGCGGGTGCGAGCATAGCGTCAACCTTGTGATGTTGGAGTTATGAGGAAACAAAATAGGGGTATCATTTATGACTATATCTACACAAGTCCTACACGATCTGCCATTCCCCATGACAGCTTGCTATGATTCCTTCCGAAATCAGCATCCTAAAAGCTTGCCCTAACCCCCTTCTCCCTCCCACCAACCGGTCCCCAGACAACATTCTCAAACGGCACAATCTTCTGATCCGGCACCACCACTCTACCCCCATCAAAGTCCCTCTCATCCTGCACCAAGCCCGCCATTCTCGCAATAGCAAACCTCGCTCCCTCCACGCCCACTCCACCACCCTTCTTCGGATCTCCCGCACCCGTCACCCAAATCTCCCTCTCCCACCCCCTCTCCCCACCCTCTGTCCAATCCGTCCTCCCCTGCCCCTTCGTCTCAATCTTCCTCAACTCCTCCCAGATACTAGCACACATCTGCTGCACCCTCTCCTCGCCAGTATAACTCATTCCATACCCCAACTTATCCGCCTTCGTCAGCACCACACTCGTCCTAATCTCCCCATCCCTCAGCAGCCTCAGGACCTGTCTATCCCCATCCTTGATCCCCGCGATACAATCAATCAACAGCACCGCGCCCCTCAACTGCCGTCTCCTCGTCAGATATTTACTGATCTCCACTCCCCACGCCGACTGGGAATTCTGCCCATAACCAGGGAGATCCAGCAGGATCATTGCCGCCGCGGGTGTCGTGTCGCGAGTACTCCTCTGCGCCTCCCTGCGCTCACTCCTCGTCTTCGGGCCGCTCTTCCCCTCCTTTTCAACCTTCTTCACGGACTGTGTCTTTCCATCGGGTAGTCCAAACGCATACCCATTCAACGTCCTCGTACACCCGGCTTTAGCGCTGGTGATCGCCAACCCCTTCAGACTACCGTGTTGTTTCTTCGCGCTGGAGACGGTGCTGCCGTGACTCCTCCCCGCGGAGGCGATGCCGGCGAGGGCGTTGATGAGCGTGGATTTGCCGACGTTGGAGCGGCCCAGGAGACAGATCTCGGGCACGCGGTTGTTGATGGGCACGTGCAGGAAGCGGGGCGCGGAGTATAGGAAGCGCGGGGGAGGGGTGGTGAGGAGGGCGGTTGTGGAGGTTAGGACCGTGGAGTCGATCGGTGGGGAGGGGAGGGGGGTTTGGTCTGGGTTGTTGGAGGGCGCCGGGAGGTAGGAGAGCGGGACGATGGTTTGGGGGCGGGAGACGGGGTCGCGAGGGATGATTGGGAAGGATCTGGGTTTGCTTTTTGGTTTCGGTTGGGTCTCCGATGGTGGTGCTATCGAAGCGAAGGGTTTGGGTGTTGGAGCTGGTGCTGCCGCTGGCGAGGGACGTGCAGAGGTCTTTGAGGGTACGGCTCTCTGTCGTGGATAGAGGTTGAGCGAGGTTGTCGAGAGGTTGCGCCGTGCTAGAGACGCTGGCTGGTTGTAAACTGTCTGCTGAAATAGCAGACACCTCAGAGACGGAGGCATGGCCAGCATCTGGCTTTCAATCGTAATCGTCCGAAGCATCTTGGTCGTTGCTGGCGGGCTACGGCATATCCTGGTCCAAGTAATGACAATACAGCCGTAGCTTTTCCTTATCGACAAAATGTTGTCGGCGTACTAGATACCGAACACCGATCGCATTTCTTCGGGTTAGGGTGCGCCACTCCGGAAACTTCACCTTCACCATCACGACAGAGTACACTGACGGAAGAATAACCGCAACAGCCTCATCTTATCCCGAGGAACACACTCTCTTATACCTATATTCCCTTCTTTAGCCCCCAAAATGACCTCCATAACCCCCTACCGCCTCCGCACCCTCTACCGCCACCTCCTCCGCGAGCTCCCACCACGCTCGATCCTCGCCTCCCCCCGAACACCCCTACACAACCGGGTGCGCGAGCAGTTCAGTTCCTCCCAGACACCCTCCGAATCAGCCGTGGCACACGCAGAGCAAGCAGCGGCCTATTTCCGCCACCAGGCGCAATACGTCACTCTGATCGAGCGGTACAACCCGGGCATGGGCATGGACGAGGAGGAGCGGGTGCGGTTGACGGCCAGGAGGGTGGGCATGGATCTGCCGGAGGAGTTTCGCTCGAAGCTATGAGTGAACTGTGGTGGTCAAAATTTGAGGGCTGCCGACGAAGCGAGATCTGCGAGAGACACGGCGCCGCTGGAAGAGCGTTAGAAGGAGAAAATGGATCCTGTATGTTCTGGCGGGCTGCATGCTGCTGGTTTTACCCTTGCTGACGTGCTACCCAATAGAAGCATTGCGCAAGCGACTTTCTAAGGCCAAGCGATATGAGACATAGGTATGAAGAAGAGGAGGGTGTATAATATGTTTGGCAGTTGAGACTCAAAGGAGGGCAGCTCAACAGGCTACAATGGGTAGACCTCATACCATATACCCTTAGATTGATGTAATTGAGTGTAGGATATATAGCACGAGCATGCGGTTCTGGGTATATTCATGTATATTCTAGCATCACGATGAACACGGATTCCGCTGAGGCTAGTACAAGGACCACCCAAGGATTAGATGGAACAGACTAGTCGTGAGCATTGGGAGAAGTGAATGGCTAACAACTATTGTACATTTTCCATCTCTTTTCAATTCTCATCTCATGCGTGCAAGCAAAGTGCAAAGTCGGTATTAATGATGATGTTAATGCTGCCCTGTCCTTTTTTCTCTGTACTCCGTCAAATCAAGCTAACAAAAACAATGCCCCTTTGTCCATGATTCCTGGCCCAACCATATCATTATGTCGTGACGACTTCAACAGCCGGGGTCGTATGCGTAGAGTGAGTGCAAAATGAAGACGCAAACCAAAGGGGAATAAAAGGTAAGTGAACGTGATCGTCAGAGTGTACCTCTTTCTTAGAGGTCGCGGCTCGGATCACGATAAGTGGAAGGCGCCTTGGCCTTCCTTGATAGCAGTGAAGAGCTGTTTTCTCATCACCTCAATGTTGCTATAGTCGGGAAGTTTGAGGTAGTTGACGCAAGTCATGACGCTTGGCAGATAGTCATCAGACGTGTAGGGCGCCTCGCTGGGTTTGCACACTACCGTAAACATCGGGGTCAAGCTCTTGAAGCCTAATGAGAGTGTTAGCACTGTAGTCAAGTAATACGAGCTGTGGAAGCAAGAGTGGTGGCATACCTCCAATCGGTAGCTTGGGGCTTCCCGTAGTAAACTGGAGGAAATCACGGCGCTGAGCAGGCGTGAGCTCGCTCATGGTCTGGAGCAGATTCTTGACGCTCTTGCTGTCCATGTTGTAGCCGTGGTCGGCCTTGATCGAATCCATAAGTGCTGTGACAAAAGTTAGCAGACTTCCCTCGATAGTTTCAGTGCCTGCAATACTTACTCTCAAGGCTCCAGTCCTCTTCGGTTCTACCGAATAGGATGCACAGCTCATCAGGAGTGAAGGCACTCAAGGCTGAGTAGGGGAACACCTCCGAAAACCCAGCACGGAAAGCATCCACTTGACGGCGGACACCGCTCCCCAAGGTCATGTCGACGACCCTCTCCAGGTACAAGTCGACGTTATCAATGGTTAAAGCAACCTGAGCACCATTGGGAATAAGTTCAATCTCAGGAGCTCCAGGCAAGGTAAAGTCGAGACACAGATCGTCAATCTTGGTGTTACCGATGATGATGTTCTCCATGTCGGCAACCTTCTGAGCAGCCGTAAGGTTGGTGTGTTCCTCGATCTCCTTCTTAGCCAGGGCAAACTTCTTGATCAACTTAAGGGATGTAGCGAGCATGGGGTCCACAGCCTTGACGGCGCCGAGGGAAGGACGGACACCCGCAGTCTCTTCTCCGATACGGAAGAAGATGGGATTGAAGTTGATGTCGATAATACGGGAGTCGATCATGGACCGGGCCACGAACTTGCCGAGCACCTTGAACAGCTGCAGGATCTTCTCACCATCCTCAGAAGTGACATAATCCGAGCTCAAGGGCCGAGGGAATAGTCCTGTAGCGCCGTTGACATATTCGCCGTCATCACCTACATCGTTCTCGCGCCACAGCTTCAGCTTCTTCTTGGAGAACTCTCTGGACACAGACGAGAAGAACTCGAGCGTGGGACCCAGTCCAGTGCCTACCTCATCGAAGTATTCCACCTCAAGGATATGCTGAGCGGCGCCGTATAGCTCCATCACCTTGATGGCTGACTCCAGGATCTTGGAGCGCGAGATTCGGACCTTCTGACGCTGCAAACGGCCAAGGAATGGCCGCTCATCACGACGGTCACGCCGCGTCTCTTCCTGAGATTGCGCGGCTTGCCATCGTGTCATAGACCTGGCATAACCGAACGAGGTCGACTGAAGGAACAGATGGCGCGTCTCGAAGGGAAAGAGGAACGGATACAGCCTAGCGAGGTCTTCGCTCCAGCTAGGCAGGCAGTTGCTCGCTACAATCAAGGGCTCTTCGAGTTGACGGTTAAGCTTGGCGGTAAGTTTGGTGTTGACGAACTGCGAGAGGGGTTCGACGTTCAGTTTCAGCGTGTCCTTGTTCTCAACGATCACATCGTCAATGTTGGCATTGAGGTCATGCAACATCTTCAGTAGGCGCAAGATGGAGGCTGTCGCTGGATGCTTGGCCAGAGAACCCGGAGTCCCGCCTTCTTCCGACTCAGCTCCGATGTCCGCCGAGCCAAAGCTGACACCAGACGGCTCCGGTGCGGGACCGGGAACACGCTTGAACTTAACACTGTGAAGGTTGGCCCAGACATTGGCCCGGGTATGGTCATCTCCGGACATAGCAGAGCGATGGACCGCCCGGTAGATTGTGGTGTCGTTAGGAATCACCTTGCCGTCAATGCTAAACTCCAAATGCCAGTCCTTCGGTGTCGACTGAAGGGCACCGGCGTAGGACATTGTGGGCCTAGACGACGATGAGGGGCTGGGAGAGTTGGCCAGGGCAGCAGCGAGTGCACTAGCCCGACTGGGCAGTGAACCCATGGGACGGGTCTGCGAAGGGGTTGGCACCCTAGTGCCATCTTCTTTGCGGGCGGTGATGCTTCCTCCAGCAGCAACCTCGAGATTGACCGCCGACTGCTCTGGAGTTTCGTGTTCGTCCATCTCCTCGTCCATATTATCCATGTCCATGTCCATGCCAGCATCAAGATCACGCAGCATTCTTAATTCTTCCTCCTCTGCCGCCATGTCTGCCATCTCATCATCGTCAACTTCGTCGTCCGACATTTGCTTCTCGTCAGCGCATTCCAGCGCGTTGTCTAAATCATTTTCCGACTCAGGGGGCACAGGTGCTGCAGATGCTGCTACATCGTCTGTAGCCGGCTGTCGACGACTGGATCGCCGCAAGCTGCGGCCCTTGGAAGAAGACGGTTCTGGAGTGGCTGGAGCATCCTGTTTGAGCTCGTCCTTGGCCTCCCTACGTTTGCGGGAGTGCCGAATCCTACTCGGCATACTCTGCGAATCCCCCAGTCCGAGTCCGGCAGGCATACTTGGTGGACCACCTCCAAACGACCCGAGGGCGCGCTGTAGCGCATCCGAAGGCATGAAGCCCGACAGTCTATCTCCTGCACCGAGCCGGCCTGCACCGCCGAAAGGAAATCCGGGAGGCATGCCGCTTGGCCCAGTCGTGCCGACCATAGAAGCGAGTGCCCTACTAATCGCATCACTACGGCTGGGACGGTCGTTCATACTAATACGAGGTCGCAGATAGTCTTCCAGCGACTTGAAGGTCGTGATGGCATGGATGGATACCATAACATTCCTGTACTGCGCGGGGATGCCCGATGTGTCATCGGCAAGGAGCTTCAGTCGGATCTGTTTGGCCAGCATCGAGGTTGCGCTGCTGCGGTTCCCATCCATGGCGTTCTGATGGACAGTGAGGACCTCAAAGTGCTCTGACCTGCTCAGGAGATCCTGCAGTTTGTGAATCATAATGCTGAAAGGCGTGGCTGGCGAGTCGGCTGAGCCTGTCTTGGGCTTGGACTTCACCGAGTGTCCCATAAACACTTGAAGGAAGTCGGATTGGGCGGCCGCGGCAAGGTCCTCGTTGGGGTTGCTGAAAATGCGCTCCAATACCTTGACCACTCCCGAGGCTAGCAACTCTGCGCTGGTGACGCTTTCCAGTACATCGGTATCGAAATATGAAGACAATTTTTGAAAGAGCTCGATCCCATGCACTGACGCTGTGCCAGCAGGGGAGATACTGCGTTGCGTGTAGAAGGCATCGATCTCTTCAGCGAGCGATGACAACGTGTTGAGGATCTTGAGAGCCCTCTTCTTCATGGCCTTACCTTGCTTCTCGGTCTCATGCTCCTCTAAAAACCTTCTAGCGATACGAGCGATCCTTGACTTGGTGGAAGTCTCTTCGTTGTTCTGCGCTCCGTGAGGGGCATCAATAGACATGGTTGATCCTTCCGAGTTCGTTGCATCGTCCTGGTTTATCTCATTCTCCCCATCATCGTCATCATTGTCTTCGTTCTCGTCATCATCCTCATCGTCCGACGAAGGATGAGAGTGGTGGTCTCCATCGTCGCCATTGTTATGATCATCATCAGAAGTATCATGGTCGAATGAAGGCACCGGTTGACTCTGAGTAATAGTCGGTTTAACGCCCGGTGCAGGGGTTGGCTCCTCAACAACCTCTGCGGCGAGCTTGGTGATTTCGGCGATAACCCCCTCACGGTATAACTGGTATCGGTAGATGTTATCCAGACGAGACAGCAGTAGCTCTGCAGCCCGCAAAGCAGGCATAACCAGGGTAGGGTGATCTTGTTGAGAGAGGATGGATGCCAGAAACGAGGCAAATGGAACGGGCTTGAGGGCTTCCTCCAAGATATCAACGTCCAAATTTGACAACATCTTGAGCTGGGCAGACAAGACTTTTTGGCGCACGGCAAGGTTAACAGTGCTTGAAAAGGCGTCCGTCAGCGTCGGGAATAGGATGAGCGCAAACCGCTTGACCTCAGCTTTGCAATCCTCCAGAAGTTGAATCCGCTTCTCATTCGACGAACTCCTTCTGGAAGAGGCAGAAGATGGTAAGCTCGCTTCAGGGGGCGAGAGCACCTCTAACCTATCGTTGACTTCTGGCGTCGCTGGCTCGCTGGGCAGAAGCTCACAAATAACGTTGAGCGTCTCCAGGACCTGCTCACGGGGTCGGTGGATGAGGGCCTGCATGATAAGTACGCTGTCCAGCTTGGAGGCCACATCTTCAGTGCCGCTTGGAGGCGACACTCCCGTAAGAATCTGGTACAAGGTCTCCACCACATTCATCTTGAATAACTCAGCCGATAAGCGTGGACTGGCGCGAGCTGTAAACGCCAGGACGCGGATGAACTGCGTGTGAATGTTTGGGCCGATCAGGTTCGTCGCTCCTGGCAACAACAGCCTAAGAATAGCCTTGAGGAGGTCAACACTAACTAGCTCTTCCAGCTTGGAGGGCTGGTTCCGGAAGCTCTCGACTATCCGTGAAACGCATAATGAGGCTTGTTCCACAACACGCTGGTCATTGCTGCCGAGCACGTTGAGCAGTATAGGCATAACGTCTTTGATGACCGGGAAAGAATCATCGGGAATGTTTCGGCAGCAGTTTGCTGCAGTGGTGACGGCTACTCTTTGGGTGCCCGTGGCGAAGAAGTCAAGGTAAGAGAGACACGCGGTCAAGCCACCCTCACGGACTATAGACGCCGGGTACTCGATGGAAATCTTCTCCAGGGTGCTCAAGGCCTGTTCTGCAAGATCGATATAGTCAATCTCGAGGAGCTTTTGACACAGCACCGAGACTGCTCCACCGTACACAACACTAGCAGTACTTGCCGGAAGAGCCTCCATCATGTTCGCAAGGGACCGACACGCCAGCAGCATGATCTCCGGGTGCTGTTCGCCAGTGATCTCGTTGGGCTGCATCAGAGACACTAGCTCTTTGACGAACGCGTCTGGAGTGAATTGCCCTGCCAGATTATCTTCGTTGCTTATAAGTAGAATCTCCGACAATTCCTGCAATGCCACAAGCTGTTTGTCTGGGTCGTCCTTGCGGCGGAGACCGTCAAGAAGGTACCGAAATTTCGAATACGAGGATCCAGCCATCATGCCCGTAAGCGCTCTAAGCGTACTGCTGAGACCGGGAGGACCCCCGTGGCCGCCAAACCCACCGAACGGATCGTCATCGGCGTCATCGTCATCGTCATCCTCATCGTAATGGTGGTGGTCTTCTTCATCGTCATCGTCGCTATCGTGATCGTGGTGATGAGGATTCTCTGGTGGTGGTGGCGGAGGCGGAGGCTGTGTGTGTTTCACTGATCTGTCATCCGTCCCTGCCATGTGCACGTCTTCATCCTCTGCCTCTGTCCGGTTTTTCTGTGACTTCTTTGCACGACGACTGGAGCCTGCTCTAGACGTAGGGTCTAGGGACTCTGCTGTCAGAGATGAACCGGCCGTGTGTACGTGGGTGGACGTACCTGATCCACCCTCTGTATTCTTCTTGTTGCGGCTCGATCGTCGACTTGATGATGCCGAGGCAGCAATATCTGATGGGCGAGCAGGGCCTGCTGAAGAGCTGTTCAGAAAGACCAGTGTCAGTAAAGTCTGCATTAAAAGAGGGTAAAAAGGGTGGTTTAATCATGAAAGACCGAGTCAACACGTACTTGGGACTAGACATAGTCACGGGTGCTTTGCCCTTCTTAACACGTGGAGTGGAAGAGGAAGGCACTTGCTCGGAGAAAGCAGTAGCTGATGCAGGCGCTGGGTGTGTTTGGGCGACTCTCTGTCGCTTGGATCGGCGAGATGCTGAGGAAGGCTGCTCCACAGCGGTTGGCGGCGAACTTGCCAGGCCTGTAGCGTTCTTACGCTTTCTAGACGAAGAGGGCTGTGCAGTCGACGCTGTCGCAGTAGTACCCAACGATGGGTCGGTTCGATTTGTAGCAGTAGGAGCAGCTGCTTCAGCGGTGAATGCAGATGCAGCTGTTGTCGCTTCGGAGGAGGGGCTCGACTGATTTGCAGCTTGACGGGCCGACGCTCTAGTAACTCTAGGCGACATGAGTAAATAGCTGATCTCGCATGGGAGGCATTAAAAGTGTTTGGTATGCGATATGGGATTAAAATCAGAAAAGTCGGGCAGTTGGAGTTGATCAGGATTGCTTGGTAGGAAGGTGGATCGGTTGAGATCCTCTGAATGTTAAGTAAGGTGCAGTGCAGATAAGACAATGAGGTAAGGCAGATGGGGAATTTGGTGATAAGGGTGATGGATTCTGTAGTGGACTTGTTGCTGAAGACAGGCAGATGTGGACTGTGGGCTTGTGCTCAAACAGAACCCTCTGGCTAGCGGAATTCAAGTCTCTGTATTGCTTTGGCCTCCGTTGTTGGCGACTTTATCTGTAGATGTCCTCTTTCGTGACCGATATCCTGGGTGATGCGAGTGTATCACTAGCAAGCGGAGAAGCGGCCCTGGTTATTCCAGACCACAACCACTGTAGACTTGTTGAACCCTTATATTGCAAGGGCCGAGATCAAGCATGCAGAGCTGCCCAAGGCTGAAGTAGAAACAACAGTATACTTGATCGGGTTCCTGCAGATGTCGAAGCGTTGTTTTTCCCTTTTGATGTTTTTTTTTATGTGCTGTAACGTTTTGGTTTCCGTTCGCTTAGATGTCGCAATCGCTCGGACTACTTCGGAGGGCGTAATTGATCGCGGTTGGGTTCCCGGCTTGCCAGCAACTGTAGGCGCGTATGATGTTGCTTGATTCGGGAGGCTTCAGTTTGGTGCTGATCCGGAGCAGAGAAAAGACTGACACGCCAGAGGATTGACTGTACGAGTACGAACAAGCAGGAACACAAATGGGCGGGTATTGCGATGGCAACGTAGGAGGGAAGGAGAAGGTGACTTAGTTTGGATGATGTACCTTGATGAGTATGCTAAAGGGCCACTTTTGCCCGGACTCAAATCATGCGAGTTGTCTCGCGCAGTCGAATTGACGGTGAATCTTTTCGAGAAGGAAGGCGTGGGTAAGGGGGTCGTCGGCGAACGGTGATTCGCGATCACGGTTGCTGTTTCTGGTGTTGTTGTTGCAATGGTGGACGGCAAGCGCAATGGAGGTTCGTTATCGACAGCTGATCTGGACCGTGGAATATGGGATGTGGATCTATGGTCGGCCATGGATTACGCCATATTAACCGACGGACTGCGAGCTAAACCTACGAGAATACTTTTGCAAATCACGGTATCGGAAGATGAGGTAGAACTATACGGAAATAATTCAAATGTTTGCAATGTTCGGCCTGGCGGCTACGATGTTTCGGAAGTCGTGTGCAGTCACAGCGTTACATTCACCCTACCAGTTGAGGGCATACCGCCTGTACGCATACATCGGAACCATGCTCTTAGAGAGGATACGACAGGCAGGGATGCGCATGGGCGGTACTTATACCAATCAAGCTCGGTTGCGATATGCAACTATCAGCGACAACGGCTGGCGCAGTCAACCTACCGCGCGGATTAGTGGTCACACCCAATGTTTGGTGGCAGCATAACTACACGGGTAAGCAATGGATTGATCACTCACGATTGTAGTCTGCTCTGGAACTCATTGAGAGCTGGTGGATGCACCAAGACGAGCTGGGCTGCTCGGTGTGAGCTTCAGGTGAGTTCACCTCAGATTCGGCATTGGGAGCACGCTACGCTATGTACGGTGCCGCTTTGCTTCGGCTCAAGTGACGTCGGCCCAAGAATCCGGGGTTAACACCGACCCCAACCGACTCTAAGGGACATTCCATACCATTGTCTTCTTCCCCACGATGGACCTCTTCCTTGACGACAGTTTTGGGGTCTGCTTTCCTGTTTACCACTGCCTTTCATCTTTTCACGCATATCACTAGGCTCTCCATCATGAAGAACCGCATAGCCACAAGCCTAGTCTCGACGTCCAAACGGTGTGCGCCTCGTCAGCATGGGACGCCGGCCATACTTGCGCATACTTGTAGGAGCACGTATCAGAGTTGCTACTCAAGTACAGTAGCTCCTCCTTCGGTATCTCAACCCCCTAATGCGGACTATCTCGCCTTTCCAGGTGCTGCCAAGTCCGCTTTCAGCCATTCTCTCAAGTTTGAACAGCCATCGACGCATCCCGCCCTTTCGACTTACCGTGTCGTCGACCAGAATGGCGTCGTTGTTGATCCGAACTTCAAGCCTGACCTCTCTGACGAGGAGGTGGTTAAGCTGTATCGGGACATGTTGACGACTAGCATCATGGACATTATCATGTTTGACGCCCACCGCCAAGGGCGTATCAGCTTTTATATGGTAGCCGCTGGTGAAGAGGCCACCAGTGTTGGGAGCGCGTCGGCCTTGGCGAAGGAAGACGTTGTGTTTTTGCAGTACCGCGAGCAGGGCGTGCTAGTTCAGAGAGGGTTTAAGCTGGCTGAATTCATGAACCAGCTATTTGCCAACAAGTATGATCCTGGTAGGGGCAGGAACATGCCGGTGCACTATGGTAGTCGGGAACTGAATGTGGTAAGTAGCATTGGAGTGGCCGTTTGTTCTGCGGCTGATGAGCTGACATAAACTCTTAAGCACACAATATCATCACCATTGGCGACGCAACTGCCACAAGCTGCTGGTGCGGCATACGCCCTCAAGATACAGCACAGACAGAACCCTTCAGCACCCCCACGGGTAGCTATATGCTATTTCGGTGAGGGAGCAGCGAGTGAGGGTGACTTTCATGCTGCGCTGAATATAGCAGCAACGAGAGAGTGTCCAGTGATCTTCTTCTGCCGCAACAATGGATATGCCATTTCGACTTCGACACAGGAGCAGTACCGGGGCGACGGCATCGCTGCCAGGGCTCTTGGCTACGGCATTGATACCATTCGGGTGGATGGAAATGATATATGGGCTGTCCGAGAGGCAACGAAAAAGGCGCGAGAGATGGCGTTACAAGATGGTGGAAAGCCCGTCATGATCGAAGCCATGACATACCGCGTCAGTCACCACAGTACTTCTGACGACTCATTTGCCTACCGCAAGAAGGTAGAAGTCGAAGAGTGGAAGCGTAGGGATAATCCCATAATACGACTGCGGAAGTGGATGGAGGCTAAAGGCATCTGGGATGAGGATAAAGAGAGGGAGGCTCGCGAGAGCATTAGACGAGACGTACTGAAGGCGTTTTCAGAAGCTGAAAGAGAGAAGAAGCCCGCCATGCGGTCTATGTTTGAGGATGTCTATGAAGACTTGACGCCTGATTTGAAGGTACAAATGGCTGAGTTGAGAAGTCATCTTGAGAGATACCCGGAGGAGTATGATGTGGACGAGTTCGAGGGAGGTAAAGATAGTTTGACCTCGCAGCCTTAGAGCGCAGCCTTAGAGCGGGTGTTCCTTGGGGCAGGTGGTTACTGCTGATCGTGTCACGGTCACTTGTGATAGCAAATAAAAGCTTGAACAATATCACTACAGAACAACATTGCTTTCCAGTCCTAGTTTCGAACGACTTGCTACCTTCCAAGCTTTTTAAGCCGCGAGCATTTTACTAAACTGATCCGTTGCCTTTTACCTCAACGAATATTGAATCAATCAGTCACACACCGCCATCATCGCCACCAGACATCAAAGACCATGCACGCCAGAGACGCCATCATCTTTGCAGTTTGCATGGTGATCATCGTCGGAGCTTTCACAGCGTACCATTGTCGCCAGGCCGTGAAGTCACTCCGAGATGCTGTGGTTGGCTCCCGGAATTCTTCCAATGACTCTGCTGCCGCTGCGGCTTAAGGTAGGTTCTTTCTCTCCGGCCTTGCTATCGTCTATATGTCACACGTTGGAGATATACTGAGGACGTTATTATTTTGTCAGGAAATACTGCATCGCATACAGGGTATGCTTGGAATCTGGAACGGGATACGCATCCGTTTTCCATGCCAAGATCGAGGAACCGTTGGGAAGCTCCACCCCCGCGTTCTGCATCCCCACAAGGCTGAGGAGCAAGCCACACCAAACTGCCGATCTCGAGCAAGCCACAGCATTTTCGGTCCCAATAATTTTCTCAGCCTTCCCGCATCCTCAACGAACCTCCTGTTCCCAAACCAGGCCGCCCATAGCAGCCACACCCGCTCCTTCACCATGGCTTCCCGATCACCCGCCCTTCGACGGGCCCTCCAGACCGCCAGCCGCACTCAATCATGCCGCTCCTTCACCTCCACATCCGCCACTCTAACCCAACCAGCCGACTACCCAACCCGACACCAACCGCCCACCCGCGACCCCTCTCGCCCAACCCACTTCGGCTTCGAGACCGTTACCGAGTCCGAGAAGCAACAACGCGTCGCCTCCGTCTTCACCTCCGTGGCCGAGTCCTACGACCGCATGAACGACCTCATGTCCTTCGGCTGGCACCGAGTATGGAAAGACCATTTCGTGCGGACCCTCAACCCGGGCTTCTCGCCCTTATCCTCCTCCCCCTCCGGGCCACAACATATCCTCGACATCGCGGGAGGAACAGGCGATATTGCCTTCCGCATGCTCCACCAGGCTCATGTCCTCAACCACAACCCTGACGTGCGGGTTACCGTCTCGGATATCAACCCTTCCATGTTGGCGGTGGGGAAGCAGCGGAGCCAGGAATTACCCGCTACGCAACAGGCGGCGCTATCTTGGCTGGAGGCGAATGCTGAGGATCTGAATTCCGTGCGACCCCTGCACTCTGATCCCAACGGACCGACGAGCTCGATCCCCGATGCGAGCGTGGATCTGTATACGGTTGCGTTCGGCATCCGGAACTTCAGTAATATCCCCGCGGCGCTGAGGGAAGCGCATCGGGTGCTGAAGCCCGGTGGTATCTTTGCTTGCTTGGAGTTCAGCAAGGCGGATAACTACCCGTTGTTCAATGCGGTGTATAAGAGGTGGAGTTTCAGTGCGATCCCGATGATTGGACAGCTGGTGGCTGGGGATCGGGATAGTTACCAGTACTTGGTGGAGAGTATCGAGAGGTTTCCTAGCCAGGAGGACTTTAGGGATATGATTGTGGATGCTGGATTTGTGGTCGGTGGTCGGGGATATGAGAACCTCACGGGAGGCGTGGCTGCTATTCATCGCGGTATGAAGCCAAGGAACTGAGAAAGATGTCTATGAGGGGCAGTGTAATAATAGGGTTCGGAGGTCTGGCAAGAAGCCTGTGTTTTCACAGCAGATGATGCAGGCCGGGGACCCGTGTATAAGACGTTTCTACTTGTATCAGTACGACCGACCATGAAGTGCTCTCCAGGTAATAGACAAAAATATAGACATTGAAGGAGTTTTCAGCCTTTGCCACGGGTCTATTGATTAGTACTTGACCACGGAGTATGCTGGATGGTTACCTCGAGGGGTAGTTCTGAGTTCAAGCTGTAACATGGCACGATTTCACCTCAAATGTATCGCTTTCAGCTAACGACCACCTTATGGTCACCACCTACAACCGTCACCTCTACCAGATCAACGACGCCATTCCCAACACCACGCCTCCTCCACCTTGAACAGGCCCTCTTTTCATCAAGCACTATCACTGGCTTGACTCCTTCCTGAAGCACAGGCAGAACCATCACCCCTTCCGTCCCCGCCGGCGTCTTGACCCAGACTTCATACCTCTCGCCATCTTCTTTCCTCTCCCAACCAGCCTCAAACCTCCCCAGTCCTGTAACAAACCCGCCCCTACACCAGCTCATATCACCAAATCCTGGTCCCATCTCCCACCTCTTCCCTACCCTCTCCACGACCCTCAACCCCAAAACATCCTCCGTCAAAGCCCCTGTCGGGCCCGAACTCCAGCCATGCGCATGACTGACATAGCTCGGATCGTTGCCATATCCCCGCTCGGATCGATATCCCCAAGTCCCGTCTGTTCTGTACCCTTCAATGACTGTGGACCCCGTTCCGTTGGGATGGTGAAGGTACCAGCCCCATGAGCGGCGGATCAAGTCCAAGGCTCGCAGGGTCTGACCGGCTAGGAGATGGGCCCGGACCTCGAATGAGGAGATGAAGGGGGAGATGTTGCCGGGCAACTCCGGGGCCTCGGCACCAATGGGAGTCCAGTTCTGGGTTAGGTGGGAGGAGATGGATTGACCTAGCGACGAGGCTGGCGGGACGAGGTTGAAGAGTAGGGCTAGGGAGTTGGCGTCTTGGGGGTGGAGGGTTGTGGCGGTAGCGTTGTCTTTGAAGACTTGGAGTTGCGTGTCGAGGCAATGAGTTACCGTTGCGTTTGCCAGATCTTGGGCACGGAATAGCCATGAGGCTGACAGCGATGGAGATGGGGGGTTGGTCCAGAGGGCGAGAGATGAGCCGGTCTGCAGGGTGTGGTAGAGGATCATTTGTGCGGAAGACATGTTGAAGCCTGTCTGCCACCTGGCCCAGTCCCGAGTACCCGTCACGTTGAGCAGGCCCGATGGTTGATGCACTTTGGCAAGGATATAGGACATTGCAGACAGGTACTTGGGCCAGTTGTTCGTCAAGAACGTGGTATCATTAGTGTAGAGGAGGTAGTTGTAGGTTCCGATCATGGTCCACATGTGGTAGGTGTCGCTTCCTTGCTGGAGGAGTGGTGGTCCGGCTTCAGGAAAGGAACCATCCGGATTCTGATAGTCATACATGACTTGCAGCGCGTTCTTGACACTGTCAAGTTCCCCTATGCTGACAAAGGACGAAGGTACGGCTACTCCCATGTCTCCTGGCCAGACAGCCCGATCCCGCTTGGCGCCATCAACGATGACGGTGTCACCAGGGCCAAGAAATCCGTCGTTGAGCCAGCCATGTGTGACTGACGGAGGGGCGCTTCGCCCTGTGCTGGGCGGGACGGCGTTTGTTTGCAAAGTGTATGCTCCACTGTACCAGATCCTGTTTAACACTTCATCGCTGCTGTGGAAATAGCCCTGGTAAGCTCGGAGGTTGGACCATGTTGGCTGGAATCCAATCTCGAGGGAAACGTCGGTTATGGTGACGGAGGCCTGCTCAGCGATGAGGAATAGGGTCAAGTACCGGAATCCGCCCCGTATTTTGGCATCTGGCATGGTATACTCTGCCTCTCCAGGTCCACTGAAGTTGGAGTAGAGCGCTCCATCTGGCCCTTTAAAGCCACCGTTCGATGTGTCTGACCACTCGCCGATGTAGTCCTTAGCCTCCGTGAACGCAAGCCCAACAGCACCACTTCCGTGCCCGCCAACCCTGTACTTGACGGTTGCGATGCCTCCTACCTCGATGCCAAAGTCGAACACAAAGCTGGAGCCATTCTTCGCGAGGTATAACTGTTCGTTGGTTGGGGGGATGACTTGACCTGTTTCAGCAGACAGCACGGCCCGAGGACTAATGATCCGAGACTCTGGGGCGTATATGTTCGACTCCCACGGCCCAGGAAATGCGGACTCGGTGATATCGCTGCAACCTGTGTCTCTCCAGCATGACTGAGGACTCCCTGAGGTCTGCTCGACCTCTACCAGAAATACCAGTAAATAAGCCAGGAATATGTTTAGAGGGACCTTCATGTTGCCTGGACGGTACTGTCATATCAACCATCCAACACATCATACGCACGTCTTTACCATACTTTGTTATAACCTAGCAACATCCTGGCACTTGCAGAATTTATCAACGTCGAAGTGGCTCGGCTTAGGAGCACCCGAGACTGTAGCTTACCCGGGATTTGCAGCCGCATAGTAACGCCTCAATAACCAAGATCATGGCGATCATTTGGTTCTCCTGTGCGGGGAGCGTTCCTTCATCTCCTGTAACTGAGGGGAATTGACACTTCGCAGGTTTGTCTCCCGAAAAGACGAAATATTACCCCAGTGCTATGAGCAAGGACAGGACGGAAATCATGCTTTCTTGGACGCGATCGAACAATAGTGACTGCCTCATCCATGCTCTTCCACGCCATACATATAAGACTTATGTGCGTACTCCGAGCGGTGGGCGGTAACAGCAATTTCTAGGGTAGATCGCAGGATGCTGTGCTACACACCGAAGTTGCCATTCTCCGTAGCCCCTAGGCCTATGAACAATGTCAAGTGATCATTGTCTGTGATGTGAGGCAAGGTAATCAGGAGTAAGTGCAAGATGCACAAGATCGCAGTATGCAGCGGGTAGGTAATTTGCAGCAAGGGCCTCCACGACTTGTGGTTGGTTCCTGACCATCTTGGCCGTAGCTTGCAGGCGCTTGTGACTCGCAAAAGTTCTAGCAGAAGGAGATTGTACAGGCTATAGCCTCTGGCAACTTCGTATAGGGGCAGAAACCGGATATCGAAGAGCAAGTAATGTGAATACAGTTCCTATGCGCTTATATAGGACGTCTTAAGAGGCAGGGTATTTCGGAGGGATTGCTCAGACCGACTGTGTCCTCCGTTTGACCATTCCCTCTCCTGGTAAACTTCTTGATACATGTACTCGATCCACACGATGTGCTTGCAAGTCGTAAATCGGACCAGGACATGTTTTGGCAAAGAGCGGGAATGAGAGTACGTAGATCAGATTCAGGCATAGGCACAGAGAGTTTGGTGCAAGAGGGCAAACAGTGCCTAGGTGAGGAATGAACCGCGACTTTGCGGAGCACAGAATGTGTTGTCGTGACATGCCGCCCAAGCATAAACGAGAATACAACGACAGCACATAAAAGAACGGGGCCTTCCACTGCAGCTGTACCGCAATGCTCCGAGGTCAATTGTACAGATTGATCAATGTATGTCATTGGGTGAAGCAACCCCGCCAACAATTGACGTCCAGGTTCTCTTGAGCGATGAGCAGGGTATAACAAGTAATGAGAAGAGCTTGAAAATACTGCATAGAGGTAACCTAGTATGGCTTCATACTTCGATAAACCACCTGGCAATTGGAAACCTTGGGAAGGCACGAACTTGCGGAGCCCGATTTAGGCTCCTGCCGTTCCAGGCACAAAGGGATGAACTGTTGGGTCTCGTGGCAAAAGAAAGTTCTGTCATCCGTTGACTCGGGAGGAACCTGGAATGTGTCAAAGCAAGCTTAAAAGTGGCTTCAGTTCTATCGCGTGAGCCCCCGGTCACGTCCAAAACTGTTCAGACCAGGGGCAGAACAGCCTTTTGTGCAGCTCTAAGCTTTAGATCCCCATCGATGCCGTTCTGAAGTCTTTGAAAGATCTTGCCCATGTTAAAGGTACAATACCATATCGGGTCATCCATGAATCTTCAATTGCCTACAAACAACCGGTGCACGTGACCTAATCCGCCGATCCAAGTGCGCTAATGCACCTGGAAAGCGTTGCCCAAAGTCACATCCTTGCGGCTTTAACAGGTCCCAATCCTAGCGCCCCTCTGCTGTCCCATTTACCGCGTTCTTGAGTGATGAATGCATAACGGGGGTCGTTTAATAACCAGGAGCCTGCCAATAATCACCCAAAGGCTCTTTGGACAAGGAGCAACAATCCGAGGGACACAGACCCAGACAACGTCAACTGTCCAGATTGTGACGACTATCGAGATCTCGCTGCGCCTTGTACAAAGTAGCCCTTCTCCGACCCTAGGCCGGCGATTGTAGATCCGGGACCAACTTTCAAGTCTCCCTGAAGAAGTCTGGACACTGGGCACACAACCGGCGTACCGACAGGCCCCGTCCACGCCGTCTTGGCCCTTGCGTATAGCGACGATCGACTCCTGGAAATCTCTCCGAAATCATCTTTGCCAGATTCTCTCGGGTTGTTGCTGCCTCCTTGGATCATCCAGGATTCTCGGGCCCCCGAAACCTTCAGCAGTCCCGACCCCACATTGACCCCTTACGAGTCGACCGCCATGTACTTCTGAGAACACGACAACGACACTCAACGGCGATTGCGCGTACCTAGCGGGACAATAGAAAAGGGGAAGCCGTGGTCTTCTGCCTCGCTCGTGGGGCTTGTCCTCTATTCTAGATGATGGTGCGTTGAATGCTCAAACCCTGGCCGTTGCTGAAATGCGCGTCCTGCCTTGTCCATCCAGCCTGTCGTTGTCTCCATCGCAGGAGTCACCTTGACACAGTTGTGCCGGACAGCCGGCTCCACGCCCTTGGCTTCGTACATGACGATCGGCGCAGCACTTAAAACTGACATGCTGCTCCTACTCCAGACCTCGTCCCGACCCCGCGATGTTGGCGGGAGCTTTGCGAGCCGCCGCGGCCATGCCTCTCAATTATCCATCTCTGATCCCAGTCACCACGTCACCGAAACGATAGGGACATTATACGGCGACGACGACGATGGTGATTATTCTAGTGCCGAGAGCCGACCCGCGAGCTTGACTGCTCAACCGTACGTCGACAAGCATTCGAGAAAGCCGCAACAACCGGAACAGCAGCGGCAGCAACAGCGACCAGACATGAATAGAAGACAGTCCGACGGGCAGCAAGTCCAACAACAGCAGCAGGGGCTGCGGGCAGCAGCAGAGCTTACAAAGAATCCACGAAGCTACTTAACACGAACGACTTCGGACAATTTACCCACCACGTCGAGCATCACACCCAACAGCCCTCCGCCATTGACGAAATCCCAGACACTGCCGACCCGGATACCGAGCCAACGGAACAACTCGTACGAAGGGCCTAAATCACCCATGACTCCTCCTTCACCGTCACTGCGTGATGTACAGGCGGATGAGCACGGATCCCAGTTCCCCCTCACCCAGATGGACAACCCGAACGATATCGCGCAGGAATTTAGTAACCTGCAGGCGTTGCGCCGCATGTCAATGGATGTTGGAAATCTCAGCGACCCGGATCTTCTACCGTTCTCCAGCGTGTCACTTATGCCGATGCCATCAACAGCGCCTCAGGGAGATGACGACGAAGGAGACCCGTCAAGATTGCTCTGGGTTCCTGCAAGGGTTCATCCGGAACTGGACACGAATGCCTTCAAGAACTTCTTGGAAAACAGGGTGCAGTCCATGAAGAGGAGGTCCGGAGAGTCCATGTTGTCTATGGAAGGGGTCCAGATGGATGGGTCCGGTAGTTTGAGAAGAAAAAAGTCCATGCTGTCCAGACAGATTACTCGCGGTACCGATGGTGACGATTACGTGGACGGCGCTGAAAGGCTGCAGAGGAAGGGATCGCAAAGCATTCCACCTATACCGGAGGTTAGCTTGGATGAGCTGGTCAAAGACCCGACCAAGGTCGTCCAGAAGCTTACACAGGATACACGACAGGATGGTGCTAGCTCAGAGAGTGGACTGGACACCGATATTATCATACCGGCAGCACCAGGAATGGGATTGCGAAGGTCTACTCGGACGACATATAGGAAAGGCGGCAGTTTACGAGGAGAGCGTGTACCTTTTGCACGCCGTATGGCCGAAAGGAAGGAGAAGGCTGCTGAACCTGAGGACACGTCTGCGATGCCGCCGGCCCCAGCAGTCCTCGATACAGCACCTCCTGCTCCACCAGGTCACAGTCTGAAGAGGGTGCAATCCGAGCCGATTGATCAGAACTTCTCACGGCCCTCGAGATCAGTGAAGAGGCAGCAAAATTTCTCTTCTGAAGCTCCGGCAGCTATGTCCCCTCCAACCATATCACCGCCAACCACTCCCGACGACGCCACCGTGAATGCAGACGCTCCAACGAAGATCAATGGCGGAAGCGAGGATAAACCAGATACTGCTCCCGAGCCCAAACCTAGAACCCAGCAACTTCCATACCGGACCTCCTCAGCCATGGCTCAACGGGCAACACCAGTGCCACAGATTGTCGAAACACCTCCTCCGCCAGAAGAAACCTCGCCAAGTGAGGAACGCCCACCTTCTAGACCATTTCCTGAACGCTCGTCTTCGCAAAAGTCTGCTCAGCAGGCGTATCCTTCGCAGCCACAACAGCCCGAAGAGCCGCCCGCACGATCAAATAAACGGCCAGGTCCTGGAAGTGCCGGACAACCCCTCCGAACGCCGTCGTCTACCGCTCAGTCGACTTCTGCAGGCAAGGAGTCGGCTACCTCTGCTAATCAAACAGTTGTTGATATGGCTAATCACCCATCCCCTCTTCCTGGCGGTGGTGCTAGTCGCACTGACAGCCTGACCTTCATTCCGACGTACGACGAGAAGAAGCTGAAGAAGGATAAGGACGACACAGAGAGCATCAGCTCCACCAAGTCTTCAGCATGGAAGTGGTTCAAGGGGGACAAGGAGGACAAGAAGAAGAAGGAGAAGGAACGGGAGAGGGAAGAGCAGGCGAAGAAGGCAGCCAAGGGAAAGTCTGAGAAGGCGCATGGCGATGCCCGGCTGGATGTCTTGCAGTCGTCTATCGACAACGTGGTCGCCAAAGGCAGGGAGAGCCTGCTACTGGACAGGGAAAGCATCGACAACAAGCTCACAGAGGAGAGGAAGAAGGAGAGTACGCGGAAGACCAGCGACACCAAGAAGGAAAAGGATGGGTTCTTCGGCGGTCTCTTTGGAACCAAGAAGAAGAGTGACAAGGAGCAGAGCAGCAAAAAGAAGGAGCAGCGGGCGTTGTCTCCAGAACCGCCTTCCCGTCCACTTCGGCCCGACATCGACTATCCCTGGTCCCGGTTTACCATCATCGAAGAGCGTGCAATCTATCGTATGGCCCACATCAAGCTTGCCAATCCTAGACGGTCCCTCCAGAGTCAGGTCCTGCTCAGCAACTTCATGTACTCGTACCTGGCTAAGGTCCAGGCCATGCACCCGCAGATCCAGGTTCCGATCTCACCGCAACAGAAGCGGCTCGAGGAAGAGCGCAAGCGGAAGGAGGCCGAGCAGCAGCAGCGCATTTTGGAGCAGCAGATGGCGGAGCAGCAGGCGGCGCAGCAGGATGGGAATTTCAACTTTGAGTACCATCGGGTAAGTCTCGACATACATGAACCACTTTGAGACACTAGTGTTCGAGCTAACATGTTCCACAGTCTGGCAACCAGCAATACGGAAATTCTCCAGTACGCCAAGGCGACTACATCGACGATTCGGAGACATATGCCTATGATCATCAGGGCGAGGAGAACGGTAACAGATTAGATCAGAACGGAGCCTACCACAATACCGATACCTATGACTCGGGTCATTCTAGGCAAGGATCCGGTGGCCATGATTATTACTACGGCCAGGGGAATCCGTATGATGATGACGACGACGATGAGCGGCACATGTGGTAACCGCTGCATGTTGCTGCTGGTGTGTGCATCGAGGAGAGGGGGTCGATTGAGAGAGACTTTAACAGCCAGCTGGTAGTGACGTATGGCACTAGGGCTGATCTGGAGGTGAAGGGGTCCGCGATGGTACAACTCCGACCAGGCATCAGGCCGGGCAAGGGGCTTGAGGCCCGGTGACCGAACCGAAACCTGTACATAAGTGCATCCGATTTGGCGTTATCAAGGGATTTCGGAGGACATTTTGTTGGACGGTAGCATTTTGGAGTTTTTCTTGTCCGTCAGCCTATATTTTTCCTTGTCTTTTCCATCTAATCCACAATGCACATATCTCTTTTCTCTCGCCAATGCTGAGTCTCAATCACTCCTATTCGTGTAGCGAGTTCTGGATAGATACACAGAGGATGGAACTTTGGTGAGCTGCGGGAACGGTAAGGTATGGTATCGTCTATATCGCCTTGTCGGTGCCTGAAGTCAGGGTTCCAGGATGTATTCGAAACCTTCATGCTAGTTCTCAAGCACAGACCATCATGAAAGCTTGGGCCATGTGCTTCCAGCTGGCAGAGCTGACGACCCAGTGTCCAGAAGCTGGGTTCGCGTTGAGCTGGTGAAATGATCCTTCCCTAATTCTAAGAAAACAAACCAAGTATCTTAAGCATACGGTTCCTTTTCTTGCATTCGGTGCTACGATTATCTTCTTACCACGGTCAATTTTGTCAGGTTTCATTTTTGATATCCATTCCCCATCCTCTGTGCTCAAAGCTTCACCAAGGACCCTCCGCAAGGCTTCGATAAAAGATTCGCAGCGTAGCAATCAGCAACACCTCACCCTCCTACCCGAGAGATTTGACCTTCACCAGCTCTTCAAACTCTCCACCTTCCTCGTCTCCATCGTCCCCGTCCCACCGATCAATTCACCCACCAGACTAGCTACACATTCAGTACCCGGTTATGGCCTCTGTGAGCTCTTCCCATTAAAATAACTCTCAGCTGTCTCATCCCAAACCCAACACCTGTCAACTTTGCACCGATTTGGCAGCAACGAAGCATCCATCTCAACCTTGCGTGTTTCCCTTTGATCCGATCTACAATCCACATCAACACCGATCAAGCCACCAAGCAGCTAGCACTATGGCTTCTTCTCGAGCTTCTCATGGGCAGAACGCCCCCGCTTCGATATGGCAGAACAAGCCGCAGTCCGTGCTAACCTCTCCTGCGCCGGCACAGCAAGCCCGATCCTACAACGCCCCTCAGCCTCAACAAGGCTACGCGCCCAACGGCGCTGCGCCCGCGCGACAGGGTCCCTTACCCGGCGCGACCCCCCTCCTACCGAACCAAGGACGCGTTATCCAGACTGGAGCCATTCGAGTGCTCTGCATTGCCGATGTTCGAGGTACGTTAGCTGCCACTTGTCGCCCTGCTGTGGCTGGATAAGGATACAGGATTGTGCGCAGCCAGTGTCTAACTGAACTGTTTTACGTTATAGGCAACCTTAGATCCCTCAATGAACTCGCAAAACAAGCAAACGCCGACCACATCATTCATACTGGTGACTTTGGTTTCTACGATGAGAGCTCGTTGGAACGTGTTGCCGAGAAGTCAGTTACCCACCCTTAGCTCGGCTGTCTCGTTTGGAGTTCCGTGACTGACCGCGAGGCTGTATATTGCAGGACACTCAAGCATGTCGCTCAATACTCTCCTCTGATCTCCGAACCCGTCAAGAAGGCCATCGCCACAGGCGCAGTCGGTACTGTTAAGGCACGGTTTGCACCCAGCGAACTCCCTCTTTCCGAGCTGCCTCTTTTGTTGAGTGGAGACATCAAGCTCGAGGTTCCTGTCTACACGGTATGGGGCGCCTGCGAGGATGTCCGAGTACTGGAGAAGTTCCGATCCAAGGAGTACAAGGTGCCCAACCTCTACATCATTGATGAGGCTCAGTCAATGCTGTTGGAAATCGGTGGCGTCAAGCTCCGTCTTCTTGGCCTCGGTGGAGCTGTGGTTATGCACAAGCTGTTCGACAATGGCGAAGGCCGGACAACGATTGCTGGCGGCCAGGGCACCATGTGGACCACCCTTCTTCAGATGGGCGAGCTCGTTGATACTGCCAACCGAGTTTACGACCCAACCGAAACCCGGGTCTTTGTCACACACGCGTCGCCTGCCCGTGAGGGTATTCTTAACCAGCTGTCGGTAGCTCTTAAGGCTGACTTCTCGATTTCTGCTGGTCTTCACTTCCGGTATGGAAGTTCTTACAACGAGTTCAGCGTCAACCCGACTCTCGACCACTACCGTGGAAAGCTCGCTGCTAGCAAGGCGTCCTTCAACGATGTGTGGGAGACGGTGAAGGGTGAGGTGGAGCCTGCCATCCAGCAGAACGAGGCTCAACAAAACCTACTGAAGAACGCCCTCGGAATCGTTGAAAAGATGCCCAGCACTGCGGCTGGTGGCAATCCATTTGGGGGTGGTCCTGCTAACGCCAGTGCGCAGGGTCAAGTGGATGAAAGCGCTTTCAAAAACATGTGGAACTTCAATCTGGCTGATGCTGCTTTCGGATATCTTGTGCTGGATGTCCAGGATGGACGTATCGGAACTGAGATGCGTGCTCAAGGATTCAACTTCTCCCACCGCAGTGCCAAACAACCAGGCACAACCCCTGTCGGTCCCGGATCCCATCAGCCTGCTATCACCTCGTCGACAGGTCAGAGCCCCCATCCCACCACCATTTCACCTGCACCACAAGTGGCTCCCACGAATGCCCCTAGCGGACCCCCGAGGCAGCAGGGCAGTGCTGCTAAACCTGCCGCTCCCACACCTACCCCTAATCAGCCCAAGTCGGCCACACCCCAGCCAGGATCATCTGCGTCTCCGGTGCCCAGAGAGGACAAGCCAACGCCTGCTACTAATGGTACAGGCACTGCGCCCGAGTCTGCCTCTTCGCCAGCCCCTCGGCCAAACCCTGCCGACAGCATCATCGGTCTCTTTGTCATGAATCCTCCCCAGAGCGATGAGGACATCCGGGCACTTTTTGCTGACGAGGACAAGTCAAACATCGTAAAGATTGACAAGTGGGGCCCAACCAACAAGGTCGTGCACTTCAAGACTGCAGAGGAGCGTGATGCGGCTCTTTCTCGTTTGCCCGAGGATGTCACCCGCCGTGCGCCTGGTCAGGAGGACCGCTCCAAGCCTCTGATCAAGCTCTTCCTCCCTCCCGCAAGTCGCACATTCAACAACCGCGGGGGAGCGGGCAACTGGGGTAGCAGCCGTGGCGGGAACCGTGATAACGGGGAAGGCCGAGGAGGTTACCGCAGCAGCGGTGGAGGTGCTCGCGAAACTGCCAGCGATAGCGAGGGTGGCGGACGACGTGGCGGACGCGGAGGCCGAGGTGGCCGCGGTGGTGAGCGAGGTGGTCGGGGATCGCGCCGTGGCGGATTGAGCAAGGCCGAGGGTGGTGCCAGTCCCGCCGTCAGCTCTGCTGCTCCGGACTCTTAGATACAGTCTCCGCGTAGCACTCGAAGTGCGCCGGGTCGTAATGGGCTGCGACGGAGGGTCCTTCAACGTGGTACTTAGAAGACCCGGACTTCCAACCAGGCAGAGACATCCATGCTGCACGCTGCTAGAGTTATTCTTGACGCATTCACATGGTATGAACATCAGCCAAGCAGTCCCCATTGTTATCATAATTTGTGGTTTTCCAGCCTCGCATTTTCTTCACCTTCCCGTTCTGTTCAGTCATCTCTTTTTTTTTGCTGGGAAAAGGAAGGGGGAGGATGGAGAAAAGGAGCCAACTTTTGCGTGTTTTTTTTTTTGCTCTTCATTGCCGGTAGTTTTACATCATGGTGATAGAAGCTTCTCTTCAAGTATGTTTCATGGATGGTCCAGACGGGTGGGATGTCCTTCTGTAAGCTGTTAACTGGTAGCGAAAAATTGGAATGAATAACGTAGACTTCTAATCTGCAATGGTTCTTGGTAAATATGTTCTCCAGTGCATCTAGTTGGGTATCTTGGAGGTCTAAGCATAACGTCCAAATATCAAACCATATCTTCAACAAAACCTTTCTCGCCACTCTATTCAGAAATCATTCCTCCTCCCTCTGCTTTCCAACCTCCCTAGCCCGCTCCACCACATCCGTCCAAACCGGCGGTCTGACTCGTCTATCCGCCCCAACATCCTCCGCATCCACGCCAAACATCAACAGTCCCTCCTCATCACACCACTCTCCCGTCCCCATCAGCCCGACCGGCACCATCCCCTCCAACCTCTCCCCCTTCTCCACCTCCACCGCCTCTCCCCCAGGACTCACAAACCCCATCGGCACACTGATACTCGGCAGTCCGCAGAAGTTCGCCAACCAGACATATTCCATGCTCTGCAGCGTCCGATCGCCGTCGCTCACGCCCCACTGCAGCTCCGCCTTGCCGCCGACCACCGGCCAGCCGGGGAGGCTGAAGGTCGGCGTGGCGATGACCATGCCCGGGTGCTGCTGCCAGAGGTGGGCGAGGTGGCAGGCGAGCAGGCGGCGGAGCTTCTGCGCGAGGAGGTAGTCGGTGGACGGGGTGACGGAGCCGATGGCGAGGAGGATGCGGTTGGCGGCGGTGAGGCTGGAGGTGGTCTGCGGGGGAAGGAGGGTGGCGGCGTCGGTGAGGACGGTGAGGGCGTGGGCGGTCTGGCCGGGTTGGAGGAAGGGGAGGGTGATGGGCAGGAGGGTGTAGCCCTTTTCCGTAACGAGACGGGAGAGGAAGGTGGAGAAGAGGGATTGGATGGCAGGGCTGGAGCGCTCGATCCAGTCCTGTGGGACGCCGAGGAGTTTGGGCCGGTCGGAGGGGGAGGAGAAGGGGGAGGAGGAATAGGTGGGGCGGAAGGGCGGGAAGGGGGAGGAGGGGTGCGGCGTGGAGATGGTCTGGAAGACGGTCGCGAGAGACCGGATGTCGCAGGCTATGGGGCCCAGGACGGCGCAGGTGACGGAGTGGTTCTGCCCCGGGCGGAAGGAGACGCGTCCAGCCGTTGGTTTCAGCCCGAAGACGGAACACATCCCGCTGGGAATGCGGATGCTGCCTCCCCCGTCGGAGCCGAGACCGACGGGGATGAGGCCCGCGGAGACGGCGTAGCCGGTGCCGGAGGAGGAGCCGCCGGGGTAGTAGGTTTTGTTGTAGGGGTTGGGAGGCGTGCCGTAGTTGGGGTTGTTGCCCGTGGTGTCGAGGCCGAATTCGTGCATGGAGAGTTTACCGAGGATGATGGCGCCGGCGGACTGCAGTTGGCGGACACACCAGCTTGTGGTTGTGCCGGAGTCGGTGATGGAGCCTGTGTAGTCGTTGACGGAGCCGAGATTGGTGGTGTAGCCTTCTATGTCGTACTCGTCCTTCACGCCGGTGGGGATGCCGTCTAAGGGACCCAAGGGGCGCTTCTCCTTGTACCGGAGGGTGGATTCTTCCGCGGCTTGGAGGACGAGGCTGACTTTGGTGTCGAACCAGGCTATGCTGTGATCACCGGGAGGAGTGGTGTCACGTCTGATCAGGGGTAGGAGGGCCTTGGCCACATCGAGAGGCGTCAATTGGCCGGATAGGTAGAGGCGGTGGTAGTCGTCGACAGAGTAGTACCGGGCTGACGGGTACTTGTGTGCTGGAGGGTCAGGAAGAGGTAGCTCCTTCCGAGAAGTTGGGCCTTCTTCCTCCTCCTGCTCCTGCCATCCTGGGCTGAGAGGAATGACGGTGGGCTCGAACCAAGGCTCGAAATCCTCGATCAAGTGCCGGATCTTCCGGAGAGACCCAAACCCTGCGTCCCGCCAGACCTTCTCACGTACAAAGCGTAGCCATTCCATAGCCAAAGCGGCAGCCACGAGGATCCGGCCACGGATGGCTGGGTTGGATTTGCGATCATCCTGATAAGGGACGTCCGGTCTGGGAAGACTTAGTCAGGAGTTGCGGTTATGGACGAGTAGATATTGACCTACCCTTTTACAGGATCCGGGTAGTTTATGAAACGCCGGTGTCCTGCTTTCTGCTGGACGACCGAACCCATGGCTGTCGTGAAATCTGGTGTTTTTCAGTATAGAATTGGCTGGATGAACAACCGGTAAACGAATGTGTCAGTGGTGGTACGGCGGATAGCCACAGCCGGATAGCCACAGTAGCAAGCTAATAGAGTGAAAGGTGATCAAGCAGAAAACTTAAGCGAGTGAGAGTTGTATGTGAAGGCAGACGAAAAGCGACTGAACGAAGGTACAGTCATATATCAACAAAGACATGTGACAGGCTGATTGGAAATGGCACTGGATAAGCAAACCTGCTTCTGGGACCACATTCTCTCCTGCCTCTTCGTTTTAGTGATCGGACGGCGCTGAGCTCATCACGTTTCCTGATTTTCAGGGGGGCTGTTTTAGGTCCCTATACGGACTTACAGGCACCTCGGCTGTCCAAGCTGCGGGCTGCAGCCAGACAGATCTCGTTCATCGGACGCCCCATTTTTCCTGTACCACGAGATACCGGTAAACAAACGGTTAAAGCAACAACCACAAGCCGATGTATCATGTATCGCATTGTGTTTGCAGTACTCAAGCAGGGACAAGCTCCTTTAGACTACCAAGTCACAGGTCAATATAAAATTATTGTCCATTTGATCTATAGCAGTCTTCAGAAGAAAGGAGTGTCAGGAGGAGGATCGCCAAGAAGAAGCTAAGAGGATGGCCAAGAGGGGTCAAGAGCAGATAGGCCAAGAAGGAAAGGGTGGTGAAGACGACAGTCTAAGAGAGGAGGGTAAAAGAAAGGGATCTCAGGGGGAGGAGGAAGAACTAGACCGGTTCCTTACGATGATGTAGTCTGGCAGGTAGCAAATGTCAACGCAGCAAGCGCAGCACTGTCCTCTCGCTCCTTATTACTCACGCTGTTTGTTGATCGCAAGGCTCAGGAAGGGGCAGGCTAATATCAAGAAATCATGTGTTGACTACCACCTTATGAATCCTGCTGCCGATACCTAATGTTTGACAATGGTCTTGTCACGAACAACAATTGACAACTCACCTCAACCCTGAGATCGAGCTGCTTGGCCCGTGCTTAAATCCTAAGTGACACTTAGACCCTGGGAAATGACCCATCTTCAACTCCATGACGACAATCAGAATGAAGCTACTATATCAACAAAAACCGATCATCTCCCGCGATATTGCTTATGCATCATCCTTAGAGGAAGACGAAAGAACACCATTCTACTCCAACAAACTTAGGCCGACCTTTATCAGGGAGGCTCATGGCAAGTGTGTCGCATGGGAACTCCCTCACTTGCAGTATCCGTCCACGGCGATGACTTGACTGAACGTGGAATTCAGCAGCTGATTGTGCGTTTCGCTTTTCACGTTGGTGTCCGACTTGTGTTGACTTTTGCTTCAGGATGAGTTTGTGTCCCGCGGCGTGGATGAGTCGCTTATCTGTGCCATCGCATCAGATTTCAATTTACCCCAGGAATATGATGTTGTTCGGGAGATCCTGAGTCCGCTTGCCGAAACGGCTCTCACAGAGGAAGCCACTGGGTTCGATCCAAGTGGTCTAGGCCATCAGTCGGGCAGCGACGTTGACATCGCCCATCAAAACTCACATGAATTCAATGATGATGCCAGCCCTGTCGGTGGATCCCACATATCCACCACCGACTGGACAACGGTATCTGAGACCTCAGAGCCAACATGCTTCACCAGCCAGACGGACCTCTCCGAGGAGGAGAAAATAGCCAGCCTACGCGTGATCTTTTCCAACTTTGGCGACCATACCCTCAAGTATATGCTCAAGGACGCCGGCGGGGATGTCGAGAAGGCCTTTGACAATCTGCTCAGTCGCCAATTCTTGCTGGAGGAAGGAGAGTTGGCCAAGGGTATTGATGGATTTTATGTTGGGGATGAAAACGTCAAGCCTGGCAAAGGTAAGCCGGTGGTAATTGCACTTTTCAAACCGGACGGAACATTTGGCTAATCCTGTTACAGCCTCTCGATATCGAGACAAGGAGAATAAACCAGGACGTACTCAGCTACCAGTTAACTACAAACTGAAGCCTGTGGCAATCGAACCAGACGACTTGCAGGAGCACAAAGCCTCCAAGGCCTGGGATGTACCTGTAGAGAGGTACAACCCCGTCAGCCTATCTCAGCGTCCGCTCGCCTCCTCATCCAAACCGCTCTCCAATATTCCAACCCCGAAACCAAACCCAACAGCCTGGCAGGTAGTCTCATCCCGCAAGAAACCAGCCACCTCCTCCATCCCCAGCGGAGCCTCCTCCGCCTACGAACCAACCCACCTCCTCGCCTCCTCCAACGCCAAACACGCCGCCTCCCTCCGCCGCAAAGGCCCCCTCTACCAACAAGCCGCCGCCGTCTACGCCGACCGATCCCGCGCCGACATCACCGCCGCCCACGAAGCCGCCTACCGCTCCTACGAAGTCCACGTCAACAGCCAGTCCTCCTCGCGCAAGATCGACCTCCACGGCGTCCCCGTGCTCGACGGCGTTAAGATCGCCCGCGACCGGGTGCGCGCCTGGTGGAACGGTCTCGACGAGCGGGAGCGGGAGAGGCGGAAGGCGGTCGATGGCAACGGGCTGGGCATCGTCACCGGCCTGGGGAATCATAGCGTGTCAGGGGTGTCGAGACTGCGGCAGGCTGTTGCCGCCATGCTTAGGAACGATGGTTGGAGGTTTGAGACGCTTACGGGGGAGTTTTATGTGTACGGGAGGAACTGAGAAGAGGTAGGATCTGTTGAAAGCATAGATTGGGGCGTTGGAAGACACAGGGCGTTTTTGCAAGGGGAGACTTGGTGGGGGATGAGGACCAGGGAGCTGGGAGTTAAGGTTTTGAGACCATGATACCCCCCGGGCTT
Source organism: Coniochaeta pulveracea (assembly GCA_003635345.1). Taxonomy (NCBI): domain Eukaryota; kingdom Fungi; phylum Ascomycota; class Sordariomycetes; order Coniochaetales; family Coniochaetaceae; genus Coniochaeta; species Coniochaeta pulveracea. The sequence continues at coordinate 280,714 of QVQW01000002.1, read as the reverse complement.
TGGATTGTGATATTGTGGGAGTTGAGGGTTTTCATAGATGTAATGACTAGTGGTGGAAGAAGAGGAATGGTACCGATACAGGAGCATTTGCCATGTTCTCCCCAAGCTTGATGTGATGGTTCGGAGTGAGATTTCGAGGGTGCAAAACCTATTCCTGTACATTGATAGTAGCATGTTCGAGAATAGCTCTACTACCAGGACGTCATTCGCTCACAGATCAGAGTTCGTTTCTTCGCTGTATATGAACGGGTGTCCAACTGTTCCACATCGACTGGCAACGCACTGTTGTCTGGCTTGACTCACTCATGCCTCTACGTAGCTACGATGTCGCACAATGCAATTGGGTTGCAAGTCCGTTTCGTTAGCAATCATTTCATTAGCAATCGCTATCATTAATCTACAAAACAATCGCTAAAGCCACCGCAAATGCTCAATATCCCGCAAACAAGAAACAAACGAAGAGATGATAGCAGTAAAGCCCCTCAAAGAGCCAAACATCGCTTTCGGGACATCGTTACGCCTGACGGTTCAGGCGAGAACACTACGGTCTATCCTTTATGGAACTGGTTCGGGTCGTAGCGCAGATCCTTCTTGTCCCCCCGTGGATTATGTGTAGTCTTCCACAGATGGCAGATCAAGTTCCGGACGACGAGAATGAATATGAAGCTTGAATAATGAAGGAAGGCTTAGAAGCTGGAGAAGAAGGAAGTGTTGAGGCTTGCAGAAATGGGGGATGAAGTGCGTTTGATGGCGTCGGTTTCTCGTAAGGAAGGGCGCTCGCTGATCCACCCTCGCTGAACGGTCATGTTCCGCTCATGTGTCCGTAGTTGCAGGAGGGCCAGTGGGATAGCGTCTCCTCTTTACTTGCGCCGGGTCTACGCATGGAAGTGGCGGCCGTGACGAGTGCGTAGCGACTCTTCCCCCATGAGCTGCGGAAGGAGCAATGCTCTTGTTGTTGTTCTTCTTTGTTGTCACATCATGGGGAGGTGACACTGATGAATCCGAAAAGGCGTCAGGTAGATCCTCTGGCTTTAACGGCGCAGTTGTTGTCTCCCGTTGGGGTGCCTGCATGGAAAGCTTTTGAGATTGTTTCTTGACCGCTTGGGTACCGTCCATTCCGTAGTCAGCTCCCGCAAGGTCCAGAAAACCTGACGGCTGTTCGTCTGGCACTCCTTGATGAGGTGACCCCTGCGAGTCTGTTGCATATTTCGTGCCAAGCCCAAGTCTAATAGTGCCTTCACCAAGTTTGGTTGGACCTCGATTTCGAATTTTGACGGCTGATCTGTCTATGCCCAGTGCCAACGGTCCTGGAATAATCGGTAGCGAAGTGCTTTCTACCTTGGTCATTGTGGATGCAGTCGCCTGAGATCCAACATGGAACCCCCGGACAGGCTCGGGATCAGGTTTCGACGTGTGCCAAATGGGAGCATTTTTCTTCTTGTTCTTCTCCTCAAAACTATCCATCATGAACTGGACAAACGACGACGGCTTTGAGGGAGCTTTGCGTATAACTGGCCCTGCTTCCTCTTCAATCGCCGCTATAGCTTCCTCATCGGACGAGTGCTCAGAGAGGTCAATGCCGTCAGTTGTCAAGGTCGCATCTGACTCTTGCGAACCTTCATCCGCGTCTGTCGGTTTCGGCTTGCTGAAGAGTGGGCTGTGTGAAACGATAGAGCTGCTTGGAGAAGGGTTTGCGCTTCGCTTGAATGACAGCCCTGTAGACGGGCCATGGGGAATAAATTCCAACGAATCTATACTGGTGACGGAATCACTCGACCGGACCGGTGAGGTCGAGTCATCATCCTCGGGACCGTGCTACGGCCGTCGATCGATTCCTTTGCCCTTATCCAGCTTTATCTGTTTGGGTGTGCTGGTTTCCTCAAGCCCCATGACCTCGTCCACCGTCGTCTGCTGATCATTAACCTCAGCAGCCCCCTGGCCCTCAGCTACTCGCCGTGTTCCGTTCTTCCCAGCCGACCTGTCCCGGCGTCCCGTCCGCTTGAAGTCCACCCCAAGCTTCGCCAAACTCTTATGACGCACATGTTTCGATTTGGCCTTCGGGATTTTCGCCGGCTCCGTCCGGCTGGGGTGTGTAGGAGGTACGACCGGCAATGGTGGCTTGACGCCACCTATAACCAGCGGGGCCGGCTTGGTCTTCTGCAGAACCTTTTCCAAGGCCTTGCTCGCCAGTTCGTCGGCTCTTGATAGCTCCGCCGTTCTAACGGCCCTCAACCTGTTGCTTGCCATTTTGTTTTGAGCGGGAGTTGGCGGCGCCTCCATGGTTCCTGCCTTCGGTTGGCTCGTGCTCGTTGCCTTTTGACCCATACCCTTGCTGCCGCCCTTGCTATCGCCATCGCGTTTAGGCCGGTCGCTTGGGGTAATCAAACGTCGAGCACCATCCTAGATGACAGACATATAACCTACATGACTTCCCCCCGTTTTCGACAATGGTAACTCCTCGCCGACTTCGGCAAGATTCGCTTCAGTCGTTTGCTCCAAACCAGATGCGTCTTCGCCGGACATCCTACGGGGCCCACCGACCGGCCCAGAAATGGACGGCCTGCTGGGCCCAGCCGTCGAACCACGCTCCTCAACTACACGGTCTCGGCTCTGACATTGCTCCTGATCCTCTTCGCCGGTTCCATTTTCTCCGCGCCCGTCATCAGCTTGTCGCCGGGTATTTCTATTGCTTGACTCGCTCCATTCCCACATCCGCCTCATCTGGCCCCCGAACCCTGCCATATATCCCTAGAAATCAGGCTCTGGGCCTGAATCTGAATCATCGTCATCGTTGGCAACCACGGCCCTATACCTGCTGGCAAGATCATCCTCCAGTCCGCCTTCGACCTCGGAGTCAATCCAACCGCCACCGCCAAATAGACTCAAAGCCACAGGCAGGAAAATCAGGGCATGGGTCGCAGCGAAGAACACGAGGGCCAACCACACTCTGAAATAGTAAATCTCAAAAATCTTACTTCGGGTAAAGGCAAGCACGAGAACCCCCAACAGTTTGGTGATTGTGATTCCGGAGAAGACGCTGCCGCCGACATTAGCAAGCGCGACCCAGGCCCTTGCGTCACGACCTCGGAAGCGACTCCTGGCCCTTTCCAGGAAGTTGCGCGACGGGAAGGTGAACGCGCGGGCCACGTGGGCACAGAATTCGACAGCAATGCCAACACAGATGATGAGATTGACAAGAGATACGGCATTGAGCGAGACGCCCATGATGGCCAAGGCACCCATAATGTCCACGATGGTCATTGTTACAGTAACGGCCACCACCAGCGCCGTGACAGGCGAGCCCAGAAGAACAGCGGAAATGACGAAGATGATGGCTACGGCGGCACCCAGCAATGTTGCCGTGAGGGACACAATGCTCGCATACTGATCGAAGAAGATATAGAAGATGCTGTAGGGAAATACCTCAAGCCCGGTCTGCTTGCTGATGTCGGTGGCTATGCGTCGAGCGGCGGCATAAGCATTGATAAAGTCGTCCTGGCTGCGCAGCGGTGCGTGGGCAGTGCGGAAGTGACTGGCCGGTATGGTCTCCGCCTCGGCGTCAATGACAAGCGCTGACTTGTACGAAGCCTGACCACCAAGTGGGCAATCGTCGTCGGTTGGCGAGTTGACAAATTTCTGGAGATAGTGGATAAACTCGTCGCCTTCTGGCATACCCGACAGGGTGATGTTCCACGCCGGGTTCCGCCTAGCGAAGCACGTCTTCCGGTTCTCAATGCAGCAACTGTCCAGTTCAGGATTTAACCAGAGAAAGTAGTCGTCAATCCAGCTCGCGGTTGGCGACACGATGTAAGAGACCTCGGGTCGCTTGCGCTCCTGCTCCAGGACGTTTGTGAGTGACATCTGGTTACATGTAGTAAAGCGGGCGCAAATCTTCTGCTGTTCTGATCGTTGGGTGGCGTTAATCTCCCGGGTGACGAAGTAGACAGGCGGGCCCACATCAAGATAGGCATAGAGGTCGTTGAAGTACGGTATCAAGTAAGAGTCGTCCGGAATAGCGACGCGTTGATCCAGGCCGAGCTTGATCTCGGGAAGGAGCGCGACGCCAGCTGCAAAGAAACCGAGGAAGACCATGATAATAACCGCCTTGACCTTCTTTTCCAACAGCGCAGGAGCATATGTCCTACGGATCCATTGCTGGAGGAGGCTCTCCTTGGGGGCTTCCCCCAAGCGACGGGCGAGGAGGTCCAACTGACCGTCTCCACGACGCACTTCTGTAGCCTTAATCCGTATGCACGGGAAGCAGTCGACCCGTGAATCTTCAACACGTTTCTGGTTAAGAGCCAGGACAGTCACGAACAGCGTAACCTGCAAAATGGCGTTGATGAAGACAGCTCCCGCAGCGTAGATGGCGAAGTTCCTTACAGCCGGCATGCCCACGAAGGCACCCAGGGCGAACGAGATGGTCTCCGTAAGAGCGGAGAACAGGATCGAGGGTCCCATACGGCCCATAGTCATGGCAACGACATCCTCGATTTTGTCACGTCCGTGGCTGATCTTGACGCGCTCAAACTCATGAACGATCAGGAAGATGTTGTCGACACCCACGGCCAGGACAATGAAGGGGATCACATCGACTATAATCAGTGTCGCCTTGAGCCCAAACCAGGAGAAGAGTCCTATGGAGGACGAAATAGACAGCAACACGATGATGATACCTAACAGGCCCAGGCTGAATTTGGACTCCACTACCGTCAAAGCCGGCGTGCGCATGATTTCGCGTAATGACATGGCGCCAGATCCCAAGGCGAAGCTAGCGTAGAAGAACATGACGACATAGCTGATGACGATGATCTTGGCGTCGGTATTGGTGGACTTGTTCAACTCCTCCTCCAGGCTGATCTCGGTAGAGAAGGACAGTCTCAATCCGCGGTCCTTGGCCTCCTCCTGCACTGCCAGAAGGCGGTTCTTTAGAGCTGTTTCCCAGTCCATGGCACGGTCGAGCAAAGGTGAGCCCTCCTCGTAGTTGTTGACAACCCAGTTTACAGTCATGGCAGCAGCCTCCGTGACATCGTCCGAGTCGTAACCACCAAGAATGGCATTCGGATCGAGAGGTAAGCCGAATTCTGGCCGGCACTCGACGGGTGAACGAGCACAGTCCCGGACATGAGACTTCCAGTCATCTGGGTCGACAAGAGAAGGCTCGTCTTCAAAATACCCTGCAATGGACTGGACGACACATGCAGTCCCGGTGGGCTTGAAGCAGACGTCGTCGAGTTTGACTCCGTACACCGGACCCTTGAGCTCGCGGACGCTCTTCTCAACGTCCATCCACCAGACGAGGGTGTCATAGCTCAGGACGGGACCCGTCTCATTCACCAAGAACACCTTTTCAGCCCGGTAAAATGGTCCGAAGTTGGAGTCAAAAAATGCCTTCTCCTCAGCAGCTGCCGAGGTAGGGCTGACCCATAGGCGGGCGGGGTCTTTTTCGATACTGAACTTGGACCAGCCAGCACTGAGTAAGACAACAAGCACCAAGCTGGTGCCAATTGTGGTGGCAGGGAATGTGGCTGCAAAATGTCCTAGCTTCTTGAAGGCATTGCCGCATAAATTGTTGAGCTTGTATGTCTTGGTCGGTCGATCCCACATGGCGGCGTTGTATACAAGGTCTCCCTCATCCTCGTCATCGCTAGGTGTATTGTCCGCCAGGAGTGGCACCCTTTGTTCATTACGTAGCCGGGAGTGTTTTCTGTAGGCGACATGTCCACCGACAGCCGCCAAGGCAAGAAATAGCAGAACACCGTACGTGAGGATCGAGGCAAAAGACAGGCAGGGAAGATGACCGACATGGCACGATGCCGTCTTTTCGACAGCCGGAAGCTCTGGACAAACGGCCGGACAGTCGACGCAGGCACAGCGGAAATTCGGATCCTCGTCGTTGCACTTCTTGGGCTTCATATCCAAGGCCTTCATGTCGGGTTCGGTATACTCCGTGGGGAAGTTGATTTGGAACGGCGACCCAATGGCCTTTTCGTCGCCAAGGAACTTCAGCAGCTGCGAGTAGTTCTTGGCACCTCCGCCGATAAAGTCCATGGCCCGGGAGTTGGACGGGCCGAACTTGACCTCTGCACAACTATCATAGAAACCTGTTCCGTATTCCTCAGATATCAGTTGGTCTAGCTCGGTGACCATCTGCTTCCCGTTCTTCTCGAGTGTTTGCGTCACATTGATGAAGAGTGACTGGTCGGGTGAGCACGTGAAGGTGCAAAAGGTATTGAAGAAGTTGTCTTTACATGCCGGACATGAAGATATGATCTGGTTCGCAGTCGATAGGGAAGACTTGAGTGCGTTGACCTGGAGAAGTAGCAGATTAGCTTCAGTTCTCCCGAGTACGCGGCTTCTGACTGGCTAAGGTGTAATGAAAACTGAGACGTCGACGTCGACGACAGCCACGACGACATGAGGCACAACCTCCTGTTGGCAATCGTATCATCACACGGGACTGGAACGTAGAGAGCATACCTGTTCCAAGTTACAGCACACCGGCCCCTCGCTCCACTTCGGGCCACAAAGATCTACCAACTGAGACCTCAGCTTCTCGTCCGGATCCTCCGCCAGACCATTGTCAGGGCAAGGGAGTTGCTTCCCGAACAAGCTCTTCTTTCCACAGTGTCCGCGGATGGCGCAACGGCCAGCTTCGTGTTTTGGTGTGTATAGTTCGGCCGATACATGCCCCAGACCGGCGAGCAGGAGCCCGGCGGCTGAGGCGACCATGGATAGTTTCGTCATGGTCTAACGAGTGGTGTGCCGCTAAGCGGCGATGCTGTGTCGAAGAACGAGTAGACCGTGGGGGGTGAGAACAAGCGAAGTGAACGACGATAAATAAGCGGTAGTATTGAGATGATGGTAGCTTTAGTACAAATACGATGGGCTAAACGGTGGTGGATTACTGTGGTGTCGGACGGTTTGAACAAGATAAGATGTCAGTTGGAAGGTCGGAGTTGTTGTTGACGGATCTCCACTGTAGCTTCCCCAGCTGGGCAGTCAGCAAGTCATCCATGTGTTGGCGTTGCGTCATGACACCACGCGGGCTTGTGGATCGGTCCCTGCCAAGGCCGGGGGAAGGAGCTTCCCGATTGGTTTGTTCTTGTCACCCGCCAGATCGACGCTGCTTGCATCCGATGCTGATTTGGAAAGGGAACTCTGCGACGGTACCTTACTTGTAAACAGCCTGTTCTGAATGTTATGACAAGGCCATTACGAACGAGAGACATGAGTAAATTCTTGTGCTTGCAACCTATAGGCTTTAGAGGCAAATTTGGAGACGAATTGAGAAGGTTCAATCAGAAAGAAACCTAGCCCGGTTCTGATATTGCACTCACGTCTCTCGTGGTCATTATCAGTGGGATGACTACTATGCAAACATGGACATGGCACACCCCGTGTTCGTGTACCAGGATATTAAACGTTGTTGGGCATAGTCGGTACGTTTCGCCGTAGGGTCTGGTCGAGGAGCATGCGCCATGGAGGAAGAGTGGATAGAGAAGGAATGTGATGTGGTTGTTGATAGTTTTAAGATATCCAGAACGGTAGGCTGATGCTCACATACCTGAATCGAAGCCGGCTTGAGGAAGAGGAGCTCGAAGGAGTCGACCTTGGTCATGTTTAAGGCGAAGGTTCAGAACGTCAAGTCATTCAGATCACAAACATTGCTAATGATATATTCTGTGGCCTATATTCAAGTCATTGCATTCATGTAGTCTTTTGGTGCTCTTGTGCAACCCTCATCAAAACCGTATATCAACAGACCTCTCTGCTACGCCGAACGCCTCATACAACCATGGTCGCTTCTTTAAAGAATAGTTCCGAAACTAGGCCGTGTTAGCAGTGTACTAGAAGAGGGAAAAGTGGTCCTCAGACACGGCACTTACCCAAATGTCCGCTTGATGCTCTTGACGTAGTACTCGAGCCAGTTACGCTTGGTAACCTCCTCCTGGCCCACAGGCACGCCGGTCCACTCAACACGCATGACCGTGACGTGCTCCACGTCGTTCTGGTCGAACTCAATCTTCAGCGTCGAGTAGTGACCGGCAGGCCATTGATCCAGCCTCCAGCTCTGAACAATCTTGGTGGGCTCCTCCAACTCGAGATACTCGCCGGAGACATTTCCGCCGAACAGCTCAAACTTGCCGCCCTTCTTGGCTCCCTCGAAGACCTTGGGAGGAGCGCGAGTGAAAGCGGCCAGCCGCTGGGGGTCCGTGAAGGTCTTGTACAGCTCTTCGGCAGTGGTGCGAAACTCCTCGTTGTCGGTCACGGTTGTGGTATTGACCACCTTGCCTTTGTGCGTCTCGGTCTTGGTAGAGGAAGATGCCGTCGAGCTGGCGGCGGCGATAGGGACGTGCTTGGGAGTGGAAAACCCACTGGATGGGTTGGAGCCAGGAGCGTGCTGGATGTCCTTGCCGTGCTCAGCGATCAGGGCAGGAGAGAGCTTGGCAAACTCTTTCCGCAGCTGAGGAACGATTTTGGACCGGACAAGGTCCTTAACCGGCTGCTTCTCCTTGGCGTCGGAGTAGATGTCAATCTCGAACTGTGTATTGGGTCAGTATGCATGCGGTCAGTGAACGCCCGACGACCAAGAGCTACGTACCACAAACTCGTCTTCCTCGGTATCGTGGGCAACCTCGGGGATGGTAATGGTGCCCGAGACTTCCTCGTCGTCAGCAGTTGACCCTACGGAGAAGCAGTTTAGCCCACTGTTCTTGTGTTCATTGCGGGTATTCACGGGAACCAGGTGATGAGACGAGAAGAGGGTTTTGATGAATGACTATTTACTACCACCGGCACCGGCCACTTACCTGAGTACTCCAGAGTTAACTTGACATCGTAAATGGTAATGACCTTGCCCTTCCGCTGGCTAACGTCCACCTCTCCATCCATGCTGATGACCTTGCTAATCTTGGCCGACACATCGCCCTCCTTGGCCTCCAGCTTGGGCAAGTTCTCCTCAAACCACTGCTTCGCCCATGGCGTAGCATCCTTGTTCACCCAGTGCCAGTTGTTGGGGTTGTGCAGAACCATTTTGATTATGTATGTATTGAGAAAGTCGAAGAAAAGAAAGAACTAGACTTTTCCGAAATGTTAGCTCAGAGCTCGGAACAAATCGAGGAATATATGACGGCGTGTTTTGAAGGAGTAATCAGAAATTGGTCGTCTAAACCGAAGCTATGTCATCAAAGGAGGGAGTACAAGTCATTCCTATGACTGGTGCCAGCTTGTATCTCATCATGCAAGAGGTGTTTCGTGTTCGAGAAGCAGCGGGGAACTAAGCTTGCCAAAGTAACAGGGAGGAAACGTACCTAGAATGCAGAGCTGACGGTGTAGTTACTGTAATGATTAATTGCCAGACCAATGGTATCAAGTACCCCGAATATAAGAGAGCACAGGAAGAAGAGGGTGTTCGCAAAGTCTGCCTTTTATGGGGACAGTCGTCAGAAAGCTGTGGAATTCTGGATAGATTCTATTTTGTTCTGAAGTGCACGGTGATGTTGGGAGGCTGACAGCGGAACCGGAAGAATCTCGGCACCGGCCCCGTTGGTGCTGAAAACCTTAACCCTTACAATCAGCCGGACTTGATCATCACAGACACCCGACGGTTGACCAACGACGGACTTCTATCTTTTTCTGCTATATCTTAGACAGAGCAACATACCCTCTCGTCAATGAGGTCTCATTACCAACTTGCCATCTCAAGCCGCCGTCATTTAACCTCATCACGTCAATAATTCTAGATTATATCCTGCACTCACTGCCTGAGTCGTAACATTCTACCTGGTCCCATAGCTCAGTTGGTTAGAGCGTCGTACTAATACCTCCTCACCTTGAAGAGATATCAAGTAAATGCGAAGGCCGAGAGTTCAAGCCTCTCTGGGACCATATTTTTGGACTTCCCTGCTTCTCTGTTATCCTCTCTTTTTTGCTTGTAGCACTATGCAGCTCACCCTTCTCGGGAAGTCTATTCTCTTGATCAACTAGGCGACTTAATCGTGGTATTACTGACATCTCCTGCAACAAGTGGTTGAGAACTTGTGAAAGGTCAGACGGCATTGGTTACCCTACAGTCCATGTCACCCGAGCGGAACATGTTGTCACGACCTCGGAAAAGCCCATGCTTCGATAGGATTACAATAAATCAGATAGGATTACAATAAATCAGCTAGGATCAGTGTGTTATTGAATGTTGTTACGTGAGGGAGAACCATCTCTGTCATGGTGCCAGGTTGGTAGTGACTCTCACCGAAGGGTGGAACAAACAGTAGATCTAAGGTGAGCCACAGAACCGCCCTCGAGCAGCATTGCCCGCAGTACTGTTGCAGGAGTGTTGTTGGAACTTTTGCTGGGTCGCAGACACTCTGTAACGGCATACAAGCTGTGATTTGACACCATGCCAATTTTGACTGAAAAAGCAAGGGAAGAGCGCTATTTATATCGTGTCACAATCCACTTCCCCTCTGGAACCAACGGACCAGTTTGTTGCTTGGGAGTGTCCAGCTTGGTAGCCAAGCACATGTGAAGAAATCAAGCGCTATCTTCACCTTGGCGGTAGCCAGTTCTAGTGAACAACTTCTTGACTTTAAGTGGCATCTGGCGGGGTCAGTTACCGGTACCAATGAGTTAACTGTTAACCTCTGCAGTCCTATGGACAATCAGCATCCACTCCTACACTGCACCGCCGGGCATCGCGTCTAAGAGTTCAGACGCGACACGGAAAGGCAGGCAGGTATATAGATTAGACTATCACATGACCGTCTTCCCACGGAACATGCCTGCACCGTCGGTAGTAGCAAGGTCGGATGTTCACCCAGGATTTCATCACGGACATTATCACGAAGTAGAGCCGGACATGCATCTTGGAACGCAGACAATCGTACGAACCAACATGCACTGTTAAGCGCCGGCACTCCCCACTTCACTAAACGGCAACAAATGATAGCTCAACTGACCAATCATGAGCATGGGACGACATTTTGCCCGCATTGGATTGCTACCAAAAATAAATGGAAGGATGCCCCGCATCTGGGGGAAAGACACGAATTAGGAAGTTCTGGGCCTTTTCCTCAGGGAGGCATCGTTGCACCTGTCGCGATCATCATCTTCTAGATCAGATCTGTGATAGTGTTCAAGTTTGCGCGACCATGCCCGTCAGACAAGCATCACTTGGATGCCTTTGACAATTGGCTGTGCGCGTTGGAGAGTGTCACTGGACGACTGATGGCGTCTTGTTACGGCCACATACTCGAACTGGCACCTTTGGACAGCAGTGTCACAAGTCTCGTCTATGGCCGACATGTCAAGAATCTGGCCCGTTGGAGAGATACACACCATGCCAAGCCTTGATGGGCTAAGACTATGCACAGTCCATAGTCTTCGGCTCCATCCCTTACTACTCTGACCATGTGCTTGAGGGTCGCAGGTAGCTAGCCTCAATGCCGGCACCTATATGCTTGTTCCTGACACTGACTACAACTGTCGACATTGTCTATTGACTCTATGTGAACCGTGCTTGGACATCAGTTCTGTTCCGGAGACGGCATAGTGGACTGACTCCTGATGGTTGCCCTTACATAGAGTAGCAACCGGAAGAAGAAACCCTTCTGGCGTGCAATGCTAGCTTACTGTGACTGGTCAATACAACGCTTGTTATTCACCTTCATTGCGGGAGCCGGGCATCCCACCTTTCCTTCCATGCAGGTTCGAGGTTTTGGAGGGCGAACAGACCGACAGGGGGTTAGAGGAACGGGATGAGGGGGGGGCAATCGAACAGGGGTCAATAAGTGGTCGCATCACACTGCACACTGCATACACCAATGCCTGGGAGTCAATGCAGGCCAGACCGTCCCTTCTCCAGTGAGAACGGACAATCTGCCCAAACCAGCCGTTGTCGGTGGTTCATCCATGTGAATTGCCTGGTCCAATCGAATTGTTTCTCTTTTCAACTTTCTGCATCCCCCCATCCTTCGTCTTCCCCTTCTGAACTACATCCGTGTATACCATACACGCTTCACATACTTACCTTTCCTTAGCTGTGCGTTTTGGTTTACAGCCAGCTATAGGTTGGGCAAGGCTGCAGGTCGAAGCATCCCATTGCACGTCCATCGTGACTTCACCTGCTCCATACGGACCGCTTCTTGACTGACGCCGGGGAAGAAGCGTGTGGCATTTCGCATGGACATGACATCAATGACAAAGTAGACGACACGACTCGGTATCTCGGATTACGTCCGTCTCCGAGACTCCCGACGAGCCGTGTATGGTGTCGAGGTAGGGGGGCCGAAGAAGGACGGTGAGGTGGTTGTAGGTTGTGGTTTCTCTGCAAAATTGGGGGCAGCAACAGTGTGATTGGACTGGCCGTGCAGAGCGAAGGATCAACTACGGAAGACGGTCAATCCAGCCCCCAACTGAGCCCGGGTTCTTCTCCATGGCTCTAAGCATGAGTTCGGGAAGGGATCCAACGGCGCGACTGCGCGCTGGGCTCAACCCGCTCTTGACGGCCTCGCTCGGTTATCAGCACCAGAACCAGAATAACCTTAATACACCACTGTCGGCAGTGTCCATGGCTTCGGGCACCCACTCTCAATCCAGCTCTCAACATCCGTACTCGTCGCTACAAACTCCGGTGAGCGCGGTGCAGCCCTACAACCCGCAGCAATGGATATCCTCGCCTGCTCCTGGTCATACTGAACGGTTTCAGGCGTATGAGGCGCCTCAGCGTATGTACACATTCTTCATCTGACAGTACAGAAACAGGGGTGGTCACCCAGACTTACGTGCTCACTTAGCCTCTCCGCCGCCGCCTCCTCCATACTCACCACCACGAAGCCAACGGCCACTTAGCATGTCACTTGATCCACAACAAGTGGCTAACATATCCGCGGTGCGAGCACCACCACCACCCCCGAGTATCCAGCAGAGGAGATCTCCCGAGACCCATACACCGCCAATGGCTAACACAACCTTCGCTCCTCCGCCTGGGACAGGGGCAAGAGGGCCTTCGCGTGAAAGACGGTTCGGACTACCGTCTTTTGGTAGAAGAAGAGAGTTGGAACAGACCCAGGCGCCGCCATCTCCCGAGTCATTCTCTCATGTACACTCGCATTCGATGTCGCATCAAACCCAACCGCACCCCCTATCCGTCTCCGCGAGGCCGCAAGCTGCACCGGCGCCTCTCACATTACATATACCCACGAGATCCGATTCAGACTCCTCACAGAGCCTACCGCCAGGAGCAAGGAGGGCTGTATCGACTCCAGCAGCAGGCACCCCAATTTCTGCGAGGTCCAGGTCGTCATCACAAGTTCGATGGGATGCTCAGCAAGGGCCCCTCGTTTTACCGCCTCCACCACCAGGACCACCACCGGCTTCCTCACGCTCACAGAGTGTGACGAGGGCGGGCGAAAATGGTGCTCCCGTTATGTCACCACCCACTAGAAGACCGCCTCCCAGCGGTGTTACTGCCTTGGGTCCTGTGCCACCCACACCTGCAAATTGGACGGATGAAGCTGATCCTCCACGGACTCAGTCACCGGCGAACATTTCTATGAATAGTGAGCCCGAATCGGCCGTGTCCATTTCCACTTCTCAAGCGAGCTCAGCCGGTGGACTTGCCCGGGCACGAGCCGTACGAGGAGAGAAGACACTCCTGCAGCGTCGAAGTGAGAGCCGGACAAGGCATGGCGTGCATGACTCTATCGACGCCTCGTTAGGGGCTCAACCATTGTCTGAGATTGTCATACCGTCGAGTTCAGGAGGCCTCAGCCGGAGACTGACCATCAGCAGAGGTACGCCACGCAGTAGTGGCTTTGGGGAACCGAATCGATCGGCAGGCATAGACACACCGCAGACGGGAGACACGACCGTGTCATCCGAGGTTAGCACTGAAGCGAGCAACTCTACACCACGAGCTCTGAGCAGCGCCACGTCTTCCCAGAGAAGTCCGGAAACACCCATTTTCTCGCCTCAGCCTCAGGGCTCGCGAGCTACTCCTGAACCTCACCATACCATTGCGCCAAAAGCCTTGCCCACACCCCCTCCGCAAAGCCGTTCTTCCTCTCGAGGCCCGTTTCAGCTGGTGGAGACTATCACACCGGGTCCCAAGTCGCCGACTAGACCACTCACGCGGCAGGTTGTTGCTAAGCAGACAGTCGAACAGTTCTCTCGTGCCACCATCGAGAGATTCAAGGCATTTGCCGAGAAGGAGGCAAAGGCGGCGGACGATGCAGACCGAGTGCGCCTGTTTGCCGACTTCTTTGTCAGTGAGTCTAGGATAAGAAGGGAGCGCTACAGTGGTGCCATTGGCGCCATGGGATCCGAGATATTTGACCTGACGCGTGATCTGTTCCGGCCCATGACAGTCACGAGACGGGACCCTGTGATGGCATCTCCTGGGCCTTCATCCGCCGACCCAAGATCCCAACGAGTCTCGACTCCCACAGTGTCATCGGCACCGTCAAGCTCTGCGCCGTCCTCAGCAAAAGACAATATCATCATGTCATCGTCCCCTGCGTCGTCATCATCCGCTACCTCCACTCCCGGCAATGCGAACTGGCAGTCAGGCAACTTCATGCCGTCCCTTTCACCTATTCTCAGTATGAGTGCGAGCAGCGCATTGGACGAAGAAGATTCTCGTGGCCGACCCGCCAGTCGTTGGTGGGAAGGTGAATCGACTGGTGCCGCCTCAGCCAAACTGGAGCGGACGAAGCGGGAATCCAAGTACATGGGCGTTCCCAAAGAGGCTCGTGAAGCTTTGCAGTATATGGAGGACCCAGTAATGCAGACGGAGGCTGGATCTAGCAAACAACCTGCTTACGCTGCCGACTCCTACCCGCCGGAAAAGGTAGGCTGGCATGAGCCTGACGACAGCGAACAACAGACGCCACAGAAAGCAGTCAACACCAGTAGTAACACGCCCATGGCATCCTTGACCGCCAACCCAAACATCCGCAACTCCCTTCTCTCTCCACTGCCTCTCAACCTCTCCTCGCCCAATACCCCCAATCCAGCTCATCTGGACTGTTCCCGTCTCGTCACCCTCCCGCCTCCCTACCCTCGACACCATCCCGCCGTGAACAACTCCCACCCTGAACTCGCCCAGATCCGGGACGCAGTCCGTGCCATATCCGATATGGCTCCCATCTCCACCACGAAGCAGACATTTCTCGCCGCCTCAACAGCCCTCCGCCATGAAGCCTCCTCGGCCGCTCAACAACGAACCGCCTCCCTCCGCTCCCACCTTCAAGAAGAGATCTCCTCCGGCAGAATAAGCTACGCCGAAGCCGCTGCCCTGGAAGCCGACTCCCGCAACACCGAAAACGCCGCAGCCAAGGAACTCGAGAAGAAAGATTTCGAGTCTTTCCAGACCGTGGTAGTCATGCCGCTCAACGACCTCCTCACCTCCCGCATCGCCACCGCCACCTCCCTCTTCGACGACCTCCGCGGCCGACTCTTCACCTCCGACCCCAACATGCCCCAGGAAGAAGGCGACGAGCAGCCCGAGCTCCTCGAGAAGCTCACCCTCCTCAAATGGATATCCGAGGCGCGCGAGGCCCTCCACCGCGCCATCTACGACCTCCTCACCGACCGCAATGATCGCTATCGGGAAATGGTCCTGACTCCCTACCGCCTGGCCAACAACGCCGACAAGATCGCCTCAGCCACCGCTTTCTTCGCCGAAGACGCCGCCAAGCGCTCTCTGGCTTTTGCTCAGGAGGCGTTTGCCCGCACGCAGGAGTTCCGCGATGTCGTGGAGGAGACGGTGCTGCGGGGCGTGGAGGCGCAGCTGGGTGCATTCTGGGATATCGCGCCGCCGTTGAAGAGGCTGCTGGACAAGATCCCACTGGAGTTGGACGGGTCGTTTGGCATCCAGATCCCCGTGTCGGAGTACGAGGAGAACCCGACGTACCACGAGCATCCGATGCAGTATCTCTTCTCGCTGCTGCTGCACGCGGAGAAGAGCACGTATCAGTTCATCGAGAGCCAGACGAACCTGCTGTGTCTGCTGCACGAGGTGAGGGAGGCGGTGGTGGTGGCGAGGGGGAAGGTGATGGAGAATGACGGGGCGGGAGGGGAGGCGGTGGAGGAGATGAGGAGCGGGGAGATGGCGAGGCTGACGGATGATTTGAAGGAGAAGGTGAGGATTGTGCAGGAGCAGTGGAATGATGCGCTGGGGGAGGGGATCAAGGGGTGTAAGGAGAGGGTCGGGGAGTGGTTGCTGGAGACGGGCGGGTGGGATGAGAGTTTGGAGGATACGGGGGTTGGGGTCTCACTGCCGTGAGGAGGGAGGGTTGGATAGTGGTGGTTTTTGTATGTTGATACCCCTTATGCCTTTAATGGTAGTGGCTTTTTGGACTCTTGTCGTGTGTTCATACTCCTTCACTATAGTCTGATACTGGTGATGTCATGTGCCACATATACGTGGTATTAGCCAACATATTCCTTTTAAGATGGCTTTGGTAGCACACTCTCAACTAGATATCGGTCTATTTTACCACCACTTGGACCCTAGACCGTACTACCCGGGTGTGTATGCTTATCGTCTTCCGTCTAGGCCTCCGGGTTCGGCTTGTGGCTCATGAGTGTGGGGTAACGGCTCCCAGCGGGACCGCTAAGCAACGTCACAACGGTGATCCCCTTAAGATAACACATTCCCAGGCCTCATCACTCATTTAGTGCAAGCAAACCCTGTAAAACATTATTGAACAACTCACTGGCATAATTTCAGGACATTCAACGAACCGAAATTCACACTTTACTTCACCCTGCAACGCCATCCTCTCACCATGGCGCCCATCTACAAGATAGCTCTCATCCAGCTCCAACCCAAAGTAAGATAAGCTCTCTCTCACCCACCCTACCTCACAATCTAACCACTCCTCCAGCCCGTAGACCCAGCCGGCAACTTCGCCGAAGCAGAAAAACACATCCGCACCGCCGCCTCGCAAGGCTGCATCATCGCCCAGCTCCCGGAATACCACCTCACCTCCTGGGCGCCCGAGCACGCCGACTTCATCTCCTCCTCGCAGGACTCCGTCTCCTACCTCTCCAAATACCAATCCCTCGCCCGCGAGCTCAACATCAACATCATCCCCGGCACCATCTGCGAAGTCCACCCCCTCCCCTCCTCCTCCTCCCCCTCCCCCAATGACGACGCCACCACCGTGAATCTCCCCTCCGCCGGCGTCGAGCTGCGCAACATGGCCTACTTCATCGCCGCCGGCACCGGCGAGATCCTGGGGCGCTACCAGAAGAAGAACCTCTGGCATCCGGAACGCCCGCACCTGACCGGCTCTGCGCACCAGTCCCACGAGGTCTTCTCCATCCCCACCCTCCCGCGCCTGGACCCCTCCCGCGACGTGCGCGCCGGCCTGCTGGTCTGCTGGGACGTGGCCTTCCCCGAGGCCTTCCGCGCGCTGGTGGCGCAGGGGGCGGACATCATCTTCGTGCCGTCGTTCTGGTACATGAGCGACGTGGACGAGGCGGCGCGGAGGCACAACCCGCTGTGCGAGCGGGCATTTCTGGAGTCGGTGTTGGTGGCAAGGGCGTTTGAGAATACCGCCGCGGTGGTGTTTGTGAATGCGGGAGGGTTGAGTCAGGTGGCGATGCCGATTCTGGGGGCGGTGGGGAGGATGGGCACGGCGGAGGAGGAGAGGGAGGTCTTGAGGGTGGTGGAGGTGGATATGGAGGTGCTTGGGATCGCGGAGGAGAATTATAAGATCAGGGAGGATATGAGGAGGGAGGAGTGGCATTATGGATATACCCTTAGGAAGGGGGAGTGAAGGGCGTTGCGATCGTGATGGAGATAGTGCCGCACTTGGAGAATTATTCTTATTGCTGCAAGACCAGAGTTCGTGAGCGTGATGGAGAAGTGTCAGAGAAGACATTGCCCACCTAGCATTCTCAAATACACTGTGTACATAAGGGATCAGGAGGCTTTGACCGACGCCCTCTGGTGTTTCCACCATGGAAGTAGTTATCTACAAGCTTGTTGGACTAACTGGGGAAGTCGAGGTATGTCAAGAGAGCCGAGAGCGTATCAACAGGATTGTGACTGTATAACAGGGAAGGACGGGGCCTCGAACCTCGGGCTCGCTTCCTCACGGTACAAAGCTAGCAGGGTTGCGAGGGGCGGTGGAAGGGGCGGACCGTCAAACGAGCATAACCTGTTGACACAAGTGACTAGTCGGATGAATCAAGCTCTGGCGGGCATTGGATTTGACGGTGAATGTCTGTGAATCAGGGCCATGCAAGAGTAACCACAGGATTTATGCTATGCGCTTGCCTCCAGTGCGCGCTTCTCATCCGCTATATTCTCTGGCTTGACGATATCCCTCATGCTAAACACCGTGGTAAAGTTCTTCTGCTTGACAAACCAAGCATTTACCAGTTCCCACTCCTGTCGTGGGTCCTTGAATTGGATCTTGTTCACTCGGTTAGCATCATGACTTTGTCTCAAGCTCCTCATAAGTGAGGACAAGAACTCACCTCAAAACGTCTAAGCATGCTCGGCACCAGCTTATAAACCTCCAACAAGCTGATGTTCTTTCCTATACACGTCCGACTGCCCATGCCAAATTGGAACATGGTGCCGTTCATCTCCTTGATGCGCTGTTCCTCCTTCTCCCGGTCTTTGGTCTCATCCACCAACCACCTTTCCGGCCTGTAGACCTCGACGTCCTCACCAAAGACCTCCTTGTTCATGTGGATGATCCAAGCAGAACATCCGACAATGGTACCGCCCTTGACGTAATGTCCGCAGATTTCCATTCCTGGTTCTGGGACGATGCGCTCAAGGGGGAGGCCAGCGGCGGGGTGGAGACGGAAGGCCTCCTTGACACAGGCATCGAGATAGGGTAGCTTCTGTGACTCGGTCCAAGTTACGAGACCAGTGTCGAGGTCGCTGAACAATCCCTTCCGAGCAGACTCGTCGATCTCCTCGCGTACTCGGGCCAGGGTGTTGGGGTTCTTGAGGAGGAAGTAGAAGACCGCCGATAGACTGATGGCTGTCGTCTCGGAGCCGGCAAAGGCCATACTAACAGCCATGGTCTGCACCAAGGTGTCCGTCATGAACTCGGGCCGGGCTTCACGGGCGGCGAGGAACTTCGACAGGAGATCGGGCGACTTGACCTTGGGCGCTGTGGTGGGGAGGACCGACTTCTCGCCGGTCAGTTCTGGGAGACGTTCCGCCATTCTGGTACGAGCGAAGCGGGCGACGGGGAACGTGGCATCTATTATACCCCATTGGGCGAGCTTGAGATAGATTGGGTTCTTGAGGAAGAGCTTGTCGAGAGCAGGAATTTGACCGATCTGAAACCTGGCTTATTAGTGCCATGTCCCTTCTAGAAAAAGCATGTGGAAGATAACTGACCGGAGCGACGTAGAGGAACAGCTTGCTGAGGTAGGCCACGATACCGTCCACATCCTTGTTGTGCTCGATGAAACCATGTCTCTTGCTGTACGTGATCTCACCAATGACATCGAAGGCGTAAAACTGCAGCCATTGTGTAAAATCACAGCCCTCTGGGTTGTTGACGAACAGTTTCTCGGTCTGCTTCAAGAACAGCTTGGTCGTGTTGTCGACAAACGGCTCGTACTGAACCAGAGCAGACATGGCAAAGGCCGAGTTGACCTGTCTGCGAAATTGGGCGTGAAAGTCATTGTCGGTTGTGCTGAACAGGGATGGGAGGTTGTGGCCCTTGACAACAGATTGCTGAACAATGTAGAAGTCGGACTGGGAAGCGTGTCAGTCTCTACCATCAAGCATGATCGTGTCCGGGTGATGGCGTGTACCTTTATAAACCCCTTGTTCAGTCCGTATATCGTCTTCAGCGCCTTGGGGTCGGCAAAGGAGAGACTGTTGGGCCCCAATCGAACCACATCGCCATACTTTTTATGAAGCTTTCGGTGTGTTCTCTCCGGTCTCTGGCCATAGACGTCCCAGAAGCGCCACCAGTCCGTCAAGGAGGCGAGTAATGGTCCAGGATACTTGTTCAGCCCATTGTGGTATCTGTTCTTAACCAACCAAGCAACTATTGCTGTAGCTGTTACCGACAGCCAATGCCGCAGCAAGAACTGAACCACGTCTTCTATCATCCTGTTCGGTAGCCCACCTTGTTGAGAAGGACGGCCAGGTATATAGAGAAGGTATCAAGTGACCAGTGTATCAGGTGGTGAGTGAGAGAGTACAAGAGAGACAGGGTGTGCGTGGAGGTATATAAAGGGTCCACGCTTGGTGGGAACATACAATGTTTTGCATATGACAGAGAGAGTAAGGCAAGGTTGATCAGGGTAATAACCAGGGTTGGACATGGACATTGGCTTCCCGTCTCTACACACCCTCATCCACGGTGAACCGTTCGCTCCAATCCCAATGCCGAGAGTACGGCTCAAGTAAGCTCGTAGGAGTAAGTGGAGGCGAACATGGTGCGGAGAACGACCATTGTCATCTTGAGCCGGGTCACGGCAACTATTTCCGTTCTCCTTTCATGTTGGCAAGAAGGGACTAAAACAATGCATTTCGTAGTGACCCGCGGAGTGTTGCCGATATCTTTTGCCGACATTGGAGCTTGGTTAACGGCCTCGCCATCGCTATACGGAGCACGCACGGCTTGGTTACGGGCGTGCAGCATGGCCGTCTGGCTCCATTGATGGTTCAGGCCCATGTCCTTAGCGCAGGATTGCCAAGATTGCTTGTTTTTTCGGCTCTTGATCAAAGACCGTCTAACCCCGTCTTGGTGGCTCAGCACTACTGATGACTTCAAAGGTGTGATGTGCTGGCTTCCTGTTTTGTGGATGATGGTGACCAAGTCAGACCCCCTTTGTTGGCTACGACCGATCGGACAAAATCTCGGGAATCGGCAGTGACTTCGTACGACTGCGGTTGTGCTCTGCCACTGGTAGTCCAGTTGTCCATGGTAGATGTTGCTACCGGCAGTACTTGCCCAGCAGCCGCTGACGTCTGAAAGTACCAGTGTGACCGTCTATTAGCCCATGGCTGAATGTGCTGATTACTGGACCCCCAGAGTCCACGGCGTGTAAGAATAGCAACAGTGCCGTTGCCGAGAGAGGTCTGCGGGGACGAGAAGTTGGAGAAGCCTGAGGGGTAACCTGGGGCCCCCGGAAAGCGATGTGGATTTAATGAATCATAACTCCCCGGACATGTGAGGCAAGAAATGCTGTCTTCAGCCATAATGTCGGCAGATGTAATGAACCAATAACTGTCAAGCTGATTCGTGCTGATGCTAAGTACCCGGGAAAGCCGATCAGTTGTGCTATAGTCTGATAAGCGCGCCAAACACTCGAGGGAAGTAAGGAATACCAATCTCTAACCCGTGACATGACGGGAAGGAAGAGACTGGACTTTTGTACATGTAACAGGAGAGCTTTCCACGCCCTGGTTTCAGCGGTTCTTGATCGTTGACCCCAGGTCGAATACTGTTCTGTGTGCTCAAGTTATCTAGGTAGGATGGTTCTGTTTCGTTCCGTGAAGTCCTGTTGTTGCAAGTTCAGATTTCACGTTTGAAAATGATCTTCTAGCCGGAGATTGAAAGCTGTGTTCACGGTAAGCGAAGTCGTAGACTCGTAGTGTCTTCGCACAACACGCTCTCGCAACATCAACCGGAAAGACTGCTTCTTCCGTGCAAGGGAACGGAGGTTGTGCACCGGTATTATCCAGGCCTTCGACGCTGCACTGCGCTGAAGTTGAAGGGTCACGGTCCAGCAAGTTTTGTAGGGTAAGTCATTAGTCCGCAGCAAGACTGACGCTTTCTCACGCCTACCTCTACCTCTAACCCAGAGAAAAACAAACTGAACTAACTGCACAACAGACATAATAGATCATGAGCTGCACAGCACACTATCCATCGACCAGTAGCAATGCAAAGTAAAAGAGCAAAAAAAATGAGGAGCTAGCACCGCTCCGTTTCGATCGGAGGACCTCCGGGTTATGAGCCCGGCTGTTAGAATGTTAGAACGGATTTTCAGTTTCAGTGGGCTTTTTCATGAGAACTTACCGCGCTTCCACTGCGCCACGGTGCTGTTGGTGAGGCAGTCGCACTGTACTCAGTGCTGTTGACAGGCTGTGGCGGGGTTAGCCCCAGAAGTCTAAAGGAATTGGCGAGCTTTAGTCGCGCTAGATTGGTTCGCGTCGAAACCGCGTTGTGTACAGGTGATGCTGGCGTCACCTGTCAACCAGCGCGCCCCACAGCTGCCTGCCTGACCTACCTCGACCACAATCAGAACATTCTCGATGCCTGCCAATTGCTGCATTCTTTAGAATTGGCTGTAGCTCTGCTTGTTGTCCGACTCACTGACTACAAGCAAAGCAATGACCAGCCACACTATGCCACCAACTACACGATCTCGAGGCAAAGCCCCAGCGGCTCCAGCGTCCCGAGTCTATCACTCCTCTCCAACCGTGGAGCAGATCGAGTTTCCTGCCCGACGACGGACAGTGAAGAGTTACGGCCGACAACCACAATCGGCAAAGCTGCTGAGGCAATCAACCTTGACTCAGATTGGCTATATTGATGCGATTCCATCCCAGGAACTGGAGCTCTCTCCGGTGAAGGATGACCGCCCCGGGAAGAGACGGAAGACGATGGGCGACGCGCCCAACTCATCATTCCATACGCAGACTTTGACGCAGCTTATCTCGGAACTGGACAAAGACGAGCTTGACGACATCATGCTTTTACTCAGTGATCACGAGGAGGAAAATGCACCACCACAAGGGAACCAGGAGAGCGAGGGACTCAGCGCGAAGAGACGGGGCAAGAGGAAGGCGACGGTCCCAAAGAAAACGACGTCTCGTGTAACGGATGGTCGGGCATTATCAATAATCCCTCAAACTCCAGTTCATAAGAAAAATAAGAAGGATGTCTACGAGATCCCGTCATCACAGCCTACGCCGACCTCGCCGTGGTATGAGCTGCCGAGAAATAAGATTTCACCCCACCGTTCGCCTTTGACAGAGCGGGCAGTCAACACATCCGCACCACGCCGGACTGCGGGGACGGCCCTGAAGCGACCTCGGGATATGGTGATACAAGATTCGTACAGCTCTGCTGGTCTGCTGTCTTCCGATCCCATGTCAACACCTGCCAAACTGTCGGTGCCCGCAACTGCTGCTGCGTCAGCAACACGGAGAGAGATAAGCTTGGAGCTGGGAGAATCAGTGTCGCGGAGAGGGCCACAAGCTCCGTCACAGCCTACACCAGATGTTCCTATGGTAAAAAACAGACGCGTACTGGGGGAGATAGAGATTCCATCCGCGCCAGAACGAGAGATCCCCGACTCTGACGAGGAGCTTGACAGTTTGGAGCCAACTCCTGTAAAGAGAGATGTTGGAGATGCAGATTTTACACCCGCGAGGGCCGACTCTGCCGCAATGGTGAACTCGATCCACGCAACGCCTACAATCAGCTCCGAGGTTGAGGAGTACGTGCTAGGGGATTCCGATGACGACCTTGTTCCTGGATCACCGACGCCTATTGCTCGAAGAGTTCATGCCAATCCACAGCCGAGTCAGAGGGAGTTGGAGGCTACGAAGCATGCGCATCTGGACGCCGAGCTGCCAATAAAGCCTGTGCCAATATACGTCGATGACATCGCCGCTGTTGCTCCCGAATCACCCACGCCTCTAGCCAGGGGTCTCCATGCTAATCCACAACCAAGTCAAACAGAATTGGATCATCCGAAGCACACCCATCTCGACAATGAGCTGTCACCAAAACCTTTGCCATTCCATGCGGATGACCTCGTCGCTGCTGCTCCCGAGTCACCAACACCATTAGCCAGAGGTGTCCATGCCAACCCGCAGCCAAGCCAGACAGAACTCGAGCATCCAAAGCACACTCATCTCGACAATGAGCTGTCACCAAAACCTTTGCCATTTCACGCAGATGACCTCGTCGCTGCTGCTCCCGAGTCACCAACACCT
The DNA here is from genome assembly GCA_003635345.1 of Coniochaeta pulveracea. Taxonomy (NCBI): domain Eukaryota; kingdom Fungi; phylum Ascomycota; class Sordariomycetes; order Coniochaetales; family Coniochaetaceae; genus Coniochaeta; species Coniochaeta pulveracea. Next base: position 256,767 of record QVQW01000002.1, on the reverse strand, counting down.
CTAGCCAGGGGTGTACATGCTAATCCGCAGCCGAGCCAGACAGAATTGAAGCATCCTAAGCATACCCATCTTGGCCCGGATGATGAATTAAACCCGGTATCGCCACAACAAGCTTCTTCCACCGCCCAGATCCCTGTTCTTCAAGCGAACGAAGCTCAACCGCCACGACGTAGATCTCCTTCTCCGAGGCTCCCACAAGGCGGTGCGGAAGGACGAGCTTTTCCTGCCTCACGTCCTGCTCCTCGTGGACCGCCTGAGGTCGTAGAGATTTCTGATGACAGCCTGTCAGGATCTCCTCAAAAATCCAAACATGAACGCACCCGAGACCGTGCGGTAGCAAATGTACCCTCAAGCTCTACGACCAAGTCGTCACAAGAGCAAGTATCAAACACTCCTACCTCACCACGCCGAGTTCGCATTGAGGTCCCGGAGCATTCAAAAGATGATAGTATCTACGATGATACGCCTGTCACGTCGCCTCATCATCCATCGTCGTCTCAGGCTCACGGACGCCCAACTCCAGCTAAATCCCAGTATTACAGTCAAGGGTTGGAGAGCCAGCGAGTTCCTCTTGAAGTTATCAGGTCCATGGCTCCACAGACGGACAGATCGGATGTCATCATCTCGATCCATCCGGGACCAGCAGAGCAAATAGCTAATGGGCACAAGACACACGAATTTCGCAATTACAACCTACCACCGCAAGTCTCCCGTATCTGGATATATATCACTGCCCCTGTCTCAGAGTTGAGATACCTGGCCACAGTGGGGCCTGCTCAAGAACCTGGACAGATTCCGAATAACAATGCGGAGAACGAAGCGTTCAATGCCGGACGAGGGCTACGGTACGCACACGAACTGTTGCAGGTTTACCAGCTCAACAACCCTGTCTCTTTAGCAATGATTAAAGAGCGTGGTTTCATGAAGACTCCTCCACAGAGATACCAGTACATCCCCCCTGCTATTGTAGGAGAGCTGCTGGGCAACTTGCGCTGTGCTTTGTTTGACAGCCAGCATATGGAGTTGCCACATGAGTTGCCCGATGACGAGCACCAGGAGCCGGAACGTGGATCCGGCGAAGAAATCACGGAGTCACAGGAAATTGAAGAACAGCTGCGTAGCGACATCATCCTGGCCACATCACAAGCACAGCCAGCAGCGGCTAGGGAGGATGAGGACAAGGACACAACGTCAAGCCAGAGCCACCCTGTCTCCGTTGTCCCGACGTCTCCAGCAGCAGGACTCAAAGCTGGCGACGTATTTGCAAGGCCCCAAGTACCAGCAAGCCATTTGCAGAGGACACCTGCGACGCAACGTTTCCGGCGTGGAGTGGATTACAACACCGTAAGACCGTCACAAGCAACAACCGCCAGTCAACCCTCCAGTCCTGTGCTTTCGCCCGAGAAGTCTATGACACTTCACAGACCGTCTCTGCACTCCAGCGGACCGTCGTTCCCGGACTTTGTTGGAGAAACACAGTTTAGCCCTCTCCGACACACGCAACAGCCGTCATTTGACCTCGGATCATCGCAAGCTATTCGGTTGCCGGATAGTCTGCTAGTTGATGACGTTAGGCCACCGCCGGTTATTTGGGAATCTGAGGATGAAGATGACGATTGAATGTTTCATGATCATGGATATTGGTGTACAGTAGGTGACTTTACGACACCGTCGTGAGACTTTGGAGTGGAGATTTTATACTTTCAAGTCGTAGTCGCGCCTTGACTTCTTCAGTGTCTAGTTCTTGAGCGGGCCCAAGGGGATGCTGCTTGTTTAAGGTTACCCATGTCCAGCGTTTAGCTGGTTTTGGTGGTACCTTGTGTAGACTAATGTGCAAGTTCGGTTGTTCGCGGACACAGTACTGCAAAACTACGATAACATTTGGTAAAGCAAGCATGTTGGCATGTGTAATCCTGAGCCTCAATTCCGATACGATATGCCTTAAGCTTAAAGTACGTGACACTCAAACTCGATAAGTACTACCGGCATCTTGTCGACATGTGGTTCTGGAGCCCAGCTTCAGCCACGAGTCATCTTGAGCACAGACCACCTGACAGGGTAATTCCAAGCTCAGCCAGCTCCAGCACTAGCGCGCTTCACCGGAGTGGATTCAAGCCTCATCCCGACCTCGACATAGCATCATTCTGTATGCACAACAAAGAACCCCGATCCCCCGCCCGCGAATACCTGTGTAGATCGTTGCGCCGATTGTATCTAGTGCAGGTTGCATCTCTGTTCCCGAGCCTACTGTCCAACCTGAAGATGCCACACATTCCCGGGCGACCTGCGCTGTTCGAAGCTTCATGAAGGCGCAACGCTAGATAGCTCCCCAAAAGCGAATATTAGGAGGATCCGACCGTGATAGCCATGCCCGGTGGTCGCGACATGAGCAGGGCGGAGAGGTTCGAGGACGAGAAACGGCGAATCATTGATAGCTGTTTCAACAAAAAGGACGAAGATGGCTCCAGTAAGACAGACTATTCCTCTCCGCCGCTCCCAGTACCCACCGAGGGATGTTACTGAAGGGCCATTGAAAGTCGCGTTTTACTAACATATGGGCGTGTGCATTCATAGTTCTCGAGACATATATCACGCATATTAGGATAACAGAGTACGCGTCGTCGCCGACCACTCCTCCGCCGCCCGAACTCCGTAACCAGCCGGGCGCCGAGAAACCCCGAGTAATTATCGTTGCAGTGCGCAAATCCGGCCGTGTGCGCATGCACAAATCAAAAGAAAACGCGAACGGTAGCTTCTCGATCGGAAAGACCTGGAACCTGGACGACCTGAGTGCCATCGAGTCGTTCACAAGCGCAACTGCTAATCCCGACTACCAACAATGGGCTGGAGATGTGGGCTTCGTGGTTACCCTCGGGAAGCCATATTACTGGCAGGCGCAGACGGATAAAGAAAAGAAATTCTTCATCGCCAGCTTGATCAAGATCTATGGCAAATATACGGGAGGGAGGTCGCCGGCTCTGTCCGGTTTCGACCAGCGTGAGCTGGACGCTGTCCTGGGTGGTGCTCAAATTCAAAGACCGGCAAGACCACCTCCGCCGCGGGTAATGCCTGGCCAGGTCATGCAAGGCCCCAAGAGTGCGACGCCTTCCATTGCGTCTACCTTTGCATCACAGTCCGAGCAATCATCCTATCCTCCACAGGCCCGCGCGAACCGGACAAGTCCTATGGTACCCAACGGGACATCCTCGCCAGCCCGAAGTTTCGAGTCCGGACCGCGGTCGCAAGACCAAGGATCTCTACGGGAACAGGGATCCCTAAGACGATTAGCTGCCAGTAATCAAAGTCAGGACTCGGTAGCAAACTCCTTCGCGACAAGGAGTGAGGACACAGGCAGCTTGCGTCAACGCCCTGGTTCCCGTAATGGGCCAAATGGGACGAATGGAGGCAACTACGGAACACCACGCGTCACACCCCCGCCGCAACCGGAGCAGATACCTGAGGAGAAACCACCCGAACGGCGGCGCCCACCCATGGATCCCCTAAGACCGACACAACAAGCAGACAGGGACCTCGTGCCGGCACCACTAGTGAGCCCGAACATGCGCAGAGACCCAATCATGCCGCCTCCACGGAGCAGTGATCGAATGTCACCTCGAAAACCCTCAACACGCCGAACAGACTCGGATAGGACGGTCACCGGCGAGCGGACAGGGATGCTTGACCGAGCTCCTACTGTTGTTCCAAAAGAACGGACAGGGATTGATGCACCAGGAGCGTTCCCAGCAAGTCCGCTTGACACACCGCCGGCAGCAGTGTCACCTATTCCTGGAGCTGCGCCACCATCCATCCCGACGACACCGATTCCACGAGAACCCTCTCCAGTGCAGAGCCCTGAAGAGCCGCCACCACCGCCCGAACCAGTAAAGGATGAAACGCCCTCTGAACCCGACCCGACGGTCAAGGGTAAAAAGTCCAAGGGGGAAATTGCTGGCGCTTTCTGGAAGGCAGCAGCAGCCGCCGCAGCCGCCACAGGAGGAAGCGGCTTCAAGCCGCGGCCAGGTGGTGCAGCTGAGCGTATACGACTGGCTGCCCAGGCTGCGATGGCCAAGAAAGAGGACGAACCTGACGGCATCACGGCGGTTGTTCCAGCCCCACCACGCCCAGCCTCCGTACAAAAAGCTCCAGATGGCAATACAGGTCCGACCGAGCCACCTGCACAGGTTGCTGACCGGACGTCTGGCATACCCGAGGTCAAGGTTACGGTTCCTAACGCGAGCCGACCCACAAGCCTCCAGACTTCTGTCCCAGACGGAAAGAAATTTGAGGTGGTTGAGCCGGAGGTAGAAAAGCCTCAACGAGCAGTGGTTTCTGGGAATGACGTGAAATATTTGGCTACGCTGGGTGTTGACCCGTCAGTGCTGGACAGCCGGAGCACCGAGTTTGCTAAGTGGTTGGACTACTTTGGCTGGGTGCCCGGTGAGAAGATGAGGGCCAAGACGTTTGACGAAGTCAAGATAGACGTTGAGCGAGAACTCAACGAGGCTCAAGCAGGAGGTTGGCTCGCCCGGTTCAGAGAGGATGATGAAAGGGTCGGCGCGATCAAAAAGGGCATTGACCTTGCTATCAATGAGTGCGATGAGCTGGACAATCTGCTCACCTTGTACAGCGTTGAGCTATCGGTAAGTTTATATGCACGGAATGCTGGAACCGGACGGGTACTGATTTTGGTGGACAGACACTCTCAGATGACATTGCTTTCATCGAGGCGCAAGGTCAAGGACTTCAAGTGCAGACAGCCAACCAGAAACTGCTCAAGAGAGAGCTCGAGTCGCTGTTGGAGACTTGCGCCATTAGCGCCAATGATCTTGAGCCGTTGCATAGCTCGCCGCTGGAAACGGTAGGCGGCATCGAAGAGATTGAAGCCAGTCTCGTGACGCTATATAGGGCCATGCAGAGGATCAACCCTGACATGAGCTCTAACGAGTCCAGGAGGAGTGAAGATGGATCCACAGGCCAAGCAACTCTCGACAGCGACTTCTCGCAGATGCGCATTGTGCAGGAAAAGAAGGACATGTACACGGCCGAGAGCTCGCTCTTTATGAGGAGACTGGTTGAGTTCATGGCGAGGCAGTTTGACCTGGCCATTGGAGCCACCAAGCGGCAGTTTGAAGGACCTTTGGCCAAAAAGATGGATCCAGACAATTATGAGGTCGGACGAGAACTGCTTTGGCAATACAGCCCGTTGCTTCTGTACGCGAGAGACATGGACCGCCGGAACTGGGACCGCATTATCCAGGTTTACCAGGAGATGACCAACCCGTTGTACAAGAACCAGGTCAAACCGGCACTTGAGACATGGAAGAAGAACGCTCGAAAGCCCACTGGCGACGAGAGCGAGCTTCTCTTCACATCGCTGCAGGAGAAGAAGGAAGAGGGTATCGCCACAACGGCTCGGAAACTCACGGTAAAGCGTAGTCAGACTTTAGCGAGAAATCTCCGCGCGCCGCTGGGCGATGGTGGCAGTAAGAAGATTGAGAGGTCGACTTATGGAAAGGCATACGCCTACGAGGTGTTCAATGGTGTCGTGAACGAGCTGCTTCCGCTGGTGGAGATGGAGCAGAATTTCATCGTGGACTTGTTCCATGCTGCCAGTCTGGAGCAGTCTGACTTCCCGGATGCGGTCGCCTTTGCGAACCCGAGGAATCGTCGTGGTGGTGACCTCAGGCGCCACAGGTCGATGGAGCCGGACAGGGATCTGGCACGAAGAGTCACCAAGGCCATGGAGGTCATTTTCGAGTTCTTGGAGAGAGAGTTGTCTAACCTTGTGGATTGGGTGCTCAGTCAAGATCCTCTGTAAGTCTATGCACTCGGGTTTCCGTCCTAGTTATCAGTTACTAACAAAGCATCACAGACAAGGAGTGGGCGTGCTAGCAACTCTTGAGCGGAAGATGCAAGAGCTGAGCCAGACGAACCAGGATTACCTCAACAGCCTCCTCCAGAAACTCCACAACAGCCTCGAGCTCCGCTTCAAGCGTTTTGTAGACGACCAGATCCGCGCCATCGAAGACACCAAAGTCAAGATCAAGAAGCGCAAGGGCGTCATTGGCTTCATGCGCATCTTCCCGCAGTTCTTGACAGCCGTGGAGAATATGCTGGCCAACGTCGACCCATCCCTCAACATCCGCCGCACCGTGGACCGCGAATATGACCGCATCCTGAAGTCCATGTTCGACTCGCTCAAAGTCATCGCCCGCGAAACCCCCTCCGTTACTGCCGGGGCCGGGGCTCATGCGGGCCCAGGCAATGTGTCAGTCATGACTGGCACCACATCCACAACCAACACCTCCGACCCCGAAGACAAGGAAGCTCTCAACTTCCATATCTTGCTCATCGAAAACATGAACCACTACCTAGAAGAGGTCCAGAACCCCAATCGCCTCGAGGTCCTGGACGACTGGGCCTCTGCCGCTCAACAGGAGCTGTCGGAACACCTCTCGCTTTACCTCTCCACCATCATGCGTCGACCCCTGGGCAAACTCCTCGAGCATCTGGAGAACATCGAGTCCCAGCTCGCGTCCGGAAAACCGCCCTCCTCCATCGCCGCCCAACCATCCAACTCCCGATCGGTCTTCAACAAGGTCCTGTCCAACTACGACGCCAAGGAGGTCAGGAAGGGCATCGAGACGTTGAAGAAGCGGGTGGAGAAACACTTTGGTGCTGACGACACGGGCGACCAGGGACAGGCGATGAAGTTGACGAACATGGTGCTCGCCCAGTGCGAAAAGTTCTATGGCGAGGTAGAGATCAGGATTGCAAGAGTCACCAGTGAGGTGTATGGTGGTGATGTGTTGTTTGAATGGCCGCGGCAGGAGGTCAGGGCCGCTTTTGGTGGACGCTAAGGGGGGATTGGAGTGAAACGGGGTGTCGCTGAATGTCATTATACGATTTGAGAATATATATGCTTACGGATTATGCTACCACCTAGCTCGTAACGAGCTAACTACACGAGCAACTTTTTCCATGCAATCATGAATAACAACCTTATAAATAAACTTGGGGTATCTGTCATATAAAGCAAAAACATAACATGAATCATACCTCCAAACCTCCCCTCTCTCTCCAGGCGAACACACCCCTATTCCTCCACCGCCCTCACCTTCGGCCTATACCCCACCCCCGGCAACCGACTCCTCAACAACAAACTACTACACACCACGCTGATGCTACTCAACGCCATCGCCAGACTCGCCCACACCGGATCCAGCCTCACGTGGCCACCACCACCCGTCCTCACCGGATACAGCACCCCCGCCGCGATCGGCACCGCGATCAGATTGTACACCAGCGCCCAGCCAAAGTTGAACTTGATCCTTGTAAACACCGTCCTACTCAGCCCCAGCAGGGTGACCACGGCTTCCAGGTCGCTCTTGACGAGGACGAAATCCGCCGAGGAGATGGCGACGTCGGACCCGGAGGCGACGGCGATGCCGACGTCGGCGGTGGCGAGGGCGGGGGAGTCGTTGATGCCGTCGCCGACCATGGCGATGGTGGCGCGGCGGGTGGTGGAGGCGCCGTGGTGGAGGGAGGCCTGGAGGCGGGCGATGTGGCTGGCCTTGGAGGTGGGGAGGACGCCGGCGATGATGTTTTCGGCGGGGATGGAGAGCTGGCGGCCGACGGCGGCGGCGGTGACGGGGTTGTCGCCGCTGAGGAGGTAGACCTGGATGCCGGAGCGTTGGAGGGTGGAGATGACGTGGGCGGAGGAGGGGCGGAGGGGGTCGGAGATGGAGAGGATGGCGGAGAGGCTCCAGCTGCCTGTTGGGGAGGAGGAGGTGGCGGCCAGGGCGATGGATTTGGCTTGGGATTTCCATTGCTCGAGGAGGGATTGGGTATGGGGCGTGATGGGGACGGAGAAGTCGGTCATGAGGGCTTCGTTGCCGATGAGGAGGGTGAAGTCGGTGGTGCCGCGGAAGGAGGCTCTGATGCCTTTGCCGGGGAGTTCTTCGATCTCCGAGGCTTGGAGGCGAAGGCTGCTTTGAGAGGAGCAGAAGCTGACGATGGACTTGGCGATGGGGTGGGAGCTGCTCTCTTCCACTGCTTTCATGGCTGCTAGGATCTGGGCTTTTTGGTCTTCGGTGACTGGTGAGGTGGAGTCGGGGTAGAGTTCATGGTCGGTGATGGTTGGTTCGCCGCCTTGGGTGAGAGTGCCGGTTTTGTCAAAGACGACCACGTCGATCCGGCTGGCTTTCTCAAAGGCTTCACCCCCGCCCTTAGCGAGGATGCCGTGCTTGGCTGCTAACCCGGAACCGACGAAGATGGCGGTTGGGGCGGCGAGAGCAAGTCCGCAGGGACAGCCGACCACGAACACGGCGATGGCGAATTGGAGCGAGAAGGCCACCCAGCCTCCGGAGGATACATCAAGGAAGTGCCCCGGGATACGGCCGGAGAAGCCAAGAGACATCCAGATGATCCACGTGAGGATCGCCACGGCGGTGACAGCGGGGACGAAGTAGGTAGTCAGTTGGTCGGCCAGTGCTTCCATGGGAGCTCGTTTCGTCTGTCCTTCTCGGACGACCCTGACAATTTGGTCTAGCATGGATGAGCCAGCCACACCTGTGATCTTCACCAGGACTGGTCCCCCCTGATTGACGGTACCAGCAAACACCTCGTCTCCAGGTGCCTTCTTGACCAACCTCGACTCGCCTGTGAGACTCGACTCATTAAAGTTGGTCTCGCCCTGCACAACCACACCATCCGCCGGCGGGGAGTTACCGTGCGGAATCCTGACCGTGTCACCGAATTCGAGTAGATCAGCCTGAACCACCGAGTCTGTCTCTTTCTCTGTTCCATAACCCTCCACCAAAGTCGCTGTTGTAGGACGTAGCTTTCCTAGCATCTCCACGGCATCTCCTGTCTTAGACTTGCTGTAACTCTCAATTAACCTCCCAAGCAGTAAGAAGAAAGTCAAGAACACAACCGAGTCAAAGTAGAAGTTCGAGTCCTCGATCCGGTCAGCTTGGTTAGCAGCAGCAGCAATCATCTGGCTAACAGATGAGATGTACGCAATCGTGGTGCCCAGGGACATGAGAGTGTTCATGCTTCCAAAACGGTAGAAGCGCTGAAAGAAAGGCGTCCGACTTCCCCTTCGCCATAGGTTCTTAATCTCCTTGAACGCCCGCTTGTGGAAAATGTCGGCCCCAAAGAAATACACTGGTGTCGCCAAGATGAACAGGGCGATTTGAGCTCGACTGATTCCGGATGTCCAGGGCTCCATAAGCAGCATCTTGCTGTGGTTGCTGGACGGAACCAGACTCATGTAGACGATGCCTATGATAAAGGTTGGGATGCAGATGGTAAAGGTGAGGATGACTCTGAAGAGGATCTCCTTCTGGTGTTTTCCCTGGATCTGTTTGGAGCGCTCTTCCAGGGTTGGTGGATGATAGATGGAGGCCTTCAATGCCGGATCACTGGCTTCGATGGCTGCTAGTATGTGTCTGACGGTGAAGGTGGGTGCTTCCGGGGTGTATCGGACCTTGATGATGGGTCGTTGCATGGTCGGCTGTTGAAGGACCTCTAGCCGTTGCGGAAATCCCGTGCTCAGACCGTTTGTGACTCTGAAGGGACAATGTTCACAATAGATGCCATCTATGTGAATCTCAACAGTACGCTCGTGGCCAGTCGGTGTCTCATGGACGATGCTGACAACGGAGTCGACAGTTGCCTCGTAACCGAGATCCTCGATAGCCTCCACCAATCTGTCGACATCCTTCTTGTCTCGTACATCGGCGGTGCCACTATTTGAGACGAGGTTGATGGCCACATTCGACAGCCAGTCCTGTTTCTGCAGTTCCTCCGTGATGGCATTAACACATCTGGCACAGGTCATTCCACCTATGGCCAAACTGACTTTCCAGCCTGGCTCCGCCGGCTTGGATTTTGTTGACTCCTCGTTCAAGTTGACGATGCTGTCTAGTGTCGCATCATATCCCAGGTCTTCAATAGCCTCGACCAGGTCATCCTTCTTCTCTTGGTCAAACAGTTCCACCGTTGCGCTGTTGGTCACCAAGTTCACGGCGACCTTGGAAATCCAATCCTGCTTCTTCAGCTCTTCGGTGATGGTGTTGACGCATGAAGCGCAAGTCATGCCGCCAATGGACACTGTTGCTTGCCACCTCGGCTGTGGTTGCAGAGTATCATCGCTGTCCACGGTGACGAAAGATGCCATTTTGGGTGGAACTCCAGGTTTGGTGTCATCAAAAGGACTGGAGGAGGATGGTTTGCTCAAGGCGGCGAACGAGACCAAGGTCTTCTCCTGACCACCTGCCGAGCAGTTCCCCCCTGAACTTCGACACTGCTCACAGTTTCTGAGGTGAGCTTCCGCTTTCTGTGACCGGGCTGCTTGGCTATTACTGGGGCCCCTAGTGTGGCTGGTCAATCGCCTTAAAGCGGCAGTTGGCCTTGATATAGGTCTCTGACCAGAAGCATTGCTGTCTCCCCGGAGAGTCATGGTGCTGGACTCTATCAAATCCGAGGACTGGGGCGAGGTACTCGTTACACCACAGACTTCAAAGCCTGCGTCTTCCAGGGCCTGGTGCATTCCCCTGATCGAAGCCGCCTCGTCGTGTTCCACTGAGACAACCGATGTTACAATGTTCGGTGAGACCCATCTGACATGACCGTTGCACGAGTCTTGTATGACCGTCTTGATGGTTGAGACGCAGCTGGGACAGTGCAGGTTGGCCAGGAGGAATGATGTAGTAATAGCGCCGCCAGCCGGGCCGGCTGCGGAGTGTGACGGCGCCATGTTTCTGGAGTCAAATATCGACTCGGATCTGACGGTGTCGTGGGTGTGTATGCCGTACCCAGATCCTGTACCAAGCTGAGATGATCGGCTTGGCTTGGTGTCACGGCACTGCTGCTGGTTAAATTCGCTTATATTAAGCACACCCGTTATAGGTAATGCGGACCGTAAGGAAGTTGCAGCCGTCGCCAATGGTGCAATACAGCCTGATACAACGGCCAAGATCTGGAAAACGGACTCGCTATTTGCGGAAGGATCGTTTGTTATATTGCGTCTGTGACGTGGAAAAGGGAATCGCAGGAGCAAATGGAAAGAAGTGCCGGGTAGGCTATTGATATTTGCTGCAAGTTTCAAAGCAAAGAAGTAGCCGTATGTCAAGGAAAGTGAAGCAAGTCGTGATAGAAATAGTCTTCATTTGCGCTTTATTTGCCTGACCAACTGCATCCTGATCGTCGTTGTTATCATTTCTTACTTGATGTTGCAGTTTTCGCACAAACCACGCATCGAGGCGAACATGCGCTGCCCCGGCCAGTCACGCGAACAGATTGCTTAGGAATCGAGGTTGGGGGTCGAAATCTGCTGTACTTATTGGCAGAACAATCAAGTCACATTAGCAGAAACTCATCGAGTAATCAGAGAGCCTTGATAAATGACATTTCGTGACGAAGATGCAGTTCGGTAGAGTAATCTTCCAAGAGTCCCTAAGGTATGCTCTCAGATTGCCATGTCAAATTGTGTCAGTGGCGCATCACATCTGGCCACAGCGAGATCCCTCCATCAGTGACCCACTTTACACTTATGCACCCCAGATCAGGAACCCCTGACCGTGCCTGACCACAGTCGGTACCTTTCCGCTCGAGTAACAGCAACAACCCCTTCCGGACTCCCTAACGCATATTTCCCGCACCAGACTCCCTTGCTACCGGCTGGAAAGAGAAGAAGACTCTCAGCTGTAGCTGAGTTCATAGAGCCAGTCGCAAACTATATGACCATCCTAGGATTACTCAGCTTCTGTCACCTCGCGGTGTATACCGGACAGGAAACTGTTCCTGGATACCTTTTCAGGCTTGTACACTTGTACAACCCGGATCGTAAGCACTAAGGACATCTTGGAGTCGTAACGCATTGCTATTTTGGACCAGGACTTTAGGGTACTTGCGAGCAGTAAGACATGGCTTGGGCGTCATCAAGCCCAAGTATCACTGCGAGGATCATGGTTCAAGAAAACTGCCAGCTTCTGCCAGGACCGGGTTAGAGCTCGAAAGCACTTGTAACCCGATTAAAGACCGGTCAACTGCAGCCAGCGTCAAGATGGAGTGCCTGCAGACATCTACTTATTTCGTAGGGTACGCCAGTCATGGCTCGCCTTCGAATTACCCGTATTCATGCTGTTCCCTCTTTGTTTAGTGCAGCCGGCGATGCGATGCTGCCTTCTTGTGGCTTTACATGCCTATAATCAAGTTCTCAGCCACCTCTGCCTCAGCAGCTGGAACAGATATGAAGAATTGCCGGCATGGATGAGGAATCTGCCGGTACCGGAGCTCGCGGCACTCGGAGCGGCAGCAGAGATCCTCTTGGATCGTCACGTGACTCGACCACTTCGCCAGCACCTCGAAAGTGAGAACTGTGCTAACCAGATAAGGTTAGCGCACAATTGCGTGATTGAAAGATTGCTCAGAATCGATGGCGATATCGAATTCTGAATCCAGGGTCCTCCGACGTGTTGGATAGATAGATGTACGGCCGAAAGTAAAGACGTGCTGTGGCGCCGACGGTAGGTTGGAATCTTTTTTTACTTCGTGCTGGACTCTCCTTGTCGTCTCCTTCCTGTGCAACGACCTGTTTCAAGTTCTCGAAACAGTCGTATTCCTCTTCTTCTCTTCTTCTACTTTGGAGTCATAATACCTTCAAAATGGTTGCTGCTGCCGTAGACCCCAACTCTACCCCCAAGGGCTTTGAGAAGCTCTCTTCGAGCCTGCCTTTGGGCCAGAGGATTGGGCTTCAGGCCATCTCCGGACCGACCTACGTGACTGCCCAGGTCCTTGTCCAGCAGATCGCCTACAAGCTTTCGGACAAAATCTTCTCCTACTCGCCCAAGACCTTCGACCTCGACGTTGCCGCAAAGGACTGGGCCGAGAACAAGGAGCAGAACATCCATGGCTACACCACCTCTGTTGTGCCTCTTCAAACGAGGACTGGCGCCGGCGCCTTCGCCCTCGGTTATATCTACTCCCCAGATTTCGACTTGAGCAAGCGCAGCATCCCCCAGTCGCTGCTTGCCCCTTCGCTCAGCTTGCGCCACCTGCGCTCTGCCTTGGACCAGCTGTCTCTGTTGTATGGCGTTGCCAGCCCCTTTGTCGCCCATGTGGCGGCTGCCGACTACTCTGCACAGAATGGTCTGGTTTCCGAGTACGGTTCGGCTCTCCAGGTTGCTGAGGAGCTGGGACTGGGCCTCGTGACGAGCTCTTCTGCGTATGAGACGCAGCACATGTCCATTTTCGCTACCCTGCTCGCCGCTGTTCTGCCCACTCTTCACATCTACGACGGCGTCCGGACATCGAGGGAGACTCTGCGTGTTAATGATACCATCGGTGATGCCGGCATTGCTGATGTGTACAACAAGGTTTTGAAGACCGCCCAGGGTCTCAACAAGAGACTGGACAACGCTGGAAAGACCGTTGAGCTCCTCAAGGCTTTCAACGAGGAGCTCGGCACCGAGTACCAACCCTTCGAGTACTACGGACATTCTGAGGCCACCACTGTGTTTGTCGTGTTTGGCAGCGTCGAGTCCCGGCTCGCCAAGCAGGTCGTTGAGGAGTTGGCTGCTCATGGCGAGAAGATCGGCGCCGTCAGTGTCCGTGTCTACAGGCCGTTCGTCGAGGAGGCTTTCCTCAAGGTCCTCCCCGCTTCGACCCAGCAGGTGGCCGTCCTCGGACAGGTTACGGATGAGCTGTCTGTGGAGGATGTCTCCGTTCAGTCTATTTTGTACTCTGATGTCTTGACTGCCGTGTCTTTCTCAGACAAGTGGCAACAAGCCCCAGCCGTCATTGACGTCAAGTACGCTGCCTCTGAGGCCCTGACTCTAAGCGCGATTGCCTCAAAGATCAGAAAGGTTGTTTCCAAGACTGCCGATGCTGAGCAGACCTTCTCAATCAGCCTGCCTGAGACCCAGCAGTACACCTTCTGGGACTTGGACAATTCAACAGCTGCCCATGCGCCGACTGTTGTTGGCAAGCTGCTTACACAGGACTCCAAGCAGAACGTTTATGTTCATGAGTCTCACGACAACTTGGTCCAAGGCGGTATTGTTCGGACCGACATCCGCAGCTCTTCAAAGCCTATCGAGGCCCCATATGCCGTTGACGAGGCTGACATTGTCTTTGTTGGCGAGGAGAAGCTGTTGAAGGGTATTCCGCTCCTCAACAGCGTTAAGACTAGTGGAAAGGTCATCCTCCGTCTTCCTGGCCTCATCAAGAATGACGACTTGGAGAAGCGCATTCCTGACTGGGCTAAGAAGACACTCCACGACAGGAGCATTGAGCTATATGCTTTGGACACTTCTTACTCGCCTGCTTTCGAGAAGGATTCTCAGCTTATCACCGAGCTCGCTTTCTTCAGTGTTGCCCAACCCGAGGTCACTCCCGAGGAGCTTATCAAGCGCCGTGACATCGCTCAAGATCAGCAGACCCTTGCCGAGTGCGTTGATGCTCTAGGCCAGTGCTTCAAGAAGATTGACGTTCCTGCCACCTGGGCCGAGATTCCGGAGGAGTCTGCTGCTGCACCTGCCGAATACAATGTTAAGCTCAACAGCTTTGCCGGTTTCGACAAGACTGAGGAGGAGGAGACGCTTCAGATCAACAACTGGCAGTCCGCCGCTAAGGGTCTTGCTTTCAAGGAAGCCTACGGTACCCAGACCGCTCTGCGTCCCGATCTCACCAGCCAAACGTACACCATCCACGTCAAGGAGAACCGTCGTCTTACTCCTGACGCCTACAACCGCAACATCTTCCACATCGAGTTCGACCTCGGCAACTCTGGCCTTACCTACAAGATTGGCGAGGCCCTCGGCATCCACGCCGACAACGACCCTGTTCAGATCGAGGCCTTCATCAAGTCCTATGGTCTCAAGGCCGACGACTTGGTCCAGGTTCCGAACCGCATTGACCCCACCGTTCTCGACACGCGCACCGTCTACCAGTCTCTGCTCCAGAACCTCGACATCCTCGGCAAACCACCCAAGCGCTTCTTCGAGATGCTTGCTGAGTACGCCACGGACGAGAAGGAGAAGAAAAGGCTGCAGAACCTCGGAGGATCAGGTGGCGCTGAGGAGTTCAAGAAGCTTACCGAGGTTGACACCGTCACCTACATCGATGTCCTGGAGGAGTTCCCATCTGCTCGTCCCAGCATTGAAGACCTTGTCCGTCTCATCGCCCCACTGAAGCGCAGAGAGTACTCCATCGCCTCTGCCCAGGCTGTAACCCCCACCTCGGTCTCCCTCATGATCGTCGTTGTCGACTGGACGGACCCCAAGGGACGTACTCGTTTTGGCCAGGCCACGCGTTACCTCTCCGGACTCAAGGTCGGCACACCCATTATTGCCTCGGTCAAGCCCTCCGTCATGAAGCTCCCTACCAAGGACTCTGCTCCTCTGATCATGGCTGGTCTCGGTACGGGTCTTGCTCCCTTCCGCGCCTTCATCCAGTACCGCGCCATGCAGAAGGCTCAGGGCAAGGATATCGGTTCCATCCTCTTGTACCTCGGCTCTCGTCACCAGAGGGAGGAGTACCTCTATGGTGAGGAATGGGAGGCTTACATGGACGCCGGTGTCATCACCCTGCTTGGCGCTGCCTTCTCACGTGACCAGCCTCAGAAGATCTACATTCAGGACCGCATGAGGGAAACCATTTCGGATATCGTCAAGGCGTACATTCAGGAGGAGGGATCATTCTACCTCTGCGGTCCCACATGGCCTGTGCCTGATGTCACCGCCGTCCTGGAAGAGGCTATTGCCGAGGAGGCCAAGGCCAGCGGACGCAAGGTTGTGCCTAGGAAGGAGATTGAGCGGTTGAAGGAGGAGGGCAGATATGTTCTCGAGGTGTACTAGGCGTGTTCGGTTGATGCTTTTAGCGTGTCACATTTGGGTCATATACCGGATTATAAATAGATAACGACTTTTAATTAGAGCAAACAATGTTTTGCCCTTTCTCACAAATTCGTGTATCTGTCCAATATTTTCTTGACCCGGTCCAAGGGCAGAGCTTCAACCCTATGCCCTTTATGGCCAACCATTGTCTCAGCACCACACAACACGTTGTAGATCGCCTCCTCGGTAGCATCAGCCGCCGCCTCGAACAGAGCGTTGATGCTAGAGTCATTTATCATCTCAATGTTCATCGCCTTCGCCTTGAATGGGTCCACCGCCCTATGTTCAGCCGTAACCTCCTGCACCGGGATCTCGTTCGCCGTCGAAAAGGCAAGGAAAATATCTCCAGACGGATTATGTCCGTAGCCTCCGACCTTAGCCAGCCCAACAGTCGCTCGCTTCGCCAGCCGCTGCAGCTGCGTCGGATGCAGCGGGGCATCGGTCGCCAGGATGATGATGATACTCCCATCCTTGACGTCCTTCGCAGCATTGTACTCCTCCTCTCGCTTCTTCGCCCTCTCCGCCTCCTCCTTCGACTTCTTCGCGTCTTCCTCCGCCAGAATCCGCCCCACCGGGATCCCCGAGATGTGGAGATGTTTCTGCCGGCCGTAGTTCGCCTGCACCAGCGCCGCGACGGTGTACGTCTTCCCTTCCTCTGACGCCGGGACAACGCGGGAACTGGTTCCTGTGCCTCCCTTGTAGCCTTGGCACATCATGCCCGTTCCGCCGCCTGAATTTCCCTCTTCCACCGCCACGCCGGTCTGGGCATTCCGGATACCCTGGACGGCGTGTTCCGGTGTGACGGCGAATTTCGTGAGGTCGTTTAGCCAGCCGTCGAACGTCTCACCTACGACTGGGAGGAGGAACCAGTCCACGTCTCCGTCGGCGGAGCCATACTCAGCGATGGAGTATTGGTAGATGCCCGTGTAGGCCGGCCCGACAGAGATATTTCAAATCCGACAAGACGGCGAGGAATGGCTAAACTTATACGTAGTGGTGTACTATCTTAGGTTGATTGACATAAAAAACTAATGCGTATTCTCACATGTTTTGTCGGCCAGTGACTCACCGGCCAGGACAAGTTGGCAATGATTTTCAGTCTAACTGACGATCAATGGGCTAACGACCATCCAGAAGCTAACGACACTCAATTGCTGGCAGTTACCAAGCCGATGGCATCCCAGGCTAACGGTATCTATGACTGTCGAAGGAGTTCACCACCATGGAAGACTGGACAGACGCCATCAAGAAGGTGAACCAAACCCAGGAGCTGATGAACATCGAGGAGTTGACGACTATCGACCTGCCCTTCTGGGCCAAGTGCGTCAGCACTATAACTTTGACCCATTGAGTTCTCATGCTCAGGCTCTTGCCCAAGCCGCGCAACATGAGGACGTTGACAGTCGTAATGTTCGCGGTGCGACTGAGGCACGACACGCAAGACCTTTATATCTGGTGATCATGTGCCAGACACGAGTCCCGTCTGCAGTCGACACGCACCTTCATCTCAATCAATTGCTTCGCATCCGACCGATCGGAGCGCAAACCCGATCAACAGGAGCTTACCCCTTCTTGGTCTCCTGGAATGCGGGGGATTGATGCGGGGAAGGTTCTTGGCATGTCTTTCCCCAAAGCCGCCGCGACTGCTTTTGGGACCAAAGGACGTCATTCGTCCACCCCCAACCCGAGGTTGCGACGGCACCCCAGACCGGCCCAGACCGGCACCGGCGTCTAATTCAGTGTGCGGAGAAGGAGGCGGAAGAAGGGAGACAAGTAAATATTGTAGATGGCATCAGTCCTTTCCCTGGTCAGATTTTTCCTTACTATACTCTCCTAAGGTCCGAAGTGTATGATCAGCAAAAATGGGAGGCCTGCGTATCGTGCCAAATGTAAGAATGAGCATGAAGGGTGAAGATGCAGGACGGCTGACCAGATAATCAGAAAGCCGTCAAGGCGACCAGCCTACTTAGGACAGTTCAGTTCAACCATTCGCCAGACTGTCCCTGCTGTCACTCCAACCCAGGCTATCACCGTAGTGCTGGACATGCCCTCGCACAATTCAACCAGCAGCACTCGAGGCGAAGCTATGCGACACCGCAGGATTCCTCCCAGCTGAAGGAGTATGCCTTCGAGATGGCCGCTTCGTCAATCCGGTTCGGACCCGGCGTGACCCAAGAAGTTGGCATGGACTTGAAGAACATGAACGCCAAGCGAGTCGCTGTCGTGACGGATGAGACAGTCGACAAGCTAGACGCTATGCGCCAAGTACGCGAGGCTCTCACCCGTGAGGGCATTGACTTTGAGGTGTTTAACAAGGTCAGGGTTGAGCCCAAGGATAGCTCGTGAGTAAACTCCGTCCCTGTTTCCCGACTACCCTTTCTAACATACCCCAAGCATCAAAGAAGCCATAGCCTGGACCAAACCCTACAGCCCCGACGCCTTCCTCGCCGTCGGCGGCGGCTCCGTGATCGACACCGCGAAGCTGATGAATCTCTATTACTGCTTCCCTGAGGCCGACTTCCTCGACTTCGTCAACGCCCCTCTCGGCAAAGGCCGACCCATCGACCGCAAACTCCACCCCTTGATCGCCATCCCCACCACCGCCGGCACCGGTTCCGAGACCACCGGCACGGCCATCTTCGACCTCGTCTCCAAGCGCGCCAAGACCGGCATCGCCCACCGCAACCTGAAACCCACGCTCGGAATCTGTGATCCCCTCAACACCCGCACCATGCCCGCTGCTGTAAAGGCCAGCTCCGGGTTGGATGTGCTGTGTCATTCGTTGGAGAGCTGGACGGCGATTCCCTTCAATGAGCGGACGCCCAGACCCAGCAATCCGATCTTGAGACCGGCGTATCAGGGCGCTAATCCCATCAGTGATATCTTCTCCTTGAACGCCCTGAGAGCCACTGTCAAGTACCTGCCCAGAAGTGTGCGGGATCCCGATGACATGGAGGCGCAGAGTCAGATGTTGCTCGCTGCCACCCTAGCCGGTGTCGGTTTTGGAAATGCAGGTGTCCATCTCTGCCATGGTAAGCCCTCCCCCTCCTTCTCTTCTCGCCTTCTTCACAATACTGACCAACCCCCCCTAGGCATGTCCTACCCCGTCTCCGGCCAAAACCCCGGCTACAAGCACGCCGGCTACGAAGTCTCCTCCCCGATCATCCCGCACGGCGTCTCCGTGGCCGTGACCGCGCCCGCCGTCTTCAAGTTCACCGCCGCCTCCAACCCGGACCGCCACCTCCTGGCCGCCGAAGCCTTCGGCGTGGACATCACCAACGTTAAGCGCGAAAGCGCCGGCGAGGTCCTCTCCGAAGCCATCGCCAAGTTCCTCGCCGACCTCGGCGATCAGCCCAAGGGTCTGAAGGAGCTGGGCTTCACCTCGGAGCATATCGAGGGCCTGGTCGAGGGCACGATACCCCAGGCCCGGGTGCTGATGTTGGCGCCGGGGTTGGCGAAGGAGCTGCAGCAGGAGAGGGATCAGTTGAGGGCTTTGTTTGAGGAGGCTATGGAGCATTAACAGGGGGGAAGAAAGGGTCGCATTGTGTATTTAGTCAAGGCATATGAAGGGGTTGATGGGGCGGTGTTTTGGCATGCTGTTAAGTCATGTAGATGATTGAGCATCAATTGTGTCTTCTGGATTTCTCACTCTGACACCGATTTCAACGAGTTCCTTTTGAGGTTGGGTTTTGAAAAAAACGGCTTTCTTGTAGATGTCTACTCGTGTTGGAGGCCCTTCGTAAGTCCAAGCAGGTCAAATAGTGGCAAGACATACATCAAGCTATAAATTTACCGTTCATACAAGGTGTACAGGCCAGCAGCCTTAGTTTCATGAAAAGCACATCCAGTAACATCGCGATATATTGAGGACCACAACCTCTCCAGAAACAGAGATTTGCGCTGATATGTGTCAGTCAACCTGGGATTTGCAGAGTAAAAGTAGTCATCATTCATCATACCACAATCTATCAACAAATAGAATCCAGAAGGGGTATCAGACGCAACCAAGATCCTGTGACCGGACGCTTCAAACTCCCCTTCTCCCGTTCCCTGGGATATATCTTCGACGAACGCCATTGAATGCTAAAATATGAACGCAATGAAATCACCATGTGGTAGCAGCCCTTGCAATTTCGATGGCACATTAGTATCTCGAGCCTTGGCCCCTCTCAACATCTAGATTCCATCCGTTGCCATTCCCGTTTCCAAACGCTGCGGCATCGTTGGGTCTTGAACGTTGGCTGTTTGACGTTGGTGGCCGGTTGAAGTGGTCATAATCGCTAACCCCTGTGCTTGGATCGGAAATCTGCGGCAAGGTGGGCTCACGGTTGGGATGCGAGCTGTTGCTAAAAGAAGGTTGGTGGAACGGTCGTGCACTACTGGACGGAGCGTTTCGCAGTGAGCCGCTAGTAGATTGTTGTTCCAGGGGAGCTCGAGGCCCGGTAAATTGAGGCCCCAGAGGCCGCGGCATAGGGTTTGTGACACTGCGGGCAGGATAGCCGCCGGGCCCTGTTCCTTGAGGAGACATGGGCCCGGGACTAGCTCTTCCCGCAGCGTACTGATCGAAAGTCGGCCGCCTTGCGTTCTGCGGCTGGCGATCACCAGGCGGATAAGGCGTGGTGTTCCCTCGAATGGGCCCATGATTGTCATAAGCTGATCGTGGTGGGTTCGGCACCTGCCGCTGATCTTGCGGGTATGAGGCATCAGGTGGGTACGGTGCAGGGCTTGCCCGGGCCGGAAAGTTGTCGCCATAGCTAGGGGCCTTGTTCGGGAGTGGCCGGCCGTCTAGTGGGTACGGACTGGGCGAATCGCGAGCTGTAGCGTAGTCATCATACGGTTGTCGCATAGAGTCTTGTGTTGGACGCCGCTCCATTGGGTATGGAGCAGGGCTACCACGAGCTGAGGAGTACTCGGAATTAAACGTTGGTCGCCTGTAACTCTGCCCCTGCTGGCTTAGTGGTACAGGGGTTTGGCCTCTATAGTCAACAGAGCCATTGAGGGAAGATTTCGCAGGTGGTGGTAGTGATGGCATCGTTGCAGAAGCATATGTTCCTGGGCTTGACGTGAAATTGCCACCGAATTCAGGTCTGTCGGATGGTGCTCGGTTCGCTGGTTGTGCTGGGCCTGAGGTACTGTTAGACAACAAGGTACCGCTTCTGGCAGGTGGTAAATTGTTGAGGTCAATAGGCGGCAGTGAGGGTGTGGGCGACTCGGCTCGGGAATAGCCAGGCTGAGCTGCAGCTCCGAGAAGACCTTGACGAGACGAATAGCTGGGCGCATTTGACACTCCGGAAGCCATCGTACCAGTACGAGACGGAATGGGCCGTTTTCGGTCCATGTTGCTGAGTTCGATACTGCCGGGCGTTCCCGGCCTTGACGAGTACTGCGGCAGTGTTGCCATGGTGTCATTCCGGTTTAGCATGGGCATCTCCGGAAGCTTTTCACCACCCACATCTGGTAGGGTGGCTTTCATCGACACAGGCCGGTCTCCGCCCGTCTTCTTTGCCGCCTTGAGCTCCGCCTTCCTCCTCTTCTTCTCCTCCTCTGCTATAGCCTTGTTGATCTTGTGCGAGACGATCTGCATCAACCTCTTTGTTGCCTTACGCTCACAATATCCCGAAAGCCCTCCCTCGCCCCGAGGAATGTAGTGCGAGAGGAAGAAGACGAAGAAAAGAACGGCAAGCAACAGCGACAGAAAGGAAAATACCCAGATGACGAGAGTAAAGACCATGCCGGAGAGGATCAAGGATTCTCGGACACCGAGCGCTTTGATCTTATCAAAGAAGTTCGAAAGTGATGAACCGAAATCCTGTCCCTCGATGGAGAGCTTGGCTGTGTAGACCGAGTAGAGGGTAAGGCCGTTGATGGCCTGACGGGGACCAGAGCAGACCAAGACGCGGATCCATGCTGCAACGTGTCAGTAATCCTCTAAAGACCAGAACGGAAGGTGGCGTCTCACATTGAAGGCTGAAGTACGAAAACAAAGCAACGTATTCTGCACCCTTCTTGCTCTTGGTGAGCTCTGCGAAAACAAGGAAGCGCTTGAAGCCTTTGCCTGAGCCAAAGCGAATACTCTCCAACCGCGCAGCTAGACTGTCCAGGTAGCATTCGGCCACACTGCCCCTTCTCATTACTCTATGGGCGCGTATATGCTCGTAGAGGAGGTTGATGACCGAAAGAATGATGCAGATGGCGAAAATCCACTTCGACACATCGAACGGGACTAGTTGAGACGGCTCAATGTCGGACGACCATTTGTCGAAAACGAGCAGGTTCACGGCGGTGAAGCCATCGACGCCGTAGACGGCAATGGAGAGGAAGAGTGAAAACCAGAGATAACAGTACGCGAAAGGCGTAAGACAGGATGTGGACTTGAAGTCATTGAGCGTCTGTAGCGCGGAGTTAGTAGCTGCAGTCTGAAAGACCGGGGAAGCGTGAATCTTACGATGTAGTCCCATTTAGCCTCTGGACGGACGTCTAAATGGCGCTGGCGCTGGCTCAAGCAACCCATGATATCGATATCTTGTAGAAAATGTAAATGAAAACTGATGCTGAAAAATGAAGGCTAGTCGACGCAGTCGAATTGCAGGTCGGATGGACCAGGAATGGCACGATTGTGTGCCGTTGGGGTATCTAGGATGCTCATGAAAGAATGATTGTATTCGTGATTCCGGCCAGCGGTTAAGCAGCAGTCGTTCCTCGCCCGCGGGACTCGACTGTGCTTCACTCGAAAGATCGAAAGCGTCCGATAGGAGCTGGTATAGTGTATCGTGTCGATTGAAATACGGCCAGTGCAATGAATGAAGCCTCGGTGGCCGACGCACGAACGGTCGGGTAGTGGAGAGAGGGTTGTTGAATCAACCCGACATGGTGCCAAGACAGGATAGTCAAGGCAATTGACACATCAACTGCCGACGACGACAGCCAGAGGACAAGATGCGCGGGCCGCCAGGGTGTTGTTGAAGGCAGTTAGAGTAGCGATCGTCGTAGAAGTATGGGAGCGTTTGATCGGCTGAAGATGGAACCTTGCAGTCGGGCAACTGTTCGAGATGCGAACCAACTGACAATGGTTCAACGATGGTATTGATGCTGCAAGCTCTAAAGATGTGAAAATGGTAGAATCCTAGCAAGGTCGATTGATGCGGTCGAATGAATGATGATCCACGGATAGTTGATGGTACGGTGACCTGATGGCCTTGGTTGACCTCTTGACAACCTTGTGAAGAAGGAAGCGAAAGAAGGGGCTGGCGGAAGGGACAAGACAAGGGAGACATGCTCACTGGTGGCTACGAAGTAGACCAGGTACGAGCGACCTCTAATTGGCTCATTTCGCAAATCAGGGGTCGCTATCCACAGCACCCCAGGGGGTTCCGCGGGGAGATAAGATACCACTAGTCTTAAACGGGCTAGCTGAAGAAGTTGATAGCCGCTTAAGCTTCCCATTGGATTTTGCTGATGACGGGCTTGCCGTGGTACGGGACACAAAGACTTCCGTACCCTACGGAGGGGAATCAGGTCGGGGGGGGTCAATGCAAGGTGACGGGGGTTCGAAATTAGGGTTAGGATAAGAGGTCGCGGGGGCTAAAGGCCCGCCACCTCTTAGTAGAGAAGCTGGTTCCAGCTAGCAAAGAGGAGCGTATAAATATATACTAACATATATATATAATAGTACTATAACGGTTTAACCCTATAACAAAGAGTATACCTACGAACTAAAAGTATTCCTATATTCAGCTACCTTATATTACTTTAGGAGATTAGTTACGAGCTATAATATATTACTTATAAGATAATATTTAACTAATATATACTAAGGAGGGCTTAAACGTTTACTATTCGTAATTATACTAGTTTATACCTTTACAAATCTAGGTTTATTACCTTAATATATACTAATAATATAATAAGACCGTATATATACTATTAGCTACTTACTTATTATATAACCTCTCTAAGACGGTCTATCGCTTAGGTTACTCTCTAATATATATAACCTCTCTTATATATAAGTATATTCGTTATCTAAGTCTAATACTAGATCGTTACGGATTAGAAGCCTAACGATACTTATATTAGTTAGTTATTCTCTTACTATTAGTATATCTAAATATAAGACTTACTTCTTAGGATTATTATCTCCTATTTATTTATTATACTCTTTATAGTTATCTCCTTTTAATTAACGTAATACTTCTATTTACTTCCTTATAATACTTATCCGTATAAGAATATATGATTTATATTCTAATAAAATAGGTTATAATATAGTTAAAGTAGGCTAAAGCTAAGATTAGTAACTAATATATATTAAAGGAGTAGTAATCTTATCTTATAATATAATATATTCCGCGATAGAATAGGGTGCCGAACTTAGTACGAAAAGAAGGATTATCCGTATTAGTACGTTATAAGCTATTACTCTAATAAGGTGTTACTCCTAATATACGTACGTAAGTACTTTATAATATAAAACTAAATAGTTGATAATAAACTTATAAGTAGCGAATTTAGACCGAGTTAAATATCGATATATATTAAGAATAAGGTATTAATATACTTAGGCTTATAGATAAAATTCATATTTCTTTATATATTAGAGACAACTAACTTTATAAACGTATATTTATTAGTCTTGTACTCCTTAGGATTAGGATTTAGGGTTATAATTATCTTAAAAAGTATACTATATTATACTTTCAAATACGTTCGATATTATAAAGATAATTAGCCTATATAAAGATATAATATCGATATATATTACCGTATTATTTAGTTATTTTTAAGTAACTTACTATATATCTTACGGCTCGTACGCTTATATATAACCTAATATCTAAGATAAAGTATTAGAAATCCCGTATTAGTCCCAAATAACGGGATAACTTATATTAGACTATTAAAACCGGCTATCTCTATATACTTATTATTTTCGATAAAGCCTAATATCTACTATTAGTATACTACTATTATTACTCGATATATACCGGTAAGAGTATAGAAGATATCTTAGAGGTATACCGTAGTAGTCTCCGAATTTGGTTAATTATTCTATATAACGAACAAACCAGCTCCTTAAAGTAGGAAAATAATTAGTATTATTTCTATTCGCTTACTCGCCTTCGTCCTTATATATATACGGAAGTCGTCCGAGGTCAACGCTTTAATTTCTTTCTTATTAAACGATATAGTTATATAATATATATTATTAATCGGAATATAAGATAACGCTTATAAAATAATAAAGTATAAGAGGAAAAAAGTTTAGAGGTGGAAAATTAAGTATTACCCCGTATATATTATAGATCAGCTCCGTACTAATAAAGTATACGTTTAGTATATATACGATTCAAAATTATCTAATAGTAGTCCGTTTTATTTTACTAAGCCTAAGAATAATCTAAGTTCCTTTAAGCCTATTTTATATTACTAATTTATATATTTTATCTATCAAATTATTATACGTATAATCTATTATAAATATACCTACTTTTAAGCGTTACTAAATATATATTATATAAGTCTTAAGGTAATACTATTATTTATCGTATTAAATACTACTTCTCGCTTAGCTTAGCTTACTCTAATCTAATAAGAGTATTGATATTATCTCTAATCTCGGTTAAGAGTTATATAATAACTAGATCCGTTTAGATAAACTAGTTTCCTCGGCCGTTTAGCTATCCCTTTATACTCTTTAATATATATTACTCCCCTTCTTAACTATCCTTATTAACTAATATATAATCGTCGTTCTTCTTAATTAAAGGATACGGACTACTTAATCTAAGTCTAACTAGTAAATAGCTTAGCGATATTAAAGTAAAGACTTTCTTAAGATACGGTATATAAAGTTCTCTATAAATCGTTAGAGCGTTATTTAAGATATCCCGACTAATATAACCGTTACCGTTTAGTAACGCTATTAGGTCGTCCGGGATAATCTTATTATATTTATAGCTTCTCCTTAGGGTTTACTTCGATACGATAGAAGCTCTCTTAGTCTATAATAATAACGTAATTAGTATATATTAAGAGAGTAAGAGTATAAGGATATACCTAGTTCGTAGCTATTTCAATATTATTATTCGTAAGCGTTTAGGTTACCTCTAAGATTAGTATCTATTATAATAATAGTATATTAGTATATATCGGTAATAACTTAGAATTATTATTAGATTTTACGATATACTCGATAAACTTAAATATAATATACCTTATTTACTCTTAATAATAATATCGTTCTTTATTATATAGTAGTATTAGAATACGGTTATTTACTTAAAGTAGGATAGGTTTTAGGTAAGACCCGCTTATATCTAATATATATTAGGGGTTGCCCGGGTAACGATTTAGTTAAACGTTTAAATAATAACGAAACAAATTGCTCTTTTCTTATACTTATAGTTTTATATAAGGCGCCGATAAAGAAAAGTAATAAAGTAAACTATAATATATACTTAACGCGATCTACTAACTAATCGTTATACTAGTTATCCTCTTTAATATCATCTTCCTTAGTATCTTCCCTATTATCATCCTCCTCGTTATTATCCTCCTTAATAAACGCTTTGGTACGACTATAAGAACTTTATCTAAAACGGGGCCGAGAGACGAGACCCGAAGCTTAAGTAGAGTTAGCGTAATTAGTATATATTAATATATAAACGTACTTCGCGGTAAAAGTAACTACTAAACGCTTATACGAAGGTAATATTTATAGCCGTAATACTTTCGTATTCGTCCGTAAGCTGAAAAATCCTTAAGTTACGACGGCGCCGCGGTTTATATAGGAATAGTATTACCCGCTAAGTACCCGAAACTATAAAGTATCTTAAACGGGCCTCGCCCTTAACAAACTTATAATTAGTAATCTTAGCCCGGGGCTATACCGGAAGAACTAAGCGACTAATATATATTAGTAATAATAAGGAGTTCCTTATAATAATATTTACTTACCGGCCCTTAAATATATCTTAGATATATACTTTCGTAGCTAAGATATATTAGTAAATATAACCTAAGATAATAGCCTAATAATCACTCACCGTTACCTAAGTTTCGAAAGTTATACCGTATATTTGAAATTAGCCCGGGTTAAAGCTTATTTGGATCTAATAGCTATATTAGTTATATTAATACTTAGTAAAGCGTATTCGTATAAATAACTTATATTAAGCCGTTTACTCTTAAAAGACGCTCCGGCGTTCTAGATAGCTTTAGCTTTAGTTCTATTAGTTATATAAGGAATAAGGAGACTTATAAGGAACTAACGTATATCGTCGCTCGTCGAGCTATTTATTATCTAACTAGTTAGCCGTTCTAAAAAAAGAAATACTTAGTTAATATATATTTACCAAAAGATCGCGAGACACCTACTAAACGGGATCTAACTTATATTTAGGTACTTAAAGTTAGGGTCGTTATAATACTAACTATAACGAGAAGGGTTCGTATAACTAAGCAACGCCTATTTGTTATACTTTATTATTCTTCTATTATTAGCGTTCGGTATATAACGAGTACTAGCTACCTTAATATAATTAGTTAGAACTTATCGTATATTAGTATATATTAATAATTACGTATTATAAGATACTTACTATACTTTAGTAGCTATCGCACCTATTTAGCTTCGAAACTAACGTAAGTAAGCTATTAATATATATTAATAACGAATAATAGGAAGATATATTAGAAGTGCTTTTTAAATAGGCCTTTATAAGGGTTATTTCGGTTTTGTTATCTTAATATAGGTATAAAAGTTACTAAGAGATAAGGTGGTTAAAGTCTAATATAGACCTAAAAAGTGTTATCCTAATAATATAATATCAATATATATTAAATATATATTCTATTTACGTACTACCTTCGTTATACTTTCGATATCCTTAATATAAGCCTAAATAATTATACCGTATTTAAAGACAACTTTAATATAATAGTAAATATTAACCCGTATAGTCCGGAACTTCCACCGATATACGACTTCCTTCTCATCTATAACTTCGAATACGAGGACTTCGGTATATATTTATTCTCTTCTTAGCTAAACTTTATTTAATACTAATAAATAATAAATAGAAAGTCTAAAGATAGCTAAAGCTTATAATATAAGCGAGTTTGGAGTATATTATAATATATAACCTCTTTAAGCCGGTTATAAGGTATATATTTATAATAATATCTAAGTCTTATCGAGAATCACCGATATACGAATATATCCGTTTATAATAATAATATATAAGTATCGTCTAATTATATATACGGCGAGATAATAAACTAATAAAGTCTTAGTTATTAAGTTATAGTTAATACGTAAACTAAGCAAATATACGGTAAGGTTTTCCTTTCGTAAACCGAGATATATAAATATATATCTATCTCGGCTTCTATTTAACTAATATCCTCTTAGTATAAGAAGTACCTAGAAAAAGAATATCTAACCGTTTTAATAAGAGAGTCTTATAACGAGGAAGGGGACGAAACAGCTTCGCGTAATCCTATATTCTAGAAGGGTCTTTATACGTTTATACGGCTAATAGTCTCTCGTCGCTAACTAATATTAAGTTTTAAGTTTAAGCTAAGGTTAGTATATATCTTAGCTATATATATTCGGGACTAACTATATAAGTAGTACGATATATTATATTATCGTTTATAATATTACCGCCTATTACGAAGCTCTTACGTAAGTCGTCCTAATAACTTATTATTATATATCTTAGCTTATTAATCTTTAGTTCGTCTAACGATAACTTTAAAACAAAGTTTAATATTACTTTCCACCGACCTAATATTCGCCCCTTTACCTTATTAGGTAAGGGACCGATTAAGGTACGTCTATATCTCCTTTTACTACGAGGTTACCGGTTACTATAATATATACTAATATCGATATAGCGTACTCTAATAAAGTAGCTAATAAGTTATATATCGAGCTTCGAGCGAATCCGGATTAAACGCTTACGCTACGGTTATAAAAAAGAGGTTTCTATATACTTTATAATATTACTAAAAGACGACGCCGGTATATATTTAGACTTAGATTCCGACGAGTTTAAGCTAGTAAACGACGCGGTTTTACTAACCCGGTTCTTTTACGATAAGTACCGACTTATACTTAATAACGTTACTAAATATTTAGGGTTAATATATAAGGTAAAGAGAAAATAAGTTATATAAGTTAAGGGAATATAAGCTAAGATAGCTAAGGAACTTATTATTATATTAAGCGATTCGCTATCCCCCTCTTCTACTTACCCTTATTATAATAATTAGTAACTAACTTACGATTAAAAAAGGACCGGTTAATAAACTACTTAATATATATTAAGCGATATAACTATAAAGTTATATAGCGATAAGGAACCTCTTATTATTAAGGTTAAATAAGGATAATTAATTACAAAGTATATATCTAGTAATATATATATAAAGTTAAACGATATCGAGATAAGAGAGATTACTAAGCCGTTTAAAGCTATAAAGGGAGGGTTTATAATTACCGATCTTACTATTATAACGCTTTTATATAATATTTAGGACGGTTTAAAGACGTTACTCGAGCTAAAGTTATAACATATATCGAGGTAAATAAGGTAGAGATCTAAAGTACTAAGTTATAATTTCTAGCTATTAGGTATTAAGTATATATAATCGGTGGAAGTTGTTTTATTACGTATAATAAGAACTACTTCTTAAAACATATATTATCAATTATATATATATAATATATACTAAGACTAAGTAGTATATATATATATAACGTTTACTTATATAAGCCGCCGGTAAAATAATATATATATATCCTAATTTACCTAATTATACTTTAAGCCTAATTATAATTAGAAGCTATTATACTCGGTTTACTTATTTTATAAAGCCTTATTATTATCTAGATTATTTACCTTTTATTATTACGTCTACTACGTTACTTCTAATATAGTGCTTAGTATATATTTATTTATAAATAATAAATAGTCAACTCTATTATTCGAATACTTAGAGTAGTCTTCCTAATCTAAGCCGGGTAAAGAATTATTCAAATATTATCTATTCCTATTTTAATATAAACGGGAAAAGGTATACTTATAAGATAGTCTAAGTAAATATATATAGTAATATAAAATTAGTATTATTAGTATATATTAAATATTCCCTCTCCTACGTTAATAAACCCGCCTCTTTATCTCTTCCTTCTTTAACTTAATAAGAGAATTAATAGCGTCTCTAATACTAATTAAGTAGTTTAGAAGCGAAGATTAGGTCGACGTATACTCCGGTATATACTAGATTAATACTTCTATTAGCTTAGTAGTAGATATATATTTATTAACCTCCTTTTTATAGAGGTAGACTTATAGTTCGTTAGAAGACGACTCCGGTATTTAGTACTTATTTAATACTTTTATTAGCTTAATAGGTAACTTAGATATATTTTAATCGACCTCCTTTTCGTAGAGGTGGACTTATAATTACTTAGGAGTCGCCGTCGATATTTGTTATTAGCCTAATACTTCCGTAGGCTCGGTAAGCGCTTTGGATATCTATTCGACGACGACCTCTTCTTTATAAAGGTAGACTCGTAGTTAGTTAAGAGATAGCGTCGATATATAGTTATAGACCTCGTTTCCGTAAGTAGGATTATAATTAAGACTAAAAGCGGCTATATATAAGTAGTAGATATATACTCGAAGATAAGTATAATAAAACTATCCGTATATCTAATTACTAACTATTCGTAATAAGTAGACGATATTTATAAACGCTTTTAAAGCTTACTTATTATTATCTAATATACCGAGTAGGGCGGCTAAAACTTTATTAGAGTAATACTAATATCTTACAAGACTAGTATTAAGTATATTAATTATCGCGTCTTTACTCTCGTTATTATAAGTCGTTAATATATATTAGTATTAGTTATAAGCGTTATTTCTTAGAATATTTTTACCTTTCTATAAGGACCGATCTAATAACGAAGGATAGTTTCTCTTAAAAAAGGCCGTTATATTATTATCGGGCTCGGGAGTAGCGTTAGGGTCCGGGGAATAAATTCCGCGTAGACGTAGCCTCTTAGGTAATAGATATACTAATCTAGACGGGGATAACGGGCTAGGTATAATAAATTAAGACTATACGCCTCTCTCGTTTCTTTTATTCCCTCGGGTTACTATCTTCTAGTTATTAGACCGTCTCTCCTTATCTTTTTCAACTTAAACAACTACTTACGTCGTAAATATATATTAGTTAGATAAGTAATAAGGTAGCCGCTTACTTATATATCTTAGAAAGACTTAAACTCTAACCTACCGACTTAGGCTAACCTTTTATTTTTCGAGTAACGGACTTCCTTTAGTTATATTATTACCGTTAGTATTTCTTTATTATTATTAGAGGTAATATTAGTATATATTAGCGCCTACTAAGGTAGACGTATCTTATACTTAGTAAGTATTTGTTTTATAACTTTACGTTATTATATTAACTAAATATATACCTAATATATATTAAATATATAGCTATATATTTATAAGGATCTAAGTAACTAAAAATAGCTATATATATTTTAAATAATATATAAAGGTATTTTAGATATCTATATTATTATTAAGGAAATAAAAATAAGAATTATAATATTCCTTCGCTTTTATATTCCGTTAAATATCTTATATTATTAATAACCGGTTACTTTATCCGACGTTAGAGTATCTCTCTATATTTTACTTCTCTACGTATATTATACTCCTCTTCTACTTACTTATCGGTAGAGGATATACGACGCCTCCGAGTAAGACTTAAGTTATTAGTTAATATTCCCGCTTATAATATTAGTCCTTTTATTTATTTAAGATTTAGATTAATATCCGATAAAATAGATGTTATAAGTTATAATAATTATATTATAAACCGACCGTATATCGGGCTAGAGTTTAGGATATCCCTTTATATTATAAGACGGAGTAGCTAAAGCTTATATCGAGGTATTAAACTTAAGTTTAACCTACGCGTAATACTTATTCGTATAAGCGTTGGAGTTCCCTAATCTCTAAAGAGAGGAATCCGGTTAAGTAAGTATATATTACTCGGTTATAAGCTAAATATATATTCTAAATAGGTTAGATTAGAGTTAAGGCTCGATCTTATAATTAACGAAGGTTATTAGATTATCCTAAAATATTATCGATTATTCGGTATTACGTAACTTATATTACGTTTAAGCGAATACGAGCGATTAGGTAATAATAAAAGATTAGGATCCGAGTCTTCCTCTTCGTCGTTTATTATCCCGTTGCTTAGCTCCGAGGCGAGAAGGTCTTAAGAGTTAAGGGGGTTAAAGAGGTTAAAGAGTAACCTAAGGTTCCGCACCCGATTCGTAGCCTAAGCCTTATTAAGTATATATCGGCGCCGAACTATATCCTTAAGCTATAACTAATTAGAATAGTTACGTTATAACGTATAAACGTTATATATTATCTCCGTTATTTAGCGAATAATCCTCTTTTATATAGCTCGCTTTAGACTAAGAGTAAGTTAGTATTAGATCCGCGTATATATATTAGAGATATACCGTAAGATTATAGTTATAAGCGTAACTCTTCGCCTAATAGAATAGTTATCTTCGAAGTAAGATAATTCTACTAAGTTCGTATTTTTCCGAGTATAAATCCGTACGGTTATAAGGATAAATAATAGCTTCGGAGCCAAAGCAAATATAATCTATCTCTTCCTCTTATTTTTGAATTATCTTCCTTATAAAGGGTAGAAGCGAGATTATTAATCTATTTTATTTAGGTACTCCTAATATATCGACGAGTTCTAGATAATCGAGAGATTATTTTATAACCTAGACCTTTTATACTTCTTCTTAAAGTTTCTTTATATATATATATAGTAGAAGATTAGAATTTGTTTTAGATATTTGTCCTAAGCCTTTATAAGGAAGATAGAATATAAATACTCGCTAAGGCTTAGAATAGATTTGTTAACTTATATCTATAGCTTAAGTATAATATATTCCTCGGTAGCGAAGAGAGAATACTTACCTCTAAATTAGGTTATATTTATATTATTAATAATAGTTTGAATACTTAAACTAATATATATATAATATTATCGGATTTAGTCCCCGGTTATCTTTTATATAACCTTAAATATTAGCTCGAATATCTTACGATATATCTACGGCCCTAATCCGTTTGTTAAAGTATAAATATATATCTTAATACTTATAACTTATTAGTATATCGATTATTATATATATATAGGGATAATAATAAATCTCTTACGTTATATTAAACTTTCGCCTAATATTAAGAAGATATTAATATCGCCGAAGATTATCTTAAAAGTTATATTAAGCTTAACGATACTTTATTTTAGAAAGTATAAGGCGAGTTATCGATAATAATATATAATAATAAAGCGCTAGTCCTTTTGGTCGTTATTCTTATCAAATATAACGTTATCCTCCGCCTTATAAGGGTCGTTCCTATAGTAAATAAAGACTCGATAAATCCACTTATCTATAATATTAAGCTCTTAATCGAGTAAATACTCCTGTATAATACTTATAATCCGTTAGTTATTTTTTAACCCGATTTTCGTTATAGGTAGGGTTAGATAAGTTATATATACCCGTAAAATATATCTTTTTAGGGAATTAAAATAAGCGTTATTTCCGAATAAGTAACTTTATTCGGTCCTTAATATTTAAGTATTAGGAAATAGTAGTAAGAGCCTTAATACTATACTAGATACGAATTCTAAATTACTACTAATATAGTAAGAACCTTCTTAGACGTAAGTTAACTTAGAATTATACCGATATATATTAATATATATTATATATATTCGACTTACGAGGTATAATAGTCGAGATATCTTATAACTCTAATACTTTAAGTATATCTTATCTCAAATCGCTTAGTAATCGACTTAGTAGTAAGGGATAATAGCTATATAAGCCTTTAGATACTAAGAGAACGAAGGGGAACCGGTATATATCTTAAGGGATATATATACTAATCCGGATATTATACTTAAGCTTCTTAACCGCCGTAAAACCTTATAGATAATCGTAACTTATACTTAAAGGTTAGACGTTATATTAATAAATAATATTATTAGCTTACCGTAAGATTTCCGCTAAGAGGATCTATTCCCGATCCAAAGATAAGGGTATAACTCGATTATACGGCCGCTAATTACGTATAATTACTCTAAGAGAGATAGATCTATAATCGTTAGATACTCCTAAATAATAGGGAATACTTTATACTATATCTCCGTCTCCGACCAAAAGCGATATCTAATAAATATAGCTTAAACTATTAATATCTAGACTAATATATATCGAGAGAAACTTACTAATATACCGTTTCGTATTACTCGTCTTTAAGATATAAGCTCGTCTTTATAAGTTCTTATATACCTAAACCCTACTCTTATAAAGGTATAATACTTATATAATCCAAATTTATCTTATATCTTTCGGTATATATAATATTAATTAGACTTAGTTAGTAGAACGACTTATAAATATAGCTAACTAACTTATTTAATCGTTTTATAACGGATTTTGTTTATAAAGCTCCTTATATTATAGTTCCGGTTCTCTTATATATCCTTCGCTTACCGATCAAATAATTTAGGTCTTATATTATTATACTTAGGATCCGAGCGTAGGACCGAGGAGTCGGTATATATATAATAGGTAATGCCTTAATACCGTATAGATATATACTAAGCTTTGGTATATTACTTATCTAGGCTAGTTGACTATTAACTTAGGTTTAACTTCGTTAAATAGGAGAATCGAGGTTATATACCTAAGAAACGGTAGATAGGTCGAGTTATATTTGTAGCTACCTTTATCGGGTCGCCCGAGAGAGAACTAGATCTAAGAATAATATTAATATAAGTTAGCTTAGCGATAAATAGAAAGGAAAGGATAGTTTTATACCTTCTTTTTTAGCTTTTAGAACGTCTCTCGAATTACTTTATCTATAAGGATCGGTAATAATAAGAGCTTCGAGTAATAAACGAACGTAGCAACTCTATCCGGGCTTATAATAAGATAATCTAGCTAAAGATATATATCCCGAATATTAGAGGTAATAACTCGATTAAGACCTTTCTTAGATATAATTAGGCTATACTCTTCGATTATAAGCTCTCGGCGACTAGGGTTTATAAGTACTTATTCCGACTCCTCGGCCTTATATATATTAATTTATATTTAATATATAAGGAGGGGATAATAATACTTATTAGATAAACCTAAATATATATAGCTATCGTTATTAGCCTCTCTTATAGACTTTTCTTATAATCGTATAGATATTCCTAATCTAATAAATAGGATAAGGGACGTTCTAGACTACCTTCCTTAAAATTTAATAGGTTATTAGATATAGTATTAATAAGATTAAAGGCCCGTCGTTTTACTCGCTCCTTAGCCTTAGTTTCTATAAGCTAGCGAGCGGTTATAAACTCGGTTTTAATATTCTCGGACCCCGAATTAGATAAACTCGACTCGAAAAAAGAGTTATAGCTAAAGCTACTAAACGAGGTTAGTAATATATATTAGTCGTCCTAAAAAATATTAATATTAATTATAAAGATATTTGGCTAGCTTTTTAGGGATATAAGGCTAAGTAAAGTTAGAGGAGCCTAGGCTTATTAGCGTCGACGGATAATATCCCCTCGAGTAAGATAAATAACTTAATTAATAAGAGCTAAGTCTAGCTTATTATCGGATATATAGAAATTAACTATAGCTACGTTGATATTAAGTTATCTTATCGATAAGATTAGCGTTAAATATTAGAGACGGTGGTATTAAGAATAAGTTAAATATATATTTTAATTTAGACCTAATATATATTCGTCTTATAGTATCTAGAAGTATTACCTAGGTAGAAGTTACTATTATAGATATCTAGTTTTATATATCTAAAAGAAAGCCCTTCCTTAAAGAAAGTAATAGAGATAGAAGGAACTTTATTAGTACCGTATATATTAGGTATATATATTATATATATAATTAGTATACTGCTTAGCCTTATATCGGTTATCTTAGTTATATTTATTATAGCTTTCTCTAAACCTTAGATATTCGTAAGGAGAAGGAATAAAAGGACTAAAGTCTTATTAATTATACTTTTATATACTTTATATCTAATATTATAATTCCTTTACTCTAAAGCTAAGGTATTATAAATAAAAGATAAACCTAAGTAATTAATTATTTCCCAAAGTTTAGTAGTACGAGAAGGTAGAGCGTTAATATATATCGAGATTATAAAAAAGGATAATATTTATTAGTTAGAAGCTATACTTAGAGTACTCGTATATAATCCTTAGTAAATATAAGGTAAATTATAAGTTAGAGTTAAGGTTTAGAATAAGCGAAAGAAAGATCGATACGTAACCGAGTATTACCTTACTTAAGGAACTAATAGATATAAAGAATAAATATAAGAAAGATAATAAACTAGGGTTATATATAAGGGTTAGCTTAACCGCTATTTTAATATTCGTATACGAAGGATCTTTAAAAGAACGGATTTGGAAATTAGGACCTTAATAAACTTAGAGTTTAGGGCGAGGGTAAGTATTATAATATAAGTATATAATAATATATATTAATATACGTTAAAGTATATTAGATATAATATAATTAGGGTTAGTTTAAGGAGATAAAACGTTAAACGAGGATCCGGGAAGTATAAAAGATAAACGAGGACGTTCAAAAACGAAATAAAACTTATATTATCTAAGACTAATAACCGAAGGGTATAATACCGTAATAAGTCGCGATCTCGATATTAGATAAGGTTAAAGACGATATCTAATTATATAAGAGCGCTAATATAAGCGATAATATCTCGAAACTAAGGGTAATAAGAAAGTAGTATAATATTGGTATCTATCTAACTAAATACGACTAAAGACCTAATAAAATAACAACGTTAATATAAGCGAAAGTAATACGAATTAGGGGGTAATCGACGAGTATAAAGTAAGGTATAGATAAGTAACTAAGTAAGATTAAAGAAGTTAAAGCGGCGAGAAGAATATAAGTAAAGCGAGATATATTATATAAGTAAATAAAATTAGTATAATTAGCTAACATATCTTAGGCGTAAATTATAAGATATAATTGAGATAATATATATTAAACGTATATCGAACGTATTATTTAAGATAAATACTCGTAATATATAAATATTAAGCTAAAATAGGAATATAAACGGGTACGAAAGGTTTAAGAACTCGGATAACTTATATTAGGTTGTTATAATATTAGGTTATAATATAAAGAAACCTTTATATAATTACTTTCTTAAATAAGTAGCGGTATCTATTTATACTTAACTTTAACGTACCGGTATAGCCTTAATATATACGAAACTTAAGTAAAGTATTCGCTTATAGAAATAATCGAACTACCCCTTTTCAAACTATTTAACCCGTTAAAGTTAACCCCTTTTTTATCTCGCCGATCGTCGGAGAGGATAAGTCTTTCGTTAGGGGGTTTTACGATATACTCGTATTTACCGTAACGATAACCGAAGAAGGTTTATAAGTCTAACTAAAGGAGGGGATAAGGGAGGAGGTAAAGGGGATAATAAGGGAGGAGGAGGTAAAGGGGATAAAGGGGGAAGTAAAGGTAAAAGGGATAGTAAAGGAGATAAAGGGGATATAGAAAGGTTACTTAATAGAGAAGAGCTCCGGTTATAACGATTCCGGGTTAAAGTTAAGTAATCTATCGGAGGATAAGGCGAAGTAGCTTATTCAACGTCTTATTCCCGAATTAACCCTAAATTATATTAGGGTGTTATTAGACTTAAGCTTATTCTAATTAGACTCGAGGATTAACTAAGTTATAATATACCTCTAATCTTTATCGATTAGCTACCGTAGGTATAAGCTAACTATAATTAAAGAGAAGACTTAAGGGTTTTTAGAGTAATAAACGAAGAGCCGACGGATAAAAGATAAATATCCTTATAATATATATTCTAATATATATTAACGAACGTAGCTTAAAGACGAGGGAAATATATTAATATATTAGACGATAAAAGACGGATCCCTACCTTTTACGAAATTCCTTATTATAATACTTATTAGTAAGATTAATATTAGACTCCGTATTTAAAGAAGGGAAGTAAACTTATATATAAATATTTCTAACTTATTTATAATCTACTTAAGTTCTAAGTTCTAAGGTCCCCGACTAAATAATATTAATATTATCCTTAAAAGTAATAGATAGATAATCTTTATATACCTTAGTTCTTTTAAGAAACGAACTTATCTTTATCCTTATATAAGGATATACCTCCTAAGTACGTTTAACCTAATTTATTTCTTGTAAATACTATTATTAGAGCGAGGAGGGTTTTTACTTAGAATCGATAAGTTATTTATACTTAGAATAAGGATGTTAAATACTTATAAGCTCTAAGATAAGTATTTCGGATATATCGACGAAGCTAACAAATATATATTAGCTTAGATAATAGTAAATACCTTAAAGTTTATTATTATTATTTATTATAAGCTAAGAAATATATATTTATCTATATATTTCGCCCCTAATATTAATCTAATACTTATATTATTAGTATATATTTAATAGATAAGAGAAAGTAAGTACTTATACGCTACTATTAATAAAAGATATCTTAACCGGTGGATTCGGAGGATCTATAAAATATAAGTAAATACGAAACAAATAGATAGAAGTAAAAGGAGACTTACTATATTAGTCTTTCGCTTAGATCTCGGAGATCTTCTAATTAGACTCTTTTTATATCATCTGCCCTAAAAAAAAATAAGTATAATATTAAAAAACATATCGTCCTATTAAATATATATATTAGTAACTATCCGCGATTTATATCTAATATAAGGCTTAGGATTACGTAGTTAGTAACTTAACGATAATATATACTTAACGCGTTCTTATTATAATAATAACCGAATTAGGAGGGATTTATAATATTAAAGACGTTATAAGAATCTATATAATTAGTATATAACGATAAGTTTATTAGACTAAGAGATAAACCTTAAATAATAAACGACGAGTAAGATATCGTAACGTAATAAGTCTTAGTAGTTCTTAAAGGTATTTAGATATATTATAAGTATTTAGTTAAAGGAGGAAGCGGGTAACGACGATTTAAGTTTATCTCAGCTCTATAAAATCTTATATTAATACGGAAAATACTTTATATATACCCGATATATACCGGTATAACTAAGGGATAGTAATATATCTTTATATATATAATACGGTATAATATATATTATAATATCAAACGTATTAAACCCGTCTTTAGCTCCTACTTCTTTTTAAAAAGTCTCCGTACTATCGGACGCTTAGGTCTAAGATAGACCGACTCTTTTTAATTTTTAATCTCCTCCTATTTACTAGCCTTATAATTATTACCTTTCTAATAAATAGCTTTAAAGCGAGTACGGAGCGCTAAGCGTTAGCGAGATAGACTAAGGGTAGATCGATAAATAGGAGTAGCTTAGTATTATAAGCTAATATTAGTTAAACTAGAAGATATTAATATATATCGAGGTATATACCCTAATAGAACGATTAGACTAGCTATATCTAAACCCTTTAATTCCTAAGCCTAGGGGTTAAATAAAGTTAATATAAGTCCCGATATAAGCTTATTTAATACGTATATCGCGATAAAACCGGGTACCGTAGGCTTCGGTAAACGAAGTATTAATTCTTACTAAGTACTCGTATTTATCGGCTACCTATTATAAGAAGCTATTAGCTTATCGTCTATTAATAGTTAGTAATATATACTAATATATTAATATAAATAAGTAGCGTATTATAGTTCGAATAGAAATAGTATAATACGCTAATTCTAACTAACGATAAAGTATCTTAACGTAGCCTCTCCGGCCAACTTCTCCTTAGTAATAATCTATACTCTAATAAGATTACCGACTATTAAATATTAGCTTTAAGTAATCTTTATAAGAGTAAGATAAATATACCGGTATTAAGGTAACGCTTTCTTATATAGCGGCGAAGCTAATATATATTAGTATATAAAGTTAGAATAACCTTATTAAGAAACTTACGGCCTCTTAGTTCGTAAAAGTAGTATTATATATCTCGAATCTACTAAGTAATATCTAAACCTAATATCTATAAAGTTATTAACAAAACGTAGGTTAAGAATTATAAATCTTAAAAGAAGACGAAACTTATATAAAGCTATTTACCTTACTAAGTATAATAGGTATATTCGGAGGATCTATCAAGTTAGTTATAACTATTAATATATATTAAGAAGACTAATTAGCGACTAAGTAACTAGTTATAATAAATTTATATAAGCTTACGTTTATAGCTAATACGATCTCTATAAAATATTAGTAATTGCTACCTTATATTATTAATATATAGTTAACTTATTAAGAGGGACTTAGTTAAAATTCGGGTACTTAAAAGCTAGGTTATTATAATATTAACCAAACTCCGATAAATTAGCTAGTAACGTAAGTACTACTAAAGTATAGTTTTATAAAGGCCTAAAAGTCTTAATAAGCTCGTAACGAGCTCTACGAATACGTAAGTTATATATAGCGGCCTAGTTCGATAATATATATTAATATACTCGTTATTTATACTAATATAATACGATATATAATACGAAGATATACTAACGTATCGTTATCTAAGCTTTTAGAACCGGTAGCGATAAGCGTTTAGTTTATAATACTTTTGGTAGGCGTCTTTAAGGATACCTTACGACCGCTTAACGGCGTTATTATAAGCGCCGATATAATTGTTTTAAGCGGAATAGTTAATTATAAATAAGTATATAATATTATAATTATAATTCTTCGGATTATATATATTAGAAGGGTTTTAATTAGTACGTTAGAAGTACGAAAAAATAAATAGCTACGGAATATATATTATAAGTTAGATAAAGAGGAAGCGCTTCCCGTATATACTAAAAATATACGGAGTATATTTTAGTACTAATTACGTATTCTAAGCTTTATATATATTAAATTAATAATAATATAACGGCTTTTATAACTAATAGAAATATCTAATATATATTAAAGTTATATATATTAAGCTAGCTATAAAGATTAGTTAAGCTTATAAATAACCCTTATTATATTATATATATGATATACGAATCGTGTTTTCGATCTCGGTCTTTATTCTATATCACTCTTATATATATATATTGGTATATATTTATACGCTCCTCTTTGCTAGCTGGAACCAGCTTCTCTATTGAAAGGTGGCGGGCCTTCAACCCCCCCGACCTGTCCCCCTAACCCTAATTTCGAACCCCCGCCACCTTGTATTGACCCCCCGCCACCTGTAGGCCCCCCTACGGAGATTGTCCTGAAACGTTCACCATTAACCAGGGCAGACGCAGGATATGAAACACGGAGTGCCTTCTCTTGAGAGACTTGACATTCTCAACATGAGCTGAACCGGCGGCAACTGGGAACCGCGCGCCTGAGAAATCCATGAGTCTCCCGCGGTACATGGCCCAGCTTTTCGCAACCTTTTGACGAGGACACAAAGAAGTGCAGCCGACAAAGTAGCATCGAGTTGTTGGCCGGTTTATAAAAAAGCCGTGATAATTACTCCTGCTACCAATGCTGGTCTTTGGTTTCTATGAAAGACACGTGCTTAACCACGAGTTCCTCAAAGGGATGCGTGTAGATGATACTCTTCCTCCCTCACGAAATGCTGTGCAACAATACAGTCTATTCTGGGTAATGCATGCACCTTTACACAGCCTTCTGCTTCTGTGCTGCGTCCACCTCGTCGAGTTCTTTTTGCAGTCTTTCTGCTTCGACAGACCGCAGTTCCATCTGCTCCTGTTCCGTCAGGGGAACCTCGCTGCCACGACGTCTCCTCCAGCTTGGTGAGGTTTCCCGTATAGTGGCATCGGGATCCTGTCCGCTTGGGTCCGCGAACTCGTAGGATCGATATTCTGTGTTTTCCCAACCAGTTCCTAATGACCCTTGTTAGCAACACGATAGCTTGAACAGCCGTTTCTCTCACTCCCTACCTTTGCTGGGGTTCATTCCGTCCCAGTCGTTGGTGAAGAAATGGATATAACCGCCGTGGCTGGTGACAACTATGTGCACATCTCCGTCGCTCTCGGCCTTGCTGGCCAGGTCCCGCAACCAAACGCGGGCTGCCTTAGCTCGAGCCTCCAACTTGGATACTTCGGGCGCCCATGGTGAGGAGCGGTCCTTCTTGTTCCAGCCCTCCTTGACCAGGCTGAAATCCACGGGTTCGTCCTTGAACTGCTCTGCCAACACCTTGGCGTCTGTGCCAATGTCGCACGGAGCCGTGGAGACCTCTTGAAGTTCGGGAAGAGCGATGACTTTCTTCCCCTTCTCGATAGCAGGGGCAAAAGAAAGAAGGCAGGTGCGCAAGGTTCGACGCATGGGACTTGCGACAAGATAGGTTATGTTGTCGTGGTAGGGAAAGTTCTTTCTCAACTTGGCACACTGCTCCTCACCCAGAGGTGTGAGATCAGGATCGGGTATCTGGTAGTTCTCGACACTGAGGTTGTGGTAACCCTGGGCATGTCTGACGAGGTGGATGTAGGTCTTCGGCATTGTAACTACGTATGAGGGACTTTGAATGTCTAGGCGGTGGTGATTTGATAGGGGAAATAGACAGTTATAGGGGACTTTCGCACAAATATATACTAGGAATTGAGAAATGAAAAATGTCACAAAGAGTAAGTCCGCTGGGGCAAGCGGCGATGAGGTTTAGACGGTGACAACATTTAAACTCTTGTTTTCCCCACTTATGCGTCCCGGTCTGGCAATGCCGATTGAGTCGGAGAAGAGTCATCATGCTCCCTATGCGTGCTAAACCATTATGGGCATTCCGTACTATTCATGCTGAATTTGCAGCTCTCTGTTGGAATCCTCTGCTTTTCCTCCAATGCAATCAACCTACGGTACTACCCGGCTTGTGGTGAGCTTGAAGGTTCGAATTGCTTGACAGGAAGCTGTCCGGGTCTGTGACGTCATCCCACCTGTCAGACATGATCCTAGATTCCCAATGACCGGGAACTGAACTACATATTGTTCTTACTGTCGCGTGCCACAACAGGACCCAGGCAGTTATTGATCAGTTGGACGCGACGTTGCTGGATGCTCACTCTCAACCGGCAAAGATTCGTATGCGTCAACTATCTGCCTATCCATGTTCACCAATAAAATCTCGACCACGGCTCTACTTGCGGGCAGCCTGCCACCGCCTGCCCACCGTCCTCTTTCTTGGTCAGGAATGGTTGCATTCAACATATCACATCGATGCTCTAGCTGCAAGTGCGGCACCAACCACGCTCGATCACACACCTCCTCTACCGCAG
The DNA here is from genome assembly GCA_003635345.1 of Coniochaeta pulveracea. Lineage (NCBI taxonomy): Eukaryota > Fungi > Ascomycota > Sordariomycetes > Coniochaetales > Coniochaetaceae > Coniochaeta > Coniochaeta pulveracea. The sequence goes on along the minus strand of QVQW01000002.1, from coordinate 213,437 downwards.
TTGTGCATGGTCCTCCTGGTTACCAATCGCATGGTGGCAGTAGGTTCACGTCCCTACAACGGTGTTGCAGATGAACCACAATGGTGTTACATTTTTGAGAGGGGAAGCGAATCGTCTTCACAAGCTTTGCATCTGCACAAGCAACAGGAAGCGAACCCCCTCCGCGGGGCTAACGATCGAGCTTTTCCAGGCCCAAAGGTTTATATTAGGTACCCATGGCCAGCACCCTAAGAGGTCGTCGCCCGTCGAGGCCAACGGCGCCCGAGATATCACACCAGCTCGTGAACACCTCCAATATGCCGCTGACTGAGTATCGTCGTCCAGGCGACCGCGCTTCTAGAAGAAAAAGGTCGCTGGCAGCTTGGTTTTCTGGATTTGCTGTACTGATACTAATAATCCTCGGCGTATCGTTCTCGAGCACAAAGAGCGGAGCTCCGAGATCAACTATTTTCCAACAAGTGAGAACAGCAGACCACTCCTACACCCCTTTAACAAAACCTCGAGCCACTCCTGCCGGGGACAAGTACCTCATCGGAGTAGGCAAGGCAGATATCACCGGTCCAGCGACAGAAATCAACTTTGCGGGGTACGCCAGCTTATCACAGGTCGGCACTGGCTTGAGACAGAGGCTCTACTCACGAGCTTTCATCATCGGGGATACGGAAAGGCCCACTGACCGCTTCGTCTACCTCGTCCTTGACATTCAAGGTGGCGATACCGCCGTCCGGTATGGCATCCTTGATGGCCTCAAGCAACTGGGCTCCGGCTATTCCATGTACGGACAGCAGAATCTAGCCGTCACGGGCACTCATTCGCACAGCGGGCCGGGAGCTTGGTTCAACTACCTCTTGCCCCAGGTAACTAGCCTCGGATTTGACAAGCAGAGCTACCAGGCTATCGTAGACGGAGCTGTTCTGTCCATCAAGAGGGCACACGAGTCACTAACTACTGGATACCTTGATATTGCAACCACAAACATCACGAACGCAAACATAAATCGAAGTGCTTTCTCCTACCTTGCCAATCCAGCATCCGAGCGGGAACAGTATACCGACGATGTCGACAAGACGCTCACTCTCCTAAGATTTCAAAGAGCGTCCGACCTCAAGAACATCGGTGTCCTGACGTGGTTCCCGGTGCACGGAACGTCAATGTTGGAAAACAACACTCATGTTAGCGGTGATAACAAGGGAGTTGCAGCATACTTGTTTGAACAGTCGGTGAAGGCGGAGAGCCAGGCAGCAGATGGCTTCGTTGCCGGGTTTTCCCAGGCTAACGTCGGTGACACGACCCCGAACACTTTAGGCCCATTTTGCGACGATGGTTCAGGACAGCCGTGTGACTTTGAGACCAGTACCTGTTCCGATGGAAAGTCGCAGTCTTGTCACGGAAGGGGGCCGCTGTTTCAAAAGCTTGACCTTGGTGTCTCTAGCTGCTTTGAGATCGGACGCAGGCAGTATGCCGGAGCGAAAGCCCTTTATGTTAGTGTTTACCCACCGCATGGACCCTGAAGCAGTAGCTGATTCGCACAGGATAACCTTGACTCGACCTCCACGCCCGTAGTTGGCTCTTCGGTGAAGTCTTTTCACTTTTACCACGACATGCGGTACTTCAAATTTCCTCTTCTCAACGGCACCACGGTCCAGACCTGCCCAGCAGCGCTTGGTCACTCATTCGCGGCAGGCACCTCGGACGGTCCCGGTGCCTTCGACTTCACTCAAGGTGACTCGGGCGCGCCAAACAACCCTCTTTGGTCCGTGGTAGGCGGTCTCCTGCGCGTACCGACAGAAGAGCAGACGGCCTGCCAATCACCTAAACCTATATTATTAGACGTAGGAGAAATGGAAAGCCCCTATCCTTGGACACCTAATATAGTCGATGTCCAGACACTCCGTGTGGGTCAACTGATTATCATCGTGTCGCCCTCGGAGGCGACGACTATGAGCGGTCGAAGGTGGAAAGCAGCCACCAGCTCCGCCGCTTCAGAGCTTGGTATCACCGGCAAAACCCAACCTATCGTGGTGCTGGGCGGTCCTGCGAATACTTACGCACATTATGTGGCCACTCCCGAGGAATATACTGTTCAACGATACGAAGGCGCAAGCACATTGTATGGGCAATTCGAGTTGCCAGCTTATCTCAATCTCACCGTGTCAAACCTGCACTACCTCTCACCCACATCTACCTCCTCACCGCCCTCTGGCCCTAGCCCACCAGATAACCGCAACAGCAGTTTCAGCTTCATTACCGGCGTGGTGGTAGACAACGCACCGCTCGGTAAATCTTTCGGTCAAGTCACCAGTCAGCCCGCAGCGAAGTACAGCAGGGGCGCCGTGGTGAATGCTACCTTTGTCGGTGCCAATCCGCGGAACAACCTACGACTGGAAGGGACGTATGCTGCCGTGGAGAAGCTGGGTAACGATGGAAAGACATGGACACAGGTGAGAAGTGATGAAGACTGGAGTTTGGTGTATACTTGGACGAGAACGAACTTTGTGCTGGGATACAGTGAAGTGGTCATCAGCTGGGAGACTGGGAGTGATGACGAAGCTGGCACTTATCGCCTACGGTACTACGGTGATGCGAAGAACTTGCTTGGGAAGATCAGCGCTTTTGAGGGGATTAGCAAGTCTTTCGTGTTGGAGTAATCATAGGTATATCGTGAGGGAGGGAGCATAAAGATGGAAGAAGTTTGTCAAGGTGCTGTAAGGTCTCATGAAGACCATCTGCGCCGTACTAGTATGCCCATGATCTTGATGCTCTGAGATTTTGAGATACGAACCCTTCCAATTATTCCATGTCCTGGACAAACTGGTGAACCGGGTAACAAGAGGCGTACGGTCTCGAAGGCGAAGTCGAATGTAGCAAGTATACCTAGGAAACTTGGGAAATGCTTCTCAAATTCCAGGAGGCGTCCAACGGCAGTTGAACAACGTTTCGTTTGTGGAGTGAACTCCGCTCTGACTTGACGGAGTGTGCTTGAAAAAAGGGGCTTTGCTTTGCCTTTTCCCTTGCCCTTCCTGTCGCCTGGGATTTCTTCCATTTCGTAACGCTCGGATGATGCCTACCATGCACCGACGAACTCGGCGCGAAGCCACTGAGCGTTCTCCCCGCCAACTTATTCAGCTGTGGCGGCAGTCACCTGGTATTCGGGGAACTCAGGCCTGGACGGGACCACTCTCCCATCCGGATACACGTGAAGAGACAAGCCCGAGCCCTTGAAGTCCTCCCCCCCGACGGAATGCTGCGAATGCATGCCACGGGTCTTTGGTCCTGTCTGTTGCATGAGGAGAACCGCTAGCCGAGAGCGTCGAAACTGCATGGGCCGAGAGAGGGTCCTATCGGCGCAGCTTACTGGAACTTCATGTACGGGATCTTATCCAGGCGGCGTGCAAGTTCGCCGATGGTTGCAGTGGATGGAAATCCCCACAGTCACAGGAGCTGATACTTGGGAAGCTCTCCTTATGTGCTCAGAGCTGCTGCGCCGACTTCGTAGATTATTCAGAGCCCTTCTCCCATTCGGCACGATCCTTGTTCAAGGAATCGAAGATCGGATGTTGCAAAAGCTCCTTGGCCGTCTTTCTTCTCTCGGGCAACCATTGCAGCATACCGGACGCGAAGTCGAGGAAGACCTCTTTCTCATCGCCGGCCAACTCTGTCACGGTATCCGCCAGCTTCTTCCCTCCAACAAGGTCCTGATGGAAAATTCGCTCTGTAATACATAGCACGTTAGCCCGCTGACTTGTCCTCTGTGATTTGTGATAACGTGATATTCTAACTTACTTACGTCTTCGAAGAAAGGACCACCCCAGAACTCGTTCATCGTTTTGCATTCTTTGCCACGAGGGTTTATGAGGGGTTTCTTGAGCTGACGGTTTCGAAAGAACTTCTCCCTCTCGATCAGCTCCTCGGGTAGATCTCCCAGGAGCGAAACCATTTGCGCAAGGTAGACATGCGCATCGAATTCACCATCTGTCCCCGCGGACGATCAAAAAGGCTGACATCTTCCAGGAGCTTCCACATCTGCTGGCATTAGAGTCACTTCTGGGTAGCAGCTATATTTACTAACAAGAAGACCAAGGTTCCAGATATGATCCCCGGAGAGTAGCTCCTCTTCGATGAATTCGTTGATTATGTGAGCGGAGTGAGAGGCGGACTGGCGATGCCAAAGAGCGGCAAATCTCCGTAATCGGTGCTGCATAAATCTTCGAGGGAGTAACGTCACACTTGATGATCACTTGTCCATATTTCAACCGTGTACGTTTGTTTGATGGTTTATCAGTCCGGTCTCAGTGTTGACTTGATGTGCAGACGTACAAAGGTGCCAAGCAAGCCAAGAAGCTAGTAGCGGGACGTCAGCCCTTGACCCCACCCTCTCCACTAAATAAGGTAAGCGCAACAACCCTGAAAGGGATGACGTTTTAGGTTGAACTGAGAATGTCAACAAACCGGTTTGTCTCACGGCAACCAAAGTGTGACATTTACTGATATGTGATACTTACTAGTCCATACTCTAAAGAGCTACACCCAGAGACACGATGGAGTCAATTGCTGGCTTTATGATTTGTAAGTGTAAAAGTGGTTGATCCTTGGACGGTTCTTCTAGTGAAGGTAAGTACTGTCGATCCCGTAACCCGAACCTTGCCTCCGTGACCGGCAACACGATGACACTGGTACACCCGGCTATCGCAGCAAACCACCTGGCGTGCTGCCGACAATCCCAGCAAGCTCGCTGGGCTTTGTAGTTGGGAATGCGCGAGGAGGCAAGTTTGAGACCACGTCAACCTAATACCTTACTTTGAGGTCGGTCGGTACTCAACCAGTTCATACCTAGTGACTCAAATGTATCCGTGGCTGGGCGATGCAGTATTTGCTAGGTAGGGGTCGATACTGAGACGGCTGATAAGCTGCATGTCGTTGACGGTCGAGACGGAAGGACGGCACCCCGCACAACGGACACTGCCAAACACCGTTAGGAAGCTGCAGGGGTTCTGTGTGATAACACACCAACTCTTTCACCTGCTCGCATATACGAGGTAGCGTTTCTAGCCATCGACAGGGGGGTTGAACCAGGGGCAATGGGTCTGGGTCGCAACAGCCGGCTGTACAGGAAAGCTTGATCGCAGATATATCACTGGTACAGCAGTCTGTTCTAGCTCTAGGAGCCGGTGCAGTTCAAACCACCTTCGTTGATCTGACATGGCATCAATCCAGATGAACCAGTTCCGAGGGGCCTTCTTCACGGCCCTGCTGGCTGTCTCATCTGCGTGCACTATCCCTGCGGCACCACCTTCCAACACCATCAGCTCGCCATTCCGCGTGCAGATCCAAAATGCTTCCTATCCGGAGGTCGACAACTTGTTTATGAACTTGCTCCTGGCTGGTGGCGGTGACCAACACTTGTACGTCGGGCCTGTCGGCGTCCCCACGTCAGATCTGATGCTGGACCAAGGCTTCCTCACAAGAGGGAGTCTGCACGCCGTCCTTGGAGGCGAGGTAAGACGATACTGTGCCCGAAATCCTGCCTTTCATCACGAATTAGGGGTGTATCGAGGCGTGGATCCGTCTAGTCTGACAATCCATTGCTGACGAACCATTGAACTCCAACAGTTCTCAGCTATCGACAACACGGTCAAAATGTTCATGACAGACCGTGGCGATCCCAGGGCCACCTTTAGCCCGACCTACGCCTGTAATCCCGTTACGGATGCTTTGCAACTCGAGCTTAGGTTTGTGGGCAAGCAAAATGATGTTCCTGGCGGTTGGATTTGCGTGCGGCCGACGTATGATGATGCCCACGAGTTTCGCTACTACCCTCCGGGTGACACAAGTGCGTACTGTCGGGTCTTTGTTCTCCAATCCCAATCACTTGCAGCAGAGGGGTAGGATCAGCTGGGTTTACAAGGTACTGACCACGTTTTAGAGAATGACCCAAACAAGTTCTGCATTAAAGTGACCTTGGTCGCCGTTCCTGCCACCAGCAGCAGCAGCAGTAGCATCTTGTCCACATCATCTGCATCGTCGACTTCTTCGCACCCGGTCACCTCTTCTACCGCCACTACCTCCTCAACGACCAAAACGTCTACATCCTCGTCGGCCACGTCCAGTGCGAGCAGCGCCCCGCCCCCCTACACCGATATGACCTCTCGAGGCTTCGCCTTCGTGGGATGCGCCCCGGAAGAGCGGACGGTCCAGCCTCCCGATAACGCCTCCCGCACCCTGCCTGTCCTGTATGCGACAGACAGCATGACTAACGAGCTGTGCATGAGCTACTGCCGATCGAACGGCTACTCTTACGCTGGCACCGAGTATCGTCGGGAATGCTGGTGCGGCAACTCTTATGCGGCAACTCGGCAGCCTGGGACGACGCGCGCAAGCTTGGCTGGCTGTGCCAGCACGTGCATGGGCAACACGACGCAGATCTGCGGTGGCTCTTCGTGGTTGAGTCTATATCGGGCGTGTGCGGTAGGCGCACCTTGTACGAATGCTCAGTTCACCTAGTTTCATAGTCCCGGGCCTGCCCAGCTTACCTTGTGTTCCTTTTCTACTCTTCTAATACACGCCCCTCTTGACGAGTGCTTCGGGCGGCGCAGGTGACTTGGAACAACCGTGATCGCAACCTAGATCATGTCTATCTGTCTATTCACTCGTCTCGATGCGCCGATAGCCACTTGCGTACTGCACCTATTAGGGCTGGAGGTTGGTTACACAACGGATGGGACATGTGTGGCGCAAGGTACACCAGACAGCCTGTTTGGATAGCAAGACACCAAGCATTGAACTCCACCCAAGGTTTCTCAATAAGACCCTAGTGTACCTCTCTTCGGCCACTAGTGAAGAGACTGGCAAAAGCACTTCCCTCGTCAGCTAGAAGCTCCCTCGGTTCACCATATTCCAATAACTGGCCTTGATCCAGGACCGCAACCCGGTCAAAGTCTAACAGGCTCTCTAGACGGTGGGCTATCATAATAATGGTAGAAGTCCCGAAAGAAGACTGAATGATAGACTGCACCCGCTCGTGTGTCTCGGTATCCAGACTGCAAAGTCACGAGTCAGTTTGAAACGAGAAGTCGAGGTGTTTTGGATTAACAGATAACTGGGAAATGACCATACCTGCTTGTAGGCTCATCGAGAAGCAAGACACTGCTTTTCCTCAGCATTGCCCTTACCAAGACGAAGAGCTGACGTTGACCATGCGAGAGAAGGTTATCGGTCATGACTGCATCTAGAGGGTTGACTCTAGGTGTAGATTCTTCTTGGAGCTTCGTTGTGATAGTGTCCCAGACTCCCACCGCTTTCAATGCATCAATGATGTCCGTATCGGAGCGCTGCAGAAGCGGATCAGCATTCCGACGGATGGTGTCCGGCATAATCAGCGGCTCTTGGGTCAGGACATTGAGTCTTTTGCAGAGCAGCGACGGAGGGACGTTGGCTATGTCCTGCCCATCGATCAAGATGCGCCCTGAGTCCACCTGCACCATGCGGAGCAGGGACATGAGGAAGGAGCTTTTACCACTGTAAACGAGCCGAGTTAGCGACGGCTTGCCAACGAGAAACCTGCAGAGAAGTACCTACCTGCCCGTACGTCCGCATATCCCCACCTTTTGCCCAGGCAAGATGGACAAGTTAATGTCTCTCAGCACGAGCCCACCAGTGGTGTCATGCCTCGCGAAGACAGACCTAAACTCGATAGCACCTTCACTAGGCCACTCCTCGTTTGTAACTAAGCTCCCAGGTCCGTCCGTCTCTTGCGGCGTGTTTTCCGCAAAGGACTTGATCCTTGAGACAGCTCCGAGCGATGTTTCCAGAAGCGTCCATGCTTGTATCAGATCGGCAATCATCTGCCCCAGACCCGTCATCATGACCAGCGCAACACCCAAGAGTTCCGGCTTCACACGATCACGAAGAGCCACTGCCAGACCAACTAGAAGTATAACCAGGGCAGCGACCACGAGGTTCAGAACGAGGGTGAGCCATCTCTGCACGCTCAAAAGAAGGTAGTAGGGACGCTGAGCCGTGTCCAGAAGGGTAAATGCCTTGCGTAGGGAGTGTTTGCTCCAGCCAAAGGCCCTGATGGTGACGAGACCTTGCAATGACTCAATGAAGTGCGTGTACACAGGCGCCTTCAGCTCGAGGTCAAGAAGCCGCAGCTGCCGCGAGGTGCGCAGGTAGAATCGCTGAATCAGCACCAGGACAACGGCAACAAACGGAATAGCGGGGGCAAGGTACGGCAACGCTGCGATGGCAACGGCTGCCTGTGCGATGGTCCCGAACAGCTGGAAGCCAGTGCTGATGAATCCACGCGGCAGGACCATGTCAACCAGACGCATGTCCTGGCTGAACCGGTTGATGAAGAGTCCGGTCTGAGTATTCGACAAGAAGGCTGCCGGAGCGGACATGGTGGTAGCAAGAACGACCGAGTGTAGCTTCCTAGACGCTGCAGGAACAATGATCACCCAGGTCCAGAAAGTGCCCAGAGCCAATCCGGCCGTCTCAAGCACGCCGTACAGCGCATAGAGTCCGATCCAGTAGCCGAGGCGGGAACCCGATGTTGCGTCTTCGCTAGCAGACCACAAGGTAAGCCATACGGAGCGAAAGGCCCCAAAGCCCCCTTCAACACAAAGGAAGATGCAGAGAAGGGCGATCTTGACCCAACCCATGGCATCGAAATAGAACTTCCACACGGCCAAGTCAGGGTTGTGCAATGACTCGCGCTCCTCTTCCTGAGTTACATCATCGGATGTCGTGGCCTTGTCGACAGACTGGCCGTCGCCGTCAGCATATGATGCCATCTCCTCACTTGCATTATTAGTGACAACAATCGCAGAGTCCTTGATATCCTCATAAATCCCCTGTTCAATGACCCGGCCATCCTTCCCTAGGACGAGGACATGATCAGCCTCCGCGAGGTCCTGGTTGCTTGTCCGCGAAGCCGTCATAACCACTGTGCAGTTCATCTGGCGAAGCAGACCGTCCCGGCCACAGACTTTCTTGAAGACACTCTGACGAGTTGCATTGTCCAGACCACTAAAGATATCGTCAAGTAGAACGATCTGTCTTCTAGAGTATAGAGCTCTCGCTAAGGCCTGTTTCTCCGGTCAGTACTGCTCTTCTAACTCGGACTGAGTTCACGCAGGGGATCTGCGTATGTAAGAGGTACTCACAATGCGGTGTTTTTGTCCGCCGCTGAGTTTGCTACCCTTGCTGCCGACCACCGTTTTGTCCCCTTGCGGCAAGTGTGCAAAGTCGACATCCAGTGCGCAAGCTTGAACGACGGTGGGGTACCAGACTTGATCCAAGCCATCGTCGGGTATGCCAGTGATATTGTCACATATAGACCCGTTCACGATCCAAGCGTCCTGGGCGCAGTAGGCAACTTCGGGACTCCTGATTGTAACGGTGCCACGGAGGTAATCCGTCTCGCCCAGGATAGCTCTCAGTATCGTAGACTTACCACAACCGATAGGGCCGGTAATGATGGTGAGGGAGCCTTTCCCAACACGGGGTAAGGCAAGGGTTAGTCCCTTGGCTTCGGTTGAACGATCGTCCTCGGTAGGCGCAGTGTCCCATCCAAACACAGCATTGCTAATTGTCAAGGTAGATGCCGGCAAACCAGAGGTATGCCTCTCTTTCGAAGCATCCAGTTGCTGAAGCTCGAGTTCGGAAACGCCTGCTTTCGGTTCCGGAACACCGTATGGCTGCCCTAGGTTTCGTCTTTCGACCCTCTTCGCCTGTGACAGAAATTCCTGGATGCTCTGCAGACAGCTCAAGGCTGAAAAGGTATCCGGAATAGCGTAAAGTAGGTTTCTCAACGGTGTTAGGAGGAGGTTGATAAGAGACAGTGTTGTGACAGTCTCCGAAATGGACATAGTCCCTGTTCCCCGAACGTGGGCAGCAATCCCATAGGCTGCAAACACGACAAACTGTCCCAGAAACATCGGAATATTGACTGGTCGGAGTGGTTAGTACACAGACCGGATTTACTTGATGTGAGAGCTCAGAATCACCTACCAAGGCACACTTTGAAGGTCTGGACTCTCCGGAACGCCTTGGACACATTCAGCTCTTCGTCTCGCAGGGTGGTAATGACCGTAGAAAGATACTCAGCCAGACCAAGCATTTTGGCGTCCAGTAACCGACCCACGGTCTGTGTGGTGAACTGCACTCGTTTCTGGGTACGCTGGAGCCAGCTTCTTTGCCTTCCAGCGATTCTGTCCCCAACACGAAATGATAGCCAAGTAAAAGCTGGACAAGGTTAGTGTGGCCAACAAGCAGCAGTGGAGTTTACAGGTGCTAGACGTACAGATGGCGACGATGACGGGAGCGACCACTATGGCGCCGGTCAATGTCATGCGTGCTATGAGGTAGATTGCGAGCGCAAGCTGCAGGATGTCCGCCCAGGTATCGGTGATGGTCGTATGGAAGTATTCAGCAAAGGCCTCAGCTTCTGAGCCCATAAGCGCCATGGCAGCTGATTCACTGACACCCTCCACCGGCAAGCTCAGCATCTGATGGAAGAGCGCCGCTATAAGACTACTGCGGAGCATGGTCATGACACGGTAACCAAGATGCTGATACAACGCAGTGGATACCTAAGCAGAATACTGTGTCAACAGCGGATCATCCAGTACAGGAGGAAGGGGCCAGTGATAGTGACAAGGGAATGAGAAGGACCAGTACTTACAGCAGTCATAATGAAAACAAGGGCAAACGCACCAAGAAGACCGTATCCAGCGTTCTTGGAGGAGTCAGGCGTGGAGTCCCCGTGCTGCAAAAACCTGACAACCTCTCCTATCATGAATGGTTGTGCAATGCTAAGCCCAACGAGGCAAAGCCGGGGGCCAATGGCGGCACAGATCTCGCGCTTGAACGCCTTGAAGATGGCTAAAAGCAGTGCATAGCTCCGTTTTTGGTCAACCGCAAGCCAGGAAGCATCAAGTCTGGCGAAGACGTGCTCGACCTCCAACGCTGTATCAACAGCTGGTAGTTCTTGGGGGCGGAGTACGGTCTTCCAGCCGGTCGTCAAAAGGCCATTCAGCCATAGGAACAACGCTCGGTTGAAGGGGCCTCCCGTGCTCTCTGCAGAGAGTTTCGTCTCTGGTTCTCGTATCAACCTCCTCTTTTCGACGCTCTCCAGTGCCAACACCAGCAGTTTCGCAAGTAGGCCTGCGGTTATGCTAGCAGTCCAAGCAGTGTCTGGAAATCTCAGCCATGCCGAGCGGACACGGACAATGTCGAAGAGTGCGACGACCGAGAGGAAGGAGCACGTGAGCAGCGATGGTCTAACGGACTTGAAATGCTCAAAGTGGACCAGTAGGGCAAGAACTATGAATGCAACCAGATCCAGCACAGCGGCGGGCAGCGCAGTTCTGGTCAGTCGGCCATGGCTTGCAATAACAAAGCCTAGGGTGACTATTTCAGTGGCGACCAAAATCGTTGCAACAAGCTATATGTGACGGCAGGTGAGCTAGAATGCTAAGCTTGACAGCACCGGATGACCTACCAGCTTCACGTAGTAAACAGGTGACTGCTTTATCTGGTCCCTCCTCCTGGCAATATGCCATATCCTCAGAAGGGCCAGTATCAAAAAGCAAGCCGTTGGCAAGAGGTTCAGTATACTGTCCTCAAACAGAACTACCCAGTTTTTGGTCAGCCAATTCCAACAACAAGTGAGATAGACCATGCCATACGCGTAAAGTCAAAAGCAGCGTTACATATCGGGCTGAGCCCTGGGCCAAAATAGCCGTCGCCACATCTATCACCGTTCATTGTGCGTACAACCAGACAGGAGACAGGCTATCACAGGCGGCCACTAATACCAGTCTCGGACACAGGTGGAGGAGTGTTGACGACGAGGTTGATGGTAGCAACCAGGAAAGACCAGTGAGTTTTGCCGGGTGTGCGCATGTATGTGCCCTGGATGAGTAGCATCCCCTGGTGCCAGGCGATGACATTTCGCACAGGCAACTATTGAAACCGCGGAATCAACCGATGGCAGTTGGTGTCTGGTGGTAGCGAGCCGGGTAGGCAGCCTTCCCCGGCGGAGCTAGCCGAATACGGCAGGTGTGTAGATTGTAGGGTATTATTTCCGGGGGGTTGCAAGATGTCGTGATGACTGATCGGCTGTGTTTGAGCAAGCTAGCATCACTGTAGCATAAAGCATTAGGCGTACTTGTTGTCATTTCTCCTTGAGTGAGATGGCAGAGATGAGATGGGAAGCGTTGGCTAGGCGGCCATGTATCAGCTTTACCCATTTGTCCCGCATTAAGGTACCTAATGTAGTAGCCAATCAGAGCTTGAGACTCGCGAATCACAGTCCACCGCGTGCCGGGGGGGTAAACTAAGCTTCAGCGGCCCGCAGCATGCCAAAGCCGTGACTTTCGGCCGGTGCTGACTTCGGAGACGGGTAGGCAGATCGGATGGTCTGCGAGAGCCAATCTATGATAGCAAGGTTGAAGAAGTAAATAAGGACGATATACCCAGATAAGCCAGACGACTTTCATTGTTGGCTATCCACTCCCGAATACTTCGATACTCAACACGTCACTACTTTTCTCCCATAACTCTATCCCCGGTCTCCCTCGGCTCCGCTCCTCTTATTGCACAGTAATAGTGCTGTTCAGCCTCAGATCCCCTGAGCTGGCACCGATGAGTACCGTAAAGTCGCCAGGCTCAACGACGTATTGCATCTTATAGTTCCACAGCCCCAGCTGGCTCACATCCAGCGGGATCTCAACCTTTTTCGTCTCCCCAGCCTTGATCAACACCTTGTTGAAGCCCTTGAGCTGGATATTCGGCACCACCACCGAGGCGTACACATCCTTGACGTACAGCTGGACGACCTCCTGTCCGTCCCTCTGGCTCTTATTTGTCACGTCGACGGAAACGGTGATCTTGTCCTTGGCTGAGACCTTGGTCTTTGAGATCTTCAAGTTCGCATACGTGAAGTTGCTGTAAGAGAGGCCATAGCCGAAGGTGTAAAGCGGAAGAGGCGTGTCCAAGACGTAGTTGGTTCCGAATACCAGTGTCCCGTTGTCGTACGCCTTGCCTGGGTTAGGCCACGATCTGCCAGAGTTGAGATAGTCGTAGTAGATCGGCAGGGCTCCAACTGTCGTGGGGAAGCTGACGGAGAGCTTACCCGACGGGTTGACACCTCCAAAGAGGACATCAGCCAGCGCGTTGCCACCCTGTTCCGAAGGGTAGAACTGTTGCACCAAGGCAGAAGCCTGCTCGCTGATCCAGGGCTCGGTGATTGGTTTGCCCGAAGAGAAGACCACGACGGTCGGTTTGCCTGTGTCGATGATTGCTTTGACGAGTTTGGGCATGGCGCCGACGAGGTTCAAGGACGCGGTATCAATGTGCTCACCAGTCGTGGCGTTGAGATTCGCCCAGAGCTCGGTCTGATCTCTCGACCAAGTGCCCACGACAACAACAGCAACATCTGCCGATTCCGCTGCGCTGACGGCTTCAGGAAAACCAGACTCATCGTTGGACCAGCGCTCACAGCCCTTGGCGTACACGACCTCTCCCTTGGACGCAGCTTTGATGCCGTCCAACGGAGTAACTCCCCGATACTGGGCCTTGTAAGGCACGTAATCACCGTAGTTGACAAATCCATGGGCCATAGGACCAATGACGGCAACCTTGGCTGTCTTCTTGAGTGGAAGGACGTTTTCGTGATTTTCGAGGAGGACGATCGACTCCGCGTCAAGATCCCGGGCGACTTTGATGGCTTCAGGGGTATTGATGTAGTTTTTGAGCTGATCATCCGAGACAATGGAGTATGGTTTCTCAAACAAACCCATGTCGAACTTGGTGCGGAGGACGCGGGACACTGCTTCGTCAACGACCTTCTGGTCGAGTTTGCCAGCCGCAACCATCTCGGGAATCTTTTCGTAATTGTACGATCCACCGCCCATCTCTACATCGGTTCCGGCGACTAGGGCCATGGACGTCACGGCTTCGGAGTCAATTGGCTCAACTTGACACATATTGAAGGCGTTGCAGAGACGGTCGGTGGCACCGGCGTCTGAGGTGACAAAATACTCGTAACCCCATTGTTCCCGGAGGATGTCCGTGAGCAGGCCTGGGTGTGCGACTGCTGGCACACCATCATATGCATGGTAAGCTCCCATTATAGTAAATGCGCCTGCGTCGATGATGGCTCGCTTGTACGAGGGAAGGTAGGTGGTAAAGAGCTCTCTTTCGCCCCCGTGCACAGGTGACGTGTTAATTCCTTGTTCTGGCGTGGCGACCCCGGCAAAGTGCTTGACTGTAGCGGCCACCTTCTCCGATTGGATACCCTTGACGAAGGAGTAAGCCAGTTCACCAGTCAGGTAGGAGTCCTCGCTGAAACATTCCTCGACGCGACCATATCTGAGTTCCTGGAGAGTTTGTCAGTCATGCTTCCTACTAGATTATCATGAGGATGGTCAAATTACCCTTGCGAGATCCCCCAAGGGACCGAATATCTGGTTGAACCCTACAGCAGCCGACTCCTTCCCAATGACCTTGGCCATCTTCTCGACCAATGCCGGATTCCAAGAACACCCATGGGCGATAGGGGAGTTAAAGATGGTGGCATTGGGAATAAGAAGGCCGTGGAGACCCTCCGTTTGCACCAGAGCCGGGATACCCAGTGTGGTGTTGTGCAGCAAGTAGTCTTGTGCCAATTTTATACCGTGGGTAGTCGATGTCCAGTTTTGGCTGTAGACGTAAAATTGAGAAGCACGATATTTCATATTCCACTCGAGACCAGTCTGGTTAAATGCACCTGTCGTGTCATTGATCCAATTCTTGATGTCTCCTTGTATGAGTTGAGCCGTCTTCTCCTCAATTGTCATGCGCTTGAGCAGGTCAGCCACACGATCATCTGTCTTGGCCTTGGGGTTCTTGTAGAGGGGTGTATCGTCGGCCGCGGCAGAGGCAACGAGGCCGGCCAGTGCCAGGAGTGTAAAGGTCCTCATGGTGGCAGAGACAATGGTGAGGGTTGGAAGCACGTTTGGAGGCGAGAAGTAGGTTTACACTGACCCGCGCATGAGATCTTATACCACCGTGTCCGTCGTCCATTTGCCCCAGGATCTCCGTCCTCGTGCCCAGATCCTCGGGTTCCATGTCGGCTCCCATGTCGCCAATCCCAAGGTTTCATGGGTTTGGGAACGTCTGGCCTACATCCCGAAAGAATTGACCAATCGATCACCTTGTTCCCCAGAGTTGAGATCGACATATCAGGTAAACAACGCAGCTATGATGCCATCCAAGCATTGGAGGCTACCCCATGCCGGCACTGAGCTTGATGTTGGAACCATCAAGGTGGGTTTCGATACGTACATCCCGCAAAGTCGGGATATACTCCATGGGGAAGGTGAAATCTGGGGTCGTGCCGTTGACTTATCCCAGGGTAAACTCCGGGAATTCCCAAGAGCACTGAAAGCGCGGGGTTTAGCCGGGGAAACGCGCTGTGACTCGTGGAAACACCCGCAATTGGCAGGAAGTCTGAGCGGCGTCAATTATCCCGACTGCTGTAGCACTGGGTCTAGATCCAGTTAGCGGCAAAATCATCCACCGAGCAATGCGACCCGACGGTTGTTTGTAGGCTTAGTCATCTTATAAGCCCGCATCTTTACCGTCGGTGATGATCCCACGACACTCAACACGGCCCGGCTGCCGGGGCATGTCTTTCCCAGGGGCGGCTATACTCCGGGGTGGAGTCCTTGTGGTCTATCTTGCTGGTGAGCTCTCTTAACCCAGAGTGGCTCTTCTCACTCTCACAAGACTGTCTTCATCTTTTTACTCATAGAGGCCAATCCGCATTGGCACCTTTGGACCCGTGCAAACCACCACATAGTCCTTCCGCTAGCCCTCACGTACAGCTGAACGACAAGCTCTCACCAAGAGTAGCCCACCATGAAGTTTCGGGATGGGATGTGGCTCGTGAAGGAGGGTATTCGAGTTGAGTACGCAGAGGAAGTCTACGAAATCACAAAGACCGAGCGAGGTGTAAGCCTGTTATGTCCCACTCGTAAGATCTTGAATCGAGGCGACACGTTGAACCGAAGCACAGTCACTCTAGTACGTTATCCCATCTCTCACTTTCGTAGAATATACGCTCTAACAGACATGTAGGACATTGAAGCAGAGATTGATGGAGTCATATCGGTGGAGGCAACACACTGGGACGGTGCTCGCCGTCCAGGTCCCAACTTCGACCTGTACCCAGACGGCAAGCCTGCAGTTGAGCCCAAGATTACCGAGTCCGAGAAAGGCACGACTCTCACCTCGGGCTCCATTGGCGCCACCATCAGCGGCAAAGAGCACAACTTTGACATCCGCTTCCACTCCGCAGATGGCAGCAGCAAAGAACTCACCTCCCTCCTGGCCCGCAGTGTAGCCCTCGCCTACACCCCGGCCTTCAACAACGAGAACGTGACCGAGGACATGCGTTCCATCAAGCACTACATGTTGACCCAGACAAGCCTTGGAGTCGGCGAGACCATCCACGGCCTGGGAGAGCGCTTCGGCGCATTCAACAAGGTCGGCCAGTCCGTCCAGCTCTGGAACGCAGACGGCGGCACATCTTCCGACCAAGCCTACAAGAACGTCTCCTTCTGGCTCTCCTCCAAAGGCTACGGCGTCTTCATCGACACCCCCGGCAAAGTCGACCTGGAAGTCGGCTCCGAGCGCTCCTCCCGAGTCCAAACCTCCGTCGAAGGCCAACGCCTGAAATGGTACATCATCTACGGCCCCTCGCCCAAAGAAGTCCTTACCCGCTATTCCATCCTCACCGGCAAACCCAACTCCGTCCCCGCCTGGTCCTACGGCCTCTGGCTCTCTACATCCTTCACAACCGACTACGACGAAAAGACCGTCAACCACTTCCTGGAGGGCATGCGCGACCGGGACATCACCGTCGACGTCTTCCACTTCGACTGTTTCTGGATGCGCGGGTTCCGCTGGACGGATTTCGTCTTCGACCCGGAGAAGTTCCCCGACCCCAAGGCCCAGATCGCGCGCCTCAAGGCGTCCGGGCTCGTCAAGAAGGTCTGCGTCTGGATCAACCCGTATCTCGCGCAGGCCGGCGAGGCGTTCCGCGCTGCTGCGGAGAAGGGGTACCTGGTGAAGCGCAAGAACGGGGATGTCTGGCAGTGGGACCAGTGGCAGGCGGGGATGGGGCTTGTGGATTTCACGAATCCGGACGCGTGTCGGTGGTATGCTGAGTGTCTTAATAAGCTGTTTGATATGGGTGTTGATGCTATCAAGACGGATTTTGGAGAGAGGATCCCGAGTGCGGATGTCGTCTGGCATGATAAGGATGCTGATCCGGAGAGGATGCATAATTTCTACGCCTTTTTGTATAACAAGGTGGTGTATGAGGCTCTGCAGGCGAGGTACGGCAAGAACGAGGCCGTTCTGTATGCTCGAGCGGCTTGTGCGGGGACTCAGAGATTCCCACTCCAGTGGGGAGGAGACTGTGAGTCTACTCCTGAGGCATTGGGCGAGTCTGTCCGGGGCGGGCTGTCCTTGGGTCTGAGTGGTTTTGCCTTCTGGTCAGTCGATATAGGGGGCTTCGAGGGCTCGCCACCCCCCTGGATCTACAAGCGTTGGGTGGCGATGGGCTTGCTCTGCTCTCACTCGCGCTTGCACGGCTCGTCGTCATACAGGGTGCCGTGGACGATCGACGGAGACGACCGAAGCGAGGAGGGCTGTTCACGGACGCTGGCGAAGTGGACGGCGCTCAAGACGAGGTTGATGCCATACCTGTTCGCCCAGGCTCAGACCGCCGTCAAGACCGGTATCCCACTCAGTCTGAGGGCGATGTGTCTGGAATTCCCCAACGATCCGACTGCTTGGTATCTGGACCGGCAGTTCATGGTCGGCGACTCCCTGCTTGCCGCACCAGTCTTTGAGGAGTCCGGCGAGGTCGAGTTCTACCTCCCCAAGGGCAAGTGGACTTCGTTCTTTACCAATGAGGTGAAGGCGGGGCCAGGCTGGTTCAAGGAGAAGCACGGCTTCGGAACATTGCCGCTCTATGTGAGGGAGAATACCGTGCTTGTGCTGGGTAGCCGGACAGCCAAGGGGGCCGTATACGATTATCTGGACGGGGCCGAGGTTTGTCTGTATCAAGTCCAGAAGGGGGCGAAGGCTGAGTTGGTGGACGCTGAGGATAAGAGGGTTGGCACACTTGAAGTTGGGGATGACGGCAAGGTCAAGGGCACGGAAGTGCTCAAGGGGAAATGGAAGGTCAGTGAGACTGGCCGGGATCTCGAAGGCGATGCGGCCGTCAGTATTGAGGACCTGTCTTGATTGAGCAAATACAATTTGGGGTCTGTAATGAGAAGTTATGGATAAACATAGACGTTGATAGACTACCTTATTAGAATCATGCATTTCAGGGAGTAGCAGAACACGTGGGACTCTGTCATGTTGGAAGGTATACACATTTGTTCCTTTGAACGGAGTCTGTTATTCTGTAGGTAAAATTATAAACTCCTTGCACCTCAAGCCTTGATAGAATACACCGAATCCTCACTAAACTGAATACAACTATCCATATCAGTATCAATAACAGCCAAAGCCCAGTGATAACAATGATAATCAAGGTATCCGTATCGCTCCCAGTATGCTATATGCCCATTTAAGCTTCAACACCAAAACTCCAACCCGTATCAAACCCTAAAACATGAGTTCATTCAGCACATCACGTTGGCTTCCTCTCGCCCGATCGCCAATCTTGACCGCTCTGATAGTCTTCTTGGCCGTCTTGACCTGACTACCCGGCCTCAGATTCTCTTTATTCGTCTCCCCACTGGCACTGCCACCAACCGCCTGACTCCCACCTCCCAACCTCTTCTTCACCGGGCTCTTCTTCGAAGGACTCCTTCCACTCATCGTGCCCGCCGTGCCCATCCACGGGTTCTCCACCGTATGATCCTCCAACGCAGTCTCTGGCAGATCCACCGTCCATCTGCGATCCTCCATCAACTTCACAAACTTGCTCAACATCTCCCCCTCCCCACACCCGCCCAACGTACCCTTGCTGCCCACAACGATCAGCTTTGTCTTCGCCCTGGTAAATGCCACGTTGATCCTCCTCCAATCCTTCAGCAACTCGCCGATCTTTCCTTCCTCGTTGCTCCTCACCAGACTGAGAACAATGACTTCCTTGTCTCTGCCCTGGAACCGGTCGGCGGTGTGCATCTCCACCCCCGTGCGGCCGATATGGTGTTTTAGGAGGGCGAGTTGGGAGCGGTAATGCGTCATCACGCCTATCTCTTGCGGTGGGATACCGAGAGCGATGAGGGATGACACAAGGGTGGAGACGAGGCGGGCTTCGGAAGGATTGACAATGCGGGCGCCTTTGGCTTCTTCGCGCGCTGGTGGTTGAAGGGTGTCGGTGTTTAGAAAGAGGGCCGGGGAGGCGGGGGAGAGGACGCGGGTGAGCCAGCAGGCGGGTGAGGTGGGTGAGAGACAACCTGGTGTGGAGGATGATGCGGAGCTTGAATGGAGCTGGACAAGACCCTCGGGCCAGTGGGGAATTTGCAGCCTCGCTGTTTTGAGGGATTCTGTCCCGCACTTCAGGGCACCATGGTAGATAAGTGTGCTGGATAGGGTCATGATCTCTTCGTTCATGCGGTATTGATGCTCTAGATTGACCACCGACGTAGGGTGGGTGTCTGATAGCAGCTTGAATAAGGATACGTCTAGACCGCCTCGTCGTGCTTCCTCATTCTGTACCAAGGGAGGCAGCTGGTTGTGGTCGCCGACTAGGACAAAGGTCCTGGCCATCCGTATGGGTCCTAGGCAGATGGGTAGGGTGATCTGGGATGCTTCATCGACGATGCAGTAATCGAACCGCCGACTGCTGAAAAGCGGGTGGTTGATGCCTAGACAGGTGGTGGCCACCACTGGGCAGCCGTGCCAGGCTTGCTCAATCTCTTCAAAAGTCGTCTTGGGTTGGCCGGCAAGAGTTACAAAGTCTTGCACTTCTGGGTGTACTTTAGCAGGCGCACCAAGTCGGAGGATAGGGATATTGTCCTTCTTAAGCTTGAGTAGGATGTTGTCGACCGCAGTATGGGTGTAAGAGGTCAACAGCACGCTCTTGCCCTGCGAGATCAGAGCTCGGATGATGTGTGCGATGGTCGTCGTTTTACCGGTTCCCGGCATGCCCAAGACCAATGCATAATCTTCAGCGCTCATGACCTTTTGGATTGCCTTTTTCTGATCGACGTTGAGTGCCTTGTCAGAGATGGTGTACTGTGTCGAGACAGCCTTGAACCTCGGCGGCTCCAAGTCGACAACTAGCTTGCGAATCTCGTGCGATCCAACGGGACCGTTGGCCATGACTTGTACGAGGTTGTTGCGCACGGTAGCCATGCCATTGCTGAACTCATCCTTGTCAAGTCTGTACCGGATAGGTGGTTCCTTGAGTTTGCCCTGCGTCTCCTCCGGCCTGGAGCCCTCGGGAACGACTTCCATGATGCTGGCAAACACCTGGTTGTCCGCCTCATCGAACCCCGGCTGTCGAATGCGAGCGTTGTGCAGGCGTCGATCCACTGCAACGCTAATGCTATGCTTTCGCACAGCAGTGACGTAGCCCAAGGCCAGTGCAAAGTGACCTTGCTCAGATGAGACCACAATGGGTTCGCCGACCTGGAGCTGAGACTCCATGAAGGAGAAGTTCGCGGGTGGTGTCTCATCCTTGACAAAGGTGTACGAGTACCGGTTGATCTTAGGACTAAGCAGATCCTCCTTGGCCGAGCCTTCCTCAATCACAACGTTGGAGAAGCATCGGCCAACCTTCTCTCGCTCCGTGCTGACCATGGTCCACAATTCCCTGCGCAACTTCTGAGTCTCTTTCTCTTCCAGAGTCAGTAAGTTTTCCCACTGGAGAAAGAACTCCTTATGGGTTGGCGTTAGATGCTTGACGACTTCATCAAACTTGCCGCCCATTCCGCTCGTCTCCCCATCTCCATCATCGGCAAGTCTGTGGTAGATGAAGCATGAGGTTTGGGCATAGCATCGTCCACAGAGCTGTTTGCTCCTCTTCATTTCAGGCAACTGGACGCTGCGCTCGCGGACGTGGCAGGCAAGCTGGTTGCGTTGCATGATCATATGCCGCAGCTCGTGTCTGATGGCCGGGATCCGCATTGTCTGCGAGGTCTCCATGTAGTAGAGGACTCCGTAGACGATGTCAATGTCATACCGATCTGAGAGAAGAAGGTTGTAGAGTACTGTCTGCGCCTGATGACTAGCGTTCACGTTCTTGCCAGTCTTGACCTCGAACGGCACGGTTAGTGTCTTTGTGTCTCGACCGCTCTTCATAGTGACCTGGACAGTGGCATCAATGTTCCCCTTCAGGCCGTACATGGGCGACCAGACATGCTCCTCGACATCGAGCAGCTTACTGACGCACATGTTGACTTTCTCGCCGTTGCGACCCTGAACCAGAGCATTCGGCTGAGGCGTAGATGCCACAAACATCTGCGCCCACAGTCTCATCTCCTTCATCTTGGAGAGCAGATGTTCCTTTGCCTCAACGGTGCTGACTTTGATCACGTACAAGTCCTCGATATGCTTACTGATGGCCTTGTCAATCACCGATCCGAGGAACTGCGGATCCCACTTGTTGGTCATGAGTGCCTCCTGGAAAATCTCGTGGAGCAGTGTGCCGTAAACGAGGGCAGGGGAGCTGTCGCTTGTAGCCTTTACTCTGTCCTGAAGCACGGCCCGGCGTGTGCAGCCAAACGAGTCGGCCACCACCGTCGACGAGATAAGCTGGTCAGGATGCAGAATAAGCATGTTTTGGTCATTGTTGATGATGCATCGGTTGGTCGACTCAAACTCGCCAATGACATGCACAAATGACTTGGCGTGGGCTGGCGTTTCGTACCAGTCACCCCGAAGATGGATCGTCTTGGTTGTATTCTCTCGTTCAGCCTTCACAATCAGTGTCTTCTCGGGAGCCTGTCGCTTGAACGCATCTTCATACGTTGACTCTAACACTTCCTTGACCAGGTAACGTTGAATCACCCTGGCCTTTTGGCTGGACTATGGAGGCAACAAGGCTTAGTAATGAACTCACGGTCTTATCTATGGACAAATACGTACATGTTGAGAGTATGACTCTGTACCCGTGTTGCGACTCGCCGAGGCAGACTGTGTGGCGGCTAACTCGGCGGCGTCAAAGTCAAAATCCCCAAGATCATCACCGTAGGGGTCGTCTTCCTCTCCGTCCAAGTCACCCAGGACCTGCCTCGGTATTGTATCGTTTCCTTGGATGAGATTGGTTGTTGCGGGCTGTGAATGATGTTGGGATGCAACTTTAGTCAAAATGTCCTCTGCCGCCTCTAATAAGTCGTCGTCGAGGTCCCCAAAATCGTCATCAAATGTATTCGTCTCATCGTTGTTGTCGTTAACATTGACTGCTGCTGCCTGCCCAACTGGTAATTCAGAAGCCACCAGCGTCCTGTCGTCTTCTTGTATAGTGTACAAGTCTGCGTCCAGTTCCAAGAGTGTGTCGTCGTCAAACTCGTCGTCGCCATAGTCTGAGCTGTACTTGACCGGTCCTGTGGCGTCAGTTTCCACTTCTTCGGGAATGTCGGCCATATCAACGTGAATATTCTCGGGGTGAGGTGGGACTGTTGGGTTGCTCATGGCACGTTGTCGCTTGCTTGGCGACTGGCTAACTTGTCGTCTGGCTTGGCTTCGCTTCCGTGGAGACGGCGAGGCTGGTGCTCGATTGCGAGCGGAGTCAAAGGTTATGGACCTGTTGATCTCTCCCGTGACCGTCTTCAGCAGCGCCGACACCATGGAAGTCTTAGAGTCGCTGTGGCGCTCCTCTTGGGAAGTCGCTGTAGAAACTGTGCTCGCCCGATCGCCCTTCCGTCGTTTTGGCCACTGCGCACCGCAGCTGATGGCCTTGCGTAAACTCCGCTCAGTCTGTGGTGTCGTATCTTTATTCGGCCGTGGGGAGGACGAGACCATAAGATGCGACAACAACGGATTGGTCAACCCGGACGGTGACGCACCATTTCCTCCTGCCAAGGCGAAGCGATCCCATAACTCCAGTGTCGGATCAGCATTGGGCGTCCTCAGAGCCTGGGACAACTTCTTGACGTTCACCGCTGGTGTTTGGGGCATGGGATGGCTGGGCGAAGAGGCTGGTGACGAACTTCTAGCACGCTTCCGGCCACGACGTCCTATTATAGGCGACATGTAAGACGAAAAGGAGTCTATTTTGTTGTCCCATAGTATCTGTTCGTTCGGTGCAATGTCGTCGTCCTGCTTTGGTGGTGACTTCGTTTCACCCATCAAGTCCTCCCATACTAGTCTTGTAGCGGGCGTTGTGGTGCTGGTATGTAGACTTGCGAATGTTGTTGGCGTATCCCCCGATTTGTCTGGAACCCTGGTGTTCTCCTGATTGTCTACTCCATCACCAGTTGTCGAGCTCTTTGCCTGTTCGTCGCCGTCGTGCCCTTCTGCATCGGCAGGAGGGGCAAGAAACTGGAACTGCTGCAGTTTGTTCTTCGTCTTGGATGATATCGGTACAAGAGGGCGTGGCTGTGCTTGGCCTTTTCCTGGGTTACTGTTTGCTCTTTGCCATTGTGGACGCTGCATCGCAGTCAGTAGGATACTCTGGCATCATAACCATTATTGCACTTGGATCACTCACGCGGAACGATTTATTTTGGCCTTCGGAGAAGGACTTCTGGAGAGGCATCGTACATGGCCACAACAAGTCAATCGGCGAGAACGGTAACAGTGGTCTTTTATTTGGACGTAGTGCGATGTGGATATGGTTCAACGGAAAGCAAGGGTTTCTGGAAGCAAGTGGTTCAAGCAATATGATAGCGGTGGCCGGCTTGGTAAAGTACAAGACGCGTCGGAACGGCGATGCGAGATCGTGTCGACGCGTTTCGCGCGTAGTCATTACATGCGCAGGGTTAGGGTGCTGGGCATCAGTAGGTACGTACCACGGTACTATCGCAGGAGAACTCTTGCCCCACTAGTCTACCAGCTCACCCTGGCCAGTATGATTTGGGGCACGATTGGCGAGCATGTACAACAACTGCAGGCATTCGATGTCAAGCTAAGAATGGACGAATCCTTGCGCAAACGGAGCTGGTAAACATGTGCCTGTTCTGGCTCATCTTGCAGCATTACTCCTCGTATTCTTGAGCGGTGGGTGACCTCCAGCGACCATGGATGATTACCCGCGCTTCAGTTTGGACCACAACGTCCCGCTCTTGGTAACTCTTGGAGTGACCACGGACGAGTCGCCATATACCCTCGATACAGATCCAGCTCTGCGGGCCAATGCTGTTACGATTGAGTCCAAGACGCCATCATTGGACTCTGACCAAGCAAGAGGCCTTCTAAGCTACATTCTGGATCACGACGCCTCGGACTTACCATGGAACGGACACGACGCGGCTGTCAAGTACAGGTTCCGGGTGAGGACGGCAGAAAGGGTATGTTGATGTGTTCCCAGGGGAACCCAAGATCAAAGCTGATGGGTGCAGACTTTAAGCCTACCTTCACGTCAAGCGCAACTGCCTGAGAACGTCGAGCCGCCGCAATCACCAGTCGTCTTACATTCCCCTTACTCGCCTCTGAGTCCTGTATCCCAATTATACCCCGACGGTTTGATAGACGCAAAATGGGTCAAGAAGCATCAGGAGCTTGTTCCGAGCGTGATACTTAGCTTTTACAACCTTACCTCGGACCCCACACGGGCCACACTCGACGACAACAAGCTCAAGTCAGACATTAACGGCGTGAAGGGTGCCCTACAACAGTCCGGATACAAGAGTAGGCTGGCTGTGATGATACTGAGTGAGCAAAAGAAAGCTTCCGTCGAGGTACAAGAGCGGCTTGAGAACATACGGAGAGGGTGTGGGCTTGACCCGAAATGCTTCTTCTTCATACCGGCGGTAGACTCCCGGGATCAATTGGAACGATTTGCAGAGAATGCGATGGCCACGATCTACGTGCAGGCTCTCAACTATTACAGCGACATGAGCAAACATGTGAGGAAGAAGAGAAGTAGAGGCGTTGCTCCTTCGCCAACAGTACCGCCCACATCCGGCACATCCCAGACGCTGTCATTGCATGACTGGAACGTTCGATATGACTTCAAATCGGGAGTCTTTGCGGAGTACAGACAGGAGATGGATGTGGCTTTTCGGTCATACGAGCAGGCATACGAGAATCTGCTGAGCTCAGAGGTAGCAGAGCTTATACCCAACTGGAGCCCGCGCTTCAATGAAGCCCGGCAACTGGCAGACATCTTGTCAATACGCACTCTCCGTTGTCTTCTGTGGGCGGGTCAGTCGACAGCAGCTGTTCGGCGATGGCAACATCACCGAGATAGGATAGCAGACCTGGTGGATCGCCGAGGAAGCAGTACGAACAACTACGGATGGCAGGCGTGGGAAGCACGCTGGGCTACAGTCATGGCCAATCTGTTGGAAAGAGCAAAGCTGCCGGACCTTGTGCCCTCCACGCTAGCGCTGTACATGCCGGCTGAGAAAGGTGCCATGGTGGACCGCATACGGCCGTGGGAGCTCCTCCACCATACCGGATACTGGTACCGTCTTGCGTCAAGACATCTGTACCGTCGACGGGCATTCGCGCTCGCCATACCTGAAGACGATCGAAGACCACCTGCTTCCTCGCCAGCATCATGGGTGGCAAACAAGGCCTTCACCTATGATACGTACATGTGTCCAGAGCCACATGAGGAATATCCTTTGAACGAGTCCAAGGGGGTGAACCATTCCCAGCTGATCACAGACTGTATCATGAAGGCGAGGTCTGAGTTCCAGAAGAGACAACAGCTCCGGTTGGCAGCAGAGCTGTCATTGGAATGCAGTAGGGAATTTAAAGATCCCAAGAACGTGGTACTTCTGCTTGAGCCCCTGTGGCGAGACATGTCCTTCCGGACGGAAGGATGGCTAGACATTGCTGAAGAATTGAGCTGGAACCTGCGAAAAGCGGCCTTCGCGACGGGACGGACAGATCTTGTGGTCACCATTGACTGGGAACTTTTGAATATGGGTAGGTCGGATCCGTACCGCTACTATAGACCGTTTTTACTGACAATATCTTGCCCCAGGCTTCACCAAGTTGGGCAACTGGCATTATGATCTCAGCAAGTCTTTGCATGGCATGGAAGCAGACTCTAAACCGACAGTGAAAATCCATGATGGCAACGTGTTATCGTTCCTATCGACGTCTTTCATTTTTAAAAGCGAGGAAGGAAAGGCGGGTGAAGTAGCTCGCGCGCAGCTCTCTGTTACATCTCGTGCCCATCTTGGCACGGCGCCCATAACAATCGACCGTTTGCAGCTGGACTTCGTCGGCAGCATCAGAACCTTGGTTCTCGAACATAAGCACGACCTAGGCCACCCGTCCCAAGAGCATAGAGATACAACCATATACAGCACTCAACTAGAGGAGAAGACAGAGGACGAAGGAGATGGCCAGCAAACAGCTCTACATGGCGATGTCGAACTGACGCTGAAGCCTGGTGAGACGCGTGTCTTTAACCTGGATATTCCCCTCCGAGAGCCTGGGGAGGCAAACGCTGCTTCCGCTAGATTCTTCATCCATCATGAGACTTTCGACATGGAGTTCGTGGCCGGCTTTAGGGAAGACACGGCATCCGAGAAATGGTATCTGTCAGCTTCCTCCAAGAAGCATGTCTCCAGGGCTAACGCGCACTCCATCCGCGTTCTACCTCGGCCACCGAAGATGGAGATCAAGTTGCTTACGGGTCCTGAAGAGTTCTATACGAATGAGTACATTGACCTACAATTTGAGCTTGTCAATGCTGAGGAGGAAAAAGCGAGCACCAAGCTGGATGTGATCATCCGCGGCGACGAACCACCACCTCGTTTTACCATACAGGTCGCCGGAAGCGATGAGAGGCGCGAAGCTAGTACCAGCAGTGACGAGTCGTCCATACAGAACGAATCTCTGGGTGGCATTGATGCTTCCAAATCAGGGCTGGTCATGGTACGGATCGATGCCCATGCTTGCTCAGCAACATTCGACATCACATTACAAGTAACCTACCATCTGGAGTCCGACCATGCCACGTCCATTATCCAGACTGGCACTTTCCCGCTAGTCATTGTCAGCCCTTTTGAAGCGAACTACGACCTCTTTCCTCGTCTGCACCCAGGTCCATGGCCTACTCTTTTCAACTATGAGGCCACAGGCATAGAAGTCGGCCCGGAAGACGCGACCGCCGTGGTACCTAGGGGGATATCCCAGGCCTGGTGCCTCATAACCCGCTATGCATCTTTCGCTATAACCAACCTGACTGTCAAGGGATTGGACGTCCGAGTCAAAACACCGCCTAGTGCCCGCTGCCACACAACCCAGAAGGAGAAGCTTCCCGACAGCGGACGTGAAGTGACCCCTAAGACGATAGAGGAGACATCCTTTGACCTGGTCGCCCAGAGGATGTCTCTGGATGAGCGCGGAACAGTAGCTCTGGATGTATCATTCATCATCAAATGGTCACGTCTTCCGTCAGAGTCCCTGCCCGACCCTCCAGTCAACACAACCATTCTCGCCGTTCCAAAGCTGAGCATATTCGGAATGGAGCCAAGAGTACTCGGATCTGTGTCCTTCATCAAGACCCCGCTCGAGATGATCGAGCTGACCATCACCATTGAGAATGCTAGCAACCATTTCTTGACGTTTGGTCTTACCATGGAGCCGAGCGAGGAGTTTGCCTTCTCCGGGAGCAAGCAGACGACTATGCACGTTCTGCCGGTCAGTAGGAGGAGCACCACGTATAGGCTTGTGCCGCTGATCAGGGATGCATGGATCCGGCCGAGCCTGGTGGTAAGGGATAAATACTTCCAGAAGGTGTTGCGGGTCATTTCCACAGAGGGCATGAAACAAGATAAGGATGGCTTCTTGATCTGGGTCCCGCCTAAGGAGGAAGACGATGAGGAAGAGAAGGTTCAACAGTAGCCTCCATGTTGTAGTCCTCACGAATATTCCAGGATCTCTCAGAACTCAATATGAGGAGCATACCGCTTATATATAGTGAAGAGATGAACATCGACAAAATTCCCTTGTGATCGTGCCAAGAGTGCAGTATGTAAGTGTTACTACAAGCTGGCAAGTGGATGTCCTGATTGGGCAACAATTAAACCATGACCTGTCTTTCAGAGCTTACTGCTGCATCTGTGCCACAGACAAATTACACAGTTTATTCGTCTTCGAGCCAATCGTAAAGCAGCTTCTGCATACACGTTCTTCCGAGGTGGCACCTGGTGGTTCTGCATTGTTTCAGTCTGGGAAGTTTCCAGATCGTACCTTATCACCCCTGCAAATCGTAGCGCACATTAGCTGTACTCACTACTCACAAGCTCTATCGCCAGCACATAGTAGCTCCTGCCCAGTGCACAAGCTGCAAAACATACAGCTGAGGTACCTACAGTAGGTAAGGTACGGTACCTGATCTTTACTGAGATCGACCGTGGATTATTATGACGCAGGTTCTTGATTCCAGCTAGAACCAGGTCAGAATGTGCTGTCTGCAGGACAGTGACTACATCAATTGCACTGCTTCTTGTGACAAGAGGTGGTCATGCCCCTTCTGTTAGCTTTGTACCACTTTCCAGAAGGTCCCGGCCCCGGCCACCTCCTCATTCTCCACTTTGTCACCTCGAGTCTACCTGGCCCTTGTAGCTGTACCAACAAATTTACGGCATCACCGCTCAGTCACTTAGCTTTTGGGGCAAGACACCTGGCTGATTTCACCAAAGTTCTTTGCAGCAGTCTACCAGTTCACTTTGGTACATTCTTTGTCGACTGTATATTGGTTAGCTGCTCCAGCTTGACTGCTGTGTATTGTAGGTTTGGTATCGTACCCAGCTATTCTAGCGCGTTCGTGTTGCCGAGTGACCTAAACTCGAGCCCAACCAAACAACAACCCCTCCTTCCGAACCGCACTTCACAGCACTTCGCAGCTTCCGCCCGTCAAGATACCAAACGCCAGCGCTAAACCTGCGTACATTTCGCCTGACAGAAACAAGCCGCTCTTGATAATCACCATTTTGAAACCCAGGTCCGACTTAACACCCATTATTCTATATCCCCACGGTCAAGCTTGAAAGATGCCCTGCTTCAAGGGCATCGCGGTGAGCATTCACTCGAACGGCGCACCTCTCCCGGAATACGGTATTCAAAAGCAGTCCCGTGTTCAGAGGATCAACTCTTACATTCCTGTTCCGCAACCGACGATCAACCCCGAGACCGACAAGCCCGAGCCAGCCAAGTTTGCCATCTCAATAACATTGTTGACACCTGGTCTGGCCATCCCGTACTCGACTCCTCGTGTCACCGAAACCAACCCCGATCCGAAACCGCAGTACGTGGGCCACCTCCCCTCGTCAACCGGTGAGCGAGGCCAATATCATGGAGTCGTTGAACCGTACAAGCCGATGACGTCGAGTGATCACGAGACCATTGCTGCGTATATCTACTTCGACGGACGAACCAAGGAAGAGGTTGCTACACTGCTGCGGCCAGGTGAGGAGACCTGGGTAAATAGTAGATGGGTCCAGGTCCCTCTTACCGAAGGCGGCGGACTGGCTGAGCGAGAGTTCCTCTTTCGTGAAGTCGGGTTGGAGCGCTGGCTAAACGGCCTCGACCTTCAAGGAGACGACGCTGCTGCCAAGACTGAGCGGCGTCGGCAGAGGTTCGAGAGACGTCGCCGAAAGCAAGAGGCTTCGGATCATGGCACCAAGAAAGAGGATGACTATGGCGGCATGGAGGTGGAAGGAGATAGCAAGAAGAAGTCCGCTGGCGAGACTCTCCGGTACGGAGATGGTGCTTCTCCGGTGGAAGCCGTGTCTGAGGACGAGTCCGACTGGTCATCCGACGACGAACCTCCCGAAACCGCTGGTCAGATCAAGGTTGCTATGTTCAGAGTGATCGCAAGCGGTGAGATCAAGAAGGGCGAATATTCACCGCAATTTGATGCACATGACGATGACGACGAGGAAGGAGGTGCCAAAGAAAATGGAGTCGACGCCGATGTTGAGCATACCACCAGTTTTGCGAAGCCCAAGACGCTCGATCCCAAGACAATAAGCACGCAGACCGTAACGGGAATTGATGGTCCGGACAAGCCCTACGCCGTCTTCACGTTCTTTTACCGAGGACAGCGTAAGTTTACCACGCTTCACTTGTAGATAATCATGCTCGCAACTCTCCGACTCATGCTAACCGTGTGTTAAAAACAGGACAACTTCAGAAGATGGGCGTCCTCCCCTCATCAAAGCCTTCAGTTGCCACTCCGGCATCAATAAAGCGACGGTCCGGACAGCTGGACTTCTCCAATCTCGGCCCTCTGAAGACGCAGGGCACCGTGGGCTTCTCAGCGTTCCGGGACCATAAGGAAGACTCAGGCCGCAAGAAGAAATCACGCAAGAACAGCAACAGTGCCGTCGGTGCCATGGACGAGGACAGTGAGGATGATGACGATGATGATGATGACGCCATCAAGTTGGAAGATGTGGATGAAGAGAAGAACGGCAACGCCAAGAAGGACAAGTCGTTGCTGGGACCTGAGGATGCCAAGCTCACAGGAGAGCTGGCCGAGAGTGTCAACCGTATTCGTGTAAGTCACAGAATCCTCCAACATGTCATGCCAAGCTTCTAACCCTTGTACAGCTTAAGAGAGCGCATTCTGTCGACCCCGACAGTGCCAGCACGCCCCGCAAGTCCCCTAGTACTGGTCCGGCTGAAAACACGCCGCCTGTGGGGGATGCTGGTCCATCGACGGCTGCACCAGCCTCGTCCCTTTTTGGCCAACTTCAACAAGAAGACAGCACTTCTGCCGCCATGGTTGGCTCGCCGTTGAAGAAGGCTCGTCCCAGCATCTCGGGCTCAGAGAACAATCCTCTTGGAGCGCCAAGTGCCACATTTCCTTCCGCACTGGGAGATGTACTCGCAAAGGCAGAGGCTGCTGAGACGGCTAACCATGGCCCGGCAGTCAAGAAGGAAGAGATAACGATGGAGGAGGAGGAAGAGCTTTAGTCTGGGTTCCCGCTTCCAGTGTCGCCGACTCGGACTGTGGGGGGCATTCGCTTCCAACAGAGGTGTCCTACCTATTCTGAGGACCACCAGGTCGATAGCCACCAGGAGCCGGACTGTCGCCGTTACAAACGCGTTTGTGGAGCGCCTAGCCCCGAGGAGAGACCTTACAAGAGGGCACGACCTTCTCCCTTGCGTGTCATGCGCAATTATGACACGGGAAGGTGAGGCGTGCAAAAGGGCTTCGATTGATTGTTTTTGTACTTGGGGGAGTTTGGCTGCATTGCGAGGACAGATCAAGGGTTGAGGTTACGTGACGGGCTTGCCTTGGACCCAGACTGAAACCAACTGAATAAACTAGACAAGAGAAAGGAGTTTTGTCAGGGTGGATTATCGGACCTGCTCTACTTTCCAGAAATTTTGGAGGGCTAAGGAAGGGGATCAGAAGCAAAGAGGGAAGGATACCAGCCGTGATGTTTCCAGTATTGAGATGGCGTCTGAGATTATATCATTCGTGTATGGATCATGAATAGGGTCAACGAGCATTGCTCCCCTTAGATATCAGCTTGTTGAGCAATAGGGAGCCGGCCAGGGTTTACAAGACAGCGAAATTAAGAGACATTCTCACGTCCCTATCCACCTCTCATTATGATAAGAAAGTTCATAGGACGTAGGGCTTCAGGTTCAGGAAATGCTCAAACGGACAACTGTGTTTCATTGTCGCCATAATCTACATACAGCTCTGCTACCTGACCTGAAGAAGCCCTCCGTACCAGTTACGCAACGACGCTCCTAAAATCGGTAGAATGGGTTCCTGTCTTTAGTGCTGTTAGCCACTGCAGCTGACATGAGTTCGTTCGAGACAAGAGTGAATATGAATGCTTCAATCAGACTGTTGAGCTTGACATGCTTTTTTGAAATCCACATAGAGATTCGGTATAGAAAAAGAACATCATTGAGGTAGGTAGGAGTTATGTTGATGGAAAACAGAACATACCTTGTGTTAGTTAGTAATTAGCCCCTGGCTGGTTCCTTAGTACATCCAGGCCGCTAGGCAGGGAAAATCTTGATGTTGAGTCTGCAAGAATGACAAGCGATTGAGACGTTGAGTTTTATATCCTCCTAGAAAAATAAATACAGCCTTACCTGATCGATACTGCCGTCCCGGTCCGCCCTTGCCAAAAGTCCCCCACTAATCGGGTCAACAGCCCCACCCTGCCTGTGCGTGCTTTGACCCCTCATCAACATCAACAGTGTCGTTCTCTTGAGCCAGCTTGGTTTCTCCTAGCCGCCCTCCCTGAATCGTTCAGCCAAGCTTGCATTTCTAGCTCAAAGCAGGGAAATACATCACCAAGATGGCTAGCAGTGAGTGATGCCCCGTATCCAGACCTTGGATCCTACGATTGCCAGTATACGAGGAAGAAGGGGCCTTGCAGTTGAGTCGGGCGCGAGTGTTGATACATTGGGTTTGCGACGGTGGTCAAGCAAATATGAAGATGTGCTAACCACTGTCTATTTAAACAGACTTTGCGGATGTGGCGAGTAAGTCATTCCCTAGGCCATTACCAGATCTTTGATCCCGAGCCCTCATCGCTGACGTGCTGTTGTCTTGCAGAGCAATTCGTCGAGTTTTACTACAACCAGTTCGATGCCGACCGCAAGGGTCTTAGCGCGCTCTACGTATGGCCTCCGTATACTTTTACCCTCTTTTCCATGGGGAGAAATGGCTAACATGTCTGTTGCGACAGCGCGAGAACTCCATGTTGACCTTCGAGTCCGACTCCCTCCTCGGCGCCACCCCCATCGTCGAGAAGCTCACCAACCTTCCCTTTCAGAAGGTCAAGCACGTGGTGTCCACACTCGATGCCCAGCCTACTCTTGATGGTCGTGGTATCATCATCCTGGTTACTGGTCAACTTTTGGTATGTCTCGCGTCACGGGATCGTCGTCCGGATGTTAAATAGAGACAACGCTAACGCAGGTTTATCACAAACAGGTCGATGAGGAGCAACGTCCCATGAACTACTCCCAGGCTTTCCAGCTGGTGCAGGATGCCCAGGGTCAGTGGTTCGTCTATAACGACATCTTCAAGCTTGTCTTCGGTTAGAAGCTCCATGAGGATGGCAAGGTGATTTGGCAGGGCCGGAAGGGGGATTTGCAAGGCTTGATTACCTCCTTGACCAAGAAGCCCATTGGGTGATGGAAGGAATTAAGGCGTATGAATGGTTTATGACGGAGATGTGGACAACACAATAGAATTACCCTTCACCTTCTTCCTGATGCTGCGATGTTCATTGTGTCTTGATGGCAAGCAATGCATCCATACTTAGTACGCCGACAGTCACGATACAAGGAAGTAGCTTTATGAAATACTCAATCCCGGGCCTAAGAGTTGGAAAGAACGGACGCGTATTTTGTGGACGGAGACTACGTAAGTCAACGCGGCGCATCCAGTTCAACAATTCCGTTGCCTACGGGCTAGAGCTAGTAGACGTACGCTCAAATAGAACTAATTCGCTATGCAACACCAAAGATTGCCACGCAACACAAATTGAGCTTCTAAAAGACCCTCAATTGTGAACAATCGTCCAGCACAGTCTCTTCTTTTTGTTTGGCATCTGTTTCAGTCACTCAGCTAGGCAAAGAAAGCGCGGCCCAAAGACGAAGCGAAACCCTTGCCCGTCTGGAAGGTGAGGCTCAAACTCAAGGGTCCAATCAGCGCCTACGCAGATCTGCCAAGCGCATTGCTGTTTTGGTTCTGTTACCCCAGCTGGCTTCCCGAAGCATCAGCCATTCGTACCCCGAAACAGAACAGACAACAACATTTGGTGCCTCTTTGGACAGTACGAGCTATAACACTTCACCCATCAATACACGATATCCGCGATTTCCGACTCAAGACTTAGTTCAGTTGAGCAAGACCATACAACAGCTCCAGCTTAGGAGAACATCCGCTGTACCCGAGAGCTCACTTGCCAAGCTACTCTCCGAGCTCTGCCCGTCGTCGTAAGCTCTGTCAATAATCGTCGGAATAGCTTCCGAGCAACGAAATACAGCTACAAGCTGGTGAAGAACGAGATAACCCGAGAGCAGCTACAATCATCAGTCAAGATGACGTTGAGAGAGGAATTTGCGACTAGGAATTTCAGTATGTCATGCCCCTGCTGGAAATGGTCGTCTCCCAGGAGCTTTTCGCTGACCCAGTTCTATCGCAGGCATTTACGGACAATGGTGAGAGCCCTTCCTCTTCCGCCATGAAAAGGGATATGGTTCGAGAGCTTTGGGAGGTGCAAGGACGGGAGGATAGCCCCCTGTCGTCACTCCTCGAAGGGGGAGCCGAGAAACAACAACTGACACTGCTTCTCTAGGCTTGGCATCCTGTCCATGATACTCTGCTTCGCCCTAGGCATCGCCAACCTCTTCACCATATCGGTAACAATCATCGTCATCAGCGCCATCTGCCTGTAAGCCTCGTCCTCACCATCCCTCCCCCCTTTTCCTCCATCCAACACCTCAACTAATGCCTTCATCCCCTTTCCCAGGATCTCCTCCTTTATAATTCTCTTCATCGAAGTCCCCCTGCTTCTCCGCATCTGCCCGACATCCAGCAGCTTCGACGCCGCCATCCGCCGCATCTCGACGAACTATATGCGCGCCGCCGCCTACGGCGTCATGGCGCTGATCCAGTGGCTCAGTCTGGTCTCTCGCGCCTCCAGCTTGATCGCTGCCGCGGTGTTCTTGACTGCCACGGGAGTCTGCTACCTTTTGGCTGCGGCGAGAGGTCAGGCTTTTGTCGGGAGCAAGACGCTGGGTGGTGCGGGCGTTGCGCAGATGATTGTGTAGATGGGAAAGAGAAAAGGAGAGGACAAAGTGGTCGAGGTGGAACGAAGACGAGGTGGGGATGACACTCTGCGCAGAAAAAAGTCTGGAGTAGAGGATGGAAGTCGTGAGCTCCTGCGGGAATCTGAGTATCGGGTTGACGAGTGTATACCTTTGAGAGATGACTGCGATGGCCAATATTTGTTCTGGCCCAGGTTATCCCAGGAGAGTTGTTTTGCGCTAGGCTGGGCAACGAACAGTTTCATAGGTGTCTTGCATTTATGGTAGGGTTATGGCGCCAAAAGGGGGCCTTTACGGATACGTGCCCATTAGGGATCTGCAATTATTCCAGTTCTTCCCTTGATCGCGTCGTTTGGCGTCTTGATCCTGTGACGGTGCTTACTTAAGGGATTTGGAACTGGGCTCATACGCTGTCGAGGAGGATCGGGATCCCGTATGACCCCGGGTATATGAGTAGTGACACCTTCCGGCTATGGAGGCCGTGTAAAGTGAGCCTCTCCATGACAGTTTCTTGCTTTTGGGAAGAAGGCGGTAACTGCGCGGGTGCAGTCGACTGGGAAAAGAGTCGTGGCCTCTATGCGCAGCATGGATAAGACCCCAGGATGGTGAGGGCATGTATCGAGTGTGTTGGCTTCTAATGCCTTTTCCGAACTTCGATGGGGTTACGAGTTTCGCTTTCATGGTTTGCAGGATGCAGAACCTCACATGTTGAAATGCTGTCATGGGAACCAGTCTGATCACAACGTAAACAACGTGACGCAATGAGCTTCTCCTAACACTAGGTCCAGCTAGCTTTGCTGCAGCTTCTATCCCCTAGTTCACGTACCCCATATTCCTTTGCGGATTCCTACAAGACCCAGAAATGGCTATTCAAGCCATGAGAAGTGTGCAATGGCTTCCAAGTACTGTACACCACCTGACCTTCGGGAATGGTAGTTCTCGGGCGGTAACCACTATTCAAACCCGCATTACAGATCTAGTTCGTCCCCAAGGGACTCCAGAGGAACCCGTGATCACGCGAGGCGCTGCCGGGAGCGGGTTAGTGCGAGATCTAGACGGTCCCCCCTCATCGGCATGTCAGTTGAAGCTGGATTAGTCTCTAGCGGGTTGACTGGTGCGTACGTAAGAGGGAAAAGCGTCCATATTATGTTATGTGATATGTTTGATCGCTAACACAAGCCGATGCTTGGCGCTTCTGAGCACCGAGTATGTCGTACACATCATAGGTAATGATAATTCCACACACGAAGTATGAACTATTATGCAGACCGTCGAAGATGCGTAAGGGCATCCCTTTCTGGATTATGTGGCTATGCTACAGCATACCTAATGCCACTCTCCTGATTCTGTTACCGTTCTAAAGCAAGTTACGCTTCGTACACCTGACTTTTGTAGGGTAGAAGTACCTTCACGTACCCCAGCATGTTCCATGGCGTCATAAAACAGGTCTAGCTTGTTGGTCCAAATGTAATCAACTCGCACTGTACAAGCCGAAGCTGCACGAGTACACCGTTCTCGCACTGTCCTTTGCTACGCAGCATCAAGCTCGACACCAATGTCTTCCTATCATCAAATACCGATCAATTGATGTCACTAAAATGCGGACCATGCATACTGCGTAGATGTTCCATTGAGCCTGTTGACTACGAGGACTAATTTTTTGGATTGGCTGTCCAAGACCTAAATCGATGTTGAGAATTAGTTGGAATAGGAGACAACTGTACGTCTGGAAGCACCTGCACTTGACTAGGATGAGTTAAGACAGTGCTAGAGAGGCACGTGGTCCCTGATGGCTTGCTCCTAGGACATATACCTGCCTGCACAGCGTGCCGCTAGGTATTCATCATGCTGCCGCTGCTCTTGCATGACCAGTGCTACGGCACGAAAGAGTTTTCGCATGAAGCACCAATACCGGGCCGTCCATGATGAATGTGCACCATTGACCGCTCTTCCTGCAGCTGAGTTTGCTTCGAATGAGATACCTTAGAGGGCTGTCAGTTCCGAACATAAACAGCATGAACATGGACGACGTGGGGCCTCTCAGCGAAGTCTTGGCGGGGCAGCCGGACGAACTTGTCAACGTCCAGCCCTCGATCGCAAATCCCGGATCTGCTGGGGAGTTCGGGATGGCCAGATGCTGGCAGAATTTCCATGATCCATCTCATGATCGACTTCTCGAACGTATTCGCAATCTGCCAACTGAAATATCTCTATCATCTTGACACAGATAGCGGAAGCAACGGAGGCTCTGCCCAAATTGGAGCCAGGTACCAACTCGCTTCCGTCATATGCTGCTTCTTCGTACATACTAGAATCTGTCTCTTTTCCCAACAAACGCATGTGCATCACGGCAAAGGTGGGAGGACAACAGTGACGGAGCTAAATGAACCCCGTGCCTGACAGAATTCTTTTACCGGTTCGCGTTGAGTGGACAACCTCGACGAGCTAACGACGTAAAGGGTCATGGACGACGAAGGGTACTATGGGGTACCTGTGGGGTAGCCATTGGTTCGAGAGCACAACGGATCCCTGTTTTTATGGAGCGTGACTTTGCAAAGAGATACTTGTGATGATGTCTTCCGCTGGTGTGCAAGTGAGAGAGGGTACCGTCGGCTTGTGTATCCTGCGATGAAAGCACGTATTCCCAGCTTCCCCTTTCTCCTTTAATGTACTTGCTTCGATCCTCGTTTTCCATGGTGGAGAGCAAATGACGCCCATGGCGCATTCCACTGTTTTATTTGCATTGAGGAAGATATAAGTGGCTCGTCCGCCCAAGCTGTCCAAGCCCATGTACCTACCAGTCTTGCTTTTCATACCACTTCTCAGTATACCCATATTCCAATCATACGTGAACAACATCGGATCAACATCCAAATAAACCGAGATTCAAATGTAAGTTCTATACTCTTCGTTATCAGTTGTGTTGTCCCCCCAATCGCCCGCCCTGAACAGGGCAAACCAATTACGTATGGGTCCCCATGCACCTGTTCGGCCAGACACGTCACAGCCGCCAGACTCGAAGCCAGCTTCAATCAAACGCCAATGTCAAGTTCCGGATGCTGCACCACCAGAGAGAATGGTGCGAATAAAGTTAGGGTTACTACAGCAGAAATTACAGTATTTACATTTCTGCTGTTCCCGAGTGCCTCAGCTCACCGACACGGATCGGCTGTCCTGTTCAGGACGAAGACGAATTACGAGTCACAACTCCTGCTTTCCGGTCGGAGGGTTATCGACAATTTCCCGTGATACTGGGAGCCTGCGTCCATGGCGCACTGAAGCACACCCGGAGATCACAGCTGAATTGCATTGCCATGGGCGATAACTAGAATGTCTCCCGAGATCTGGGCAACCTGACCATCCTACATGTGGGCAGCACGAGAGCTGCGCCAGTCAGGTTTTCCCAACAATGGCGGGACCACGATCTCGGGACCAGTCCTCTTCAGTGACCGGTGGTGCCGTGACTTGCATCAAAGGCCGTATCTGAGCCCTGGGGCTCTCTTCCGCCCTACCTCATTTGATTGATCACTATCTGCGGATATCTGCGGGTTCCGCTTATCGCTCGCGGTTGGCATGCTACTTCTTATCTCTGCCGAGAACGACGTTCAGCTCTGGTCCAGGCCTAACTCTGCGCGGAACCTTTTGCTTGCATCCGACAGTGCAATGCTTCCAGGATTTAACGAGTTCCTGGCAACAGTTATCTTGCATATGGCGGCTGTTTCTTTTTCTGTTTATCATGCTCACCGACATTTTGTACCTTGCACAAGCGAGAGTGGACTAACACTGTCATCCCAGAGCTGCCTCTGATTTAGCACCACAAGTTTATACACATCATCGATTATCGGATAGGAACGACGAACCGAAAGTCGTCACTTTATCCAATTTTGAGGCATACCGTTACCCGTCATATATCAACCCCTGATCCAACACAAACACCCCACAATGGCTCCCACAGCTACCCAAGAACCTCCAGTCATCCCTCCCCGACCGTCTAAAAGTCAGGAACGGGACGCGATGCCTAGGATACCTCCGAGACCCCTCAAGGGCCGCCCCGACAGGTCGATTTCTCCCAACCCCGACCGTTTCGCGCCCTCTCCACTGAATGAGGGCATCCTCTCTAAGGGCAGCGCTCGCTCAAGTCGTTTGAGCGCTGGTGGTTATGACAGGAGCAGACCAGAAAGACCAGGTTCGGTCGAGATTCCTGAGCATGCCGGAGAGGAGGGCCGAGAGTACGACAGTCTGGCAGCACAACTGGGCTCGAACTCAGACGATTTGAGCTCAAGCCCGGAGCAGACACGCACTGTCGGCGCTGACATCAAGCTACATGCACCGAAGCCTTCGCTGCCTGCGCAGAGCGCAAAGCAGAGGGTGGCTCAGGTCACCAGGACCGACTCTGACCGGGCCGCGTCCTTTGGTATCGGTAGGCCCGGTAGTGCCGCCATTACAGACACTCAGCCGGCGTCGTCCAACCGCAGCTTGAAGAAGAAGGCTAGCACAACTTCTCAGCTGTCCACGAGCGAGACACATTTCGATGACGAGCAAGGCATTCCCGAGATTGGGCAGCAGGTGCCTATGTTCCCCAATGCTGGCGACGTGCAAGCACCGTCGCCAGCACCCGGTGCCCTTGGTGAGGGTCTGGCCGCCAAGAACCACAAGCGCAGGACGTCGTCTCGTGGCAACCTCCCGCCCGGCAGCTACGGCCTACATGGGCACGGTGTTGCACCAATGGATAAGCTGGAGAGAGCTTACTTTGAGAAACATCCTGATCTCCTGAAGAAGGAGCATACACTCCACCACCATGATAGGCCTGGCGATTTCTCCATGAGCAGCGAGGATCTGAACAAGATTGTTCGGGAGACAGCCAGCCGCGGCTCTGGTCTCGGTAAGTGAAGACAACCCTCAAATTTGCACTGCCTGTTTGTATGCTAATCACCAGCAGGCGTTGGACCATATACTGGGACCCCAACTGAGCAAGTCGGTTGGCAGGCGATCGAGGAGTCTGTCTCGCGCCCGGCTTCCACTCACCCGCAATCTCCAGTGAAGAAATATGCATCGATATCTACGCAGTCTGACCAACGTGGTCCCGAGGAGGGCGAAGTCATTCATGTCGACGACCCCAACAGCCGTAGAAGGTCAGTTATGTTTAGCGACGATGAGACGCCTACAGAGGATGAGCCGATGTACAGCGCGCCTATTCTTGCCGAGGACGAGATCCTCAAGGGTCCCACCGAGGACTACGGGCCGGTGGTTGAACCCCGTCGTCATAGCGGCTTTGACGAGGAATCCTTGCAACGCCCTTCCAGCAGATCATCCTTCCACCGCTCCTCCAGCAGACCATCGAGCTTGTACAGAGTAGAGTCACATGACCACCAGCCAACCCCTCTGGAGGATGTCGAGGAGTACGAGCCCCTTTTCCCAGAAGACGATAAGGCCAAGGACACCGCTTCAGAAGCCAAGCCTGCGGACACCGACAAGCTGAGGCCAAACCATATCCGCTCCCAGCGTTTCCCGAGTCGGGACATCTGGGAAGACGCCCCTGACAGCGTGCATTACACCGTGGAAGTGTCTACTCCCGAGGTTCCCGAAACCCGTGACGAGGAAGGATCCAAGCCAGAGACCGATGCCAAGCCCAAGGTCATACCTCGTGAGGGCGAGACTTTCGCGCAAGCCTTTGCTCGACTTCAGGAGGAGTTGGCCGAGCGGGAAACACGCAAGCATGGTGCCGACACCTTCCTAAAGAACTC
Source organism: Coniochaeta pulveracea (assembly GCA_003635345.1). NCBI lineage: Eukaryota > Fungi > Ascomycota > Sordariomycetes > Coniochaetales > Coniochaetaceae > Coniochaeta > Coniochaeta pulveracea. The sequence goes on along the minus strand of QVQW01000002.1, from coordinate 172,788 downwards.
GCAGAAGCCTTCGTGGGTCGAACACCAACCTCATTTGGCAGCCGAGAAGTCAGCACGTCCATCAGCAAGCCCCAGATTTCCTAGTCGGGACGTATGGGAAGACACCCCTGACAGCCATATGCTGGAGACGACAGTTTCCACCCCGCAGCAGGATGAGCTCGAGTCGCCAATAGAAGCCCCTAGCAAGCCGGAAATACCTGATCGGAGACCGGCTTCAAAACAAACGGAACCGTCGCCGGCTGATAAGCCTGCCATTCCTGAGCGACCAAAGAAGTCGGCCAGTGGTGATGACAGTACGTCCAAGCCCTCAATACCCGAAAGGCCTAAGCCGAGCGTACCCGCACGCCCCGTCAAAGCCGGCCCCACATCCGGAGGCCAGGACTCAGCCGAGGCAGCAGCACCGCCCCGGCAGAAGCCTGCTGTCCCAGCTCGGCCGCTTGGTGGTAAGATTGCCGCTCTTCAAGGCAACTTCTTGCAAGATCTCAACAAGAAACTCGGCCTCGGCCCACAAGCACCCAAAAAGGAGGAACCTGCTGCGGAAGAAGAGAAACCAGCCGAAGAGAAGGCTCCGCTGGTTGATGCTCGCAAGACCCGTGCCAGAGGCCCCCAGAGAAGGGCTCCTGCTGCTGCCTCGAAGAGCCCAAGCTCAGCCGGGGACAGCAAACCGTCATTCAGTCTTGGATTTGTCGTGCCCGCTACTGTTTTCGAGATTGATCCCGAAGAGGAAGAGGTCGAAGTCAAGGTTACTGGCGCGCCTCTCGTTGAAGTGAAAGAGAATACCACGAAGCAGGGAGAGAAGGAGTCTTCGGCTGTTCCGTCCGAGCTCCCTGAGGCAAAGCATGCGGCCGATCAGCCTGAGAAGGTTGAGTCAGTGTCGGAGGTGAAGAAGCCCATCACGGAGACCGAGAGTCAACAGGAGACCGAGCAGAAGACTGAGGAGTCCACCTCTGTGCTGGACTCCGTCAAGGATAGTATCGGCTCTCTCGTTGGCAAAGCGACCGGCGGGGAGAAGTCGGATGAGAAGGAAGAGGAGGCCGAGGAAGCACCCAAGGAAGAGTCTAAGGAGGAGACCAAGTCATTGGTTACCAATGAGGCTGGTGAGACTGTCTTGGCTACGCATGTGAAGGAGGACAAGGACGGCAAGGTTGAGCCTGTCGGTGTTGAGCAGTAGTTGTTGTTAGCGGAGCGTGCTGCTTTCATTGTTTATTCATGATTTACCACTACTTGTTCGTCACGATCAGTTTCTATCGCGAAGGTGCTTAGGCTCCTGTTGGTTATCTTATATATATATATCATGGTCAGTCTACTATAAGCCGAAGTAGGTGATCCCTGGCGGTGTACTCGTGGCATAAGCATACACGTCTATCTTGAATCTTGCAAGGAACCATGATGAACGCTTTACCATATCAAACTTTCTGCAGTTTCTCGCGATCATGTCACATTCCGTGTCTCGTCATTAATCACCCAACGGTCTTACCGGGTTTGTTATACGAACATCTTCTCAAAAAGGCCATATTTCTTCCCAGTTTCCATGATCCCAGGAAGTCGGTGCTAACAATGTTACTGGCTACGTATCCCCTATCCATCAACGCCTGCCAACTCCCCGTTTCCGCACCCCGGACCCTGCTGTCCCAGCATCGCTATGGCTCGTCCCGATCCCACTATCCCTCCACCCAGCCGTCTCCTCCTCTTCTTCATCCTCATCATCGGCCACCACCCCGGGCGCCAACGGCAACTCGGCCATTACCACACCTTCTCCGCCCCTCCGCTCGGTCTTCACTCCCACCCCACTAGAACTCTCGTATTTCAGCGGCGGCTGGTTGCTCGTCGTTGGAAACGTCCGCTCCGTGTCGGACAGCTCCTCCTCTGCCTTGATCTTCTTCTGCTCCGACCACGGGAGCTTATCTCTCCCAGGAGTGGGGGAAGACGGACCGGAGAAGACGAAGACGGAGAGAAGCGTGTAGGCGACGGTCATGAAGACGACTTCACAGCCCCAGAAGGCAGCGGTGGCGAGGATGAAGGACGCGAGACGGTAGTTGTACATCAACCACCGGATGCCGGATAGCTGGGCGGTTATGGTGAGTCGGGCGGAGGAGACGCGGAGGCTCTGGCCGGATTGGATCTCGAGGAAGATTGCGGAGGGAACCGGTTTGGGGCCCTTGAGAGGGGGCAGGTCGTGGCCTGGGATGGAGATGGGGCGGGTGTTGGGGAAGGAGAGACGTTCGATGAGGAGGATTGGAAGGGTTACGGTGCTTGGTCGTGGGAAGAGGACGGAGCCGGGGAGGAAGAGGACGCGGCTGGCTAGATTGACTAGGGGGTCTGTGTATGGTGCCAATGCAGGGCGGCTGGCGGCGTGTAGGACGGCGCGAGACGCGAGGACCTCGGCGGGGTTGGGTTCTGGTAGGATGGTGGGTATGGTCCATAGGGCGTGTTCATCGCCGTCTACACCCACCACATCTGATGCTTGGCCGTCTCTTGAGTTGGTCCCGGTTCCCGTGCCTTCCTTGTCTAATAACCAGATCCCGACCATGAAGTTCCCCCGGTCCAGGTTGCTGGGACTGGCGGGCAGTTCCAGTGTCAGGCTGATGTCGTAGGCCTGGTATTCCTTCATGTTACGGACGGGCACGATGGCCCAGGGGTTGGGGCCGATGCCATAGTGTAAGTGGACGGGGAGGGCGGTGATCTGGTCGGGGAGGTAGGTGTTGTAGACCAGGATGTAGGCGAACGCAGCAATACCGTAGAGAACAGTGGCTGCGAAGGTGAGGAGGATGGTCGTAAGATAGGTGCGTTGGGCAGCTTTGGAGGTCAGGAGGTTGTAGGTCCGTTGGACCAGATTCCGAAACTCGGTGAGCGCCTGGTCCTAGAGGAGCTTTGGTTAGCTTTAGATGTGTGGAAAACAGATGGATTGGACAATAGCGTACCATGGTTGCAGTTGCGCTTGGGGAGCTGGATGCTCCAGTGGGTTTCACTGCGGAGGAGATGTAGAGACGTGGTCCATGTTCGTTCGCGTTGCGAGTTGCAATGCTGTTTGAATGGCCGTCGCGATGTATGCCAGCTTCTGGCATGTGAGAGCTTAGAGCTGGAACAGCTCTTACTTGCGCCCCACATCAAGCTTGGCCCTAACCCGAAGGCTTCCATCTCAGATTCCCCCAGCATTTTGGTGACGAGATGCCATGCCACAATCTAGCAGTAGAACAGAGCTGGAGAACATCATAATAGAGGATATAGACAGCAATATATCATGTTCTCGGGTCAAGAACGTTGAGGGTCGTCGACAAGCATATGTCATCACGTTTCACAGATCTCTTCCCAGCAACAATGACAGAAACCCAAACAAGACAACTATAAACAAACCCCCCTTTTGTAAGAAGCAGTCCAAGACACCAGTCAACATGACAATTCACACTTCAAATGCTCGGTTTCATCAAAATAAAGACATACAAGGCTTCCTCAAAGTGATCGACAAGAAAGAACATAAAGTATCAGCAAACGCATGCAAGGAACGTATCATCCTCCGTCTCAATCATCTCACATGGCCTGCAGGTAGTTACTCGGAACCAGTCCGACCTGTCCACTCCCACCCTGCACCGTAGCCTCCCACCAGCCATCATCCTGATGCCTCAGCACAGCGAGGATATCGCCCTTTGCAAAGCCCAGCTCCTCCGGTATAGCAGCCTGGTACATGTACAAAGCCCGAGCTGTCCTTTAGTCAGTTAAACGTCCAATATCAAGATAGTTGTTGTAACCAAGAGAAACATACCATAATGCATAATCGGCCTGCCATCCCTAGTGAACTGTCTCCCGTCCGCGACGCTCTTACTCCGCGCCCGACTCACCGCACCAGGGGGTTCATACAGCCCCATCTGCCCCCCCGCACCACCCGACATGCCCGGCCGGTACGAGTTGCTCGTCCCAGGTCGTTGCATAGGCACTCCACGACCACGCATGCTTCCCTCTTCTGTGGCGCTGGACCCGGGTCTACCACCGAATTCTCCGCGAACGGATCCCGTGGCATACGGTGCTGGCGACGCAGACCGGTAGCCAGGTGATGCTACGGCTGGAGAAGCAGAGCGATCCATCCCTGGGGAGGCGTGTCGGTTATTCATGGAGGAGGAGTAGTAACCTGCGTCTGAGCCGCGGTGCGCTGTTGGTGTTCTACCTGGGGTGGTGTTGCCGCCGTTGCGGGAGCTTGTGCTTCCGTACATGTTGGGGTTGGAAGGGGGAGGAGCGGGGCTGGCGGAGCGGACGTAGGGGTTGGGACTTGCTGATCGAGCAGGGTTGTACTGGGGATCAGCTCGGCTTCCTGGTCGAGGACTGGCTGCCCGCGGTGGAGCGGGTGATGCTGCGCGTGGGATGTCGTGGCGTGTACGTGCGCTGCCGGCTCCGGAGACGGGTTGATTGGAGTTGTAGGAGCGTGACTCGGGTCGAATTGTTGTTGAGGAACCGGAGTTGTAGGTTCTATTGTCTGGGCGGGATTGTGGGGACGAGAACATGGATCGAGTCTGCTCGGTGTATGAGCGACTGGCTTCCTTCATCGCCTTGGAAGTAACGGCGGGAGGAGGAACGCCTAGTGTTGCGGTCGCTGGGCGGTCGTTGTAGCTAGGAGGAGCAGGCTTGCCGCCAGGGCGGCTGAAGAGAGGTTGGGCGTCTTGTTGCTCCCGGGCGTTGGGAGCCGGAGTCGGTATTCCGGCGTAAGCGTCCGCTGACATGCGACTAGTGGCTTCTTTGCCTCGCACTGCAGACGCACCGCCCGTGACTCCCTTGAGTTCGGCCAATGCAAGGGCGATGGGATCGTCTTCCGGCAGAGCGTCTGCTGAGGGTTTGGGGCCTCGGTCAGGCGTAGAGACAGGGAAGACGTTGTTGCCGACATTCAAAGCCAAGGTGGCGTTGGCATCGATCGGATCCGGAGATGCAGTGCGGGAGATCTTGTTGTCGGGCAGGAGAGTGTTGGCATTCGAGCTGCCTCTGTCTCTCCCATAGGTTGATCTGGTATTGCCGAACGATGGAGCAGGAGCAGAGTCCCTCGAGTTTGCAGCCGTGTTGGCGTTGGTGTTGCCTGGATGCCAAGTGTTTCGGCTGGTAGGAGCAACCTCGCGCATGCTCTTCTTCCGTGAGAAGGGACTATTGTTGCTGAAGAACCCAGACTTCTTCTTGAGGACCTTCTTGTCTGTTGGTGTAGGTGGATCTGGCCCTTTCACAGGGGTGACCACCTGGTTCTGTGTGGGCGCCGGCTCCTGGCTGGAGAATGAGGTGGGGTTGGAATAGTCGCTATGCGAGTCTCTGCTAGAGGGTCGTTGGGACGACAGATCCGATCCGGCTGGACGATAAGATAGGTCGGAGCTTGTCGGAGTTGGGCGGTATGACGACGACGTGCTCAGATCAGATCCTGTCGGACGAAGCGGGTTGTTCATGCTCAGCTCAGAACCGCTAGTCCTGAACTGGTTGCTCATATTGGACACCGTCTTCTGTAACGGAGGTCCCATCTCTGACCCAGATGTCCGGAAGTTGTTGCTCATGTCAGACTTGGTTTGTCTGTGAGATATAGAGTTTTCCTCGGAGCGAGTGGGCTTCCGGCAGAACATAGTCATGCCATCCTCCGGGTAAGGGTTGTGAGGAATCGGTGCGAACTCATTGGGATCATATTCTAGGTTCGCTCGCGGGGGCTGGTATCCGGACGGAGGTTGCTGCCTCGGTCGCTCTCTCTCCGGCTGCGGCATAGGAGGTACAACAGCAGCTGTCACAGGTAATTCACGACCCGTGGGAGCCTGAATGTCCAGCTTCACCATGTCCCGCGCCAACGCCGAATTAGGGTCATGATGTGATTCGTACGTGGAAGGCTGTGGTGACGAAGACCGGAATGCCGGATTGATACTTCGCGGAAACTGTGCCACTGAGTATGCGTCGTCCTCTGCCGACGCTTCTGACTGTGAGTCGACGTCTCCTCGGCAGAAGTTGATGTACTTGGGCGGATCCGGGATCTCCTGGCCTGTACCGCGCTCCTTGATGAAGTGTAAGATATCCTTTTCCACCTCCATCTTTTCCAGGGATAGCCGGATCTTCTCGCAGGACGCATCGTCACTAACGCACACGGTCGAGGCGATGTTGGCAAACGTCCACAAGCTGTTCTTCGTGAAGTCCAATCGTTCTTCTTCGAGGTCCTGGAATTTGTCGGCAGCCGCCTTCCACTCGCGGTTCCATCTGGCTGTTGTCTCTTCTAGTGCTTTTACTGCAGCCTCGTACTCTGCGTTCGTCGTTGCGAGGGTGATTTGAGTCTTCTCCAGCTTGGCCTTGTTTTTCCTCTCTTCTTGGCCCATAACCATATGGCCTTGGGCGAGGTAGCCCTTGATTTTGAGGCATTCCTGCTCGTACTTGTCCCTCGTCTGCGTAGACATTTATCTTAGCAGACATCCAGCACGAGTATCTTCTCAAGGGTCCTGACATACCTTGTTGACCAGCTGTGTCTGCTGCACCTTGACCTTGAGCAGCTTCTCGACCGTGTTCTGGACGATCTTCCTCCTCTCCTTCATGCCTCCTGCAAATGCGTGTAGCGGCTCCTCCAACTCGCTCTTCATTTGGGCGGCAATGTTCTGGTGTTGCTTAGCCATGGCCTCGACCTCGCCACGCACCGTGTCAAGGGATGTCTTGAGGGTCCCCATCTCTTGTGATCCTAGCGACTTGCGGCTGAGCGACATGAGCTTCCTAGCATAATCGTCTTCGATCGAGCATCGTGCTATAGTATGAAGTTAATCAGTAGGATGTCCAGCGTTCATCGCCGGTCGTCGACCTACCGCTATAGAACGACTTCAATTCATCGCATGTCTGCTTAGCAGCATGCATGCGCTCCAGGAGCGGACCGACGCCGGCGTCATCCTTGCCCCAGAAGTTGTTGGCAAAGGAGAGCGCGACACTGGGCGCCTCCGTTGTTACTCCAGGCATTGTGGCTCCCTTCAACCTTTGCTTGCGCTCAGCACGACGACGAACCGGTAAAGAAAGATACAGGCAAATGCGATCTGCGGCAGACGATCTGTATATGCGATCGTGGTGTCTCAGAGAGGTAAAATAATTAAAGCGATCCAAGTAATTAACTGGTCGCTAATGAAAATTGTATGAACACCGTAGGGTATCCAAGTTGATGTTGGAATGTAGAGGATGAATACCCGGGACCGCTGGGAGGGGAGTTGTTGACATTCAGTATCCCTTGCGCGATCCGCGTTGCCCAGCAACCGGCGATCTGCGCCTGGACCCTGAACCCGACTCCAACGTCATGATACCACGAACCTGATTGAGCCGCCCAATGCCAGGGACAATCAAGGTTTGCATGCTTCTGGATGGAAATGCTGGATTGACGTGGCAGGCGTCGTAGAAGCTATCGGAACTGCATCATTACGACTTACACAACTAGGAAGTCCGTTACCTCCTGGTTAAAATCAGCACATACCCTATAGAAGTGTAACCAAAGGAACGACGACTGTCCTAGCACGCAAGTGTGCTATCAGTCCAGTTCTAGTTTTAACACGGATAAGCTCCGTGTATATGACTTTCCAAACTCATTCAACGCAGGCCGCTTTATATCAGCAGAAGATATGTGACGGGTTCTACTCTGTATTTTATTTTCTCATTTCAGCTCGTGTAAGAGCGGTCACTTAGTTATGTAGCAGACGTAACGTCGACTTGCGTTCACTTGCTGGGAGGACCAAGCGAGTCTTTAGGAACCATGCTCTACAGTATGCCGTTTGGTTGAGCAAATAATGACTTCATACTAGTGACATTGCTGTCGGCGCTATACTGCCGGAAAGAGTGTCGGGGCTGGGATTTGCTTACTCGCCCTCTCCAGCAAGATCCTTCAACGAGACACAGTTATTCCGTGGCTGTCTGAGGGACTAGACATGCTTTATTCAAATCGAAACCGTTGATGCCTGTCATCAGGTACACGGAAGGGGATCACTTGTCTTGGTCGTAGGGCTGAGGACCCAGGTACACGTTCATTGCCTCGTGATGTGGATGCAGTCAGCTTACACCACCCGCCTCTGCGGGGGCGTCCACGTTCCTGCTCTGAGATAGGCGGACATCGTGTCGGTGATTAAAGAACGGACGTAAGTGGTGGGTTCCAGGGGGGATGGCAATGGAGGTTGTGGTGGGGACGCTGCGTTACGCATGTTACTGCGTATGTCTCTCCTGCTGCTTGTATTGCTAGGTACGCAGCAATTACATGACGGACCAGTGATGAGCCGATGTTGGGCCAAGGCAATAACTGAACCTGGGACATAGTACCATAGTCATGCTCACTTAGTATGTGATCATGGAGATGTTCACACTGCCCCTTGTAGACGGTTACCGCGTCACCGTACAACAAGTCCACGATTGCCTACCCATGCTACAGAAGTCCCGGTCTGGAGCGTCTGGAGGGCTCCAACTTTCAGGGGAACACACACCCTCGCATAAGACGTAGCCAGTGGCGTTGCCTCCTTTGAGTTCGTATGCATAGTTGGCTGCTCCTCCCTCAACCACCAACCAAAGGAACAAGGTCAGCTCGGGATTACGCCACCAATGGCATTTCCTACACCAACACACCCCTCAGACTAGACCTCGATAGACAAGTGTGTGGACCCTTCATGCGCTCGAGACTCGTCTGCTCAATGGTCAAGTGGTTAGCTGGGATTATGTGCTACGACCCAAGCCGCTATTTTGCCGGGTTTCATGTGTCTCTCATAGCACAGTGAGGTTGTTTGTCTCGAAGTCCGCGGGATCAAGCCGGGCTCAAGCGTATCTTCCGTAGGTGATTTGTTCAGCATCCAATTACACTCTGGTTAGCTCCACACAGATGTCACCTCCAGCCCCTGAACATGTCCAAGAAGCAATCATACCATGACCGGCCAGCACGTTCAGGCTTCCGGTCCTGAACGCTACCCTTCTCCTTCTCCACCTCGTCCTCGGAGTCGGACTCATCGTCCCCGTCTCGGAATCGATATGCGGCAATCGACCTTATGGTGAGGTTGATATCGCCTTCTTGCTCGCCGAAATGACTGATCACCGGTTAGCACATTTCGAGAAGATCTAGCTGAGCGGGGAAGTGCAGCTTACCTCCTCATCATGATACTTAGATTCCTCAGCTTTGACAGATCCAACGGCTCGGCATCATCCTTTGGCCGGCCACGATAGGTAGGTTTCAACTCTGCCCATGGTACCACAACCCGCACGTCATGGTCTCCCTCCTTCAGCGCAAAATCATACTCCCAGCTCACCGTACTCTGTAATCGACCATCTGGTCGTTTGGGAAGGTCCTCGCCGTCTTTGAGGATGAGAGTGTATGTCTTGGTATTTGCAGTCTGGATCTCTACAGCCAAACCCTCATAGCTGGAAAGGTCAAGAGCAGGCGTGAATACGGTCTTTTGAGACGCAAAGCCTGCGCCCCCTAGCGTCTTGATGTCCAGGCTACCGGTGAAGTGTCCGGTGCTGTTAGGAGGTGAGACGAGGAGGTAGGACTGTGATGCACCTCCCCGGACACGGTCGTCGACGGCCGTCCACTGGGTTGCATCCCAAGGTCTGTAGGGGATGTCAGTTGGGGTTGGGGTTAGATATCTGTCCGGGACGTACTTGGTTCCTCCGAAGAGGTACAGCTGCTCTTGTATCGGGTGTACCATGACCCCGATTTTGCAGGTTTCTCCTCTGACGCTTGGTGTAGGTTTATCAGAGGAGTAAACGTTCTGGATACTTTTGAAACCACCGTTTTCCAATAAACAAGCAATTTACAATAGCTATGGGAAGTCACTTGGAGGTGGTTACCTTAGCAGAACCGCATTGAACCATGACGTTCTCGTCTCATTAGCGAATCAAACAATGCCCCACCCAGGTGCGCCAGTCATTGACCAATCGTGTCAATGATGGCGCCTAGCGCGGCTGCGCGCGTCAATATTTTGGAAACCAAGCGCGCTTGTCTCTCCTCGTTTTCCTGTTTTGTTCCTTTGCGCATTCAAGCCATCAACATGGCACCAATCAACCGCGGATCGACTGCTTCCGACTTCTCAAGAATTAGCTCACATTCGAGTATCCATCAAACTAACACACGCCCGAGGCGCGGCCGCAGACATGACGGTCTTCGGGCTTGTACCAACAAACTGACAACACCGGTTTTCCACGCGCTCGGGAGCCGAAGACGATCCATTCGGACTCCAATGTAATGCGTAGGGACCGAACAGCGACATGGTGCGCAAGGGACCGAAAACGTAACATGTCACCAGGGACCGAACACCAACCTGCCATCCCGCCTTTTCGCATGATCGTCGCTCTTTAACCTTGGTTCGGTCTGAAACGGACAGGCATTTGAATCCTTCCTGGAAATTGCTTGACTGGTTTCTTGCCAACGAGCCTATTGCCGAACGCTCTGCGCCTGATTAGCTTTGTACGCGATGTGCGAATGCGTAGTCGCTTTCGATTTGAGCAAGTTGTGTCGCTTAAGGTCTCGGCACTCGTACTCCACAAGCTCCTAATTATTTGATTCCTGCGACGGGCAGGCCCCTCGGTCGGAAGCTTCAGTGTTCGTGGCTTTCTCTCGGTGTGCCTGCAAGCGCAACAGTTGCCGTTCTTGAACAAGCGCACGTTACTACGATCCCCGCACAGGCCGAATACTTGCAGTGCTGTCGTGGTGCCGCGACAGTGCAAGCCACAACTACGCCTTCCGCACGAGCAGGTGTTACAAGTGTTCGATTGCGGTTGAAGCCCCGTCCCCAACGGGCACAGTACGGTTGCACAAACATGGGTCTCTATCGGGCCATTGTGCAAGGGACTTTTGTTCTCCACCGGGATCTTTACTGCCTGCGCACACGAATGACATGGCTCATTCACGCCTCAACCGTGCAGCGACCTTAATTGACTAGGCATGGCATGGGCCTCGTGATTCTTCAAGCTCATACAAGGCTCTCGACCAGATCTTGATGCGACCCCTGCGTAACTTTGAATAAAAAACACAGTACTATACGTACGAACTTGTACTTCCCTTTGCCAGGGGTTTCGAGCTGTTTCTTGAGGACAGATCCGAAAGATTCCAGCACGTACAAATATACCCTGTTCCAATGTTACTATGGAATCCTGCACGGACGGCAATGCATACTGTTGGTAGCCATTGTACTCCACGTTGCCAGCCTTTGCTCCGAAACGGCGGGCGGCGTTAGTACCAGGCCATCGACTAAACTCCATGACAACCAGATATGCTCTTCTGTTTTAGGAAGCATCACGCGAAGAATTAGACGCGGGTCCGCGCCAACATGATCTAACAAAATACAGGGAAATGGTGGATGCCATCTGTGTCGGACGACGGAGCGCTGGCAAGTCCGGTCTTTGTTCGACTTTGCCCATGCGAATAACGGCAGGGGTTCATACTCTCCAGAAGATGGCCTGACTCCTGCCAGGATCCGACCCCCGGTCAGAACCTTGACGCAACCACGCAGCTTCAAACCCCCAAAGCTCACATGGCCAGCGGCGCGGCGGTCAATGCAGGCAGCCAGCTACGTAAGGTGAATGTACTAAGCCTCAATCCCCCAGACTTATTCACCCTTTCAGCAATCGTATCTTCCTCACTTTAAGCAGGCTTGAATCCTGGCGATACTGTTATCTATCCGCAAAAGTGATGGAGCGGGGTTAATCAAGGAAGAGTAGGAGCCAGAAATGTCCTTTTGCTTCAGCCTAGAATACAAGCCCATTTCTGGATCAGTTTATTAGCTTGTGTTTTCTTGGCCAACTTTGCACCCTCTTTGATCACTAACTGCGTAGGCCACACGTGGCGTCGTGAGGGGTGGGAATCGCAGATCGGAAAGCTGAGGGAGACAAATGTTGTGCGTCAACGCCGATACGGAATACGAAAAATCCCATATCCTTTCTATCCGTCTCTCCGTCGGACTTTAGGGAAAGGACCATAACCCTTGCTGCCCTGCCTGCCTGGGAAATAAACGGGAAACATTCCAAGTTGCAAACTCCTATTATGTCCGCATGCGTTATGACTTCGTCACTCATGGTCAACCGGATGGTGTGTCCCTGCAGCTCTTGTAAACCCTGTAAATCAGTCGTACTCTACCGACGTAGATGGCTCATTTTACACACAAGTCCCAGACTAGTGCACGATGATCACTACACCTCCCCCCCAAAGCACACAGACAAAGGCAAGGCACCGATGTCAACCGGCCCCCCTCTTCTTGTTCGTCTGTCCCCTTCCGCTACCCGTCTGACAAATCGTCCAGTCCCCGCCCTGCTCTGCACCCGTCTCTCTGGATTGTACTAGTGGTTAGCCCGTCCAGGTTCTTGAAAGAGCACAAGTTCATTGAACCAGCCCGGCCGCCCGCATTGTCAGATCCTTAATTCCATTCATCTACATGAAGGGCGTCGGCTCCGGTGATGACTGATGAGTTGGAGTCACGCACGAGGATGAGTGGGGGAGGAGGAGGAAGAACGCTAAACTCATGTTGGCGATGTGTGCTTGATAAGCTTGATTGGATAAGCCACATAATTCAGTTGCCTGGGAATCATTCCAATGGAGTCCCAAGCTGAAGGGAAAGTCCCACTGCCCGTGGAGTGTGTGTGTGTGTGAATCATCGAGACAGCTGGGTGAAAAAGGTGGCATGATTTTCGGTACTGGCATGTGGTTCTGGTAGGGCTTAGCTTGGGTTCTCGCGTAAAAACTGGGGATATGTCATGGATCATGAAGTTCAGAAGGTCCAGGTGAAAATTCGACTCGTGGTTAGGAGTCGATACACATTGTAAAGTCATGAGAGAGGAAGACATCTCGGGGAAGAGGCGTCATGATAGTTATGGACGTGTCTGGTCGATATAACTGGTTTGATTCATCAAATGCCCGGCTATTTCATGAAAGCAGAGGGAAGACTTTGTCCAGGATCCTTCTGTCCCTGGCGTTGTAGAGGAGGAAAAAAGAAGCCCCAATCTCAATTCTCAATGGTGCGAGCTCTTCGCCCAGTCGAGTTACCCACAAAAAAGCAAGCAGGAAGGAAGAGGAGATACCTTCGCTTTGCGCCATCATCATCCCACATGAACATGGAAAAGTAAAACAAAGCAAAATACGCCTCCCAAGAGCAGATACATCCAAGCATAGAGATGATCCAAAAACGCGGTCAATATGATCGGGCAGCGACGCGGAACTGCACCCCCGAGTCACCTCGGGTCTCTCGGGACCCAATTTCCGACGCCCTTCCCCGGCTCTCATCGGCCCTGAATAGCTAGCTCAGTGCTGCTGGCTCATACCTGGCGAACCGGGCATGGACAACGGCGTGGTAGGATAATCCGGGTACTCGTATCCTCCGTCGTAGCTTCCAGATTCGGAACAGTTGGTGGAGTGGTCGAAGGAGTGGGAGAGAGGCGGAGTCTAATTACCAAGCCGACACCGATCAGCCATGTGTGTCTCGACGGGGAGGAGGGAGAGGACGGTGTGACAGAGGTAGAGGCAGAGGTAAGCGGCGCACGTGGGAACTCACTAGAGGGTTGGAGTTTTCGTACGGCGAGGGAGCACTCATGTCGATCCCCGGAAGAAAGCTACTGTACGGCACGTAAGAGGAGAGGCTGGTGTCCTCGCCGTAGACCGGGTCGCGCTTGACTGCGTCGCTGAAGTGTGTCATGGATGGTTGGGTCATGGAAGGTAATGTCGCGGGGACCGTTGTGGCCAGGTCGTAAGTGTAGGCTTCGGTGGTCATGGGCCGGTATGGTTGGTATGGTTGCGGATCATGGTAGCTGCCCCGGAGAATGTCTTCTGGCGGCGGTGGATAGGAGGAGTAGGCGAAGAGGGGAGGCGTGTGTGATCTCTCCCGGCCATCGTATGGTGTGCCCTGGAATAAATACTCGTCGTCGGCATTCATGGGCGGGGTGAACTGGCTCTGACTTTGGGGCATGTGGTATTTTGCTGGTGGTGGCGCCGGAGTCAGGTGCACTGCGATCTGCGGTTGGGTCTTCTGCTGCTGCTGCTGCTGCTGCTGCTGTTGTTGCTGCTTCTTGTTCGATGCTGATTGCGTCTTCTTATTGCTCTTTGCAGGGCTGGGCTGCTTCTCGCCTGATGATGCCTCGTCTGATGATCCCGCACGCCTCTCCAAATCTTCCAGGCGCTTCTTCAGCTTCTTGCCTACACGAGCAGAGAGATTAGTCCTCTGTTACTGGCCTGTGCGGTTAGGTAAGTTGTGGACATACGATAATTGCGCTGGGCAATCCGGTTCTGTATCCTCCTTCGCTCCGCCAGATCTGAGATCTTGGTCCAATCCTCATCGGGGTTGGCTGAACTACTGAAGGCGCTGCTTGTGCCGTGGTTTCCATACTGCCTGGGTTGCGACTGTTGCGGTTGGGCCGCGTAGGCGTATTGGGTCTGGTGACTTATGGCAAACATGGCGTTCTAAGCTGTGGATATGGGATGGTAGACAACTGGGCACACGAACGGTAGTAGCCGGTGAAGCTACTGTAAGTGGAAGTAAACAATGAACAGGTTGGGGTACGGATGCACCAAGACGCAGGAGGAGTATGAGTCTGGGCACGATATGCTTTCTTGACAAAGATCAAGTTGGGATAGATGGTGGGCTAGATCGGAGGCTTGAGGAAGGAATGGGAAGCTCAAATGCTTAAGTAGTTGAAGAGATGCCATTCCCTCCACACCCAGCTCTAAGGCACCGCAGCCGTCCGGACCCAGGTAAGGTCTCGGGGATACAGCCTACAGGGATCAGTCAACCGCAGCAGCAAGACAGCCACTACCCCCAGGGTACAGACACACACACGGTACCGACCACAATTGCAACTCTGCAAGGATTCCTCGTGAGAGAATGGTACATAGGTACACGCCAAGATAAGGGGACGCTGGTACTTAGCTCCAACCGCAGTGGATGTAGCCCGCCAGAAGGGCTCCTTTACAAAAGTACCTGGCAGCCAACATCGATACGTCCCTTTCTTGGGGGGAGCTCGCAAGATGGGTAGTAAGGGTCCAGCATTCTGCGAGCAGAATATGCCTGACCATTTGGTGTCTCCACTTGTCGGTCTGAAGAAGCAAGGATCTTCTGTCCGTACGATATGAGATGGAGATGGACATGGAGAAGGGATGGAGATTGGGGGCGTGCCGTTTCTCCTCGTCTCTCTAAACCCCTTCCAACCTTGTCACCTCGTTGTCACCTCTCCTCACCGTTTTCCCCTTCTGGTATTCTCGCTCCACTCGCACTGCCCGTCGACGCTAATGCACGGAACGTGTGTATTTGTTCGTACTCTTTGGAATCGCGAGCGGCTGGCAGACAACGAAAGGGAGTTTGTGGTGGTGTCGAGGGGAGGGGTGTGTGAGTCCGCAACCCTCACGCAATCCTTGCGGCAGAACTGGGCTGCATGAGAGCACAAGGGACCGAAAAGATGGAGCTTCGGCACGTACCACGAGCTGGGTGTCAGTGCATCCAAACTGAGCTTTGTCCAACCACGTCACCAGGTTATACGACGTCCGGCGCGACGGTGGAGGAAACGGTCGGCAAGGCAGACAGAGGAGTGAACTGGGCAAAATTAGTAGTCACCAGGCTTCAATGGTCTAATTTTACCCTCTTGCTGATGCATTCCACGTTGTCCCTCCCACAGGTTTCCTAAAAGAGTATACGTGAGACCAACCAAGGGCTTGCACTCCATTCGATATGATCTGGAGTTCTCAACTCTCGGGAACTTCGAGTACTGTTGAAAAGCTTGGGCTGTAGCTGTAGCTACGAGTAGCGAATAGCTCCAAAGAATCCGGCTCCGAACGTGGAGTCGTAGGGCTGTGATCTGTGCGAATGCGGGTGCAGCAGATTTAAGCCATCAAGGTGGATGAAGAAAAAACATGTCATAATTCCAGGTTGTTCCTTTCCTTTGTGAAGGGGAGAAATTGGTCAGTGCGTCAAATGATTTGGAAGCCAACAGACGCTATACCCGATTGGTGAATGCTCACGCCGATGTGCAACAGCAGTCACCCCTGGCCTGTAATGTCTTTTTTGGCGACAGCTTCCTCCACAGCATTTAGGCAGCGATATTTCACACAACTCCCAGACATGGTGTCAGTGGACAAGTTGTTTTGGACGTTGATATGAGAGGGTCCGACGGAGTCGGTGGCATTACGGATAATCCTGAGCACTGCGGCCGCCAAGCCCCTGATTGTTGCTTCGCAGCTTCCAATATTAGCCAAGTGTAGTTTATAGCGGACAATAGCTGCGCAGATCTTTGCAATCAAGCATCCACTGTCTGTAGTGGCATCGCATCCGGTATCGCTGGTGGTGTGTTCAAACGAGCAGAGTCGGTCTGGACGATACAAAAATCGTTACGTAGCCGATCACACGTAGCTGACAAAATCCCCTGCATTTCCAGATCGAACTGGGATCGCATTGTGGTCGCATTGGAGACAGCTTCTTTCCGAGCCGGAGCGTGGTTACACCGAAATGCTGGGACCAAACGCGCGGATAAAACTTGGTTGTCGTTGGCTGTTGGTGTTCACTGAACAACAGCCGGAGCAAGCTTGATGGTGAATTCGAACCTATTTGGTACGATCGGAGAAGTATGTCGCATAGGGGAAGACTATTTCAAGCTCAGACTTGCATGAGCAAGGTAGTATCACCATACACATCATCTTCCGAAGGCTTGGCTTCTTGATGTTTTCTGGGCAAAAGGCCAGGACACTAAACAATCGACACCTCGATCTCAACAAGCGACCAGAGATGGGAAGCTCACTCACTTCCCAAGCTTTCACGTGTTGTTCAGGGCGGCTATTTTGCAGTTCTTCTCCCGCTTAGCTTCGGATTCTATTTTGGGTATCGTCACATTGCAGCTTGGCAGTGTGGCTTTAGCCCGCCTCATTGGTGCAAATACCGCCGATGGGGCTCAGGGACCTTTCCTGATGAAACAGAGCTAGCATGCATTGGTCCTGACTGGAGCGGTCGAAGGGCTGTCGGTGCCGAAGCTGTGCATCTTCGCAAACTGATGCATTTCCAAATCAACCTTCCAATTCCTGTTCCCACCACTGCCTCTCTCTGGTATTCTGTTGCCTGCCAGATTCAATGGGCGCAGTTCCTCATCTGTAACGGAAGCGTTGTTTTTAAATACAGGTCGCGGCAGCCGTTTCTTGTCCAATGGAGTGGCACCGGGAACGGGCATCTGGCTCGATCGAGCTGCCGTTTTAGGCTGGCCGACAGCATGGCCCAACGGGGCACGAAGTGGGGCTTGTCATTGGGCATTGGCCTGCGGTTCGCGTTACATAGTAGGTGATCCTTCCACCTAATAGAGCTCCATCTTCGGCCGAAACTCAAGGTCAACTCCGCCATCCGTACCCGCTTGTCCGGCACTTTTATGTTGATGTCCACAATCATTATCCACAGATCATCAAAAAGGACCAGATGGTTCGGAGCTGAGATACGTATGAGGTTTTTCAAGGACAGAAGAGGCCGCGACATCTTGACTGCCAGGACTGCTTGAAGGTTTTGATGCGTTGCTAACTGCAAAGACGCCATGTGACTGACGATCAGCCATGGCCTATCCCTGTGAAACCAGCCATAATAATGATGGCATGAAGGCGCAATAGGAATTAGTCAGTGGCTTGTTGCTCCTACACTGCCAAGTGCCGCCTATCTTGCCCTTGTTGTTCTCAGCCAAGCTTCTCACCTCATCCACGGACCGGTGTAGGGATCATTCCCCGGGACCGGCGTGTTAGTCATTGCTCGTGGCTTCGGCGCCATCTGCCGACTTTCCTTGACCGCTTGCATGGCCAACCACATCATTGCTCTTGCTCAATTTCAACTCTGAAGCATGCACAAGAACTTCTGAATTATGCAATCAAAGGTTGAGGGCTCTTCGGCCGGGTGCTTATGTGCGAGCCGATAACTGACCTGAGATGGTGTTCGGTGACGGTAGTCAACTGAAGGACGTGACCTGCCGATGCCCCTTTCAGGAACGCGCTAGGGCTGCCGTGCAGAAAGGAATCCCTTCCATTAACAAGCGCCAGGTAATCCCAAGCGAAGAATGCATGACGGTTCGCAATTTCCACATCAGGGCGACTTCATTATCAGTACATACCAACTGGAAACTGAAGTTCGTATGTCTTATAACGCCGTGTGTGGGCATCCAACCGGATCTCATTGATGGAGCATCGCCTGAAAACTTGCTCACTGGGGTAATACCCAGGGAGCCGAACGACAGAGGTCAATCGTTCGAGATAGGTTGGGTGGTCGGGGGTCTCGTCGTTTCCAGCACCTCTACCATGGTTGTCTGGTTCATACTGCTGATCCGGATTTGTCTAGACTCTGGACCGCTTTACAGAACACTGTTCATGAACGCTGCTTCCTGGACATGAGGTGTGCGAAACGTTTGCTGCAAAGTTATCAGTAACGTACCTACATGTACACCTACTATCATCAAGACAGGAAACAGCCAACACCACCCACAAAAGCACCTTACAGCACGTAAGATGAAATGGGGGCTTCTGCATAGCGGCTGTCCACCAATGAGACTCCGGACCCCAAGGTTCCCAGTAATCTCCCATAGAATGACAAATACACGATACGATAGGCTTGGCAGCATAGGGCTGTAGGGCAGAGAAGCCATTGGTGCAGATGGCTTGCGAGAACAACGTGATGTGACCGTTTCAACTTGTCAGCTTCGACAGAAAGAGGAAGGAAGCTATCATGTAGTGGAGTCTGGGGTAACACGGCGTACTGTAATGCACCGAAGAATTGGAAGTTTGGGTCTTGAAGATTCACGCAGTGCCTGAGCCAATTGCGGCCGGATCATCACGGGTCCTTCGGACTTCCGCCGGAGCCGTTGGAACTTGGTGGGTGTGGCCGTGACTGAGAGGCTACACCATCTTTTCCAACATGCAAGTAGGTGCGAGAGCATGTGCGGATGCGTGTTGTACGGTTCCTGAACCGTGATGATCCGCTCGGTCAAATCCCCCGTGGGGGGATTCGTAACCACAGTGGCTCGTCGGATGCCAGCCAGGGAAACATGGCATTGTGCTGTATATTGCGTATGGAGGATCATAAGAAACCCAACCATAGGCCATCTATCAAGACACCATACGCAAGTCGCTGACGACGACCGCCAAGCAAGGAGGGTGATGGAGTAGCCCAATAGCTGGATCAAGCAGGGTACTACACGTGCGCCTCAAAAATCCGCAGCAAAAATGAGCAGGACCATAGCGAACAAAGGCCGCGCACGCGGCTATAGGCTCAACAGTATCCGGCCCATGTTAGGAGGTACGTGCCAGGCAGCGCAGCCAGGCATCTCCGCCCTGCTTGGACTTGCGAGGAGACATAGTGTTCCATCGAATGAGAAGCCAACTTGCGTCTCTCGAACGAGATCACCATAAGAGCCGGGCAGCCCTGCTACAACCGCGTGTGGGAAATTGGGGGGAGAAGTGAAGCCTGCCCCCTTACCCCAGGAATGGTAGCAATGGGATGTCGATGAGCAAGTGCCAACTAGCCATCAAGCACAAGTCCCGTACATGAAATGAAACCTGAGCCGTGGGCTTGGGCTCGGAACTTGCCAGTCCACTCAGGGATAGTGCAAGGGGGCCTTCTTGATGGCACGCGGCGATAAGCCAACGCCCGGCCGACCAGGACCAGACGGCTGGCCACCCGCACTCACTGAAGAGTGTCTGCTCGGACAGCTCAACGTTGTAAAAGCCGGTTCGTGACCGAAGTTACCGAAGGGTGCAGATGATATGATATCCTGGTAAGGAACCTGCTGCAACCATGTAGAAATGATTCGAGTTTCCCTCTTCCATGTGTCCCTTGTCCAGGTTGATGCGACTTTGTTTCTTCATGACATCCATCCTAAGTCCGAACTGGTCCGGAGCAAGCGCTCTTTCAGCCGGCGAAACGAAGCGTCCAATCACCCATCTTATTAGCACGAGGGGGTTATGGGGTCTTTTGGGGTCTCATCAACGTGTGTGCCGGCAGGTTGCTAAATGGGCAAAATTCCACAAAAGGAACTAGCCTAAGCCCTGCTGGTGGGGCTGACTCCCACCTCCGCTCGTGCATGAGGTTCCGTTTTGCGAGGAAACACCTGTGCTCCCCGTTTTCATGCACGGAACTTGTGCTATACGCCCCCCCGGATTCCTGATACACCCCCCCCCCCTCCCCCTGGGTTAGTGTGAAGGGCGGACCGGCCGCAGCATTGGCCCGCGTTACATGCGTACGGTATTCGGGGCATGGGAACTTGTTGATGTAGTTTCGACGCGGTAATGCCAATCTTGTGATTATGATGAACACGTTCGCACCAGGGAGAGAGTTTGATCAAGAACCTTGCGCCGGTATTGCCTTCTTTGGTCATTGAAAGTGCGCAGTTCGAGAGGATCTCGCACCACGGGAAAGGCCCCCAAATCGTCCGAGAAGCCCCCGAGTAGTGGACGCCCTACATGTACGCAATAGGTTCAGCAAGCAAATGCCAGCCCATGCTTCGCCAGCTTGGAAACACGCTACGGCACGGCCGTGCGGGTATATGTGGTGACGCTGCCATGTTCCTACCTCTTGTACGTACTCCATAAGACGTTTATTTCTCGTAGGGCTGGCTGTGAGGTGCTGTTCTTCTCCACAAGCGCCATGTTGCTTCCCCACACTCATTGGTCCTTTGGTGAGCAAGATATCTACTTCTTCGTGGGTCGCAATCAAGTCTCCAAAATGGTGTTTGTCCCCAGTAACTCTGCGAACAGACAGAGACCGTTTTGCTGATTTGTAACGCTGCGATGGAAGTATGAGTAATGGCATGTGTACCTGTTGCATCCAGATCTGCTGATATGTGTAGGACTGAAAGAGCGGGCATATGGTATATGCAGGACGGGAAGATTCGCATCAAACAACGATCACAACGGCTATGCGTTATCGTCCTGGCGGTGAAAGAGATGGTGGCAGCCTGGACGATCAGCTATGGCGCCATGTCTCCCCTTCCGGTCAGTATGCTCTGTTTCAGCCGTGTCCAAAACGGGAAATCAATGGCCGTCCAGAGTGCGAGTCTCGGGAGTCCGACAGTGACTCGTTGACCGGTTGTACCACTCGAGGTAGGTAGGTGTTGATGATGACAGATGGTTGTCTGCATGCCAAGACACGTAGCCGTCCCGCCATTTCGGCCTCGTCGGTGTCGCCGTGGGTGTAGGTGTACCCTCCTCCCCACGATTTGCATGCTGCCGAGTGTGGGGTTCATAGGGCTGAATGGAGGCTTTGACTCGTTCCATGACAACATTGGACGTTGTTGACGTGGTGAAGGATCAGGTACCGGACCTATGAGATGAGATACTTCCATGATATCAGCTAATGTATGGCTATAGTAGCGGTGACTGGCGTTTGGTCGTCATGTTTTTGTTACGAGGTTGCGCCTTGTGCATAGTGAAGCACCCTTGTCGGTGTCCTAGCGGACAGTATCTCGAGTCATCAAGCGTAGCCAGAATCCGGCTCGGATAGAGGGGCCGGATCTTGACGATCAAGACATCCTCGGTGGATGGGCAGCGTTCTAACACTTCCCTAGCAGTACCTTACTTCGATGCTGGTCTGTCTGTTGTTGCCTTGCACTTGACTTACTTGGCACGCTTTCTTTGTGCGACACAGCAGACGGCAGTGTACTGGCCCAAGCCGAACATACCATAGTATTGATGATATCCCTGTTCCCTTCTGCCCTTCACAGAATCATAGTCCCTATGATTATGTGTAATTGCAGCCTTTTCCCCCAGAAACAGGTCGAGCGTACTCTCATGCTGGCAGCCAGGAAATAAGGTGCACAGTCCAGGTACCGTAACCTCGCTTTCTGACTGTTTGTACGTAAACCTAGCGTATTTTTGGCATGAGCCAGCAGTTTCGCTTCATATGCACGCAGTGTACGCTCCATTGTTTGACTCTTCACTTCGGCCGAAGATCTTCATGAACGTTCTCTGCCTCATCGGCGGAACTGTATTGGTAATACCGTAGTACTAGTAAATCAGGAACGTTGCAACAGACAATGATTATCAGATTGGGCGTTGCGTGAGGGGTAGCTTTGGCGGTGGGGCAAGCTTGAATTGACCCCAACAGCTGCCCAGAGCTTGCCAAAGTGGTTCCTCCGCTCTTTCTTGCTGGTCCTCAAGGTCACTCATAGCTCCAAAAGGCGGAGCGCAGCCTGATTGGTCGGCAGGGGAGGGGCGTGTAATGCGCAACGTCCTTTCCCTCGAAGCCCCCAAAAACACATACGACAATGACGACCACAGCTTGTGCATCTCGGCAATACCTAACCTGGACAACATCCGCTGTTTGACCTGGTTTGCGCAATGTTCCTGGGACCCTGCATGTCTCTGCAACTGGTAAGTAAACGTGCAGGAGACTTTTCATGACAACAGTGCACACTTTCCCTGGAAAACAGCTACAGGTACCTGCACTTGGTGTCGGAGGTTGATGTTTGGTGCATCCTGTCGCTCTCACGTATTATGCATCCACTATGAAACGCTCAATATTGGGAATGTCGGACTCCTGTTTAACGCTGTCACGGAAGGTGCATTGCAGTGGCTTTGGATCTTGACACTACTTACTAGGAAAGGACCTCGTATTGCCAGATACACCTGGCAATGCTTCCTCGACTCACCTCCTTCCTTCACAGTTGCCGTCATCATTACCAGACAAGTGCGCATCTCTACGGCGCAAGATATGGTTAACTGCGTGAGAGGACGTCAGAATACGTGTCATTCACCGTTATCTTAATCTTCTCGAGCTGCCCCGCTCGTTAACCAGCACTGCCCTATTCACCTCCTGCGAGGTCTTGCTGGACCAATTGGAGCGGTAGCCGCCCTACGCAGTATTTCAGCTCAAACGGTAGCTATCGTCAAGCCCATGGATCCTCCAAGCCATCCAAATTCTCGGACGCAGGCCTGATTGGTGGTTCTTTGTTGAACCGTAACCCTATGCTTTGTCTCCCCCGAACAAGACACCTGCAGAGAAACATATCTACACCGAGAAGACGCCGTTGTAGGTCGCCTATCGACACAGCCTTATCGTGGGATGTCGGCGATTGGATCTATCAACCTATCATGACCGATGCTCGAGTCCATATCCGATCTTAGCTCCCCGAACATACTGTGTTGTTCTCGACAACGCTGCACACCAACTGTTACTGCGCCGAGGCTTGGTCTAGTCAACCCCGAGCCCTAATAGTGGATCGGTGCATGGGCAACGCCGTTGTTACAGTATCACTTCCGAAGACACCTGCAACGTTCTGGGATCTGCTCCTGCTCGCGGCAGCTTGTCCCGATCGAGGACGAGGACGTGGTCCTACGGCAACCACAAACTCCTAGCCAGACGCTTATGAGAGGACATACACACCACTAGCCGAGAGCACTCCATTCTCGAGATCACTTTCCTCCCTGCCCTGTTTGACCCGACTCTACTCACTCTCAGCGGGACTATCTGATGAAGTCCGAAATCAAGCGTTACCTGCCCCTTCGAGCCGCATGCATAACATATCACGGTAATTGGCCAGGCGTTCATCAAGTGCTGACAGGTCCAACAGACGCACCCGGCCTGTCGGATGACTGACATCCTTCCCATTGTGCACTGTCAGCACTTTATATCCATAGGGCTGAAGGGTCATGAAACGGCGGCCTTCAGCTAGTTTTGGGCTACTCCGCTACCCCAACCTGACCTCCTTGCTCCTGGTGCCTATTCGCATTTGACCTCTTCCTCATGATCACCACGCCTTGGGAAGTACCGGGCAACTACCATGGCATAACTGAATCACTCATCCAAGCCAAAGGCAGTTGGCACGTCACGAGAAGCGGTGTAGCTATCACTTCTGCTTCTTGGCCTTTTCCACGTCTTTCTTATCTTGCATCATACGGCGTGGCTATGTTGCTCTCCACTTCCGTCCCTACAGGGCAAGTCCGGAGCTGACCGAACAATGACGGGCAGCGCAGCAACCGTCACGGCTCATCTCTTACAACCTGTATCATGCATGGGTCTTTTAAAAGCTGCCCCAAATGCTTCGTACGAATGTGATGACACGGGGGTCCCTGTGTAACCCCCAATAGGACGTCCAGGCCACGTTACTTCTGCCTTGCACAAAACATCTGAATATATTCATCAGTCAGGTACATACCGACTAACCCTTCGTATCGACTAGCCCTACGGTATGCCCGTACCACGTTCTAACACGTACCCTGCATATCCTGGACCATGGTTCTTTGATCCAGCCGTGCGACTGCTCTCAGCACGGGTACGCACACCACGGGCGCAAGTGGTCAACAGGAATATTGGATTCTCTAGGCGCAAAACAGTGCCTGTTCTTTGTGAAGTAGCTTGTAAGGCTAACTGTCTACGTCTCCAGCTAGTTGGGCTTTTCACACCGTCGGTTTGGCATTGGGTAGTAAGGTGTTCCAACGTGCAAAAGCCTCCTTGCGTGTGTTAGCAACATAGATGTCTATCCAAATCACCAATCTTTGGGGGCCATATACCCAGGGGTTATGATACTTTGGAACGGCCATATAGGTCAAGGTAAACTTGTGTTGCTGTCGCATGGACTGTGTCTTTGAAAGTTGGTGATACTTGCTTCTTGATCCGAAGTAAACGACGAGAGGTGTGCTAAGAAAGACGCTTTCACCACGGAAGGTCAGAGAGCTAAACGTAGTCCGGTATAAAAAGAACTTTGCAGGGTGAAGGCGAAGAGGAACAACATTAAAGGTAGTGATGAAGGTGTCGATGTTACATTCATACCTAACACCTCGTATTATGCTGCTAAGAGCATGGCGACTCGTCCGCGTAAATATCCCATGTCCATTTACTGAACAAGTAGTCATCTCGATTCGGAGCACGTCCTCGATCTTGCAGGTCGGACGGTTCAAACAACGAGGCCTACTAGGAGCAAAGCCCGAAGCAACCACTGCTGAGCATAATGCACCAGCCCAGTACGGAGACGTAAACAGTACAGGTTTCATGACTAGTTTGTCTCTCCGACAAGAAGACTGCAACCTGCTGCCATTTACATCAAGAGTGCTCGGCAACATGGATGAATCGTAGCAATACTGGACGGTCCGCTCCTGAGTCGCATGTTCCCTGTTGAAGATTATTTTGCATTCTCCAATCCGAAGTATTGGTAGTCTGCCGCTTCATAGCATGATGCATTAAACAAAAGAAAAGTATAGTACAAGCTTGCCTGTAGCGATGCAATGTCCTTGTCTCCGCGGCCATCTACTCGCTTAGATCATATAATCTTCCCCCGGTCTCCTTGTTCTCCTGTAGCTCCCTTCCAAAACGCCTCGACGCCTTGCTCATGCGTGTCTAAGAATACCTCCGCTTCTTCCGATTGCTCTCCTATAAGCCTCCGGCACCTCCACGTTGTCTCTTGTTACCGGCACCGCCGCCATGACCCTCGCCGTCGTTACCACGGGGTCGCTTGTTACCCGCACCTCCTGAAGCTCCCGGGTTGAAGTCTCCGGCGTTGGGGTTCAGTCCGTTGTTCCGGTTGTTGAACCCACCTCGTCCACCGCGGTTGCCACCCTGGTTTTGGTTCCCGCCACGGCCGGGGTGTTGGTATTGCCCACCACGTCCACCACGACCGGCGGCGGCTGCTCCTCCTCTAGAGGGCACTGGTATGCCGGTTGTGCGTACGGGGCCGGCGTACGGTACTGGTGGCGCTTGTTGCTGCGGCGCAGGAGCAAAGGGATTGTTTGCCTGCTGCTGAGGAGGTTGTGAGGTTGAGCTGGCAAAGGGATTAACTGGGACAGCTGGTGCCTCATTCTGTGCGTTCGTCGGCTTGGCAGGCGGAGGGACGCTGCTGGGAACGCTTGCTTCGGAGGGAGCCGGAGCTGCACAAGATTGGTCAGTTTTCTGCATTGGACGGGATTCTCTCTTGGATCACACGACGAGGGGCGACATACTAGCAGCAGGTGATGACTTTGCGGCAACGGGAGTGGCAGCGGCAACAGGTGCAGGCGGCTTAGCATCCTTTGCAACGGCCCAGACTTCTACCACGGGTTTCTGCGGGGTCTCTTTGGCGGCCGTCTCCACGACGGCAACCTTGGCCTTGTTCAGGGCTACCTGTCTCTCCATCATGTTGATCCTAAGAGCGGACTTCTTTTCGGAGAGCTCAGTCGCCGAACTTCTGGCCCCCGCAATCTTCTTCTCCATCTCGGCCTTCAAAGCGCTCTCGGCCTCTTCTCTAGCCTTCTTCTCCGTCTCTTCCCGGACCTTCTTGGTCTCCATCTCCACCTTCTTCTTGATGTTCGCGGCAACAATGGACTTGAGGGTTGGGTTGCTATTGAGCAACTCCCTGGTCTGCGCGTCGCTCAGATGCGACAAGTCGGCAAAGGTGGAGCCCGCGGATGACGTTGTCGGTGTAGCTGGTACTGTTGGTGTTGGTGGCGGTTGTTGATCCTGTGTGGGCTTGGATGGAGTAGGGGGTACCGTGTCCTTGGGAGCCGACTGAATCTCTGCCATGATTATGGCGCGCTCCTGCTCCAGCTTGATCTTGAAGTTCTCCTCCAGCTGGGCCTTCTCTTTCTCCAAGTTCTCGCGGCTCTCTCTAAGTTTCTTGTTCAGAGTCTCCTTCATCCTATCCGATCGAGCTTTCACCTGAGCGTCGATTTGTCCTTCAAGCTCAGCAGCCTTCTTCTCGTATTCGGCAGCCTTCTCCTCAGCGGCGGCGATCTGTGCCTTCAGGGCATCCCGCTCCTCCTCGCTGAGGTTGACGACAGTGGCATTGACAGCAGGAGCGTCGTTGCTCTCACCATTTACAGTGTTTACCTGCATTAGGTCGGCAGCTTGGGCAAGGGCTTGGTCGCGCTCGGCGATAGCTGTGGCTAGGCGTGCACGGAGGTCTTCGAGCTCCGTGTCCGCTTCGGCCTTTTGGTTTGCGAGAGTCTCGAGTTCCTGCTTGACAGCCTCCAGTTCTTGGGCCAAGTCGGAATCCTGGTTTTGTGTCTCGGTCTCGGGTGCCGTCTCGGACTGGGGTGCTGCCTCAGCCTGTGGTGCCTCGGGCTGCGGCTCAGCTTGGGGTTGCGATGTGGCTTCCTGGACTTGTTGTTCAAGAGCACGGTTACGCTCCTCCAAAGCAGCCTTGTCATTCATAGCCGCCTCGAGCTCCTTGTCCAGACTGGCCATCTTCTCCTTCACTGAATCGAGCTCAGCCTGTAACTCGGCCTTCTCAGTCTGCGCCGTGTTTCTCTGGGTCCTCATATCACCAAATCTGGTCTTGAACTGCGTTGTCATAGCATCCTTAGACTCCTTCGCCCTGGTCTTCTCAGCCTCTATAGCTTGTTCTGCCTCCTCAAGCTTGGTCTTCAAAGACTGCTCGGATTCCTTGAGGGCGTCTCGCTCGGCAGTCAGAGCGTCAACCGTCTCCTTCAGCTTCTCCAGCTCGGCAGGATCGGCCTGACCATACTTCGTCAGGATGGACTCAGTACGCTTCTGCCATCTCTCGCGATCTTCCTGAAGCTGCTTTATCTCCTCCTCCTTGAATGTCTGCACGCTCTCGAGCTCCGTGATGCGAGCCTCCAGTGGCTGAATCTTGGCTTCCAATTCCTCCACCTTGGCGGCCTTCTCCTCAAGCTGCTTCTCCACCCGAGCGTTCTGGTTACGTAGGGTCACGTTGCTCTCCTTGTACAGGTTCAGCTCGGTGAGTTTGTCCATCAACTCCTTGTGAGTCATGGAGGCGCGGCTGCCGTCTGCCTGCGATCTACGTTCCTGTTCAAGCTTGACGCGTGTGTCATCAAGCTGCGACTGAGCGTATTCGAGCTTCTGGCGCAACGAGTTCGCCTCTTGCGTCTTCATGTCGAGCTGCACCTCAAGAATCTCCTTCTCACGGCGAAGGTAAGCGTTAAGCTCGCGAATGCCCTCGGTCGCAGAGTCAGCCGTGAGGGTAGCACCGGTGGCGGCCGCATCAGCCGTATCTGCTGCGGAGGACCTGGCATGCTGGATCTCGGTAATCTGCTTGCCCAGGGTCTCCAGCTGCTGGTGCAGAATCTTGTTTTGGGCATTTGCGTCGTTGTATCTGTTCTTGAGCTCGTTGATTTCTTGCTCCAGTTGCTGACGGCGTTCCTCCCACGAGCCTTCGCTTTGGGCAAGGGCGTGCTTGGCAGATTCGGCATCGACCTTCCATGTTGTTGCCTGTGTCTTGAGCTGGTTGTATTCAGCACGCAGGGCTTGCAGTTCCTCTCGGGCCTTGGCGTGCTTGACAAGCTCCTCATCACAGGCCTGCTGTGCCTGCGCTGCGATCTCAGCCTGGGCTCGCAAATCCTGCATATGATCTCTAGCAGCCTCCTTGTACTGCTCCTCGTCTTCCTTGAGTCTGGAGATCTCCTCACTAAGGATACGCTCCTTCTCTTCATGCTTCCGAGCTGTCTCGGCCTGCGAATCCCGGAGTCTGTTAAGCTCGCTGGTAGAGTTGGCCAATTCGGTGGTGAGGGCTTCGACTCGCTGGTTGAGCTCATTGATCGTGTTGTCCTTGTTCGAGACTTGGGCATCCATGTCCTCCCGATATTGTTCTTGAGCGGTTGTGAAGCCCGAAAGCTCCTCTTCGACATCCTGACTCAAACGCTTATACTCCTCCATCTGTTGCTTAGCGTTCTCCAAGTGGGTATTGGCCAACTCGAGGTTACCACGGAGCTCAACAACTTCAGCCTCAAGCTCGGCAATGCGTGCTTCATCGTCGTTGCTGGATTGATATCGTGTCGGTTGTGCTCTAGGCGTGGGAATGGGCCGCAGGCGGTTGGATCTCTCCTCAGCATTGCGAAGCTCGATGGTAAGTTCATCCACTCTGGCTTGGAGATGGTCACGGCTCGTCTTGAGGGCAACATTCTCCTGCTTGAGTTCGTTGAGTGTGGAAGCCAGTGCATCAATGCGCTTCTGGGCCTCCTTGGTGTCATGCTCCTTGACAAGCTGAGCTTGTCGAGAAGCGTCAATCTCTGTAGCAAGCTTGCGCTTGGTGGAATTGAGTTCATTCTCCAACGAGTCGATCTGTGCTTCCAACGAACGCTTAGCTTCAGCAGCAGCCAGATCTCGCTCATTCTGTAGGTTCTGCTGGTTCGACAAGAGAGCGTTAAGTCGAGCCTTCTCCGTGACAAGACCCTTGTTGTCCTGTTCGAGACGGTCATGGATCGACTTCCACAAAGTCTTCTCGGCCTTGAGATTCGAGTTCTCGTTGCGCATGCCTTCCATCATGCCCTTGATCTCCACCAAGTCCTCAGCTACCTGTTGTGTCCGGATGTCCTGTTTGGCTGATGTCTCCGACAGCGTCTGGTTGCGCTTCTGCAACTCCTTGTTCTCATGTTGCACAGCCTCGAAGTTGGCTTGCAAGATCTTATAGCGCTCCTCAGCGACAGTGAGGTGGCTCTTGATGTTGGCATTCGCGACCTTGAGCGAGCTGTTCTCGGCTGAGAGTGACTCAATCTGGTCGCGCAGTGTCTTGCGGTCTGTGGCCTGATCGTTCCGATATGCGTCGAACTGGCCCTGAAGTTCCCGAAGAGCGTTGACAAGCTCAGCCTCGCCAGCCTGTACGCCGTTCTCAATGCTAGCAAGAACTTCACGCTGGTTGCCGTCTCCGTTGGTATTGTTTCCGAGTGCTTGGTTGATCTCGTCTGCGGATGCCTTGTGTTGGAGCATCCTACGGAACATGTCTCGTTCAGCCATGTAACTCTTCATCCGGACAGTGATGGACTTGACGTCATCCTGGAGAGACTTCACAGTAGAGCGGAGCTCTTCCACCTTCTTGTGGTCCTCGGCCGCCTGACGCTTCTCGGCTATAGCCTCTTCATTCTCCATCTTCTCCGCGAGTTCACGCGTCATGCGCAGGAGTTCCTGGTTCTTTGCCTGCAGCTCATGAATGTCCTTGAAGGTGACAAAACGCTCCGTGATAAATCGCTGCGTCTCCGACATGTCATCCAAAGCGCCTGCCGAAACTTCTCCTTTCAAGACACGCTCATATTGGCTTACTTCCTCCTCGGTCAGATGGTCGAGACCCTTCTCCTGAGCCTGGATATTGAAGATAAGGACATGGATCTGAGTGCTCAGATCACGGATCTGAGAATGCAGAATCTTGACCTCTGCTTGCGCAGAAGCAGCGGTAGCTTCAGCTTTCCTGGCCGCCTTCGTAGCAAGATCACGTTCTTGATACGATTGCTCCATCATCTCCGACATATAGACGGCTTCGTTACGAAGACGCTCAACCTCGGCATTGGCCTCCTCAATCTCGGGAGCCTTGGCCTCCAGGAGGGATGCCAGATCATCCAGCTCTTCTTGCAACTGTTTATTCCGTCGCTTTTCACTAGCCAGCATATTCTTGATCTGGAAAAGCTCCCCGATCGCATCGCTAGCACGCAGAGACGCCTTACCACGTAACGAGCCCGGTGTGCCAAATGGCGAGGATGCCCGACCATAGAGAGATCCATTTGGTCGAGGCGTTGACGGAACAGCATCAAGTGAGTGATCCTGGTGGTCAGGTTGAGTTGCCGTGGACGCCCGCGCCTGATCAAGCTCGTTCTGGAGTTGCTCCAATTGCTGAGCAGTCTCTGCGTGATCTCCCTTCTCCTTCTCGAGGGCTTGCTGAATTCTATCCACCTCCTTCACCGCATCATCCTTGACCTCCTCAAGTCGCTTTTCCACAGCCTTGAGACGGTTCTTGTGGGTCTCAGCCTGTGCCTTTTGAAGCTCGAGCAGACGAGCATGCGACTCCTGATCTTGCCGGAAACGCTCCTCCTCTTGAGCGGCTCGCTCCTGCAGTTGTTGTACCTCGACAAGCTTTTCCTCCAGCTTGCGCTGCATATCAGCCAGTTGCCGGCGGAGCTCCTGCTCGGTACGGACGAGGGAGTCAATGCGCGCGTTGGCTTCTTCATTTTGGCGCTGAAGTTCCGCGATCCGAGCACCCTTCTCCTTGCGGGTCTTGAGGGCTTCGGCGCTCTTCAACTTCAGCTCGTTCTCCAGCCACTCATTATTCTTCTGGGCGAGCTCGAGTTGCTGTTCGACTGACTTTTGACGAAACTCGGCGCTGCTTGCTGCTGCCTGAGCTTCTTGGGTGGCTATTGAGAGCGCAGAGATCTCCTGTTTGAGTTCACCGATCTTCTTCAGATGCTTCTGAGCTTCATCGTTGAGCTCGGCATTTGCAGCGTTTTTTGCGTTGATGATGGCGAAGGCACTGCGGTTGGACTCCTCCAGGGACTCGTTCCGCTTTCTTAAGGTCTCGACCTCGGATTGTAATGAAGCCTTGTCTTGCTTTAGAGTCTGAATTTCGGTGGTAAGGTCTTGCCGCGTTTGCTCTGTTAAGACAAGGTGGTTAGCCTATCCGTCGGGAGGCGGTGCATCATTCATTTAAGACAATTGATATTCTTCGAGGCGTATAATATAAACGAACCTTCATCCTTGAGCTTTTGGCGGACTTCCTCGACCTCCTTGAGAGACTTGTCGGCTGTGGCTTTTAGTTGCTGAGTTCGCGCCTCGGTGCTGTGAACGGCTGCCTCCAACTCGATATCCACATTGATCTTGTCGGCATAGAGTTGCTCAAACTCTTGAGCCTTCTTTGCGACGGCTTGAAGGACAGCCTTGACGAGCTCTGCCGTGGGATCGACCGCAACAGTCGCAAGGGTGTCCTCTGGCACACCCAAATGGGTGGAAAGGTAGCCCACGTCCACGTCGGCTGCCGCCATCTTGACGTTGCCTGCCTGACTATTGCATGTAACGATGGTCCCGCATTCGGTAGGGAAATTATCGTTGGGAAAAGTGAGACTTGTGGTTGAACGAGGGTGCGCGGAAAGAGAGTGTCGCAAGTCGCGAAAGAGTCGACTCTCTTTGAATGTTGATCACGGTTCTTTGACAATGACGGCAGGTGGGAGCTCCCAAATTTACCTGGGAAAGCGCGAAGTGAGTGGGCCTGTACACATGGAAGGTAACCTGGGAGGTACGTACCTGCAAGCATACTTCGTAGAGGCAAGTGCAACTCGAGGTACCTTGGTCTATTGTTCTGGGTCCACTTTGCGAAGCTACCAGCCAATAATAGGCAGTAAGCAATTCACTAGCACACTACCCTAAGTTAGTCCCAGCTTGAGCAACACAGCCTTCACCTGCTGCTTTGGTAACAGACATGCTTCACTACACGTACCTTTGTAGGTACTCGTCTCAAGAACTTACAATCTGTACCTCTACACACTTTCGTGATTACACTCCATCAACTACCACGAATGGATTCCTCTTCCACCTCACAATTCTGCTGGATAAAACTCACTTCATTAACGCCTGCAAATACGTGTACACAGTCCAGTCGCCTTTTTCCCCAGGTGACAGAGTCCCCCAATCCCCAGATCGATCATGCCTCCAATAATACTTCACCTGGACTGGGCCGTATGATGGCCATCAAGTTCAGCCACGGGACCCCAGCCCGAGTGTTGCTGCTGTTGAGCCGATTGTCTCCCATGGTCTGCCAGTGGATGTGAATGTCCACTCTGGACGGGATGCTGATGCTGGTGCACGCCCTGCATTTCATGTACCGGTTGTCCGTATGCTTCCTGGGGAGTGGACGGCTGTAACCCATAATTGTGCCCTTGCTGGGATGAGGCATTCTGGGGATGGCCCATGAGCTCTGGCATAGCGGCTTGACCAGGCGGCGGCCCAGCCAGTTCCGATGTACTCAGAGGGTGAGCCGGCGGCTGTCCACGTCCAGCCAACTCAGCGCCATTGGATGGAGGCCCAGCCGCTTGCCCGTGCAGCTCGGCCTGGTTCGGCGGAGGCGGCGTCCAAGCACCACGAGCCGAGACAGGCGAGACAGCGTGTGTTCGTTCGTTGGTGGTAGCTTTGAGCTTACTCGATGATGGGCTAGGAGGAGCCGCAGCGTTGACGGGGTTTCCAGCGAGTTCGGGCTTGCCACCCTGATCTGGTGCATTACCTGCCCCATCGTTACCGTGACGGAGAAGGGCGTCTGCGTGCTTCTTGCGGGTGCGTCGGATTAGGAAAAAGAGCAGGATGCCGAGGGCGGCTAGCCCGACAATACCGCCCACTACTCCGCCTGCGATGGCTGCCGTCGAGGAGTGTTTCCTTCCTGTTCCGTTTGTACCACCTGTGCCACCTGTACCGCCTGGGCTACTTGTACCACCCGCGGCGCCATTACTTGTGTTACTGCCACCGCCCGAAGTCCCGGTGCGTGTACCGGTGTTTGTGGGTTTTGATCCAGTAGCTGTCACTCCAGCCCCCGTCTGGGCAGCCGTCTTGGTTTCGCTTGGAGATGTCTGGGCTATTGATTCGACTACGCCTCCGGCACTAACCTCAGCTCTGGCGGCACTGCAGTAGAAATCAAAGACCTACGATTGTCAGCACCTCTCCGTGATTTCGAGCATGGTAAAGACAATCCTTACAGCCATAGCGGAGGAGATGTCCTCCGTGGCGGTCGAAGCGCAAGAGTACTTCACGTTTGAACTGATACTGCTGGTGATGGAAGCCGATACGGCATCCTTGATGCAGGCGCAGGAGGCTAATGCTTGAGGTCCGTCTGGGCAGTATTTGTAGGTTTGCTGCACGCGCGGTTAGTGTTGCTATGGGAGCCAGCACGCGCAAACTGATTCACTTACGGATAAGACGGCGTATGACAGGCCAGTTGCTGCGCAAGGGGCCAGAGCGGCATATTGCGTCAAGCCTGTGACATAGTAGCTCACTGCGGTTGTATGTCAGCTGACAATCGACCCCGACAGAGACACGACGCCACTCACTGTCACCAGGCGGGTTTGTCGGCGTGGGGAAAGAACTCGTTCCGTTGTTCATGGCGCAGTAGGCCGCAAACACAGCTTGCGCCGACGAAACGTCTGCCGTATGTGCCGCGCAGGAGTATCTGGCCGAAGAGTTGATCAACTGACTGACCAACAACGAGTTCTGATTCTTGCTGCAAACGCAGGTAGCCAAAGCCGTGGCGTCTGGAGGGCACAGAGCATAAGACTAGGGAGGGATTAGTTGCATTTCACCCAAGAGGAGGCTCTGCAGGAACACACCATGCTCCTAGTAGGTGGTCATGTTAGTCAAAAGCCTACCGAAGCCGACAAGCGGACCGGAGAATACAGGGGCAACATACTGGATTACCTCAGTAACAGCGTGTGACGCACAAGGCGCCAGGTATGCCACTTCAGGGACATCGGTGATGTATACCGACACTGGTGTAGCCGGCGTGGGAAAGGCAGGGATCGACTCCTGGTTGCAGTATGCGCTCAAGACCTGACTACCGGATCAGTTCTGCTCAGAGAATCACGACAAAGCGACACTTACGGTGGCTGCCGATGCTTGGTCTTCAGTTGCGGCAGGTCCACAGCTGTAGCTGATAGACTTCGAAACTCCTGTCGCCACCGCGGCTAGATTCTGGTTCTTGGTGCAAACGCATGACTGCAAGTCGGACTCGGGACAAGCTTGGTATGTCATATGCCCGACGTTGTAGGAGAGAGCATTTTGTGCACATGGTGCCTAAAGGTGGGCGATTGTTAGACAGGCTTTCCAACATCGGGACTCGCGGAAGAGACTACTTGCCAGCGACGCGTAGATGGACAGGTCCGTCACAAAGACGACCTCGACTGCCGACACAAGGGCGCCGAGGCATATGGACAGACACACAATAAAGTCTGTCCGCATCATGAAGATTTATACTCGAAAGGGTAGGTAAGTTGAACGTGCCAACAGCTAGCATGCAATAAACGAGCGAGGACTGTCACAAGTCGACATGAGATGGTATAGAGAGACCTCGACGGCACAGGACGAAGAAGACGGACAATCATGGCAAAGGCAGAAGGCGAGTGTGGTTGCAGTAGTCCTGTCACCCTGCCGTCCGTCCCTCTGCATCTTGGCGCCCTTTTGATAGGTTGAGGTCGACGCCATGTCCAGAAAAGCTAGGGTGCGGCCCATGAAGCCTCTCCCGGACCCCTGTCAGCTGAAAAGTGATGGTTGCTTCTGCGTTGATGAGGCCGCCCCTCATGATTTCCTTCGACCACTAGCAGGATGTGACCGAGGTTGAGCATGAAAGAAGAGAATTCATGGCAAATGGCCTTCAACATGGCCAAATTTGCTACGGTTATACTCAGAGAATGCCGCTAGAATACTGAGCTCGGTAGATGTGCAGAGCTCATAGAAGCATCTCTACCGCGGGCAGATCTATTAGCTGTGTGTTACCTCGTGGGGTCAAGAAGGTGGGATTCGGGCGGGCATGAACTTGCTTCTTGACCGACGCTCGAGTTAGTTGCCCGTGACCGGGTTCCAGTACGGTATCAGAGCTGGAGATAAAAGCATACCTCGTCCACGTGCCGTCAGTGTAAGGCTGAGTGACATTGAGACGACAACGTTCAAGATTGCCGTAGCGCTATCGAACGCCACCAAAACGACGCTGCAGGGAAAAGGGGAGATAACTGATTGATTGGCTAGGCACCGCTTCGACCTGAAATGCTCTATCTATGAAGTTAGACAACTGTTGGGGCTGTGTTGCCGAAGTGAGTAGAATAATGTTATCGACATTTGGGGAGGCGTCGACATGCATAGGTCTCCATACGAGTGAACTTCAGAAAGACCACACACAAAGCGCTACGAGTACCAGCAACACATGATATGCTTATGCCTCTAGTTCACCTGCTGCTGATGGCACGACTATCTCTTTCAGTAACAGCAATACCCTGCAGAAAACGGGAGGAGCCGGCGTCTATTTCGGGCCCTCCCTACCAACCATCCAGCGGCTGCCTTGAAGCACCAACCTCTGTTGCATACCGTCCACGGTATTACTTGATGATATTACTGTGCCACGAGGAGCAGTACTCGAGATTACATATGCCAGTCTTGCTTTGTGCCAATTCGAAGTCTGAATAGGCAAAACGGCTATTCAGTGTGTATTGCGGCTGACATTTCTTTGAGAGTTTGTTGCATCAAGTTTATTGTGATGCAGGTTTATTGTATGCTCATATAGCCTCGCAAGGCAGATTTAATACGATACAAAAGTCTTCTGCTCGACCTCATGTAGAGGTTGGATCTTTATTGTACAGAGTTCGAACTTATGTTCTGTCTGCTATTCATAGAAAAGATATAAAGAACCACGATTGCAGAATGGCCCTCCACCGTCTCCTTCTCGTCCTGCCCAGACGAAAAATCCAAGATCAAGTCGACGACCTCAAGTCCAATCCATTTGAGTGAACTCTTACCCTCCTTGCAGACGCCAACCCCCGAGCAACCAGATATCGCCCTTTACACGCGATAACCCAGGCTCATCATACAGCCACGATGAAGATATTCCTCTTCCTGCTCCTGGCCAGCATAGCCTGGGCCAACGTGCTACCTGTTGTACCCTACGCACCAGCCACAACCACAACCACGCCCACAACCACGACACCAACTGTCATCGCTCGGCGGGATGAGTCTCTCCCACCGAACTGTAGAGCATCTGTGCTCGCCGTGCCAGGAGACACATGCCAATCTATGGCAGACAAGAACGGAATGAATCTCCTCTCTTTCGTCTCGATCAACCCGCAGATCGGCGGTCTCGCAAACTGTCCGCAGAAACTCTGGGCCTACTCATGGTACTGCGTCAGGTTACTCCCCTGGGCAACCAATCTGACTCCTGGTCCGACTCTCCTGGGACCTGCTGCCTCCGCCTCGCCAAATCCTCCTCACCCAGTAACGGCCACAGCAAACCCACCACCACCCACCACTCTCAAGACCACAACGTCATCACCACCTCCTCCACCACCAACAATAACCGCTCCCCCTCCCCCGCCATCCTGCGCCTTAAACGACTGCTACCGCGGCTTCCACCTAGCCCTCTACGGCGCGGCCAAGTCCCAGTCCAGCTGGTGCACGTCGCTCCTCCAGGCCGCTCCGCCCGTCACCCACCTCTACTACTCCGACTTCCCCGGCGCAGGCCCCGTCGTCAACAAGATGTGCCACCACGGACAGGATGAGGTGCCTTATGCGCAGCCTGCATATATTGTCTTCTCGAGTTACTGCAACTGTTATACCGCTGGGGTGATAACGGGACCTGCTCTGACTAGTTCTGAGACTAGGGTTGATGGGTTGACCAGTCTGCCTTTGAGACGGGCTGTGAGGACTGTGGGGTTTGCTGAGGGGGCGGAGGGTGTTACTACGAAGGTTTAGGGGCAGGGGGGAGGGGGTAGGACGGGGGTTGAGATGGAGAGGGTTGGAGCAGTGAGAGTTAGCATCTGATTTTACCAATTGTTTTCTTCGTTAGCAGCCGTGAAGGGCATAATATACTCAACTTCATTCATACTGAACCCGTACTCAGGCTTCCGCGAGATCATCCCTCATTTGAGCAAGTCATCATGAGGCGCCCAGTCCCTACGCCACACTCCCCTCCTGCTTCTTCTTCTCCTCCCTCTCATCCATCCACCCAAACAAACTCCCATCCACCGGCAACCTCTCCCCCAACCAAATCGCCCTCTCCGTATGATTCCGCCACTCCCTCTCCCCCTCCCTGACCCCCGTCTCCGTCGTATTCGGATGCACCAGCGCGCTCAACGGGCCCCTCCAAATACACAACCACGGGATGAACGCGCCGAACTGCGCGGGCGTAAACAGGTTCACCTCGAACATGGCCGTCGCGTGGGGTCCGATGGGCTTGTCCCACACGCGGTAGATGCGGAGCTCGGGGAACTCGCGCCGGATGCGCTCCCAGAGTTGCTGGGCGTAGAGGACCTGGGTGGGGTTTTGGGAGAAGTAGTAGATGTGGACGTCGCTGAGGGGGGGGGGGGAGTGGTTAGTTGGAGTGAGGGTTGAGGAGGGGAGTTGGGGTGATGAATGTGCGGGGGATGAGGAGATGAGATGGGTGAGTCTCACAAACCGCCTCGTCGGCCGTTGTCTAGCGGTTCGATGAATTTCTCATAGGCTGGACTGAGGATGCCGGTCTGGGGGTTGACATAGCTCTTGCCGTCTTCGTTCTTCTCATCGGGAAGGGGAGGGGCATTTCCATAACCCTCGAGCGGGGAGGGAAATGTGTAGTTAGGCATTAGTGTAGGCTTTAGTATACTCAGAAACTGGAACAATGGCCAAGTGTTGCAAAGCTTCACAGTGATGTGATCAAGGGAGCGATGATGTTCGTAATGTTTA
This sequence comes from Coniochaeta pulveracea, assembly GCA_003635345.1. Classification (NCBI taxonomy): domain Eukaryota; kingdom Fungi; phylum Ascomycota; class Sordariomycetes; order Coniochaetales; family Coniochaetaceae; genus Coniochaeta; species Coniochaeta pulveracea. The sequence continues at coordinate 134,764 of QVQW01000002.1, read as the reverse complement.
AGTCGGGGGTCATGTAGTACTCTGTTCGGCCGCAAGGATTCGGCTCCGATGCTATCCGAAGCCACGAGAACAACGTTCCGTCATTTTGATGATTGTGTCGCCATTGCAAAGGTAACCTCAGTTTGCAGCTTAGATACGGCATCAATTGTTTAGAACTCGTGAGAAATCGAGGGCACTGTACTTGCGTGCTGTATGTTCTGCGTGTCCCGCCGTATGCTTTCCGTGTTGTGTCAAAATGTAGGACGAAAGCGTTGTAGGGTATGTGCCCACACAGCCATTATATCAGGGCAGAGGCAGGCTGTGGAATAACTCGTCAAAGGTATCTAACGCCTGCTATACGCTTTACAATTATGGTATCATCAAGTTTTACACATCCTCCTCCAAGCCAAAAAAATTCCAAGTTCATGGCTGCCACAGCGTCCTTAACCAGCAGCAGCAGGGCGGCTAGGTGTGGCAGGAGTAGCGGCGCGGCTTCTGTCTGGTGTATCGGTCGTCCCGCTCGTACCAGGCCTGCTCAGTCTTTTTCTGATGCTCCCGCTCTTTGGGTTAAACAAGCTCTTCACCCTCCTCAACCTTGCCCACCGCTCCTTGTCCTTGACTGACCGGGTCGCCTCGTCTTCTTCATCCTCTTCGACACCAACTGTAGTTCCTCCCGCTGTGCCAGGCCTAGCAGGCGTACTAGGCGGGAGAGTTCCAGGCACGACGCTACTTTTGCTCCGTGCATGTGATCTCCCACCGCCTTCTGCGTGACTTCGTAGAAAAGCGTCATTCTTCAAAACTTGCACGAGAATCTCCCAACCCGCCTTTGGCTCCTCCGTCGTGGACTTGGCGCCCGGATTCCGTTGTACAGCGCCATTCTTCCAGGGGCAGAAGAAGCGATGTTCGCGCAAGGGATCCAGATGGTCCATTGGTGCCGGTACAAGGACCTCGTTGGTCTCTGGGTTAATCTCTTTGCTCTTGAACATCCATAGGCCCAGGCGGCGCAAACACGTGTGACAGGAAGCGCTGTTGGGCACAGCACCAATGCGAGGGTTCGTCAACCCTTGCCATCCCAGCAAGGCCAGGGCAAACGCAGGTTTGCTAGGCGTTGAGCTGCTCTCCCGCGTGTCCGAGGCGGGGGCTTGGGATGGTGGAGGGTTGGTAAAGAAATCGGAAGGGAGGTAGGACAGGACGGTGTCGACGTCCAAACTCTCCGGTAGGCGTAGGTTGAATTCGTACGGCAAGAAATCCTTTCGAGCATACAGCTCGTCATATCGTAGCCTCAGCTCTGTCAGAGCCGTCTTGGGGTGGGCTAGTGGTAACCGCAGCAGTGAGTCGTCGCATCCTCGCTTGCGCCAGAGGCAGTCCTCCGAATGCGACTGTACAATCAACTCTGCATACTTCTGTACCAAGGCCTCCGTAACCTCAGATGCAGCTATTACGGTAACTTCTTTACCGTCCACCTCTTTCTTATTTAGCTTCACCACCAGTTCTTTGTTGCACAGCGTACAGCGCACCCGCTCCTTGCCTTGACACACCCAGCCTCGTTTCGCCCATTCGATCTCGTTGACCCGGTCGGGCTTGGGCGTCCACTCGGTAAGCTCCTGGAAGGTGGCCAGACGCTTGATAAGTTGATCTCGATCGCCAGGGCAGTACCTAGGTTGGGTCTTTGTATCCTTGAACGGCGTCCCTGTCGTGGCAGTAGAGGCAGGTGATGCCGCTCCAGTAGGTGTCCACTTGCGGAGGGTTATGTTGGATATTGTTGTCGGTCCGTTCGCTTGCGGTGTGCTCGTTGTTGTGTTGTGTAGAGAACCATATTTTGCCAGCGTGGAGGAGGCGCCTGTGTCGACGCGGCGCTTCTTGGCCAGGAAGCCAAAGTCGCTGGCCATGATAGACGAAGGGTCGTTGTCTTCTGGATCGTCGTTCTCATCGGCGCCGTTGCGTTCTGTTGTCGAAGGTACAGCTGCAGGCCGACTGCTGATGCTCTGTATCAGGTCGTTATACTTTCGCTTTACGGTGGCATTCATGTTGTTGGATAATCGTCGTAGGTTAATTTGAGGCTGGCTGATGGGGACGTAACCTCGTTTAACCGCCGCCCTTGCAAAGCCGGAACTTCCTACAGCCTCTGTGGACCACTCTCCAACAGTAAGCAATACTGGTTCCAACTGAGTTAACTTGAAAGGTGACAAGGTTGTATAGTAAATTCTCGTGAAGAAGAGCCTAAAGAAGGTAGAGCGCGGTCAACTCATACTACAGGACAACTTCCTCGCTTTGTTCGATGTAAATATTGAATGGCAGATGGAGCTACGCCATTGTACCTTATGGATACATGCGGGACACTGGTCATTGTGGGGGCCTTTTAGGAACCTCAAGCACGGACCGAATCCCCATTGACATGCGCCTTACTGAATTGGGAACTGGGGTACCCTGCTTCAGTGGCGCAGGGTACCTTCCGTTGGCATAATTAGTAGTAAACGTACCCCGTTCGGGACCTATTGGATTGAGAATCCTATAAGATGTTGACTGCAAGCTGACATGACCTAACGGTCGAACAGATCTTTCCTAGTCTCCCGCAAGTCATGTGTAAACAAACTTCTTATAACCGCTCTTCTTCTTATACCAATTCCTACAGTATGTCTCCGGCTGAATTAGACGAGAAGACAGGGCTACAGGACCATACCACCCCTTTGGACCCGGCCAATCTGCTAGCAGAACTGGAATACTACAAAAATAAATGTCGGGAACTGGAGCAAGCTACCGGACCCAAAGAAGAACCATATGACTGGGGCTTCGAGCCAGAACCGCCCAAGAAACGGGGGCATGACATTGTCTGGCTCTTTGTGCCGAATCTGATAGGTACAGCAAGGTATCCGACCACTCGAGAAAAAAAAGGACGCATGTCTAACAGGTTGAACCTCAAGGATACGGCCGGCTGCTCTATCTCTATGTGTTCCTCCTGTGGGTGGACAAAGATCCGATAATTGCACTCAATTTCTATGGCCTCTCCTGCTTTCTGGATGTTTGCCACGGATTTTATGCGATGTATTACGACCAATGTAGCCAGTTTGGCGCCGTGCTCGACATGATCACGGACAGGTGTTCGACCACCTTTCTGCTCTTCTCGCTGGCTTCTTCTCTTCCGGAATGGAAACTCTGGTTTCAGGGCCTCTGCGTCCTCGACTGGGTGAGCCACTACGTCCACATGTGCGCCACGGCCAGCACCGGGAAGAGTCACAAGAGCATCGAGGCAGACCAGAGCTGGACCTTGAGTCTGTACTACACCAACAAGGTCAGTCTCTCATAGATGTTCTTATATCCAGATTTGGGTTGCTGACAAGCGCAAAAGCTGGTTTTATTAGGCCTGTGCTTTTTGAACGAGGCGTTCTTCATGTTGTTATATGTGGCTGCTTTCCAGAACTCCCCAATAACAAAAGGAGCACCTGAACTCTTGCGCCACCCGTTCTTCACCACGACGGTACCCTGGCTCCTTCGGCTCACGTTTCCTGGAATGGCCCTGAAGCAGTTGATCAACATCGTGCAACTTGCCAGGGCATCTCAATGGCTGGTTAACATGGACGTTGAGGCTCGCCAGAAGAAGACTGGATGAATATTCAGTTAGGCTGCACAAGCGGGAAGCAGCCATGCATGATCGTCGATTTATGATCCCCGGACCTTCCACTTCTCACTGGGAGCCGAGCATGGGGCACGGAGTGGTGTCCCCAGAAAAATGGCTGCGCAGATCATCTCTGTTCATATTCCAGTCGTATTTGCTTTGTACATCATCAATCATAAATATAGAAACCAAGATTATCTACCAATCCGGCGCACTCCCGCACCCACCACCACCAGCCATCAGCTCAACCGGCTTCCTACTCACCACCGGTCTAGTCCCCGACTTCTTGGCCCTCAGCCCGGTAAACTTGATCTTCTTATCCAACTCGGCATATGGGCTCTCGCCAGCCTCCCCCTTCTTGACCCTCCACTTACTCGTCCCCAGTGCAGCATCCAGCTCCTCCACCGGCGGTAGCTTCAGATACACCATGCCATCATCCCTCTCTTCCACCGCGAACGTAGCGATAGATACTTCCTCATCATTCTTGCACGCTCCAGTGGACAAGTCATAGTTCCTCTTGTGATGCGGGCAAGAAACCCACGGCGTCGGATTAGGAGAGTCCGGGTTGGGATCTAACCCAATGAGACCATCAGAGAGGACAAACGCCCGCTTATGAGGGCACATCTGCTGGGTAGCAAAGTATTTCCCGCGGACTCTCCAGACGGCGAGTTGGGTGTCTCCTCGCTTGATGGTCGCGGATATACCGCCCGGTACATCGTCCGCGCCCTTGAAATGGCTGGCTTCCAGCACAGGCTGCCAGCTCGTCTGGGACCATTTCTTGCTCAGCCCCGCGAAATCCTCCTTCGCGCTCTCCTTGGCCCAGAACACGGGCCGGGTCTGATTCCGATCCGTCTCGAGCTCGACCTGCTCCAGTGTCTCGTCCGTGTTGGCGAACTGCTTGAACTTGGCGGCTATCTCGGGGGAGGCGAGGGCTTCGGCCCATTCGTCAAAGTAGCTGTCGACCAGCTCCTGCATCTGGGCTTCGAGGGAGGCGTTCAGGCCCAGGGTGTCCTTGAGGATGACGTCTTTGAGGTAGGAGATGCCGCCCGGTAGACCCTCGAGCCAGCGGGCTGTGCGTTGGAGCTTGTCGGCTGTGCGGATGTAGAACATCAGGTAGCGGTCGAGGATGGGGATGACTTCGGAAGGTGGGACGTCTTTGGCAAGAAGTTCCGAGTGTTTTGGTTTGGCGCCGCCGTTGCCGCCTACGAAGATGTTGAAGCCTTTTTCCGTGGCTATGAGGCCGAAGCTGTGTAACTGTTAGCACAGGTTCGGAGGATGGAAGGGTTAAGAGAAGAAAAGAGAAAGACATACTCCTTGTTTTGCGCCTCAGCGCACTCCCTCACACAACCACTGACGCCACCCTTGATCTTGTGCGGGCTCCTCAAGCTCTTGTACCTCTCCTCCAACCGCACCGCCATACCAACACTGTCACCGATTCCGAACCGACACCACGTCGTACCTACACAGCTCTTGACCGTTCTCAACGACTTGGCATACGCATGACCGCTCTCCATGCCGGCATCCACCAACTTCTTCCAGATATCCAGCAAATCCTGCTTCTTGGCGCCAAACATGTCGATCCGCTGACCACCGGTGATCTTGCAATATAGATCATACTGCTTCGCCACTTGACCCATAGCAATCAGCTTATCCGCAGTGATCTCACCAGCCGAAACCCGCGGAATGACGCTGAAAGTCCCGTTGCGCTGGATGTTGCCTAGGTATCGATCATTGGTATCCTGCAGACCGTGGTTGTCAAAGGCCATGACGTGCTTATTCCACAAGCTGCCGAAGATACTGGCAACGGCTGGTTTGCAGACTTCGCAGCCTTCGCTGTCCTTGTCGACACCGGCCTCGCGCATGACATCCGGGAAGGTGGTCAGGCGCTTGACCATGACGATGTTGTACAAGTCTGCGCGACCGTACTGAAAGTGTGGGCAAAGGTTGTTCTTGACTTCGTTGCCCATGTCCTTCATGGTCTTGTTGAAGATGCTGGTGACCAGCGGCATGCAGCCGCCGCATCCTGTGCCAGCTTTGGTGCAAGACTTGACTTCTCCCAGAGACTTGCAGGTGCCATCCTTGACAACGCTAGTGACATCAGCCTTGGTGACGTTGTGACAGCTGCAGATCTGTGTGTCGTCGTCCAGATCACCACCGTCATCTGCACCGTCCTTCTTGGCTCCTAGTATGAGCTCTGCTGGTGGCATGTCGAGCTCCTTCTGGGACTTGACCATGGGAACGAGCTTGACATAGTCGTTGGTATCGCCGATCATCATGCCGCCTAGCAGGTATTTCCCGTCCATGGTGAAGATATACTTTTTGTAGATGTTCTGGAAGGGATCCTTGTATGTTAGGGCCTTGACGGGAGCGGGTGGCAGACCAACCGTCAACGTCTTAGCATTGCTCTGCGTCTTTGCTTCTTTTGCTTTCTTGGCCGCACGGGCAGGGAGGTACTTTGGACCATCCCTATCGGCAAAGAAGTCTCCGAAGCTGGCGACTTCCACACCAAGAAGCTTGAGTTTGGTGCTGAGGTCTGGACGCTTGTACAGTCGAGGTTGATGATCCTTGGCCTGGGTGAGGTTGAAGGCTAGCACGTCCGCCATCTCGATGCCAGGGGCGATCAACCCAAACGTCTGGCCCTGCCAACTTGCACACTCTCCAATCGCGTAAATGTCCAGCTCACTGGTGCTCAGGTCATCCTGAACAATGATTCCTCCACCACGATCAGCACATTCGATCCCAGATTTCCTCGCCAGCTCATCCCTCGGCCGGACACCGATAGCAAAGCAAATGGTCGAGCATGGCATATACTCTCCGTCCTCGAAGTGCAACCCCTTCACGTACCCTTCCTCGTCCACGTCAATCTTTCCGACCCGTTTGCTGAGCAACACGTCCACCCCTAGACTCCTCACCTGCTCGACGACCATTCCGCCGGCGTCAGCATCCAGCTGCCGACTCAACACCCATCGGTTCCTCTCAATGACCTTGACCTTTTCGAAACACTCCAGATCCATCATGGCCTTTGCCGCCTCCAAACCGAGAAGCCCACCTCCTACCACCGCGCCCACCGTCCCCGACCTCGTGGCAGAGAAAGTGATCAGGCGTTCCAGGTCATCGATGTTGCGATAAACAAACACACCCTTTGCGTCATGGCCAGGCGTATGCTTGGGCACTAAGGCATCACTCCCTGTGGCCAAGACGAGGATGTCATAGGTTACCTCGTCGCCATTGGCGCATTGTACCTTCTTCTCTTTCGCGTCGATGCCCGTCACTTTAGTGTTGAGATGGTATCCTAGAGCCCCGTCGAGGATGCTGTCGTACCAGGTGATTGGGTTGAGGTACAGGTTCTCGACTTTACGGTGGCCAAAGAAGGACGTCAGACCGACGCGGTTGTAGGCTACGTGTGGCTCTTCGCCGATGACGACGATGTCATATGCACGAGTTCGAGCGTCTAGTTTCAGGAGTTTCTCGCTGTGGATTTGTTAGCCTATCAGATACCAAGAACAAGGAGGTAGTACGGTAACTTACATGAAGCTGATACCAACCATACCAAGCCCGACGACCACGATCTTCTTTCGAGCCCCGGCTGCCATATTGGGTGAGTCTCGTCACTGGACGGAAATCACACAGACAGAAACCATGGGTATTACCAGTTCAGAGAAGACAGAGAGGAGCAGGCACTGCAGCGCACCGATACGGGCGGAGGCAAGTCTTTAACGCACATCACCCTGGAAAAAGACGCAGCAGATAAGGCAGATTCAAGCCACCCTATGTCACTCACCATGAACCACCATCTCGTCCTCTGTCTATGACAGCCAGGTACTACTCAGTACGATACACCGGGGAGACGGGGATCTGCATCTCCGCGCTCTACAATACCTGGGGACAATCCAATGCAACTCGAACCAGTGCTCTGGAATCTTTGGTTCGAGCCATTTTGCTACTCCGGAGATGTACTGCATCTCTCTATTCGCAGATTGTATCTCCGTTGCTTGAAGGTTGAGGTTTGGACGGCAAAGGGGGCGATCAGATAAGGTCGAGCGATGATAACGACACGCCAGCCAATGAGACGAGGATGATATCGCAGCCACCCATCCCGCGGAGATCGGTTCGCGGGATGTCGTTGTCAATTTGATGGGGTTATCAAGAACAGGAACACGTTTGGATAACTCCATCAGCTCTGTCACTGATGTGTGCTAGACTACCTAGATAACGGCTCCTCGATCAGTGCAAATACGCGCGCTTCCATGTGGTTTGGGAGCAAGATCTTCCGATCCGGACATGTCCTTGAAAACCACCTCTCGTTCCGCCCGTCTGTTGCTCCACACTTGAGGCGTCGTACCGTTCTTGAAATTTGGGGATACTGCCTAGGGCGTGTGAGACGAGTCACTGCATGCTATGTGTGTTATTGTTCGGGAGTTTGATATACCACGACTTTTCTTGCTGTTCGTTCTTGAGAAGACTCTTGGATGCAGGCTGGCTGGAAAACGGACTGAGTGCGGGGAATCCGGGGCGCAACATTACCCCCATACACATTAAAAAGGTCTCTCTAGAGGTACCTAACAGCGCTGGGGAGTATAGGGTATGGTAAGGCGGAGGAACCTCTTGGATATCAGACAGTACACACGCGTAACAAACCTGAAGATGGTAATTGTGAGATATCCGAGTTGTAAATGTTGAGAGTTTACAATTAGATGCCTAATTAGTCATTCTCCCATGCATCTTTACCCAAATGACCAACTATAGGAACAAATTGCAAGGGATATCATGGTCATCGTGAAACAAAAGGAACCATAGACGCCATTCCATCCAAATCAGACTCTCCATTATAAACCCAGATCATGCCAACTCTAACCCCCGTCCACCAGCCTGAATAATCAACAAACTGGCCTTGACCGCGTTTGCAACAAGCATATCAGCAACAACACCAACAGTCTGTCTGAAATCCCCTCCGTTGACGGGATCCACATCTCCCAACCGTCCATGCCTCCTGCCGACGACGATGATATCACCCGCATTCTTCGGGTTCTTGCCCACTGTTGCTGCCGCAACCGAGACAGTCTCTTCCAACGCTGCCTCCGGGGACACCGGAATCTCTTTGAACGTGACCCGTCCAGCTACATCCTCCGGCAGAGACGACTGCAAGGTATGTAGCAGCGCCAGATCACTAGCCGAGACATCATCCTCCACGGCGCGACTCTTGGTCACGGCCGCCGAGGAGCTAGCACCGTGGATCTCTCCATCCGAGTCAAAGCTGAAGTGCGTGATGGTGAGAGACACCACGGCATTCTTGGCCAGTTGCAGGACGAACCTCAGGGCGACCCTGTCATCTGCGCCGCCGAAGAAAGGGAAGAAGACGTGATGACTCTTGTCCGTGATCGGCAACAGGGTCTCTAGTCTATCATCTGCGCTTCTGATGCTGAGGGCACTTCTTCGTCTCTGCAAGCCAGGTCTGGGGGCCGCGACGCCACCGAATGCATTGTTGATAAAGATGCCACTGTTGCATGTGCTGGCGGCCTTGGCGAGTGTCTTCTGGATGAAATCTAGGTGAGTACCGTTCCGGAACCGCTCACCGGGGTTGCCAGCGAGATAAGGGACGAGGGACTGGTCCTCGGTGACGCTGCCGTACTCTGACCAGGGAATCAGAGCGAAGTCGGAGGCGACCTCGGCGGCTTGGCTCATGAGAGTCTCCGGGTAGGATGCGAGGGGGACCACTGAAACGCGGCCTGAGGCGGCGACGTCGTTAAGCTGGGAGAAGGTCCTAAAGGCATTGACCACAGGGTCATGGGCGGAGTAGTAATCGTCGCCTTCGGTTACTTGCATCACCGAGGAAGTACGTTGAGTCAGCTCGACCATGCGAATGCCATGCACTTCCAGAGGCTTGCGTTTGCGTTTCTGTATGACAGCCTCTGCGGTGCCGACCGCAGCCGGGGCAGCTTGTTCTTCCGTTTCGGCGCCCAAAAGAGCGATGAAGGTGAATAGGGAGGGCAAGCTGTCGAGGCGAAGATAGACAAAAAGACGCCTGATACGAGTCGCTTGCAGCTTCTCGACCGAATCGATTTGGCTGGTGGTCGTAGAGGCATCCGTTGGGGTGCCGTCCCAGTTGATCTCGCCGCGGCGGAATTTGTCGACCTTCTGCTGGTACCAGATTGGATAGAGAAGCTTGGTCAGAGGAGTGGTCGACACGGTCGTGACGAGTGCCATGACCACGAACATGGTGAAGGTCCGTGGAGACAGAATTTTGGCTTGCAGCCCAATGTTCTAAGTACTGTTAGTGGCCAGATGAGGCCGCCTATGGATTGCGGTGGGACATACCAAGACAATGAGTTCGACGAGACCCTTGCAGCTCATTAGAACTCCCACAGTTGCGCTCTCACGCCAGAGCATGCCGCACAGTTTGGCAGCAAGGGTACCTCCAATAATCTTGCCGGAAAATGCAATGATGATGATGCCGACAACATAGCCCCAGGTGATGCCATCGTTCAGGAGACCAAGATTCGTGCTCAGTCCGGAAAGCGCAAAGTACAGTGGCAAGAAGAGAACAGAGATCAAGTCCTCGATCTTCTCGGTCATCTTGATGGCAAACCCGCCGTCATGGGGACAGATGAGGCCAACCAGGAAGGCGCCAAAGATGGGATGGATGCCAACAATGCCCGTGAACCAGGCGGAAGTGAGAGTGAGGAGCATGGTAAGGGCCACCATACCCTGAGTCGGTCCGTTCTGTATACTCCCCGTGCGTCGGAGGACCCAGTGGAAAGCCGGCTTGACGGCGAAGAACAGGAACAATGCCCATCCGGCACCGCAGAGGAGACACCACAACGCCGCCAGTCCCGAGTTGTTGTTGACCAGAGCGACGCAGAGGGCAAGAAGGATCCAGCCAGTCACGTCGTTGCCGATACCAGCTGCGAGGACGGTCACGCCGACGTTCGACCGGAGCAGCTTCAGCTCGGTGAGAATACGACACAGCACGGGAAAGGCAGTAATGGCCATGGCCGTACCAATGAAAAGAGCGTACACGCCGAAGTTGATCGGGACCAGGCCAGAGTCTAATCGGAACTGGTGATACAAGCCATATGCGATGGCGACTCCGAGGCCGAAGGGGATACACATGCCCGCAAACCCAACGCTGAGGGCGACCTTCCAATTGGCGGTGAACAGTCGGATGTCGACCTCCAACGCGACCAAGAACAAAAAGACGATGAGCCCGAGGTTGGCCACATTGTTGAACACAGGCATGGACTCGGTGGGGAAGATGGCCTCCTGGAAACCAGGAATACGCATCATCACTGAGGGGCCCAGGATGATGCCGCCGATAACCTCAGCAATGACACGGGGTTGGTGTAAGAGTCGAAGAGGATCTGTCCACAGCGTCAGTCTCTGGCTCGAGGGTTACATCTCGGAGAATAAACAAAGATTGTGTAGCTCTTACAGTGTAATAACTGGCAGAAGATGATAACAATGCCGGCCTATGGTTCCAGTTTAGTGTTACCTTCCCCCAAGGTGTCGGGTCGTATCTTGTCTTGTATCGCACAACACGTTGCACTTTAGACACAACATGAGTTTGACATCTCGAGCGAGACTTACCTGAATGATGAACAGGGTGATCGGACTGGACGCATTGTATTTGACTGGATTTGCGCCCTCCAGCACTCCGCCTTGTGGTGCAGGGCCTGCCATTGTGAGACGCTCTACGCTTGCTGAAGCCGCGAAGGCCAAGGGCGTCAGGCCCTAAAGTGATTGCAGTTGTGTTCTGTGAGAGACAAACGGCTTGGTGGACAGCAAGATGCTGCATAGATAAGAAGAAGATGAAAGATCACAGTCGCGTTATATGGCCAAGTGGTATTTAAGAGCCGCGACGTGGGTAGTTGAATCTGGGTCCCCGGTCAACTCGAGTTTATCAGTTGACGCAGATCTGACCTACTGACCGCAAGTGTTCGTACCCAAGAAACTGGGGTAGGATCCCGGTTGGGATGGAATGCCGCTAGACTACAGGAGGGTTAGCTGCTCGGTCTTCTTCACATGTGTCTGGTAATGCTTGGAAAATGCTGGAATAGAATACTGGTGTGCTTCAAGTCGGTGAATAGGCCAAGGGTCGTTATTCACCACGGGCAACCAAACTGAACTCTCGTGCATGGGTTTTGGTCTGATGAAGAACAAAGAAGCAGGACGAATACGAGTGCGTAATCGGACTCCATTTCAGTGATAGCTCGCCCTTGGAAGAGTCGCTGTATCTTCAGACACTCTTTCACCCCGCAGGTTCAGGCTGGGGAAGCTGCGCAAGTGGTTGGCTTGATCTCTACGGGTTTCCCTGCTGACTCCGGACCCCAGAAACTCCTGGAGCTCTTGGCGTTCATGGCGCATCCAGTAAATCCACCACCCTTGACAGTCTAGATCGATCGGTCACACAGGCCAGGCATAGACATATGCCAATGTGATTCGCGCCCCAACCGCATTCTTCAGCCGTCTTCCATCCTCGATGTTGTGTCACCATGATAACATCAGATGACAGCCTTCTCGTCCATGAACAATGAAGGCGGTTGGGGATCCTGAAGAAGGTAGTGCATACCAGAAGCGGAGCCGGGAGTTGTGCCGTTGACCAATCAGTATGCTCGAGCAACGTTTCCACTTGCACACAACTTCCAAGTGCCAGACGAAGCCGGTCTCCAACATACCTATGGCAGAGATAATTGGTATAGCCTATACACAGCGCGGCCCGACCTTTCAATCTAAACAGTGGTACAAATCTGTAATGCGAAGCATAGGTTGTCAAATGACCCCATCACCACATAGGTATACTTCTAAGTTTGAGCCGAATGGCCAAGAGGCTTCGAACCTTGGCTATACCGAAACTAACTCCTTCACACTATTGCTATATCTATCGTCTTTGGCATAGTTCCGCGTATATCTTCAAAATCATAACGTTAAAGGCTTCATGCTTTTGGACGTTCTCGGAACGTGATTATACTATCTGACACTTTAGCAACATCACAGCTTATCTTACTACTTTACGGACAACGACATACTAGCCCGGACACCACCTATGATAACACAGTCGCTATCTTATCTACGAGAAGAGGTCTGATACACAGAATCTCCAAGACCACGAACATCAATCAAGCTGTCAAACAGCATCTCCATCCCAACCCTTATCTGTAGACTGAAGCCATTCCGACATCAATCCGTAGGCCCTCATTGGGTATTGGCCTAAAACAGTCGGTCACAGGGCAGAGACAGGTACCTAAGCTACCCCACTTTAGCAGTGTCGTGGAAAGTCGCGGCCAAGAGGTCCGTGCTTTTGCTAACTTGTAACCTTCGGGGTCTGTCCAAAGCCTCCCTTCCAATCCGTCGCACCTCACCTAACTCTCCGCTCCGGCCTGTTTCCCGAACGCCGTCAGTTTTGGAAGCACATCTCGTTTCTGTCTCGACCAGCAATTCGGTAGGTGCACTTTGCTCATGAACCTCGAGCGCGGGCAGTGCACCTTCATCGATCATTCCAAGGAACAACCGCGAATCGCCGAGTTTACACTACCTACTTGCAGCATTTCGAGATATCGACCTCCCCACCCCGGAAGGCCACGGTCAAGATGATGTCCAGTCAACATGTCTACGGACAGCAGCACCATTACAACACCCAGGGCGAGCAGGCGTGGCTCCACCAGCAGACTAGCCACCAGCACCATGCTCAGGCGGCGGCCCTAGCTGCATCGCAGGCCCAGGCACAGCACTACAACCGTATCGCCACCCAGAACAACACGACCCATGCACTGGGCCCAAGTCATCAGCAGGTTCAGGAGGATGTGGTATCGGAGGACAACCGCCGGACGCTGGCTTATGTCGCGGACCTACTGAACGAGAATACCAGAGAGGCAGCCCTTTTGGAGCTAAGTAAGAAACGAGAACAGGTGCCTGAACTGGCGCTCATATTGTGGCATTCGTTCGGTACGTCCTCCTCCCATTGTCGTTGGGGCTAGGGCCGGTTCCGGAGGCAATGAATGGAGGCTAACATTTCGACCAGGCGTCATGACCTCGCTCCTCCAAGAGATCATCTCTGTGTACACTCTACTCAATCCTTCTCAGCTTACGGCGGCAGCGTCGAACAGAGTGTGTAACGCACTGGCTCTGTTACAGTGCGTAGCATCGCATGCCGACACCAGAACCCTCTTTCTCAACGGTACGACTCAATCTCCATGCAGCAACTTGACCCCAGATATGGTAGCTAACAGCTTGCTATGTGCAGCCCACATCCCGCTCTTTCTCTACCCCTTCCTTAACACGACGTCCAAGTCACGGCCATTCGAGTACCTCCGGCTTACGTCGCTCGGGGTAATAGGAGCCTTGGTTAAGAACGACTCGACCGAGGTGATCAACTTCTTGTTGACTACAGAGATCATCCCGCTGTGTCTCCGCATCATGGAAACGGGTTCAGAGCTCAGTAAGACGGTGGCCATCTTCATTGTTCAGAAGATATTGCTTGACGACAACGGGCTCAACTACATCTGCGCTACGTACGAGAGATTCTATGCCGTTGGCACTGTTCTTAGCAACATGGTTGGCCAGTTGGTGGAGCAGCAGACCGCGCGTCTGCTTAAGCACGTAGTTAGATGCTTTCTGAGGTGAAGGAGACCCCGACATCCGCTTGATTTGGGGAACGTGGGAACTAACCTTGGAGTAGGCTCAGTGACAACGCTCGAGCTCGAGAGGCCCTAAGACAGTGCCTTCCGGAACCACTCCGGGATGCCACCTTCTCGTCGGTTCTCCGAGACGATGCGGCTACTAACCGCTGCCTCCGCCAGCTGTTGCTCAACCTCGAGAACAACAACGGTGGCGACCCGACTGGCCATTCCATGTGATGGCAGCCTGAGCAGAGGCATTGTCTCAGGCGGGACGGCTCCTAGTTGATTTGAAGTATAGAAGCATCGACCATTTCTTACCAGCGGGCGCTCTCGGTTGTACTATTTCCAACTTTTACGATACCACGTCATTCTTTCCCCGCCAGGGCCCGAGCCCGTCACTGTGTCGCGGATTCGTCGGGGGAACGGCTCATGCAAGGAGAAAGACGGTTAGGAAAAGCTTACGCATTGTGTGTTTGGAGTTATTTGGCGTCAAGAGCATTGGTTCATTTATCGACGGGATGATCGGGCTGTAAGGATTTGGGTCGAGGAGAACGGATACTAGGTGTCATTCAAGCGAACGTCTTCAGCATAGTAACAGGGCATTTGGTTTTCGTTATACTAGAGACGCTGGAGGACTTTCTTGATTTTTGTCTTTGGCACGGGCGGTGTGGTGCGAAGACGTTGTCCTGCTTGAAGGCATCGACTGCATACAGTGCAGCTGTAATGATAGCGAGAGAGATTCTTGACGTTGTAGCAGATAGAACGATTTTCAACCAATCTTTCCAAGGGCTTGCTAACCGTCGAACAAAGAGCCACGTGAAAGGGGCCGAAACGATGGCTGAACGATCAGGGATGCCAGCTATGTTGGTGACAGGCTTTTACCCCTTGAACAAAGGATGAAGGAAGCAAACAAACGAAGAGAATAACTCGAGTACAGCTGATCACAACTTCCCAAAACCACGGTCAAGCGAGATACGAAGTCAGATTGCTCACATATGCAGTGTCTAGTCCATTGACATAAACGGCAAGCGACAACCATCGATCTTACTTCTACTCATAGTACATCCACCATACACCAAACCGACCAGAGAACCAGACCACTTCCTCTCCCAACCTCGTCCTAGAGATCACCCAGTTAACAACCACCATGGCCACCCATCTCAACGCCCTCTTCGCTCCCGTCCGTCCAACACCAACCCAAAAAGACGGCCACATCCTCCACCACGCCGCAACCAACACGTCCTACATAGCCCACCCCTTCAACTGCACCACCCACCCAGTGCTCCTCTCCATCCCGCCTCCCCCCTCCCTCCCCGACAACCAGCTCGTAGGCGTTGCCGCTGCCTTCCGCGTCCTGAACCACGAGAACCTCCTCCCTCCTCTCGGCCCGATCTGGACAGCCTCCGCCACGCCGCTGCTCGAAACTGGTCAGTTCGACGGCCGGGGTCGGGAATGGGGGTATTCTCTGGTCTATGAACATGCCTCGGAGGGGTCGTTGGCTCAGGTCTTTGACAACCCGCCCGTGGAGGTCACGGAATATGGGTTCCTGCCCGAGGGGATGGTCTGGCATGTTGCGTTGGGGATGTTGCGGGCGATGGCGTGGTTGCACGCGGGGATGAGGGAGCGGGTGTTTCTGGGGGATGGGGAGGAGGAGGAGGTGAGGAGGGGGTGGTGGAAGGTGGATGGGGACTGGATGCCTGTTCTGCACCGGGGGGTGGAGGAGGGGAATATCTGGTTCATGAAGGGGAGGGGGAGGGAGAGCTATGGGATGGTGAAGCTGGGTGGGTTTGAGAGGGCGGTTGTTTGTGCGGGGGGAGAGGAGGAGATGGTTGTGGCTTTTGGGGAGGGGGAGCTGGGGAGTCTGGAGGAGGAGAAGGAAGCTTGGAGGGAGAGGGGGACGGAGAATTGGAGGGAGATGTATACTGTGAGTATTTGAATGTGGTTATGGAAGGTTGGCGGATTGTAGGTGCTGACATCGAGACACAGGACAGCCGACCGTACACGGTTAGCAGCGAAGTTCAAGCTTTGGGGCGCGTGTTGTACAGGATGATGAAGGGGGAACGATATCCTGTTGATGAGCGATGCGCCTGTACGTGTTACCATGTCGAGCCGGAGTATCGCTGTCCTCACGATTGCATCGTCTCGGACTTCCACTTTGATGAGATGTTCGTGGAGGGGGAACATAAGTACTCTGCTGAGTTGGTCGAGCTAGCCCGGCAGTTGCTGAGCGCTGCGGTGGAGACGTATGTGCCGACGAGTGAGCGGTACAGACGGGCTTTTGTGGACTATGAGACCTGGAGGAAGGGGACTAGTGAGGGGAGAAGGCATGTTGATCATTATGACGACTTGTTGGAACGGAAGAGGTTTGCTAGGAAGAAGGAGGAGGAGAGGTTGGCGCGAGGGGCACGAGCCCTGCAGGCGGAGAGGAAGATGAGCGGGAAATGGACGGAGAAGGAGCTGGAGGAGTTGGCGAAGAAGGATCAACAGGTGATAAAGAATGCGATGAAGATGTGGCTGGTGGATAATGGACGGTTATTGGAGTGGGAGTTGTAAGGAATTGTTTGGCTGGGACGGTTCTAGTATGGTTTCAGGCGGTCAGACTCGGATAAGGCAACTGACTGCTTCATGTTTAGGAGTGTACGTCTCGTCGGATGCAATCCCACCAGTCGAGACAGATGAAGCGTACAGCATCAAGGAATCTGTGGTGGTCAACAACTCAATTTGTAGGCTGGCTTCCGCAAGTCTTATAGGATCCGATCTGTCATCGCCAGGACTTGCACTTTTAAGACCATCATTATACATCTCTAACTAAACCCGGCTGGACCTTGTAAGACGCATCGACACCGTCATTACCCTAGCTACCAGAGTACCCTGTAACCTCAACCGCACCGGAGGACACCGTTGTCGTTGCCCATGCATACATCTAGCCGAGAGTGAGCGAGAAGTAAACTAGTCTCACGGGAAGGAGGGGACGACTTACTCAGGTCAATAGAAGTATCAACGTACTGTCCCGCCCCGTTTCGGCATTGACAAGTGTAGACCGAGCCGCTTAAGGAGTTGCAAGCACCGCAGCTATCCCACCAGCCGCCTCTGGGAAAGAGAGTTAGCAAGTTTCTTTGGGATGGAGAGATTATCGAGAGAGAAATCATCCTTACCCTCCGCACTAAATTCATGTGTCAGCTTGATTTCCCTACTAGTGAACATCTAGAAGCTTACAGGGGCACTTACATGTAAGACTCCGTTGTTGTTGCTCATACAAGCGCCTTGCGCCATATCAATCTGGGCATAGACGTAGTTGCCCGCCTTGTTCCGGCACTTGGCACTTATCCAACGACCGCCTGCATCCCAGTTGTTGCACGATCCCCAAGCACCGGACCATGCCAGGGCCGTAGGGGCGGCCAGCAGCGCAGCAACCGAGACGAGAGAGACCTGCATTGTGAATGATCCTTGAGGTCTTGTTGCCTTGTGAGAAGCAGCTGGATGAGCGAGAGCCTAGTAAGGTAGTAGGAGGGAGGTGGTAAACCCAGCTGGTGAGATCAAGGCAAGCATCAGCATCCTTTTATATTCGTAGTCGTCCTCCTGGTCAGACCACCGCACTCACCACACCGCTCAGTCTCACCCTGGTGAGGAGTAATGGTGTTCTGTCATCAGTTCTCACCTCGCTTGCCGTCTATAATACCAACTATCTTCACACCAAGGAAGCATGCACATACACTTGGTCCGTACCATGAGCGGAGTGGTGTTCTGATCTTAGCAGTTACCATGCTAAGATGGTCAAGCTCAACCCCATCTTCGGCATGAACCTAGTTCGAGAAGCGGGAAGCGTTGAGTATGTGCGGAACCATCCTATTTGCTTGCGGTTGTCACGGACCCGGCTGCTTCGGGTATCCTTCGGGGCCCTAGGTGTGGAACAGGGTTCTGAAATGCTGAGCACATGCCGCGTTACTAGCAGATCAAGTGCTCAGTAACTGTGCGCTTGCTCTTCGCTTACTCTCGCCCCCAAAACACTATCATCCATAACAAATTATCTTCACGGTGATATCCTGACGGGTGATGACTAGCAGCTGGTTCATGGACAGGCGAAACTATCCCTTAGTATGCTCTCCTCTGATTTCTGGGCTCTGCATGGCTTGTTCAGAGCTCGGTCAGGAGGACCGTACAGATTGTCAAGTAACGTGCATGCCCCGTCCTGCATGTCGACACATCTCCTCATATGCAGAATTACCATATCGATGCTACCTGGATTCGGCCGTCCGGTGCTCGGCCATAATATTCCTAGGAGCGCCCCTTGATGTGTCCGCGGGCCCCGTCCAGGCTGTCGCCCACTCGGGCCGTGTACCTTTGTACTAGTAAGGTACATTCGAGGAGACGCAACGCTTACGGTCGTTGAGGACGCCCATATGTGATTCGCGCGGACCACGCCGATACGGAATTTGACTGCATAACCAGATCTGTCAACTCAACACCGCTGGGGGTCGCAAGGGAGGTTCGGTTGAACTGACGATACGTCCTCATAACCGTTCCGCACCAACACTAGGGTAGCATCGCCCCAACGCTAAACAGAGTGCACGTCTCCACATGTAAGACAGAGTTGGTCGAGCGATCCACGACGAGCACCACCCCGGATGTCAGAGGCGGACCACACGGCTTACTTTGTGACTTTTCGAGAACTGTTACACTGGGTTTCCTCAGTTGACTGTAGGCTCAGTGAGAGCTTGTTCTTGATTATCATCACAGAGAGAAGTAGCTCAGCCAGCCTTTTTCCCGCGACAGGCTCGCCAACACCTAGGGAGAAAGGAACCTCGGACGTGCTGCTCAGGCGGGTTCTCGTCAAGCTTCCACTGCAGGGTTTATTCCTGGCCCTTTTCTAGCGACCCTCGCGAGCCGAAGCTCATGCACCAAGGACCCACGGTGTATACCTAATCGAGGACCATGTCATGGACTAGCAGCCGTTGATGTGGTTATTCTTAGCTTCGTGGTGGAGACATCCGCATGGGTGTTGGCATCGTCTCTTGATCGTCTCTTGATCGTCCCCGCTTGCGGTTGCGATCAACGGTAGAGGTGGCGTACATGTGTCTTGTCCTCTGAGCGGACGTCAGTGGAGAGCGGGACAGAAGCTCGGCATCATTTTGCCGAAAATGTTCATGGGAATGGGCACCCTGCTGGCTTGACGGAGTATGCAAACAGCTTGGACCTGAAGTTGCTGAGGTTGGCTGATCGGGTTGAGCATGGCAAGTCTTAAGCAGACTGCACCTGGCTTTCATGCAGGACTGTGCCTACGTTAGGAAGGAAACGTACTCAACAGATCACCTTCACGAGAAGACGTCGGTTGCTCTTCGTGGTACGCTGTCCTTACGAGATATGTGGTGTTAGCATCGTAATAATCGGAAAAAGGTATGTTTGTCTGTTCAAGTAATCCGCATTTCTCCTGGTAATTACCTATGGTAACTACCTGCCTTAGGTAATTTGACCTATTTCCTATACTCTATGCATCACTCAAAGCAGTATCCTAATCGTAAATCCGCACTGATCACAGAGGAAAGCCAAACACCAAGTCGCTGTACGTAGACTCATAGCACCATAAACCTTCATCAAGACGCATCTTCCCAGTCAAGGCAATACTATAGTAAAACACAGCGCAATCGGCAAGCACAACCCGTCCGCTCGCTACCTGTACCATTTGGAGCTGCGGCCGCTGTCCTCGCTTTACTTCTTTCCGCGTGTTCGTCGTCCACCTCTACCAGGGGTCTTGGATCGGCCACGGGCAATGAGACGACCACGATTCGAAGGCTTGTGGTTGGGACCTGTGCTGGATTCGACAAATGGATCCTGCCTACTTGATCAGCATATATCCAGGCGCTTTGTCCATTGTGTTGATGCTACTCACATGATTGCCTTCCTTGACTAGACTCCAACCGAACTTCTCAGCTGTTGAAGCCACTGGACTGTTCTCCGCCTGGAAAGGCGTCTCAGACTCTCTAACCGCCGTCGTGCCAGACATGGAGCGCGCATACTGGTCATAGTTCTCATCGACGTCCATTGCGTCAGCCCCAGAGTTGTTGAATGTCTTTTCATGGGGAGGAAGAGAATGTCCATCTGAGGGGAGCTTCTGGTCAGGTGGAACGCTCTCATCCAGGCTTGCAGCTCCGGGAGAGGATTGGTTCCAGTCGACTGGGGAGAACATAGGCCGCTCAGACGAACGAGTTTGCTGACCACCTGCAACGAGCATGTGTCCATCATCATCCTGCGTATCGGGTTGCGAGTCGATCTCAGTCTCCGTGAAGTCACATTCGTCGTCAGCATCTTCATCCTCCGACTGCTGCCTTGGCGACCCAAGGTAGATCCGAATGAACAATCTGCCGTTTCTCGCAAATGTGACGATCTTCTTGTCCTTGGCCGGCACAGGAATCGGTTCCGGTTCAGAGGCACCGGTGTGGTGCACCCAGTACACGCCATTGTGTGTTGTCTCGATGGCAGGGGCCGACGCTGGTTGCGATTGCGGCTCGATGACTTCTTCGTCGACTTCCATATCCTCCTGATCAACGCTTAGATGCGAAAACCGAGGAACAGACGAGTCCTCCTTCACAGCATCACGGAAGGCATTGTACGGCGCCATCGGCAACGGATCGATGCGGGTCACCCGACGATAGGCGACGGCTGGGCTGATCCTCTCTGAAGGCGACAGATCTCTCATACTCAGTCGACGCATAGCCACCGTTGGCTCGGTCACATCCTCCCGGAGGTAGATGCTGGTTCTTCTCAACTTTCTGGCGGGCTCCTTCCAATTCCACTGTCTATCTCCGCCGCTCAGACTCTCCAGACTCTGACCCTCGACGCTGCCGTTGACTCTCTGAAAGCGCAAGATGCGCCGGTTCGCGAGCGGCGAAGGTCGCTTGTTCTCATTACTCGCACTGGAAGCTGAGCTGGAGGAGCTGCTCGGGGTGGAAAAGTCGACAAATGACCGCTTCTGATGCTTGGGTGTCGCGGGTGGGGGTGGCATGGCGGTCAGGCTGTGCTTGCGCTTGAGGTCGAGAGCTCTCTTGACGACGCCGAGATCGACCTGGCTCATAGGGGGGTGCTCCTGTCGAATCATGGTCCCGTGAGGACCCTGCCTGAAGACGGGAACCGGAGGGGACTTGCACTCAGTGGCTGGGTAGCGAGCTGCCCTGTGTCTCGCTTGAGGGGGCGTGTCGGGGTGAGGTGTGCGACCGCGACGACGAGCCATGTTTTTTTTTGTAGTCGAAGGGTCTGTCCGTGATAGTACTGGCTGACAAAGTAGAGTCGTTGGTAAGCTTGATTGATCAAGTAGTGCTCTAAGCTTTGACTTGGGCGTTTCCTGAGAAGCTAGAAAGCAACGCTGTGGTGCTGGGAACGAAGGAACTGTGAGGGTCCGGATCCCAATTTATCTCCAGGTCCGTGACGCCGGCAAGCTCAGCTACAATAAACGGCAGAGACAATAGAGCTCCTGAACAATGGTTGCCCGTACTGCTGTTCTTGAATGGCAAACCAGGAGTATGGCCCCTGCCTCTTGTCAACTGTCAACAAGCTGTTGACGGAGTCCATTCGCTCCTATTGACTTGACCCATCAATATCACGATGGCTTAGCTCGGTTGCCAGGTGAAAGAGTAGTGAGTTTCAGTAGGTGACAGCTTCTGTTTTGCCATCTTTGACTCGCAAGTGAGCTGTCTTTTCGCCAACCCGCTGGAAATAGCTAACAAAGTCGCTCAGACCGATGCAAGAAGAAGTAAAGAGAGCCGAGATCTAGGCAACCTGTTTTGTAAAGACTTTCTCCTTTCTTCCGTCTACATGATCCAGGACCTCGTGAACCGGGGACTTGAACGTCATCAGGGCCAACATACGACGACTGGTTAGACTTGAACTCGTAGACTGTAGCCCCGTTGCTCACTTCTAGCCGTGCCGGCAGCGGCTGGTTCGTGTTGCCCCTTAGCAATAATCAACCGGTGCAGTATACCAGGCCTACCGCTTCTGAGCTGCAATCCACATCACGAGTCATCAACCAGCTGCCTACATTTTGAATCATGAGCAATATGTGCACTCAGTCCACGCCGATCTATAGAAGCAACGACAAACAAGGGAGAAGACTGGCCCTGAGGATACTCAATAGAGTTAAGTTTTGACAATATATCAACTAGTAACCCGGACGCTTGGTATAGGAAGATTCAACATAATCGTTCACACTTGACCCTGCGCTAGTAGATACTTTTTTCCGGCTCAAGTCACCAACACCGACGAGCTGAAGACACCAAAAACAAAAGGAAACACCATGGCTCCGCTTGCCTTGCTCCATGTGGCACGTCTAGGTTCGTTACCCAACCTCCCAAAATAACCCCGTCCATCCTAAACCATTTGCCCCCTAGCGCCGGGAAGAGCATGACAGCTTCTCTGTTTCCGAAAGGTTTCTTAACACCGGTGAAGAGAGACACACGAACTGAATAAACCCAGGGAAGGATCATAAACAAAGAAGAAGTAGAGAGAGTAGTCAAGTCATAATATAATCCACATACTGGTGGCTTAGCAACCACCTTCTGTTTCGTCACAATCACTCATACTTCCGTAACCGGGATCGGGCTCCATGCCGACCACACTCTTGGTGATATCAAGACACCTTTCCACCAGTTGACACCTTTGTTCCTCCCCGAGAGCGCCAACATCGCCCTCGACACCACCAACCCAGACGCGAAGGGTGGCGGCTAGCCTTTCCAAGGTGACCGCGCAGGCTTCTCGGCCCACCTCGTGCTGATCGAGACAGTCCATCAGGTGGAACGCGGCCGTGAAGCCAAGGAGACTCATACACGTGAGACCCTCACGTGTACGTGACAGGACGATAGAGTTGATGATGTCCAATGCCCAGCGCGGCGGAGAAGCATACTTCTGCAGGTGTGCCATTGCTTGGGAGCAACGTAATGCGGTGTGAACATCCGGGTCGATGGATATTGGTTGGATGGTGGGGGAGTCGATAAGAGGAGGGACACCCGAAGCGTACTGGGGATGCTTGTCCGGGTTCTCGGCAGGGGCCATGGCCTGCATAGCGGCAGCGATATTGGCACCCCGCTTCTCATCGGCGACGAAAGTGCGTGCCACGAGGGCGCGAATCTGTGCGTTCGAACCAATGGGTGCCAGCTTGATGGCCAATTCCAGTTCAGGACCAGAGCCCGCCTTCTTCCGATCCCCAAGGCTGGCTGCTAGGACATGCTGCAGGGTTAGAGACGAGTACCAAGCACACACGGCATCCATGGGTGACCGGACAGCTGGATCCTCAACGACTGCATTCATGCCGTCGATGTGCTCGACGACGTTGTACATTGTCGGTCGGTTCCATGCCAGGTTGTGTGCTCGTTGGATGATGTCGTCGTTAAGCACGTCATCTGAGTCCTGCTCCAGGAGAACGGCAAGGTGATCTGGTAGTGGTTCATCGTCAGCAGGAGGGTTGGATCCCTTGCGAAGCTGTACGAGCAGCCGGTCGAGCTGTTTGGCTTCGTTCCAGAAGCGTCGTGCCAAATGAGCCGCGAAGACGTTCACGGCCTTGGGCACGAAGTCCGATTGCCACAGAAGAACCCGGATGTGTAGAGCCTTGAGCATCAACCGTTGAGGGGTGTCAGGGAGGGTACCAGACGCCAACAGCGTGAGCATCAAGCGGCTCTTGTTGACCTCGACATCACCACCTGCCAGTTGCGCATCCAATGCGATCATCCATGCCTTCACACGAGCTATCTCTTGCTCTTCAGTAAGACCAGTGAGCATCTGATAACCACTTGTGCCGATGGTATTTCGGAGAGACAGCTTGAGGGTCTTCAGAATAAGAGCCGCTGCCTCGAGGATGAAGTTGTGTCGCGGTACCCACACCGTTTGTATGGCCGTAAGCCATGCTTGCCTTCTCACATGAATCGGTGATGCAAGGGAAGGAACAGCTTCGAGTGACCGGGCAAGAGACGCCTTTTGGCTCTTGGGTGGTCTAGGCGTGAAGAGTGAGGGCACGAACACCCATAGAAGAGCACCGAACAGAACCAAGACTTTGAGGGTGAGGAAGAACTGAGCAGTCGAGATGTGATAGCCACCCAGAGTAAAGTGAGTCGAGTTGACAAACGACATGATGAGTTGGGCTGGGACGCCAAAGAGACCGCGGCCTTCTGGATTCTCATTGCTCTGTTCCGATTCTCGTACCGCTTCGACAATCATGAGACCAGCCAAAGATCCGACCATCAGCTTGCCGAAATAAGGTGCATTGTTGGCCCAGCGGTTCTGCTGCATTTGTTGTTGCTGGGCGATCTGTTGCTGGCGTAGGATGGCGGGATTGTTTTGGAAACCTTGACCCGGAACGGCATAAGGTCTTCCGGCGGCCTGCTGAGCGGCGAGAATTTTCCTCATGTCGTCCGGAACGGGGATCATGCCAGGAGGATCAGTTCCTCTGCCTGTCGGAATACCCGTGTTCATGAAGGCTTGCGTGTCTTGAGGATACTGTAATTGGGTGGCTTGTTGCATCGGGCTTGGCATCGTGGTGCCCAGCGCACCAGCCATGAAGAGCTTTTCGAAGGCACTGATCCGAGCCTGCATGGAATTGACCTCTTCCGATAAACGATTATTCCTCTTTTCCAGATGCCTAATATACTCTGTAGCTTTACTCAAGACCTGTGTCAACTGGTCAGTAATCGTATGTCTACAAAATCATCGTGTCAGTAGTCAGGTAATCAACACATACTGTAGCCTTGTTGAGCTTATGTGCTGGTGTCAAACCCTGAAGTTCCTCCCTGTCCTCTGTTGTGTCTTCTCCGCGAGCACTCTTGGACATGATCCTCAAGGCCGGAACGCTGTCCCGTAGGGCGGCAATCTTGTCATTCAGATTTGTCCGATATCTCTTCTCAATCATGTTATGGGCAGTCTTCTTCACAGGCTGCTGACCGTCACCATCTTCGTCATCATCATCGTCGTCGACGTCGACGTCGGCAGAAGACTTCCGCTTTCGACTACCACTCTTCGCATCGGAGGCCGTCGGGGACGAGCCATGTCGCTTATCAGTTCCACCGGCACTAGACGGTGGGCTAGACTCGCTCTTGGGCGAATGGTACTGGAGGTGGGCCGGCATGGCGATGCTCTTCAGCTTCTCCTGCTGAGCCAGTGTCAACGAATTGAGAAAATCCTTGGGTGGGTTGGGTCGGACAAGGCTGTCGGGGAACGAGCTGGGAGACAGATTGCTGGTGGAAGAACCGTTGCCGTTTTGCAGGGACGAGGGAAGAGAAGAGGGAGTGACGCCGGCGCTGTTGAACTGCTTGTTGTCGAGGTCGGTCTGCAGCGGTTGGGGACCCCCCTGCTGAGGCTGAAATGACCACTGTGGTTGCTGTTGGAGAACGGCTGTCGGGTCGAAGGGGTTCGCAGCACTGAAGGTATCAAAGGGCGGGTTCGGTGCGAAGTCCCAGTTCGGAGCCGCGCTGGGGTCGAAGAAGGCTTGGGTGGTATTCGCCGCGGCCGGGATGGCCAAGCTTGGTGAGGCACTTGTACCGTTGATGTAAGCTATACCGTTCGAGACTGAAGCGTTGGCTGGAGACGCTGATGGGTTGCTCTGGGGCGATCCAGCACCAGGGCCGTCAAGATAGGCGGGAGTGACAAAACCATCGTCGAATGGATCGAGACCGGCGAAGAGGGCCGCCTCAGAATCATTGTTGTCGGCCATTATCAAACCAAGGTGACCTCCTGGCTCACGTCAGGGTACTCGTTGACTTCCGGCAACAGGAAAAACATGCAATGGTGGTCTGACATTCACCAGATGCCTCGTCCTATCGCTGTCTGCCGCCGGTAGGTTTCGCGCCAAACGTGATCCAGGGGGGACCAAAACTGGAGCAAGGAGGGAGGGGCGGGCGATTGACCACTGGAAGCTGGGAATTAGGTGGATGCAGTGCAAGGCTGAAAAAACTTGTGAGAATGGACCAACCAGGGGTCCCAGGCTAGTGAACGATGGGAGCTGGGTGGTATGTTGGGAGAGAATGGCACTTTGCAAAATCGCGATGTCAGCAAAAGCGGGAAGCCAAGATCAGAAGAAGCTGAAAGACCAGGGAAGATGGGCACAGACAGCCTCGAGGGGACAAGTCTCTGGCACCGTTTGTTTGCTAGGTACGTGCCAGGTTCTTCAGTGTGGTTCGATGCTTCTTCCGTTTGTGTTGCGATCAGGCCATTTCCGGGATCTCCACTTAACCTTTACTGATCGAGTTTAGTCACGTAATTAGCGTGCACGTGCGCTTCCCTTAAATTCCCGAGAGGCCCGCTGCACCGGTGCTGGAAATATGCTTCATGTTTCGGTCGACGGACATTTGCGTGTCCAAACTTGGTGTGGTGCTACTGACCACTCTCAGGCGCGAGGGACAGGTCTCTACCACCACTGCCTGCGTATGTGCCATATATCTCGTTTTCTCGTGGCATACGTGGAGCTGGTGCATATTTTGGGAAGCCCATGCGCCATCTTCCTCCGACAACCTCATGGATGTCCGTGGTGGCTTCAATTTGTCTTAGTTTTCAGCTTCGACTCGCTTCAGGACCTCCCTTGCAGCATTGATGAGACCATAGAAGTGACACGCACATCATGCACGACTGCCATGCTCACAAAAGTATCCCTCTGGCTTCAAAACCATCCTTGGAGACACTATCTGTGGGTATGAGGTTGACGCTAAGAAAGTCAAGTCATCGCCAAGGGGGGAATAGTTAGCTTCGTCGGATGCAGGTGCCAGATAGATGCCAGATAGATGCTAAGAAGTGGAAACTCAAGTGTCAACAATCTGTAACCCAGGCGTCGGAAACATCGCTGCACCGGACTTAGTACTTGCTTCTGGTCACAGTTTCGCCTGAGCCAAGTCGATGCAAGGATAAACTGTGATAAAGCTCTGCTGAGAAACAGATAAAGCTACGTACCACGGTTTTTATTATCAGTGACACCAAGAGCTGGGAACGTGTCACAGGGGAAACAAGGGCTTGGTATGGAAGACTATCATCGCAGGCTCACTACGGCGTACTATCGAAATTACTCATGGGATATCATAGTTCACAAGCCAAGGGTCCGCAAGCTGTGCAGCCAAGAAACGTATGCAAAAAGCTCCCCTTTCGTCATCATCATGCAGTTATCCCCCGAATCTTGCCCAGCCTCAGCGGGCATCAACCCAAGAATAAGCACATAAAACATAAAACAAGACCCACCCAATGCCGCTCCGAACTGTATCCTCTACCAGATGTCATCCGCACTCCTGACCATCTCAACAGTAGGCGTCTTCGGCTCCATCCTCTTCATCCTCTTGCGATCCGCCTTCGTCACCAAGCTAGGCGTCATGGGGATGACGGGACTGAATGGCTGATACGGACTGTACGGCACGGCGCTCGCCGTTCCTAAACCGGGACTTAACGGTCCGGCGGCCCGGGTGAAAACCGTCTGCTGGTTCGTGATCCTGGGACTGGCAAGACTGGGCTCGTATGCTCTCAGTGGCAGTGCACCACCCGTTCGAACCGCGGACGGCGCGTTGGGACGGGAGAAGGATTGCTGGACGGGGGAGGCCAAGGGGAAGGTGGACTGAGTCGGGGAGGCGAGGTGTGCCGGGAAGGTCACACCTGGTCGGGGAGAGGCGGGCAGGGCGTTGGAGAAGGATTGTCCTGGGCGGGGCGAGGCGGGGAGGGATGGGAAACGGTTGACCCCAGGTTTGGGCGAGGAGGGGAGGCCGACGAGAGGTGTAGTGGATTTCTCACTGGAGGCGGAGATGGGGTCCGGCTGGTTATCATACCGGTCTGCTTCTGTGGTACCGGATATGTCACGGCTGTGGTATTGCTGTGGAGGCCTGTCGAAGCGGGAAGGAGGTGGGTCACTAAGAACCGCACCTAGTCTGCCATCGATGCTGGTCTCCGCATTGGGTGACATCTCTGGTGTTAGGGGCATGGTGGTGTTGCGCTGTTGAGGAAGGTACGGGTTATGCCCTGTCGGCACCGGTGGTGGTGGAACCGGTGCGTATTGGCGGGGCGGGATGGTGTTCATCTCTTCTCCCTCGCCATACCGAGGAAAGGTGCCGGACATGGGCGTCATGATGGGCGAGGAGATGTTCATGGCCTTGGAGCTCTTCTTTCGTGGCGACTTGAGGATGGAGAAGATGGATGAGCCGCGAGATTCGGCCTTGTCATCTCTGTCCAGGTTCAGGTTGGTTGGCTTATTCTTCCCCTTCTTCAGCTTCTCGCCTCCGCTGGTGCTCGGTCGCAATTGTTCTTGAGATGCTGACGGCATTGTTGGCGGCTGGTAAGCTCTGCCCTGCAACTTCGCCTCCTCCTGCTCCATGACATACTTGTACATGTCCTCTAACTGTTGTTGCGCCATCTCTCGATCTTGCTGGATGACCGATTGATCAACTGAGTAGTCGTAACCGGGGGCGACAATGGTTGACCCGCCGGGTGATGGAATGTGATTGGGATTGTTGTATTCAGACCTGATAGGACTGATGGGAGTGATGTTGTCCGGATACGAGAAGTTCCTATACGGGCTTCTCGGGGTCTCAGGCGGGTATGGGAAGTCGTGTTGGTATCCTGCTTGGGTCTGAGGAATGACAAGCTCAAGTTGCGGTTGATATCCGCCTTGCGTGTAATGCTGATACTGGAGGAACTCCTCGTACGTCTTGAAGTCCGAGGGTACGGGAAGGTGGAAACCCGGCAACTCAAGTTCGCCGTCGTCGATTCCTTCTCCCGCTCGTAAATGTTCACGCCGTTTCTTTGCAAGCGCAAGCAAGCCGATAGCGACCAGAATCAGGCAAACCGCGTATGAGCCGACTATGCCACCTATTTGTGCGGGTAGATAGGCCGGATCGCGGATGGCTCCTGCTGACAGCGGCGGTCCGTCTTCGGGTGATGGTGCGGGATCCCAGTCAATGTTTAACGGGTTACTGTTGCTTCTCCTCTTGAGAGTTTGTAGTGATAACGCAACAGTATAATGTATGAATGGATGAACGACAAGAAGTGACAGAACTGAAGTAGGCGAAACAAGCCGATTATAACTTCCCGTGAGCATGATGTCCGAACAAGGGCATGTCGGAGGACGATCAGGAGAAAGCCGGCATTGATGTAGATGGCATCTCACTGCGGAGCCTCGAAACACAATCCGACTGAGACCGTGGAGACTGTAACATGAAAAGACTGCCGGAAAGAGGCTGCGGGAACAGTCACAGGAGGTGTTCACTGGGTATATAGCGGCTGGTGATACGTGACGTTCCTGGTCCCAGACTTGAGATATTCATGGAACATCCAGGGTCTCTCTCCAATAGTATGTTTTCCAGCCAGATCGGCTATGATGAGAGGGGTGATGGTCTGCCATGACCGCCCAACTTCCAGCCCAGTCGCACACACCGTTCAGAGGACGAAAAGAATAGCGTGCAGCAAAAGCGGTAGTTGTCGAGCGGCTGCGGGATGTGGTTGGCCGCGTGGCTGTATTGGTGGAAAGTCGTGAGCGGCAAGGACGGCTGTTTGATTGGTTGATCTTTTGTGATATCGCAGAACACTGAGTGTGACCCTTCCGTAACCCCTGTCCATCCAAGATCCAACCCCTCCGATAGCCTGGACACCGTACACCCGAATCCTCCTTTCGGACCTGGATTGATAGGAACATCATGCTTGGAGGGACCTCAAGAGTTACGACACATTTGATCTTGTCCTTCGTCGAACTGAACATGCGGTGTGGAAGTTCCCAATCTTATGCCTAGCAGAGATCAGTAGCTGCAACTTCAAGGGGGATACAGATTCGCCGCTATGCGAACATTGAGTTCATGTCCTACGCGCCTGAAATGGCCTTCAGCATGTGGTGATTGTCCACATATTGTCAATACCCATCAACCTCGTGGGTTACATTTCAAGTGACATGCAGTCTCGCAGAGGGACTATCACTGAACAGCATCATCACCTTGCAACGCTTCCTGCCATGAGCCATCACATCGATCCATGATGTTGACTGGTGATGAGTGTGATGATCACATCTAGAACCAGGTTCGCTCTGCTATCACCAAAGCGCGATATCTGCAGTCACCATCCGGTCAACATTCTCCAACTTGAAGTCTCTCAAGTAACTCAAGTCGTCGACCTGGGTGATATTCATCCACTATCTCCCAGCAGGTCCTGTCCAACAGCCCCACGTCTGTGCAAGAACTGCATAGTTGATTAGTCTCGGTTGGATAAGCAGAAAGCGGGCACACAGAACTCCATGTGGTATAGTCTGTACTTGCTCTTGAGCTGTGATTGTCTGGGTTAACCGGCTCATCTCTTGTAAAGGAATTTATACGTACGCTGCCGGTGGCCAAGTGCTAGGATGGGGTGGACGGCAAGGAGGCGGCAAAAGGATACCCGTCGACCCGAGATCGTGGGATCTCCCTCCTTGCTTTGCCCAGCAGTCGTACCAGGAATCCCGATCAGACGTATGCATATGGCCCTTCCTTCTTCACTGAATGAAAGACCAGGAGAAAAAAAAGAAGGAATAACGCTCCTCAACGGGTTTATGATGCGAGCTGGTCAAAAATCAATCGAAAAGAATTTCCCCTCGACCGGAATCGAGCCGGTGACCTTTCGGTAACAAATAACATTTACAGCCGAACGTGATAGCCAACTACACCACAAGGGGTCCAAGTTAGCAAAATGTCTCACAAAATTGTTTGACAACATGCCTACGTACTAGGCACGCTCTTTCCCCCACAATGGGCACGGGACCACGCTCACTTCACGTTCAATAACACCTAACAAACCGACCGACGCGTCGCGTGCACTGCACATCGGTGCTGACCTTCGGCCACCATGACTCCCACACCAAGGACCGACGTATTTGCTTCGCTCAATGCAGCTCAAGCGCGGGCTGTGAGGTCCAATGCCGCCACGGTCGCGATCCTGGCTGGACCAGGAAGTGGCAAGACGCACACACTCACCTCGCGTGTTGTTTACCTCGTCGACACCTTGGGTTATCAGCCACAAGATGTCATAGTGGCAACCTTCACCGTGAAAGCTGCGCGTGAAATGACGGAGCGCATGGGAAAAGCTCTAGGAAACGGTCGCGAGAAAAAGATCGTGCTGGGCACCTTCCACAGCGTCGCACGTCGGTACCTTGCTGCATATGGTCAGCGGATAGGTCTGAACCAAAAATTTGGGATTGCTGATGACGGAGACTCTCGGGCCATCATTGCGAGGATATGCAAGCGGTTGCAGTTGACTGTCGATCCACCCATGGCTCGAGGATGGATCAGCAAGAAGAAGTCCAAGGGAACAGAGCTGTCCACGCCGGTAGACGCTAAGAAGGCAGCGACTGTCAAAGGTGCTCAGATGCAAGAGCTGGAAACTCTCTACCAAGAATATCAGGATCACTTGGAGCGCTCAAACCTGCTCGACTACGACGATCTGCTGGTTAAATGCGTGGAGTTGCTACGGAAGCACCCTTCATGCGTAGCCAACGTCCAAGCAGTACTGATTGATGAGTACCAGGACACCAACGGTGTGCAATATGAGTTGATGAAACTGTTTGCTCAAGCACGGCACAGGATTACGATTGTGGGAGATCCGGATCAGAGCATTTATGGCTGGCGGTCGGCTGAGATCAGAAACCTGCACCGAATGCTGGAGGAGTATCCGAAGACGGATCAAGTTGCTCTGGAGGAGAACTACCGCTCCTCACAGTCGATCCTAGACCTCTCGCTGACCGTCATTCAACAAGATACGAAGCGCTACAAGAAGGTGTTGCGGCCGATACACAACAGAGGTTCTCGACCCGTGTTGCGAAGACTGAGAACGTCAGCACAAGAGGCGGAATGGATCGTTTCAGAGATTCGAAGGACTATGATGATGTCGGGTGATATGATAACTCCCAGTGACGTGGCAATCCTGTTAAGGTCTGCGGCGTTGTCCAGGCATATTGAGCATGCTCTTGGAAAGGCAGGCATGGCGTACAAGATGGTGGGCGGATTCAAGTTTTATGAGCGTATGGAGATCAAAGTGCTGCTCGATTATCTCAGAGTCATTCACCAGCCCGAGAATAACGACGCCCTAGGCCGGATCATAAATGTTCCCAAGCGCGGCATCGGCGACGTCACGGTCAAAGCGCTCATTGAAGAGGCCGAGAAGTCGTCGATGAGTCTGTACAACCTCCTGGACAAACATTGCCGCGGCGACCGGATAGCTAAAACAAAGATCATGAAGGTGGCAGAACAAAAGATCAGCGGGGATCTGCTCCGTCTCATCAGGAATACTCGAAAACGTGTCGAGGAGATATCGCAAGGAACACCATTCGGCCTGGTGGAGATGATCGAGTACGTCCTTACACAGCTGAAGTTTGAGCAATTCATCACGGCCACGTACGCCGAGGATCATGAGACAAGATGGGCCAACGTCCAAGAATTTATTGGACTTGCCGCGGATTTTGTGAAAGATCTGGACAAGCTGGGCGATGACAGTCTGCCGGAAATTGATGGATTACAACAATCCAAGGAGATGGACGTGCTGCCCAAGTTCCTGTCCAATGTGGCCTTGGCTTCTGACGTCCTGAAAGACGGTGACGCAGAGCAAAACAAGCCATTAGTTACCATATCAACCATTCACGCGGCAAAAGGATTGGAGTGGCCCGTCGTCTTTGTCCCTTCCGCATACAATGGCTCCATCCCTCACGTCAGGGCAGAAGATTTGGATGAGGAACGGAGGCTCCTGTATGTCGCCATGACACGGGCCAAGACGCTGTTATACCTCAGCTGTCCTTTGTATGGTTCTATACACGGGAGCGGAGGGGAGAAACAAGAGCTATCCCCCTTTTTGTCACCTGTGGCTAAGTTCTTTGCGAGGAAAGGCCCATGCTTTGATCGGCCTGTAATGAGTGAAGTGGCCCGCATTTTGCAGCGAACACTTCCACCCGACGAGACGATCTACAAGTCTATCCCACCGATGACCATGACAGACGACGATCTCTTTCCCGAAGACCCGGAAGAGGTCGCCAGGGAGGTCCGAAAAGCGGGTAATGCCACGGAAGGCTTTGCGTACGATGACCGCCGACCAAAGCGGCCACGACTTTACGGTCAAGCTAGTTCTATGTCTGGCGAGGAAGAACAACCGTGGCAGAAGGGGTATGCAACTACTATGGACCAGGCGTCGAGCTTTACCGTCTCCAAGCTGCCGGGATTTGTCTCTGCTGGATCAGCGCAAGCTGCTCTTGCTGCCGCTGAGAAGGCAGCTCAGCAGAAGAAACAAACCACCCAGATCACGAAGAAATCAGTGTCGAGCCGACCGACCAACCAAAGAAGCATTATGGGTTTTATCAAGCCGACTTCCGGCGCGGGCCAGCCGCCAACAGTCACGCCGACAGCAACCCTACCGGTAGCACCTACGACATACAGGGTCCCACACCTTCCCAACGCAGCCACGCACGTTTCCAAATCAGCTATCGACCCCACGCTCACATCACATACACGTGGTGCTGGACGACTCTCCCGGCCAACCCAACCAAAGCGGGAACCGGAAGAGTTCAAAGCAAAGCAGTATACCTGCTTCTCGAGTTCCCCCACCAAGCCACCCGTTGCTGAAGGAGATGAAAACGAAGAACCTCCGGAACCGACACGTCCGTCGGGGAGTTTACACGCTACTACCATGAATATGCCCAAGGGACTCGGCGGCGGCTTTAGGAGGCCCGCTGGGCTGGCTAGGGAGGGTGGTATTGCACCAATGGAGAGGCTGAGGAAGCCTTTCAAGCCGCTGACTATCAATCGGAACTGAGGGGCCAGCCAACGGTGTTAGGCTGCATGTCATTAGCTATCAGGGATATTGCTGGTGTTCGAGGAGTTAGGGCTGCTAGGTACTATCTAGGTCTGGGCAAGGACTGTGTTCACGATATAGCGTAGCTGCCATCGCGGCGTAAGACGGAGTCAGGAGATTGTATTGTTACTGTTGTCAATTGATGTGTCGCACATTATGGGAAACAAACTGGATGAAATACGATATATGGCTTGGTGGATCTCAGCCCGTGCTTCGGACAGCCACCAGTGCCGACTACGACTTGCAGTCATGTCTCAAGACGACCAGTCCATCATTTTCGCTGATACAGAGTTCATTTTCGAATAGACTTATCCTTCAACTCCTTGTCCTCTCGGATTGATTCTTCACCGATTGGGAACCGCATCTGGACATGCAATGCAGGATGGGGGGATCGACCAGGGCAGGGCTGCATCTCATTCGAAGTGGTAAGCACGCCATCCACCACCAACCACATTTGCTTCGTCGACTGAACATGGCTCTTTTGACAGCAGAATGACACAGGAGGTTGGAGTTTCCAGCAACACACTTCCTGTCATTGTCTAGATTGGTCCATGAGGCGCATGCCTAGAACTCAGGGTTGCAGCTCGGGATCAAATGCAGTATCCAAGGACGGCGCATTGGTTGTGCCGAAGGGAACAGCATTCTTCTTATCTCTGGTTGACCGGACGCCACCCCAATGTCGCCATGTCGTTGCATGAAGGCGACAGGCAACTACCGACGGAATGCCATGTGCAAACCTCTTAAGACTGCGTTGCATTGCATCCGCTGCCGTAGACCAGCAAACTCGCCATGAGACTAAGTCAGTCTGTGTATACAACGAGTATAGCCTACTACGACCATGTCATCGCCAAAACAGGAGAAGGAGACTGTTGTCGTCGAGGAGACTTCGCCAGTAGATTCGGCGTCCCCGTCCATCTCGGCATCACCACAGGAAACGCCGTACACCGAGGCGCAAAGGACATGGAAATCCTATGTCTGGTCGTGTGAGTCGACCTTCCCGCGGGCAGACAAACCTGCGTGAGAGTAACGTGACGCTGACTTTCATAGCTCTTGATGTGCCAAAAGATGAGGCACGGTTCCTCACCAAGCTGGACCTTACCCTCATCTCTACTGCTGCTCTTGGTGTTATGTGCCGGTATTTGGACCAGGTCAACATCACGAATGCCTTCAGTGAGTACACTGCATAGGATACAGCATGCCAGTGAGAGAGAAATAGAGCACTGACATGCGAGCAGACAGCGGTATGAAGGAGGACCTCTCACTATATGGTAATGAGCTCAACTACGTCAACGCTGTATGGAGTGCAGCCTATGTCATTGGCCAGATCCCGTCGAACTTGATTCTTACACGGGTAAGTGTCTCGCTTCTGGCGGGCTGACTAGGGAAACCATCAATCTAATCAAGGCAGGTCAATGCTCCATATTGGATAGCCTTCATCGAGTTCGCATGGACGGTCTTCACCTTTGCCACAGCCGGCGTTAAGAATGTCAAGCAGCTCTATGTCTTCCGCTTCTTGTACGTATTCATGCCTACCTGTTCTTTCTCTTATGCACACTGATATTTTTCTAGCATTGGCCTCTTCGAAGCCGGACACTTTCCTGGTGTCATGTACGTCTGCTCAAGCTACTACAAACCCCACGAATTAGCCCGGCGCAACACCCTGATCCAAGTCTTCACCCAAGTCGGGCCTCTCTTTTCCGGTTTTCTCATGGCTGCTGTCTTCGCCGGACTCGACGGTAAACAAGGCCTCGCAGGCTGGCGCTGGATGTACATCGTCTGCGGCTGCATCTCTTTCCCATGCGCACTCTGGACCTTCGTAGCCATGCCCCAACTCCCCAGCCGCGCCAAGGCAAATTGGATCTTCACCCAAGCCGAGGTCGAGCTCGCTCGTTCCAGGATGCCTACTGAGGCAAAAATGCACACGGGCCTGTTCAAGTGGAAGGACATCAAGCGTTGGCATATGACCTGGCATGTCTGGCTGTTCCCGCCGCTCTTCGCCCTCGCCTCTCAATTTGGTCAGGTGGGAAACTCGATGATCTTCTGGGTCAAGAGTTACAACGTCA
Source organism: Coniochaeta pulveracea (assembly GCA_003635345.1). Classification (NCBI taxonomy): domain Eukaryota; kingdom Fungi; phylum Ascomycota; class Sordariomycetes; order Coniochaetales; family Coniochaetaceae; genus Coniochaeta; species Coniochaeta pulveracea. Next base: position 98,705 of record QVQW01000002.1, on the reverse strand, counting down.
AGGGGCATCCGCCGAGGTTCACGGTGCCGGAGATCAACATCATTCCCTTGGGTGCCAATATCCTCACGATTATTTTGACGCTTGTCAACTCTTGGATCTCGGATAGCCTGCCTGGTGCGAGGAGGTGGCCTGGAATATTGTTCACTACTACCATGTGCATCATCTTCTCGACTGCTCTCGGCGCGACACCGATTCATCCTCCGAATATTGCTACGAGATGGGCGTTGTATTGTAAGTCACCAGCTGGGTTTCGCTCAGTGTTATCCAAGCATAGAGACTAACCTGTTTTCACCAAAGATATGACCGCCCTCATGTACACAGCTGCCGGCCTGACCTGGACCTTCGTGAACGAAGTCAACCGTCATGATCCCGAGAAGCGAGCATATGTCTCAGCCGCGGTATGTCTTTCCACCGGAGTCCCATGATCCGGACGCCAGGAGCTAATCTCACACAGATGAACACGTTTGCCTATATCTTCACGGCTTGGGTACCTATCTTCACTTTCCCAACGTCGAAGCAGCCTTACATCGTGGCCGGTTACTACATCACGGCCGGGTTCGGAGCAGCGGCTTCAGTCATCATCCTCATCATCCGGCATTTCCATAATCGGGATCTGCGGAAACAATTGCAGTCTGAACAGGGCGATGTCTCTCCAGTCGAGAGCGTTGGGCTGGGAGATGCTCTCAAACAAGGATAAGCGAAGTCATCACGGATCGAGGTTGGGCTAGGGCTGTTGTTGGGTATGCTACTGAGATAGGCATGATACGTTAGTGGCTCGTGGATGTCAATATCGAGCATACGGTTCGGCCTCGATCGAACTCTTAGTACCTCCTTGGTTACGCTGTTCACCAAAATACGGTGAAACATCTTGAAGGAACTGTTCTAATGTGTCAAAAGATCAAAATCGCACATGTGGGTATCGAGTATCAAGCAGTAACAGAACATGAGTCCTACACCAACCATTCCACAATCCTCCTACCCCTTGCCAACCACCCCTTCTTTTCCTTCTCGGCCTCATCCGCCACATAAACATCAGTTTCTAAGTCCATCTCATCCAACCTCACTATCTTTGTCCGCTTGATCACCTTCCAAGCCACATACATGACCAACATAACGGGCAGCTCAATGTAAAAGGAGACAAAATCCACCCCGCTGAACTTGGGACTGAAACAGCTCCATCCCTGGACGAGGACCAGGAAGGAGTTGAGGATCACGCATATCCATGGTCCGACTGGATATGTCCAGTTCTTGAAGGGGAGGAGGTGCGTCTTGCCTTGGACGGCAAGGGCCTTCCGGAAGCGGATCGAGGTTATGCCGATGGCAATCCAGGAGAGCTGGTTGGAGACGCCGACGATGCTAGACAGAGTTGTCAGTGACTGCTTGTTAAGTAAGAGGCCGAAAGAAAGGGGTGTTTCACGTACTTCTGCAGCCAGGACCAAAGTTGACCAGCCCCGATGAAGCTGGAGCCAAAGCAAAGACCAGCAATGAAGCCGGTGAAGAGAACAGATACCCAGGGTACTCTGTTGGGGCTGAGTCTTCCGAAGACAGCAGGAGCATGTCCTTCCATGGCCAGAGTGTAGAGCAGCCTTGTTCCGGCGAAGAGAGCATGGTTGCCCGCTGACAAGACGCTGGTGAGAATGACGGCGTTGATGAAGCTACCCGCCACTTGGGATCCGGCCATTTGGAAGACGATTGTGAAGGGCGACGTGCGGGTGTTCTTGGAATTGAGGTTGGGATAGTTGTAGGGTACGTTGAGACCGATAAGAAGAACGGAGAGGATGCTGATGGTATGTTAGCAAATCATCCTGGAGGGAGGCCCTAGTGTCAAAGGCTTACTAAAACAGGAGGATACGCCAGAAGACATTCTTGACTACTTTGGGCATATTCCTCGTGGGGTCTTTGGTCTCTCCGGCCGTGATGGCGATGGACTCCGTGCCGCCGTCTAGGCATCGTTAGCCACGAGTTATTCGCTGTAATGACATTGATTTTGGATGCTTACAGGCAAATGAAGCTGTCACAAAGACAGATGCAAATCCACCAATACCTCCCACGAATGGAGCATCAGGTAGCCACCAATTCTCACCACCAATATAGCGGTGGGAGGTATTCGCGCCACAGTTGACGGCTATACTTAAGATGATGAAAATCTAGAATGACATGTCAGTAGCTCATTCTCTTCCGTCCAGGACCAAATTGTGATAACGTACAATAATGGTAACGACCTTCAGCAAACTGAGCCAGTACTCCAGTTCACCGTACGCCTTGACAGTCGCGATATTGACGGCGATCAAGATCACCCAAAAGATCAAACTCAGCGCCCACCCGGGGAACTTTGTCGTCCAATACTCCAGTATCAACTGCAGCGCAACCAGATCACTCGCCGTGCTCACCGCATCATTAAACCAGTAGTTCCAGGTAAGAGCAAAGCCAAAGCTGTCGTCGACAAACCTCCCCGCGAACGTGCAGAAGCTTCCAGCCACCGGTATGAAAGCCGCCATCTCGCCGAGGGAGAGCATGGTGACGAAGACGATGCAGCCTACAATGAAGTAGGCGATGAGAATAGACGCCGGTCCGCCCGTAGCGAGGGATTTGCCGGTTCCTAGAAAGAGACCAGTACCGATGGTGCCGCCTATGGCAATCATCTGCACCTGGCGGGCGGAGAGTGACCGACTCAGACGGTCGGACTGGACGGGGCGATTCATTGAGAGGTGTTGTGCGATGGAGACATCTTCGAGGCCTGTCTTTTGGTCCTCTATCGAGGGGGCAGGAGAAGGGTTCTTCACGGACATCGCTGTCCCTATCCAATATCAAGCAGGCACTGAAAAGAGACCGTGTTGGTTCGACTCGAACCACTCCCCACGGTCCCCTAGTGGGCATATATTCATGGTGAGGTAGGTTACATCTGGCTGGACCCCACTTAAAAATGAGCGATGGCGTGCTCGAATCTGTACGTAAACATCCGCCCCATTGGGAAATACCCTTACTGTTGATTATCCAATCATCCCCAAACTGTCACTATGACAGAGCAAGCAATCCTGTCTGAAGGATTGTCTTCCTGTTCAAAGATATTCAGTGATCATCACGCCTTGTCAGATGAGGAAAGAAACGTGCTAGTACGGAAGAAGGATGGCGATGTGGGGATTAGAGGACGAAGCCTTGCTTGGCAAATGCTTGATGCCATTCGAGAAGCAAAGTACACCATCGATGGTCTGACTTGGATACGTCCTGCCCATCCGAGAGCACACACTTTCGAGACAGGACTCTGGGGTAGCTGCCCAAGGCCCTGACAAACTCTGTTCGTGTGGTAGCGACCGATGCTCAGGGCATGTCGTCGTGTTTAGGTTTGCAGTTCACTCCAACGATACTAGCCCCACTCTTTCTGGAATGATGTCACCCTCACGCCACTGCTTCCCATCCATACTATCACGAAGTTATCTCTTGTATGTGCTACGTGCCTTCGTTGGAAGTTAAGTATGGTTGGTAGATCTGATGTTGACAGGTCGAAGCTTGAGATATTCCCGCTTCTTCTCCAGTTCACGATCCATGATGGCATCATCGCAAGATAAGAAGCCCCTGAGCCACCATACCGTGGTCTCCAACTTCATCATCAAATACGAAAACGACAAGCCGTTGGTTGCGCTTTTCCGGAGAAGCGACAAAGTGAACACTTACCAGCACCACTTGGCTCCCATCGCCGGCGGTGTGGAGAAGACTGATCCGTCCCCATTGGCCGCGGCGTGGAGGGAGATCCAGGAGGAGACGACATTGACCTCAACATCACTTGAACTGCTCCGTCAGGGCAAGAACTACTCCTTCAGCGACGAATCCATTGGACGAGCATGGACCATTTATCCCTTTGCCTACAGGTTGAAGACCCCAGAGGAGGGCGGAAAGGGGGAGCAGGGGATCCAAATCGACTGGGAGCATGAAGGGTGGGGGTGGTACGACCCGCTCCAGGTTGAGGATACCGAGGAGTTCGGCGGGGTTCCACGACTGGCGGAGAGTCTCAGAAGAGTCTGGTTTGAGAAAGACCTGGGTGAGGAGGCTGGACGAGTCCTGTCTAGCGGCCTGGCGAAACTGAAGAATGACCAAGAGAGCGGCGCGAGGCAACTGGCAGGTGTAGCTCTCGAAATCCTACACGACGTGATTTCTAATCTGGATTCTGGAATCCCGAGAGAACAATGGTGGGCCAAGGTACGGTTCGCAACCTGGCATATATGGAAGAATGGACGAGAGAGTATGGGGGCAGCCATCATGAATGTGCTGCTTGCTACTCTAGGCGATATGGAAGCCAGCGTGAAGGATCAGTCCACCTCCGTCCCAAGAGATTCGGCTTTAGCCGCTATCAAGAAGCGCCTCTCCTCCAGGAGCGAGCAGTCCGTCAAGGTATCAGTGGCATTGGCCAGTTACCTCGAGTCTAACTACGCGTCAAAGCTGACTTCGCACGAACCTATCAGTATTCTAACAATGTCCGAAAGCTCTACCATATCTCACAGCATCCGCCATCTGGTCTTAAAGTCAGGCTTCTCACTCGATCTTCGGGTTCTTGAATCACGACCCCTGTATGAGGGTGTCTCGTTGGCTGGATCGTTTGTCGAAGACATCAAGCAAGCAGCGGGAAAAGCCGGCAGTAGAGTTCCCGAGTTGAAGATTAGTCTTTTCTCCGATGCAGCCGCTGCACTTGCGGCAGATGGGATTGACATCGTCCTCATTGGCGCGGACAGAATTGCGTCCTCAGGCGCCGTCAGCAACAAAACGGGTTCTCTTCCCACCATTCTGTCCGCTCGCCACGTTGCAACTGCAACCGGGAAGCCGATCAAGGTGATTGTCCTAGGAGAATCGGAAAAGGTCGCACCACCTGGTAAGCCAGAGGAACATGTCGTGGAAGACAATGATCCAAAGCAGATCACAAGAGCTTGGTCTGCGGACTACAACTCTACACGTGTGAGGCATGGCGGGGAGATCTTAGCAGACCGCGTCAATGCTGGAGATCGCGGTGAAGACGGTGTTCAAGTGTCAGTGCACAATGTCTTCTTCGAGTGGTGTCCTTCGGACCTGATCGATGTGTACATCACGGAATCTGGTCAGTGGACTGCAGAAGACATTGCAAAGCATTCGGAGCGATTGGGCAAGGAGCAGGAGAGATTCTTCAACGACATTTAATTCGGTCAAGGCATTGTAGGGTAACCCGCGTATCTGCTCAGCTTGGCTGTTTTTCGCTGCCGAGTTGTTCTCCAGAAGCATGACTTTATCCAATGCCATGGGGGTCGTACCGATCTGTTTTGTTGCAGCCTGGGTAGTGGCAAGATTGGTGTTGCTCACGACATCATTTCATGATTCATATCTCCATTATGCATCTGATTGAACGCAATCAGCACTGTCTCTTGAAGGACGACCACAAGAGGGAGAAAAGATTGTCAAGCGGATGGAAGCGAGGTCGCCATGGTCACTTTGAGGTCCACGAGCCGAAGGTTGCTTGAGTCTACCTGAGAACTGACTTATTGAGCCTAAGTAGCATCTGGGCTAGACTCGAGGACGCTCGGAAGTCATAGAATGCCTGCAGACTAACAGTCAAGCAACGTAACAATCGCGGTAAGGACTACCCAGATAGGTAGCTCATTTGACGACTGTTGCCTAGTCTTGGCAGTGCAATCCGACACCGGTTGCGGCAGAGCAAGTTTGAGTTCTCCGGAAAACCCGGCTCCGAAAGAAACGGAGACTGAAGTAAGCTTAAAATTACGACACGACAGAGGTACGTATCATGCGCTGGTCGTCCGCGCGCATTGATGATCCATCATCTGACTGCACTATCGTACCTCGTATAGAGGACAAACGTCATCAGCTAGTGCTGTCCTGACTGGAACGAAGCGTCGAGGAGCATGCGCGTGATAGTGCGGCAACTTGGGCAACGGGTTGACGGCAGGGGTGTTTCGCGTAATCCTCGTGTCTCACGACAGCAACTTCGATATCTCAGCACCAGATGGTCTGATCAGTAATCCACAACGTATTCACATGGAGAACTGCTTGCTATGGCTCTTAATGGTCGATTTCCATACTATGTGGCCTGGGCGCCAGAAGTGGCTCAACCAAGGCCGAGAGGTGCGCAATGCTGACGCTTCCCACGTGGGGAAGCATGGCACTAAGCCAGATTGAGCGTCACTAGCCAACTAATTGGGACAAGCCGACTTGGAGAAGCAAAATCTGTCTGCAATCTTGCTATAAGTGTCCTGTTTCGTAGAGGGTCGAATGGTGCGTTATGTTTCCTGTGCGAGACAGTTAGGTCGTAACGCGTTGTTGGCTGATGGACGGAGAATAGCCACCTTCCTAGTTGCGCAGAACAGACAGTGAGACCAGCCACGTGGTTGCACACGTGTTGAGTCTAGATGCCGTTGTCGGAGTGGTAAGCTAGAACATCCGCGGGCTCCGGACAGCACTGGCTGATGTCTAAGAAATCACATCAATCATGCCTGAAGACCCCTTGTTCATGGTCGACACGATCTTGAGATTCTAGTTGCTGTAGAATATCCGTAAGTTGAGTAATGATTTCCATCCGTCGTTTGCCGTTCGCTTTGACGAGGTTTGAGACTTGGCATTGCTAAAATAACGGCCGACTCTGGGGTGCCTTGACTCGTGTATACGATGGAAACAGGTGCTCGATGCTGGAACTTTGTTGCAACGCTTTGCCGACCAAATGACAGGTTAAGGTTGATTGGACTCATTTAGCATTGACAAAGCGGTCTATAGGAAGCACGCGTATGCGAACTTTTGATCCTGTTTCAGTAGGTTCGAACATAAGCAACTTCCTGATCTGATACAGTCCGGCGATGTCAATTAGCGGTTGGCGGCCCGCGGTCCACAACCAAAATCAACCTTCCTCGTTAGGCTGTGATAGTCCAGGCAACGTGTTCTGCGTATTACCAAAGCCGCCCAGTCAGATTGAAGAACTGGCCAATCCGTCACGGTTGCGGCTCCATGAGACATCGGTAGTCAGACAACCTTTATGTCCGTCCCGTTCTGGATCTTCGAATGATCCTCGGCGCGAAGCAGATCAGCCTGTTCCGAAAGGTGTATAAACTGCCAAGCATATCCAGACTAGCTCGGGTGCGAAAGTTTTCATGATTGAAAATACTTTTGCCCTTTACCTTCGCACGCAATAAGTATGACGTGCATTGAATATTCCTGGTAGTAGTGAAACGTGCACTTGACGTCAAGAGGCCACGCTCAAAACCAAGGCAACCACGTTCTCCGGAATCGGTAGTCGTGTCGGTCGTCGCTGCCAAATTCCAGCTGGCTGGGCGGATGGTGGAGGCTCGAGATCTAATCTGGTAAGCGGCATCGAATTTTCCCCCGATTGGCGCTGGAGGGTCCTTCCTTTCCCCGCAAAATTCGAGTCACATCTTCAAGGCAGACATCGTTTTATTATTAGCCATGTTCATTAAAAGTCAGAGAAAAAGGAAAAATGACTGGAAGGGAACGTGTGTTAACATCGTTAGTGCTCATTACCTGTTTTCCTCCCTAACCACTGCATCCCCAGGGCATCCCCGTGTCGTTGCTGTCTACCCCTTCAATTTCCATTCTTCCCAAGACATCTGGTATCTTCCGCCCAGACCCCCAGGCCACCTGCACGACATCTTTGCATTATCGGGAACTTCGACCTGACAGGGTTTGAGTTGCCGGTCCACCTCTCCTGGTCATACCGATGGAGGAGTGTACCCAATTGTGCATGTCCTTACCAGACGCAAAGACAGACCGGATAAAACCAGACCCTCTTGGAGAAGCCAACAGGTAGAGCGGGACACGAAAAGACTCGAGTCGCCTGGACGTTGCTGCCCCGCGATCTGATTCGTTCACGGATGTCATCGTTGGCTGCCGACCACCCCAGCTTGGGGCCTTTGGGTAGCAGAACTAGCAGCCCTGGCGATAATGGCAGGATCAACGAACCAGGCCAATCCTTATCGGGCTTGCTCAGCCTCCCCAATGAGCTGCTGCAGGCCATTGCTGCTTACCTGATCCCGGGTGTACCAGACACAACCCGTTTTACTCTACGACCGAATGGTTCTTGGGCCAAGAAAGATGCCTATGATCAATGGTGGGAATGGAAAGAGTCTCATCTACACCTGCAATCTTTGATTGAGACTTGTCGTCGTTTAGCAGCCGTTGCCGGACCGTATCGCTATCACAGCATCGTCCTCCACAGCGGCAGTTCCGTCGTGCGCCTGTTTCGTCAGCTTGTCGATCATCCCGAAGCCAAAGGATGGATCTATAATCTGTCTTGCGTGGCGAACCTCTTGGACGAAGATGTGGTAATTGATGCGAGGCAGGAATGGGCGCTGCAGATGCGAAGAGGGTTCCGGCTCCCTTCGGACTTATTCGTCCGGCCTATTGCTCGTCGACCAGTCCATCCGGCTTTTGCTCGGCCGTCAAACACGGAGCAAGGCATTGCGTTGACTCTCTTCAACCGCATCGTCGGTTATGCCAACAATCTGGACGATTTTCTTCTGGCTTATCCGGACGATATGGGAGCTACGATGGACGAATCCCTGGAGGAGCTGCTCTGGTTTCCACCTATGCGACCAGGAACCAAAGTGGTTGAGAGTAACGCACCCACGATGGATCCGTCTCTGTTTCCTTCGACCAGTGCCCTCCAACGACTTTCCTCTCTGAGGCTATATTGCCATCTACAAGGCGGCTTGCAGACATTCCGTGACCATACTTACACCCAGAAATTTGTGACTCACGTCATTGTGCAACTCCCCGCGCTCACGGGACTCCGGAGTCTGGAAATATGCTGTGACGCGCCTGGGACATGGTCGCCCCTCTTGTCGGTCGATTACCCACAGCTGCCAAGTGTTGAGGATGTAAAGCTTTATGGAAGCCGGATACATGAACCCGAGCTTGTGGCACTTTGCCGACGACTGCCCCGTCTACGGACCCTTGTCGTCCACTTTGAGGAATGGGCGGACGACGAACTGGATCGGTGGCGTCTACCTGGCGGTAGGACGTTGGACCAGACCCTGCTGGAACGTGCCGACACTTTACAGCACCTCGAACTGGTCACCCTTGTCGAGGACGGACATTATCTCACTCGTGGTGACGAGAGGCCCAGGAAGCGAGAGAATCACCGGTTGACGTGTTTCCCCAAGCTATACAACCTGCATCATCTCACCGTGGACTTTCGGGGGTTGTTCGGAACACTGGGTATCTTCGATCAGGATGACGGCGAGAGATTACGACATCTGTTGCCTGATTCTTTACGTTCTTTCACCTTGGTTTGTGAATGGGGGACCGAGCGCGACCATATGCCGGTCTACCTCGCTAATCTCGAAATGATATTCCTTGGCATCCGGTTGCTGTGCTCATCTAGGACCCCTAAGCTTGACAGCATTTGTCTTGCCATGCACGAGTGGCCCTTGGAGAAAAGTTGCAAGTATAGGACCAAGTTTCGGAGAAGCCTGGACGATGTGAGGCGCCGATGTAGGAGGGCAGGTATCCAGTTCAGTACGCAGGAACTGCTGCCTGCTTACCGGGATGAAGATGACGCCATGCTCGATGGCGGTGACGAGGACGATGACCTGGATGAGGATGGTGATGATGAGGACGACAGCGATGGTCAAGGACAAGACCAGGAGCAAACTGTCCGAAACGAAGAGGAAGGGCACGAAGATGAGGAACTGGAGGAAGATTCCGAGTACTACTTCTCTGGTGACGGAGGGGATGGCTTCGAAGACCTCGAAAGGGCAGCCAGAAAGCCTGCCACGTTCGAAGCTTTCCTAGAGCAACTGGGCCCCAACCATGGCCATGACGACGACGAGCTATTCTTTGCGTATGTGGAAGACCGCTGGGATGAGTACCTCTTCTGAGTGGAAACTGCCAGCAGCCAGCCAGTTGTTAATCATCTCGGATGATGGCACTGTTGAAGCACGTTCTTTCAGCTCAAAAACCTCGCGATCCCACTTCAGTCTTCCGCGGACCATAAATTGGGAGAGCAACGTCGCATGGCATGTTGCCATGGCTCGAACCACTAGCACCGTTTGGGCAACAGGAGACCATATCGGGTCTGGAGTTCTGCTCGCTTGTGACATTGATGCGTCGGGAGGGGCTTGGAGTCGGCTCTAGACAATCAAGAATGCTACTCGCTATAATGCACCCAGCAGCAAGTGGATGGTGAGGCATGGCTGCTGCACGGGAGCTATTACTGTGCATATTCAGCCAGTTGTCCAGTTGCTTTCACAGGGATATCCCAGGTGTGGTGTGAGCTGTTGTTACGCCTTGGATCCTGTCTGCTGCAACCACTTTGATGAACAGTACATGAACTGTCTGGATCGTGGAAAATTCAGGTCGCAGTGACTACTTGATACCACGAGACTATGGGCTGGCGAGCAGAACGTTCAAAATGAACGGCGAGCCCGAAGTCATGGACATTTTCGACATCGCTTGTCTAATAGCGACCGGGTCGATTCCCCAGATTCAACGGGGATCCAGACTTCGGCAGACAACGGCGGTCCAGGTTGTTCAGGCAGGATGTGCCTGGCATGGAGGTGGTATTACCGTGTAGATTAATATCGACCTGGCGGATATAGCCAAGGGACGACAGCCGATAAACCCCATTGGCCCAACTGCTCATAAATCCATCACGGCCCTGTGAGGGACAAACCACAAACTGATGAGAACACATTCCCCCTGCTTCCAAAACCTGAATGTCCAACCGTCCCATCGAGCTCTCGGCTCATGCACCCCAGTTGCCTCATCAATCTGGACATGTAATGCCACCGCAGGTAAATGTCTTGGCATGTCGCTATATGAAAAATATATACGCAGCGAACCAGAGGCACTTGTCGCTCTGAGCTCGACTGCCGGCGTTGTATTGGCTCCTTTTCTTTTCTTGCTCGTTCCTGATGACGAATACCTCCGTTGAGGATGCGTTATGGACCAGTCAACTTGGTTCAGCAGTCACGATTGGTGCGGTGTGTACGTGACTGCCGCAGTCCTGCCTGGTTTACTATCGTCCCATGCATCCCGCGATATACAGGTCACCATATTTCCCTCGTCTACTTGATGGGAATTACCTAACCTCACATGAATGTGCGATGGCGAAATCACCCACCTGGTTTCATGCCTTGCTACGTGCCATCTCTCGGCACTAGAGCGTTTTCCGCAGGAATATGTAGCCCCCTCAACCCGTCTGCACTCTGCTTCTGAAACCCCTTCTTGCACTTTGGCTCCACATCCTTACAACAAGATAACTGCCACACTCGACACTCGCTTAAGCACCTGGCGGTGCTAGTGCTTCGAACCTTGTGCCAAGCCAAGACTTCAAGCCATGCCATCTCGTCAAGGGACGTCTCGTCCCGCTCTTGTGAGAGCCTTGACGGCAGCCTTCCTCCTCCCCGCCGTCTTCGCCGCCTACCCCTTGACCACAGACTCCAACTGCCACTGCTACCGAACCAACGCAACATCGGCCAACTACTTTGGCCACCACAAATTCTTCGACTTCCGCCAACTCAGCCAATACGTCAATGTCCCCGGCGTCAAACCCGACCCAGACAGCAATGCCAACGCCCCTCCTCCGTCGAACTACTTCCAGTCCTCAGAATGGACTTCAGCATGGGACATCCAGAACTGGAACAACAGCCAAGTCTTCTTGGTGAACGACTCGGACATCACCGGCTCGGACGCCACTGTGTTGATGGTCAACTCCCCGAACAACATCTACATCGAGCGGAACTCCGACCCCCAGGCCTCCTCACAAACTCACCTGACCATGCGTACCGCCAGACTACCCGGATTCCAGACCGCGGCCGAGATCGAGTCCGTCTCCCAGGGGTATCAATTCGTCTCCGTCCGGATGTACGCCCGAACCAAGGGTAGTCCAGGCGCAGTGACCGCGATGTTCACCTACCGTCCCGGTCCCAACAACTCCCTCGCCCTCGTCCAAGAAGCCGACCTGGAGATCCGCACCCTCGACCCGCAGACCTACGTCTCGTACACGAACCAACCCTCCTGGAACTCCACGGGGGACATTCCCCAGGCCACACGGAACGTCACCCTACCCTACGGACGACGCTGGTCGGACTGGGCCTACTACCGCCTCGACTGGACACCCGGAAGCAGCACCTGGTACGTGAACGGGCAGCTGATGTCTGTCATCAACTTCCAGGCGCCGCGAGACCCGGCGCAGATCATCTTCAACAGCTGGAGTGATGGCGGGACCTGGTCGGGGAACATGTCCACGAATGCTCAGGCGTTGATGCAGATCCAGTGGATCGAGATGGTGTACAACAATACCGATCCGGGCAGTTCGAGGTCGGGGAACTGTGTCAATATCTGTACGATTGACGAGACGAGCAAGATTGGACAGCCTGCGTTGATCAGTGAGTTCTCTCCTCCCTCCCCATGTCCGCCCGTTTGGTGTGATGGGTATGCATGGAAAACAGAAGTGCTAATCTGGTGTGAGCAGCTCCTGGTACCGGCTCGGGAGGAAGTACAGGCGGTGGAGGGAGTTCGGGAGGTGGTGGGAGTACAGGGGGTTGTCAGTCGGCCAAGTGGGCACAGTGTGCCGGTAAGACTTGGAATGGGTGCAAGTCTTGTGCGTCAGGGTCGACGTGCAAGTATCAGAATGATTACTATTCCCAGTGTCTGTAGGCAAGGCACGGGGATGTGGTTTGGAGTTCTGTCTTGTCTGATACCCAAAAGCGACTCTTGTCTTTACTTGGGTGTGCCGCCGTCTGTCGTTACTTTAGCATGTGAACTGAATATGCGATTGAACACCGTCATGGTGTATGCGGAGACAGTCCATCACTATTCAACAAGTACATATCGAAGGCTTCATCTGAAGTGTTATGTGCCACCGCGTCAGAGCGGATCCTGCAAAATATGTTCCAGCTTTCCAGCATGCAGTCAGCCTATTCCAGGAGCAGCTGGTCTTCCACGGATATGGGGAAGGTTCTCCTGTAGTGTTTTCGTTGCTGCTTGTGGCTAAGCCTGCTACTAAGTATTGTCTGTGGTCCTTTTCCCAGGAATGTGTTCACATCGCAAGAGTTGCAGCTAGTTTACTTAGTCTATTTGCTCAGGGGATGGCAAGCGTAAGGGCGCTGTTGTCGCACAATGCCGATTTCTAGGGACAAGGCTTCCCCACTAGCACTTGCTCAGTTCGGTACGCAAAGCCAAGTTCACTTATTCAAGGCTCTAGAGCGAGGCGTGCATGCTGGTTGACCATACCTCGATGAGATTCAGTGATGTCCGATCATGGTCGTGGGAAGCTTCGTAACAAAGTTATTACGGCGAGACACACTGCTGAATAATAAGCAAACATCGAGTATCCATTTATTCTAGGGTACGCGCAAAGTATGTTGAGCCAATGAAAAAGTCCGGAGTAGTTGCCCGGCAATCGACCTTTTCAATAGCGGTGAGAAACCAGCCCGATCTGGAAATGCGACCGCGATGATCAGTGAAAGTCTCAAGCTGACTGCGGAGCGTGAGAATGGCATGATGGACATTATCGTACGAGGACCGCAGGGCATTCCTGCGCTGCGGCAGTGCCAACCACGTGGTTTTCCAAGATGTGACTTGGGCTTGCAGTTCTGCATCGCGCTGGGGACCCATTAATTTCCGGGGCATGCTGAGAATCGGCGCTTTGGGACCAGGAAGTCGGTAAACAGCCACAAGCAAGAAAAGGTAAGCACTTACGTACATGGTCCGTCCGTAGATCGGTGCTGAGAAGCCAAACACGTCATTTCTATCTTGATGGCTCCAATGCCTGTTTGTTGACCTTGGGCTACAAAGGTCAGTGAGGGCATCACCACGGTGAGAAAAGGATCCATGGATGCCCGACGGTTGATAGTGGGTTGGCGCCTGGGGTAGGTGCTTAGGTAATATGGGGGGACTTGGAGGGACGCGGAGTCAGCCACACGTGACAGTCCCTTGCTGCTCTGTGGCGCTGGCTTGCAGGTACCCCGGCCCAGTTTTAGCCGCTTCCCGCTCTGACGTTCCCCTAACCGCGTGCTCGAAGGCTCGAACTGATCGGCGCAATACCAACATCATCCAACCAAACTTCACCAGCAGCAATTATCCAGTATCACTTCGTTCGATCTAGGAGGGTGAGCCGTTGGTTATTCTGTTCGTTCCGTATGATTCACGCTCGCTAGGGGCCCGCGAAGGGACCATCGCGCAAAGCTACAAGCTTTCCGCTTTGATGCCGTGTCGCATTTAATATCACCATCACGACGACCTCTTATCCGTGTCAGAGGATATGGGTAATTGTACTTCTTGCCTCGGCCGCGGTCGCCGCGACAGCTACGATGAGGTGAGAACTACCGGCGCTGGGGCTGCGAATGACCCACAACACCTATGCTGACAACGTTTCCGTCACAGGACGATGAGTCCCGCCTGCTCTACGATGACGCGAACGGGATGCACTATGGTAGCTTCGGCGAACAACAGGCGAACGGACAGGACGATCCGCAGGAAGCACAAAGAGAGATTGAAGCCTTGCAACGGGTGGTGGCACGAACATCAGAGTAATGCTACACTCTTCGCCCTAGAAGCATATGCGTTGGGACTTCAAGGCTGACCTTGGCTGTGTAGTAACATGGTGGACATCTATGAGATTGCGCCGCAAGACAGCAGGATACACAACGACGAGGCTACTGCCAGCTATGTCCAGGCCGGACAAGAAGCACGCATGGCCCGCTATCAGAGCCTCCTCACCAAGCTTTCGGCGCGTGATGGGTCCGGTGCGGCAGCCGTTGCCGGACGAATCGACTGGGATGCACCCGAAGAAGACGATATAGAGACCCAAGGAAACGGTAGCCTTGTCAAGGTGGAGGCCAATGGTGAACCGCTTGTTGGTACATTTGGAGAAGCTGCAGCCGCCATGCAATAGCACTGGCTCCATGGCTATACAGCAACTTCATATGGACCTAAAGACGTATATTCCATGAAGGGACAACTTTTATGGTTCTGTCCGGTATCGTGTCCGGACGCATGATGACTAAATGCCTCATTTCGGCATATGGTCACCCAACGTCATCTCGCGAGTCTTTCGCGGTTCCCAACAATTCAGGCAACATGACGTTTTGTGCGAACAGGTACGGCGTTACGGACGTGGAGCACATTGCTTGCCTTTACAGCTTCAAGGAGATTTTGTTTCCAGCTTTACTTGTGCGATGCAAGTATCTACCCTCATCAGTGACTGGCAGTTTGGTTGGTGGAGGGTGGCCAGAGTCACATGCCAGTGGACGGACGCCGCTCGCAACCTTTCACCTCCACAGGGGATCAAGGATGCGTGGCATTGTCCAGAACTGCAGTCTTTCAATCAAAGATCCTTTCATTTGTCGACCTCTACATTTCCCACCAAGTCGCCTGGACTAGTATGACAATCATGCAAAACCATGACGTCCACGACACAGAAAAGAAAAGAATCTTATCCCGGTTATTGCCAAAACATCCATTGAGCGATGGACACGTGCACAACAAGCTTCCTGATATTGCTTCATAGTGGGTTCCCTAGTATCACGACTTTGCAGCCTCTAGCTCATCAGCTAGTAGCTGGCTGTTTTCTGCAATCCAAGATCTGCTATCCGGTAGTGGAAGGATGGTCTTTCGTCAAACAATGGGCTCCGGCTACGGGGCGTTTCTTGGAGCTCCACCGAAGTCCGGCAGTCGGTTCGGCCGATAGGAATTCCGTTTCTGCCCCAGAATTGCAAATGATGCCTGTCACTTCTCGTTGTTTAGTGGCTTCCCGTGGGTCGGCTACCGTCTTATTCCAAGACTTTTTGCCCGTCTTCAGCATGACAATACACACTAGAAGCAGCAGAAACAGGGGCTTACCTGCACGAGCATGGAGCCATAGAGGGTCCCAGTAAACCGTATAGCCAGCCAGATCTCAGCGGTGACAATACATGGAGCGCCCATTCCTCACAATGCCCCGAAGCGAGCACCAGGTTTTACCCACTGCTTGAAGCTGCCCGACGCCTATTACGTGCGCATCGATTCACACCGATTTTGAGCTGCCCGTGCGGGTCTCGTTCCCTTCTGCGAACATTCTTTTCGACTGCCCGCCAATGTCACTCAACCATCTCTTGAAAAGGCTGGGTTTCTTGGCATCAAGATGCTTGGGAGCCGTCGTCCCAGTGGTTACATCGCCCCGTCGGGTTGACCCTCGAGTTCCTCTTTCCCATTCCTGAGAAACTGGTTACGGTTAGACTAGTTGACGAACTACCGTCCACGACTTTCCACATTGGGGATCGGCACCGTTGAGCCCAACTGAAACCTCTCTTGGGCCGTCACTTTCTCGGCTCATTTTTTTTCGCTGATTTCGCTGACTCGAGCCGACATTGTCACGCGCCCTTTACTCTTTGGTGCTTCTTCCCTCAGCTGTCCTCCTCTTGCTGTCTGAAACCGGCCGACTCACGACGAGATCGAGTTCCCTTCATAAGCCCTAGTCGGCTGATCCTCCCCACCATCCTACCTGACTAGTCCCTGATGGTACGTACTTCCCTGCTTGGTCAAAACATTCCATCAGGCGTTCGAGAAGTCATACCTAGTGGGATTCCCATGTTTCAGTCCCGTACACGACGAAAACGGCGGGTTCGGCAGGGGCACCCACACGCTCATACAACATGGACTGTACGTGTCACACCGCACTTTTGCTATTGCTGGTGTCGACTCAGCATCGCTCGAAGATTGGCGCGGGCACTATGAGTTCCAGGAGATACTGTGGGTTGGAAGGTTTCTGTCTTTGACTCGTACATTGTACACCAATCTGACTGATCTGCTTTTTGTTGTCAAACATCTAGAAAGAAAAAAGAAAAAGGCATGGTTTTGTCGTTACTGATGAGTTCTTTTTTCCTTCATGTTACATACGCCGGCACTGTCGCTATAAGCGCACCGGAGCCGCTCCAAGGAGTCTCCAGAGAAGCCAAGACCGCCTACCCATCCCCCCCTGTCGCTCCTTGGACCTTGGAGCAACGACCCATAATGACGAGCAAGCCCAAAGAGTGGAATGCCCTCCAGGTCCCAATGCTAGTATGAGCAGGTAAAAAAAAAAACCGAACAATGGGGGAGAAATGCCCCCCGCTCCCCTCTTCAGGCTGCTCATCCAAATCCTCTCCAGTCTCCGTGTCCTTGGTCCGTACATTCAACGCCGCTATCATGATATCGTTAGGCTCCTGTGCATCACACTAGACCATGACATGCTTGCCGTGTTGGGCCAACATGTCAAGTCATGACTCTTCCCTTTTCTCCCCTTCCCGCCATCCGGCAGATCTTCTCCAAAAACCCCCCGCCGATCTGTTTTCTCTCTTTTCATGTGACCTTCATCTGCCTCTCGTTGTGTTGGGCCATGATCTCGTTGACCTGGGCGGTGATGTCGTGGATGTCCCGCTCCGTCTTCTCGATGGTGGCGGTGCGGTTCCCCTCCTGCTGCCAGCGGGCGATGTCGGTCTGCATCTTGGTGATGCGCCGGCACTTCTTCTGGATCTGATCGCAGAGCTTGCAGTTCCCTTGCTGGTAGTTGGTGCTGTAGACCAGCTTCAGCCCGCACGTCTCGCCCGTCCGGTACTCCTTGTTGCACTGCTGCCGGAAGTTGCCCCATTTCCAGTAGCCGCAGTTCCACCGGGTTTGCTCGAAGTAGCACATTGCTGACTGTGTGTGGTTTTGGTTGTCTTTTGAAGCTGATACTTCTGACGCTCAATGGCGTAGGTCGCCCTTTGTGATGTGATGTATGTGTGTGTGTGTGTGTGTGTGTGTGTGTGTGTGTGAGTGTAGATGTAGCTTTCCTTCTGAGGTATGTAGGGCTCTGGGAGGGATTTGTTCCTGCGTCCTTTAGATGACAAGGACCAAGACCCCAGTTAGGAATGTAAGGGTCGGGCTTGGTCTGTGGGTGTGGGCTCGAAAGCAGAAGTAGGTGAGATGTGGGTTCGAAGCGTCGTCCGCGCCGCCGGTCGTTGACGTCTCAAGAAACCTGGGGAGGGTGAACCAAAGCTGGCTTTCTTGAAGAAGTTTAAGCGAACGTTAGCTTGCGACAACCTACTCCCCATTGGCGAAAAGGATCGCGGCAAGTGGCGACAAGGAGGGTCAAACCAAACGGTTTTCTCCAAGGGGGACGGCCCAGCCCTAGGTCAACTTACACAACAGCGAGTGGGTGGGTGTAAACTGGTAAATCCTATATTGTCCTTCCACGATGAATGGTGGATACGTTGTGTCTAGTGATGTCAAGTGTGTATGCCGGTGTGGGTGTGTCGTTTTATCTGGGCGATCTTCTCGGTTATGGTGGTTGACTCCGTGTCGTATTAGGCAGGAATGCTTTCTAAGAGACTCTTTGTCGTTGTTGTCCGATTCTATGTAGTTTTTATGATTTATACTCATGGAGCAAGACAACTTCCAAGACATGGTTCGAGGGAAGTCCTCGGGATACTTATACCCTCTTGCTCCTGTCTACCTGAGGGCAGTGGGACCCTTGTTCCCTCAACCAGCCCGGCCCGTTATAGAAAACTCATACAGTGCAAAAGCCATCGAGAAAAAGTTAAGATCTGATTTGAGGTAGCAGGCGAGATGCAAGCTTCGCATTAGTCCCCGTCCGTCGAGTGGCCGACCCCATTGCATGTCCCCCCGCGTTCACTTCTCATCCCTATGCCTCCGTAACCCCCGTTCTTCATCTCCACCACACGTCGACATGTACCTTTACCCTGTCCGTCGAGAAGGGAAAAGAGAGAAAAAAAAGTGGAGGGAGCTAGTGTGGTTGTGTTGACGCAGCAGAGACCCCTTGTCCTGCGTTGCCGAACAGATTAGCCCATTTCTTCCCGCCCAACGACCACATTAGGCCAAAATGCAGGTTTGATGGAGCCACGTTGATTGAGTGACCACTGAACGAGCCCCAATTTATCAGTACCACTTGCTGGCTTTCCAAACCTTGAACCCTTTTCTCCACTGGTCCTTTACTTAAGTTGGCAATGGTTGCTCAAGCCTGCATTGCAGAAAGCAGCAAGCATGGATCTGCTATTGGCAGAAGTCGGGGTATCAGTGACGTGCAGACCATCCATTTCTTTACATTGGCCCCTAGCAGGCCTGTCTTGTTCATGTCATCTCCTCATCGTTGTATCGGGGTGCGTCAACGGTGTCCGTCAAGGGACTGGTGATGTCGTCTGTAAAGTCAGTACGCATATGATCATACCATGTTCGTCCTGCGTCAGACTCGACTCTCCCTCCCACCCTGGGTTCTAGCCGGAAATGACAGGACAGTTTTTCGACCAATCTGTCCATTCTCATCTGACGTCAGAACTCAATCGCCATGCACGAAGTTTCTTGGCGTGGTGAGATGTATTTCTACCTTACCAGGGACAGGAGGTAGGAACACGGCGAGGTCAGGAACACCTGCTTGTTTACAATCGTGGTCATGATCGCGTTCATGGGTCGGTCGCTTACCGTCCGACCTGCATGAACAACACTGCAGTGTTGTGCTACTCCCTTTTTGAACGGACCCTTTTAGCGCGCGGCCGGCCGCCTCGACCTCGACCACCTGTCCAACCACGATGACGTTCTTCCAGGGGGTGGTTCATCTTCGCCGAAACCAGAGTAGCATTACACCTAACTGCTCTCGTCTTTCCCCTCTCAAGAATTGGCCCGTCAGGGGGTCATGATGTTGTTTGGTACATTTAACGATCTTTGCCCCTGAAGGCCATTGACTCCCGACCACCTCTGACTGTTCATCAGTTGAGGCCCAATGTCTTTGTGTCTTGCAAACTCGCGGGTAGAATTGCTGAGTGTGACACAGGGAAATCACAGTTCCCCCGATTACCCGTTCTTCGGATTCCAGCATTCAAACCCAAACTGGCGGTAACCCTGTCTCAGATCGGGTGTTCCCAAGATCCCAGACCCCTGAAAGCACGTAGGCAACCGTCAGCCCAGCAGCATGTTCGAGTCGCACATCGTATGAATTATGGCTTGATGCTGATTTTCGTTTTGGGCGTTCCTGACAAATCCAAGTGGGCATGTTATTCTGGACCGTGGTAAGGATTGAGGCTTGTGATGGGCGGCGCCTCGAGAGAGTTGAACTCCACTCGAACGCCAACCAGAAGTGAGGCGTTCCGATATCTGTGGGAGCTTCCAGATATGGAAAGGAATCGTGTCAATTGAGTTGTGTTCGGAGGATTGCATTCCTCCGCGTGGTTCATCGACGTGGTACAGGACGGAGCCCGTTAGCCCCGTTTGGCCCCGAGTTATCATGTCACCACAGCTTCAGTGGACGCACAGATAAATCTCACCGGTCTCATACATAATGCTTGAGGTAATAGGTTCTAACTTGAGATCCTGCAGCAAAACTTAGTGCACTGTGACCATCCGGAAGAGACAGCCCACGCATGCCGTCCTTCTCACATGAACTAGCGCATGTAAGAAACCATTGCTACCAAAGGTACAGCCTACGGATAGCGCAAGGGCAGACCACTCAAGCATCTGTGCACTTCGGATCCGGCCATGGGGCTTGGTGGCAAGGTCATGTCCCTGCAGTCTAGCGAGAAGGGAGATGAGATAGACAGGCTACGTGGCAGCCCGGGACTAGCCCTGTCCCTGACCTCGCTTGCACAGGCAGACAGGAACAACATTCTGGGTGTGGTTGAGGTTGTACTGAAAACTCCAGGAGTGTTTGAGGGGCGGATTCTGCACCTCACACATTGCTTTCTGTGAGTGTGCGCATGGGATGTGCCATGCGCTTGACAGAGCCACGGTCACAAGGTCAAGAGCTTTTGCTCCTACTCATGATACGATTTGGCTCTCAGGTAGCAGTGATTGATGATAATGCCGTGACAGTTATCCTGCCAGCATAGGTCATTGTGAAGGTCTGAGCGATGAAGAATGCAGCGTGAGTTGTCCTCACCGGGGACCCGCTGGAACCATTGCTCCTGCGAGAGGACACAAACATGGTTGCGCGTCTTACCGCTATCCTGCACGAGAATGGGCAAGGACGATACGAGCCTAGGCTTTTGGTATGTGCTCGTGCTCGTCGGCGCAGGGGTCATGCTGGTTCAAGCCTTCACGTTGAAAAGTGGATGCTGAGCGCGAGCGTGAGCGCCATGATGACGGCCTGAGGGGTCTCGGCAGGTCCCATCATCCTGAGAGCTGTGACAAGTGAACCCTTGCTCCAAACCCTTCGGTCACTGGCAACATACCAAAACAGTCGACGCGTGCAGCTTCGGCAAGCCATAATAACCGGCAAAGACCGGCCACAGGAGCCCAGCACTCTTCTCTGGGGGGGTACAAGCAGTGAGGCACTGCAGTGGGCAACTCCGTCGTGGGGTGCATTTGGAGACAAGTACGCAACAAGCGAAGACGCCCATTCACTGGTGAGACCACAGCGTGAACCTGATGGCCAGCTCCAGGATTGGTAGGTGGCACTGATTGATTGGAATAATCAAACATATGCTATGTGACCTCACGAGGATCACAGTAGCAATATGCAGGTTCTTGGCATCTTGTCTCAAATAGTGACTTTGGGTTGTTCCCATCGTGGTTTTTGTTTCTCCGTGTGATTTGGGATATAGAAATGAGCGAGTTGGTTGCCTGTGTCCAAATGCCTGCACTGCAGGGCTTGTCGTCAGGTGCCAGCGGGTCATTGTGAAGGGCCGCGTTACATGCTGGAGTCGTACCTTCCCAAACGTAAAACTTATCTTGGATTCCAGCGCATCAAAGAAGCATGTCACATCAGCGTGCGTGTTTGCTTGGGGGGGAAAGGAGCCAATGTCAACATGGCCATAGCTGGCGGCCAGGTGAGGTTATCGATGCTGTCATAAGGCTGAACCCCGTTTAGCCAATTATCCTTCATAAAGCCCCTGTCGACCTCATCTGCCGGGCCGGTCCGTTTTGTCGTTTGAGGGGAGAAGCAAACCAACAAACAACTCGTGATCCATCGTCATGGAAGCTCTTTCATTGGACGCACTGCATTACTGGTCATGGCTCAGATGTCTGCTTCTGGCGAGGACGAGTCCTGACAACGGAGCAAAATAAGTTTCGGCCGAAACATGTAATATCTTCTGGAACAACCGCCAGCAGCGCCTATGGTCATGTGCCAGAGACTCACTGCAGAGCCCAGTTGATCTTGACTGACTGGTCGAAAACTGTCAACGGCGAGGTAGTCGGCACTGCCAGAGAACCGTGGGGCGTACATTGCGAGCTACTGCACCGACTTTTGGTCAGATTGCCGTACCTGGTAGGCGTGTCACAGTAGTTGCTTTTGTTCCGGCAGAACGTAGGTGGATGCACTCGTCAATCGTGACCCTATCATTTGAATAGTTGCATATTTGCGACTTTGACATGGTGTGTTTGCCTCGGCAGGTTCATATGTTCCTGAAATTGGTGACATTTGGGGGGCACGACAGGATTCGACGGACGCATGTTGGAGCAAATTTGACAGCAAAGCACCACGGATCTGCCTGTAACCTAGGACGTGCGCCGGGACATGGGTGGCCATGAGGTGGCAGGGGCGGGACGTGTCTGCGAAGTCGCCGCATCTTGAGCCACTGAGAATTGTGATTGGTCACACCTTATTTGGGCTGGTCAGCCAGAATGTCGACCTGCATGATGGGTGTGTGGGATTGGGAGTGACGGTAACGTCTTTGGAACATCGCGGCTGCGATGTATCTCACGACTGCTGTATGGCTGCGTAGGTACCCACTAGTGAACAGATGCAAAGCATCCTGAAGAACTATGACTTTGGAAACCAGGCGATTGCCCTCATGGCGGGCCACATCGTATTGAACAATGCAAGCAATTTGATCAGGGTGGTCGAAGCCAGGTTACGTCTTGTACCAAAGCTGCCGCCTGGCTTAACAAGGCAATGCTGCTTTCATTCCAACTTGCATACTCACATACCGTGTTTGGTCTAGGACTTCTCTCCACATAGCTTGAGAAATGAGCCACAATAGTTGCGATGACTTCAAGCCTCTTGAAACGTGGAGCTTTATTGTATGTAGGTACCTGTACCTTGCCTATAGCCATTATATGCCGAAGAGAAACCGGGAGTTGTGGTGGGTACGCGTTGGCCTTTGACAAGGGTCCAGCTGGCGAAGTGATCACAGCGAAAACAAAAGATCGCTCATAGCTTCAAGCTACATCAGATATCTACACGGTAGCCATACTGCGAAGAAGTGTTGTAGAGGGTTACGTGAATAGAGACCGTCCGGGTTTGTGGCTCAGGTGGGTGATGTGTGAGTTCGTAGTAGGGTATGAGACGGTGCCAACGACCTTCCATGTGCAGAAAAGCGGGTGTGACATGGGAACTTACTCTCACCACTGGTACTCTTTCACAAACCTGGTGCATCGACTCGGCGGTGGCAGAGCTCGATTCTATCATCAGTTGTTGATCGATTCAGACGACACGGTAGATTGTCGTAAGGTAGGTATGTCTAGGAACGTTAATGACCACCTCAACGTCGCCCACACAAACCATGTCACTGTACACAGATTGGG
Source organism: Coniochaeta pulveracea (assembly GCA_003635345.1). Classification (NCBI taxonomy): domain Eukaryota; kingdom Fungi; phylum Ascomycota; class Sordariomycetes; order Coniochaetales; family Coniochaetaceae; genus Coniochaeta; species Coniochaeta pulveracea. The sequence continues at coordinate 75,245 of QVQW01000002.1, read as the reverse complement.
GACGCAAGCTGTAGTCGACGCTCTCAGTGACCGAACATTAATGCGGGGGGTATCACTCCACGATCCATCATGGCTAGGCCCTCTGACCAGTAGCTGTCGTTGTCAATGTTTGCTTGTAACGTTGTGGCTGCGACTGAGAAGGCAGAAACATCGGGGAGATTCTGCATGATTCCCCAAAGCAGAAACCTTTCAGTGAGTGCCTGATCATCTTACAAATGGAAACCCTAGTTGAGGAGGTGACTCGAGGTCCAAATGGGCGTGGTTTGAGGCTTCGGCCACTTACCCGATGTCACATTGCAGCTACAGTTGTGCAGCTGCCGCCCCATGTCCTGAACATGGACATGATGGAGTAGCCATGACTGATGGACCGTTAGAAAGTCTCGTCCAAGTGAGGCGTGCTAGTTCTACGGACGCCGAAGTCAACCATGTCCAGTTGTAGGGGTGTATGCACAGTGGCAGCAAAATGTCCAAAAGACGGGGAAATAACGCCGGCTCTTCACTATTGCCGCTCTGATCGCGAGTGTCGCTCTCAGTATTGATGATCATCTACTGCGCCCTTAGAACGCGGTAAGTTTCAATTGATGTTGGACTGTGTCTTGACGACTGCAGCTCTTCAAAGCTTACTAAACGAAAGACCCCACTTTAAGTGCCTGGAAGTACCGAAGTACCACTGCCTGATATGCCAAGCATGATGGAGCGTCTCATCCCCATAAACTGCTTTCGGAGTGCTACCAACGTCAAGCTAACTCGGAAGGTCGCGATTGTTCGCGGAAACGAGCAACAGCCTCTTTCGATACGAATGATTCCCCTTTGTATGTCTTATGAGACGAATCAACCTTATTCTGATACTGTTGAAGTTCAAAGTTCGCGTTTAGCATGCTAGGAAGCACAGAGTCACGGACATAGGTTGAGAGCGCAAGAGGATGCCGGAACGGTCAGACGATCGTGCAACTCCCTACGGCTGAGAGCGAGTTTGGAAATCTGAAATTTAAGACTTCTGGCGTTCGTGTAGAGCTCGTATCGTTGCGAGGGTGACGAAACAGAGCACGTACGTATTTGCTGGCGTGCTACGGGCAAGCAACTCGGCTCAGCATCCGAAGCCAACGCCTGGAGCTACCCAGCCACCGGCCAGTTTCATCGACCACCTCCTCCATACTCTGCTAGCGGGTAAACATTCTTATCTAGCCTTGCACGCGACACTCAGACCTGGCGGCCTGGCTGCTCCTGGGCAAGACCTGCATTGCCTCGTGCTTTCCTGTCTCGCTCTTTGCGGCGTTATACCAGGTTGCCACGCAACTCCAGCTTGGGCAGGCTGGTACTCTGGGTGACCAACCAGGAAGCAAGAAGCCAAATAAATTAGGAGGGCACGAAAGCCGCGACTGACGCGATTGCAACACCGACGCAAGGAGGCCAGGGTCGCCTTTGCTCTGTCTGCCACCAACATAAGGTAGAAGCATATTTACATGTACTATAGGGCTCGGGGAACGAAGAAGACAAAGGGCAGCCAACAGTGCCTGGGAGGGAGAAGACCGGCACGCCGTTCCGTTACTGCTACAGACGTGGCTGGTCAGGCTACCTGATCGCACCACAAGCCGCTGGCGTCTGGGCTCTCACGCATCTAGCCGTATCAGGAAGCCCACGGTGCAAGTCATGGATTCGTCACAACTCCCACCATCAGACCCTGTCTCTGAACGGCCTTCTTCTGCCGTAGAACGTTCTCATCTACCCTGGAAAGGCGGGTCCTGTACCGCTAATCCCGTCTCACTTACTGGTGTACGAACAGAAGTAGGACAAGAAGGACAGCCCGCTTGTGATGTGTGGATCACCGGCCAGGACGACCAATCTGCACTTTTGCCTTCTGATAGTGACGTTGGCCAACCCTCCTTGTCACTTCCTATTCCCAGCCGGCTCTCAAGGGTTCCTAGCTCGACCGCCGCACTGTGTTCAGCTAGTGATGCCCAACCAGCACATAACCGAGCACTTGGTGGGGGGCAGGACCACATAAAGGAGGGAGAAGTTGAACCGGTGTTCGGGGAAGTGTCTTTGGCGTCCGCCACGCCAATGACAGGGCCACTACCATCTGTGGGAGCTACGAGCGCATCGACGATAATGGCGGTGGAAGAAGCCCCGAAGGACCTCACGAATATGCTCACGATAATAGCGCATGACAACAATGCTTCCGGCCAGTCCGCTTCCTCTCGAGATGTGATCGCCGTGACTAGTCTGTCCGATTTGCCAAACGAGGTCCTGCTGCAAATCCTAGGCTACCTGGATGTCTGTGATCTCCTGTCCACCTCTCGGGTGAGTCCAAACCTGCTCATTTCCTGTGTGCATGGGCCTGATTAGCAACGTTACCGGGCATGTGTCTCGCGTAACATGAGCAGGCAGGAGGAGAATAGGTGTCTCGAAACCCATAGCCTCTGTGTGTGTCTTTCGAAGTCACGCGTCCGAGAAGCAGTGTTGGCTCATACTCCATGTTCAATTTGACTAGCTCGTACCCACCATCTCACTACGTCTATCCTTGTCTCTGCTCTGCCCTGTTTGTTCCTGCCAGAAAAACGTTTCCAGCATCCTCTGCATTTCTCTTTCAGTGGTGCCTTCCAACGTCCTTTCAGGAGCTTTCAGCTTCATTGGCACAGCGTATTACTTTTCATCATAGCACATCCCATTCCTCTGAAGCGGACAACCTTACGTCCCAATGGACAAGGACAAGTAACTAACAATCTCCCAGACCTCCCACCAATTTCGAACGCTCTCACTCGCACCGATTCTCCACGCCCACCGCCTCCGCCAAACTCGTATCATCCTCCCGTCTCGACTCTGGTCCCCCTCTCGGCCCTCTCTGGCGGACTTGATCCGCCGCCACATCTTCTTGACCAACACGACCGTCGTCTCCCGCAAACTAGCCCGCTCTCTGGTCTGCATCAAGCTCTCCCGCCGCTTAGCCTGCCGTCCCTCGCCCGAAGCCCTAGTAGCTCGAAGTGTTCTGCCACCCGAGTGCCTGCCCGACAGAAAAGTTGCGGTTTCGCCGGCATTGGTGGCTAGGAAGCGAGCTGTGGAACGGGAGCGGGTGAAGGATGGGTTGAGGAGGTGGCTTGAGAGGGTCTGGACCGGCGAGGTAAGAGAGCGAAGTGAGGGAGTAAGGAGGTGGGAGGAACGGGTGGGTGTGGGACGGGTCTGGAGGTTGACCAGATTCTGGGAACGGATCGGGAGGGAAACCGTTGCTGGTAGGCATTGAGAGTGCAATGTACTGTCGTCTTTCGACGTCAGTGGAGTTTGGTGTTATAACATACTAAATCATGTTTTGTCAGTCTAGCGAGCTCCTACAAGCCGAAGAATGGTCCTTCAACCAGCGCGCCTTTAGCTTCTAATATGACGTCCAGTTCTTTTCGTTGCTGAATGCCTAATCCAATTGCTTACAGAGCGGTGCCCAAAGGCTAAGAGCGGCTACTGCTGTTAACACTGCTCTTGTACTTTTGAAGTGTCGTTCTTCGTGTTCCAAATAATCTGCTTTCGTCAGGATGAGATGCTACTATCTCAGTGTAGCATATCTCCTATGGCGGCAGTTGGCATTACGACTAACACCTCAATAGTCTTGAATAGTGTATTCTTGTCTAGGTGATCAACGCCAATATTTCCTTCATTTACCTCGAGACGCTGTCGGGTAGGTGCCTGTGGCAGGGTCTCTGTGAGTATGACCAAGTGATATACAATGTCTTCTGCAAGGTCAACCCAGTGACAGTATTCGAAGAATGACCATATCACCTCCTGAACCGGAAACTGTCCCAGTCATCTACGTCATCATCATCATCATCATCCTCATCGTTGTCGGTGTCTGCGTCTCGATCCCCCGCATTCTCCTTGCCGTTCGAGACATCTTCAGCACCAACTTTTATGGTTGCAGATGCGCTCGGAACTTCCGAAGGTGGCTTGGCCTGTGTCTGGTGACGGAGCGCTTCCCGTCTCTCCTTCAACCTCCGTACCCTGGCTTCTAACTCTTCCATATCTTCGAACTCCTCCTCCAATGCTCGCGCAGCATCTTCCTTTTCATCGTCAAGTTCAACATCAGCCGCCAGCCGCCGCTTCGTCCGTTCCTCCTCGACAGACTGCGCGGCGAGTTCGTCCGCTGTCATAGCTGGAGCCGCTATCACCGCTTCTGCTGGCGCGTCGATGGTCGGCACTCGGGGCGCGCTATCATTCTTCAACAAGTCCGCCTCAAAAGCGGCAAACAGATCCTCCTCGTCCTGCGCCTTGTCCCCAGCTGGTCCTGATGCTGTGATTGTAGGCCCACCTACCCCATTGGAGGTGACTCCAGTAATAGCAGGGGTGGTATTTTGTATGCCAAGAGGTGACCGTATCTCTCCCAAATTACTATTACTCCGCGTCCTTGAAACTTCTGTCCTTACTGCCACAGGGGTTGCAGGCCTTGACGGTATTTGCATCTCAACTCCATGGCTTGGTGTTCCTGAGGATCGCCTAGGAAGCGGTGGTGTGTGTTTCTGGGGCGTCCCAATGACCTCCCCGTCTCTCGCAACCTGCCCGTGCCTGTCTGATGCTTCCAGTCTACTCCTTTTCTTTCTTGAGCCTTCTTCATCCTCATCTTGAGCGGCGTCCTCCATGTCCTCGTCCTCGTGTTTTCGTTTGTTCGAAACCTGGTTGGAATCTGCTTCGGTGCTGGCTGCCTCGAGTTTCTCCAGACGTTCTCGATGTAAAGGGCTTAAGACGTGAACCTCCCAAAACAGTTCTGATGACACGTGCTCCCGACATAGTGTGCAGACCAATTTTCCAGCATCTGAGTAGGATGCATGTGGATGTGTTATGCGCCGCGCTGCCCTTTGCTGACGGAGGAGAGACCGTACATCGGCCATTGTGAATATTCGAGCTGCCGGATGGCTTTTCTGAGTTGTCAAAACTGTGAATAGTGAACCACACCGTAGATATAGGTACTCAAATACTCCGTCCTCAAAGTGAAAGCACGCCAATTTGTCTGCGAAGTAGCAACATATGGCGATGAGGTTTGGCTAAGGTAACGATTTCGTGGACCAGCTTCAGCCACGAATCCCACTTCCTGTAGTGATTGAGCCACAATCTGGGGTAAGCGCCTCATTGAATTCCACGTTGGGTAAAGTGCTTTCCAGCGATCATTAACATCCCTGCAATTAGCATCTGAAAGAGCATCCCGTCCTTCTAGACGCGACAACTTCCATACTGCTAACGCAACAACGTCAACTGGGTCTCACATCATACTCAAGAGAAAACCCACCATGCTTTACCCTGCGCCATAGAATTACTCTCCTTTCGCTATTAGTTGCAGCAGTGGTAGTTTGATCATGGCCGATCAACAGCAGGGCATCGAGCTATCAGCAACCTTCCCAGACCCTCCACCTTTCTGGCGCGACTTCACACCGGAGAAGATCGAACAATACGAAGACTTAAAAGCTCGGTACGCAGATCAAAATGGGCTCGACGTATCTAGCGTTTTTAGGGTGCCAAATGTACCCGCGGACCTCATCAATCTACAACCTCCACCTGAGCCAACGACGAGGAAATGGCGCCTCTTTGACGAGCAAATACCATTGTCGGTATGTACTGGCACCGTCTCCTGGGAGTCGGCCGCCAAACTGACCTGTTTGCACAGCTCGATATCCAGCTGAAAAGCCTGGAGGACAGCAACATCGAGAACCTGGTCAGCCACGACGGCGATATAGACGGCAAACACGTCGATCGAGCATTCGAACTCAAGCGACTGGCGAAGTCGCTACTCCTCAACTTCCTCGAACTCATGGGTGTTATGGGAATGAATCCAGAGCAGGTACAGACCACCCCATCCTGGCCCTTCAAATCAGCATTGGAGCTAACGCCTTCATGATAGGGAGCAGAAAAAGTCAAAGACATCCAAACCCTCCTCCTCAACTTCCACCACATATTAAACGAATATCGTCCCCACCAAGCTCGTGAGCAGCTCATAGCTCTGATGCAGGACCAACTAGACGCCAAGCGAGCCGAAACCGCGGCCATTAGAGCTGTCACGGACAAAGCCAAGCGCGTTATGGAAGGACTAGGCAGCATCGAAGTACCTTCGGCGAAGGATGGTCCAACCGTGCCGAGCGTAGGTAACAAGGCGGTCGACAGCGCACAGCATGCCTCCCAGACCAGGCTTTCTGATGATTTACAACGAGAGCTCGAGCGAGAAGCCTGGTTGTCCATTGAGTCGGAGATCTCCTAAACAGGAGAAGGAAGTCGACCGATAATGGTCGGCAAACATCACACTATCAAGGGATGCAGGCGCAGGCTATCAATAAGTGAGCTGCACCGCTGCTGCATGCTAGGTCCTGGTCGGAGATCCACGGACCATGCCACAGTTAGAGATGACCTCACCCTCCATTCTTCGCTCTGGTCCTCATTCGCTACACACTTGGACCACAACGAGAGCCTAGCTCTTACGATCAGGCTTGCTACGTCAGTACTTACGGACGTCTAAGTGGCGGCAAATATGGGGAAAGCTACCCCATTGGGCACCCTCCAGCTTCGGCCTCTTACTAGCCCATCCTGCTGGCTTATCATGTGGCGCAACTGAGGAGAGCATTGTGAGCAAAGGCAATGGCTTCGGTCATGAGACGATGAAGCATTTGAGGATCGTACGGAAGGATGGCGGTAGGGTTACGCTAAACCAGTTTCAACGAAACTAACATGAACAATTTACTATCACCCGGGGTCTTGTGGCTATGTAAGTCTAGGCCTGTACATAACGGAATCATGGTTTTGAGGTAGACGCGGGTGATGACCCGTGCGAACGTATGCATGTCACCAGACCAAGAAACGAGCAGATACAGACGGGTTACGCCCAAAGAAACGTAGTATTGGAAAACAAACGGGATATCGACTTTGCGAGCAAAAGAGAAACATGATGCATAAAGGCATTCCCGCAGACCTTTGAACCGATCTGCTGTCCTTCCTTGGCCTTAGCCAGCCAGACCTTGATTGTGCCTCTTTGTAGTGAATGGCAGAACTTATGATAAACGTAACAATATCAGAACAAAAGGATGAGAGACCCTGAGCGCCTCATGGTCGCCCGACCCCTCGCCCAGCCCCTCGCTTTGGCCGACCTGCTAGCTGTTGTTTCTAAGCGGCCGGAGCTGGCGGCGGAGCGTGAGGTGGAGGTATCTGAGGAGGCGGGATGGGAGTCTGTCGGGGAATCTGAGGTGGCGGAATCGGCGTCTGTCTCGGGACAGGCGGCGGGGGAATAGGCGTTTGTTGTTGGACAATTGGTGCCCGTAGCGGGGCTGGTGGTGGAGGCTGGGTCTGGCCCTGAGCTGATGGAGGCGGTCCGTGATGCTGGGTTTGAGGAGGTGATTGTTGTTGTTGCTGCTGCTGAGATGGGGACTGTTGCTGTGTTCCTGGGCCACGCTCGGAGTTTCTGGCACTGGACTCCTTAGCAAGCAGGGCACTAAGCTGGTTCAAGTCTGTCCGTGCAGCTGGGTCACGCAGGTACACATCCCGTACTAGCTCCCATTCCTTCGGTTGCATGCGGCTGGCATGCGGCAACAGAAAATGGACTGTCGGGCTGTCGATGAGCTCGCCTAGAATCTGTCTAGCCACCCTCTCTCCATGTGCCTGAGCGTCTTGAGGAAGCGACGGGCCGTTCTGAGGAGCCGGCTGTGGCTGCGGTGGCGGTTGCGGTGCCTGAAGTGGCGTGGTTTGCGGTGCAGAGGGTCCGGACAAGCCTTGGCCGTTCCTGGCAGGAGGGTGATTCGGTGTTGGAAAGGTGCCCTGCGGAGAAGTGGGCGAGAATTGAGGAGCTGACATGGACGGGTTTCTCTGCGCAAAGCCTCCCTGTGGTGGAGTTGGTGTGTTGACGACGGGTGACTGACTGACGGGGTGACCAGAGGTATTGGTTCCGTGCTGGCGCTGCAGCGTGGAAGGGTCATTGCGATAGACGAACACGCAAAGCAACATGGGCTCAGTCCGAGTCTGGGGAAGGTAGTTGTCCTCCAAATTAAGGATGAACTCAGGATGGCCACCGGTGCCCGGCATGACCGGAATGAGATAAGTATCTCGTACCTGGCCAATGCCTTTGTCTCCCACAACACCATAGCGCTTCTTGCTCACGAAATAGTTGATAATGCGGAGTATAGCAGTCTTCGCGGATTTTGATGTTGGCTCCAATCTCACGACAACGATGTCCGTGGGAGCGCTGTAACGCAAGCCGCACAGATACTCGGTAGCCTTGGTCTCATCAATACGCCCTGCCACGGATAGCTTTGGTGGAATCAGGGAGGTCCAGGGAAGGCCGATCGTCTCGTTTAGCTTCGCGCCGCCAACATACTTAGCCACGACAGGCACCTCGGCTACCGTGTTCATGATCAAATTGCCCTTCCACACTACATCAGGGTCATTCTCCTCTGTGGGCGAGTATGGAGGCGACTCTGTACCATCGTCTTGAAGCATGCGGTCGACCTCTGGATCCACGCCAGGGCCACCAACGGGCAAAGCCGAAGGGCGCCTCTGGGCGGTGGCAGTTGGGGACTTGACACTCGAGAAGACCTTGTTGATGTCGAAGTCCGTCTTTGGAGAGTGTTGCTGTTGTTGCTTTGTGTCAACCTGGAGGGGAGCCCTAGAAGGAGCGCTTTGCTCGATATGGGCAGGTAGTTCAACGTGAGGTTCGTTGTCTGCGTTCTGCTCATCTTCGTCTGCTGGAGGGCGGGCTGATTCAGACGTCGTCTCACGGACAATGGTGGATCGTCGCACAGGCGGCAGGGCATCATCCACCGCGACGGAATCGTCTTCTCCAACGATCTCTTCGCCTTTGTGAGTCCGACGGACACGGGGGCCCTCTTCGTTGATCAAGATCGACTGCTTCTCGGCCCTAGCCTTCATCTCAGCCGTTTCCTTCTGCAGTTCCTTGGAAGCAAGCTCCTCGGTAGTCATTCCGGCAAGCGCCAGGGGGGTGAGGGTGCCCTTTAGCAAACCCACGGCAAGTTCCAGGTTGTTCTTCAGATTGAAAACCAGTGTTTTGATCTGCGCGGTATATGCGGCAAAGTTCGGGTGACTGTCATGGACCGCCCGCTCGATCTGGAGAGCGAAGCGCTCCGCTCTTGCGCCGACAGTGACCCCATCTGAAGCAACGTACAACCCCTTCTTCTCAGCCGCGCCGATCGAGCTGGTCAGCGACTTGGACAGCGCTTTGGCTGGACCTTGTCGAGACTCTGGACTGAGGTCAGATATTTTGGCGGCTAGGTCCTCGGGCGAGGTGTACTTTGGCCGTGCAGGACCAGGAGGTACCGGCACGGTCTGAGTTCCAGACAGCTTCCGCGCCTTCTGTTAGGCGCAAATAGAATGGTCAGTTATATATATATATATATATATATATATGTAATGAAAATTCGACATTTCGCGGAAGAGACATCACTGACCTTGGGCTCCTTGTCTTGAGACTCATCCCTGGCTTTGCGCTTGCTGGCGGCTACTTGGGCTTTCGGCTCCTTCTTGCTAGTCTCGGGTGCTGGCGATGGCTTCGCTTTTTTGTTGTCGATGACTGGCGCAGGTGACGTCTTCGACTTCTTGTTTTCTGGTGCAGGGGAAGGTTTCGCCTTCTTGGGCTCTGGAGCAGGAGAGGCTTTCCGTTCGTCGCTAACGCGCTTAGCCTTTCCCTTCTTGTGTCCCTTCTTCTTGTCTCTCTTCTCTCTGGCGATCTCCTCTTCGGCTATCCGACGCCAATTCTCCCAAGGCTTCTCTCCTCGCGCCAAGCCGTCCAGCAGTACCTTGTGGTTCTCAGGACGGCATTGCTCGCACCAGTAGTTCTCCGGACACTCGTCCTCAAAGCGACTCAAGCCCACGCAGATATTGTGTTGCCATACACCGCACTGGTCACAGGCGATCCATGCCTCTTCAGAGTCTTCATCTTGCTCGGTTGCGCCACAGACACAACGAATGACTTCTTCCGGTTCCTCCTCTGGCTCTGGCGCGGCTTTCTTTCCCTTCTTGTTGGCACGTTTCTTGGGGAGCTCAAGCTGATCGAGTTGCTCCAGTGCCTTATGCTGGCCTTTGGTTGCACGGGCCGATCGGCGGGTTTCGGGTTCTGCTGTTGCTTGTGGTGGTTAGCGAACTGAAAATTGGTGGATGCAATGCCCATCACCCTCAGCACGAGGCCACGGGATGCGACAGGATCACAAGCTGTTGCTTACCAGACATCTTGGATCGTGGGCTGATGGATTGGTATGGCCCAGTGAGAAGTCGTGGCTGTGAAGGGTATTGCGTGTTTGTGCAGGTGGTTGTTGTGGAGAAAGCTGGCCTTGGTACCCAAGCTGTATCTAGTCTTCGTGTCTACTGATGGTCTATGGCAGAGTTCAAGGTGGTCATGGTTACGGGCAGTGCAAGGTAATGAGTAACCGTGGTGCACAGCGACGCGGTCAAGATCAACAGCAACCCGCAGTGATTCAGAGCTAATCTCTCACTGCAGTGGGCTTGAAGTGTCCTTCGCAACTCCCTGACAGGCAATAGAACGAAGGCTCCCAATGGCTATTTTGTCTAACACGGTATTGAACCAATTCCGCTTGTCGTTTGGCTGGTTGCTCGTTGTCGACTTCAGAAGCTCAATGGGTTGTGGTGGATTCGCGCGCCCGACTTTGCGACAGGTGGGCGTAGCTCCGGTACTCTGACGAAGCTCAAGGTGTCGCGACGTTGACGTCTGATGTTTCACGAGCCTTGAAACCAGGAAATAATCTGGTCAGATAATTGGACTGCAGTTCTGGCAGTTCTCTTTGGTCACCAATTATGGGTTCGGACGACTATGACGCGAGGCGCAAAGAAGAGATGCACCTCGAGGTAGACGCGTTGCCGTGACTGAAATGTGGAGGTTGGAAAGAGGAGGTCACCAAGTGGAGAGCACATTGGCCTGCTTAATGTGTAGCGGCTTGGCTGACTAAACCACGGAACTGGTCCTAGCTTCAACTGCCCCTCCTCCGCTGGGTACGTCAGCTGACTACAGCTGATGCTTGCTGAAGCAAACTGTTTGCCTGAATTAACCAGTAACGGAATCAGGCATCTAAACAGCTGGTCTAGCTCCCCTGGACCTTACGCGTTGTGGACTCTTGCCTGGAGCTCCATTTGAGTGCTAGCCAAACACCATACATCATCAGCCTTCTAGACGTCCCTTCGCCCTACCCTTCCGCACAAGCAAGCTGCAACCAACATTTGTTTGTCTGTACAGACCTTACTGCTGAGCTGCGTCTAGCATATTTCTTTCCTCCGAGCGTACACAAATCAACTAGCCATGTCGCGAAGATACGATTCCAGAGTAGGTCATCCAACACTGAGCCAGCTTCTCTAGTTAGCAAACGGCTTGCCTGTGCCAGCGCGGATACTTACCCGCAATCTCTGTTTTAGACCACAATCTTTTCGCCGGAAGGGCGTCTCTATCAAGTCGAATATGCCCTCGAAGCCATTTCGCACGCCGGCACTGCCATCGGCATTCTTGCGAAGGATGGAATCGTTCTCGCAGCAGAGCGCAAGGTCACATCGAAGTTATTAGAGCAGGACACATCGGCCGAGAAACTATACATTCTTAACGACAACATGATCTGTGCGGTGGCTGGCATGACGGCCGATGCCAACATCCTCATCAACTACGCCCGCCAGGCAGCCCAGAAGTACCTTCTGACCTACAACGAAGACATCCCATGCGAGCAGCTTGTGCGGAGGCTCTGTGACTTGAAGCAGGGATACACCCAACACGGTGGTCTGCGACCCTTCGGTGTCTCCTTTATCTACGCCGGCTGGGACCCCCAACGTCAGTTCCAGCTCTACCTTAGCAACCCTTCAGGCAACTACGGCGGCTGGAAGGCCACCAGCATGGGTGCCAACAACGCTAGCGCTCAAAGCTTGCTCAAGCAAGATTACAAGGAGGACTGCAGTCTTGAGGAGGCATGTGGAATGGCGGTCAAGGTGTTGAGCAAGACGATGGACTCGACGAAGCTGAGTAGCGAGAAGAGTAGGTCTTTTCTCCAACTGTCCCGCGAAGGTATTGAAAGGGAGCTAACATGTGCTTGCAGTCGAATTTGCAACGGTGGGCCAGACGAAGGACGGCAAGATTTACCACAGACTTTGGAGTGCGGATGAAATCACGGCGTTATTGAAGGAACATGATTTGGCCAAGGATGAGAGCACGGAGGAGACGCTTAGCAGGAGTTAGGCAAAGCCTAGCAAGCTTCCATTGGCACCATGTATACTATTGGACCAAAATACCATCCATAATGGCTGTTGAGCTGGCCTAGATTCTTCCGATGCACAAGATATGGTACGATCCAAAACTCATTCCAAGCATGCTAATTGATAATACAAACCTGTGATGTACAACGTAAACAATACCTCGCACCGAGCGCTAGGAGAAGGATTCTCTCGCATCACTTACCCCAATCCAAACATGTATGGTTGTTCAGCTTTACTACTAAGAGGAACAAAGTCAGCGAAGTTCATCATCCATATGCCGCAGTTCGATGCTTACAGCGTTCGCCCCCAATCCAGCCTCCTCGTCTCTGAGGCGACCATAGCCAGGCGCCGTCTCCTCCTCACCAGCAGCTGGTGGCCCCGCGTAAGGCTCGTCACACCGCGGGCTGGTAACATGTGGCCAATACCTCCTATAAGACCAATATGCCACGGTCCAGCCAAGCAGACTTCCGACCGTAACATCATAGACATCATGTCTGTAGTCTTGACAGCGTGTAATAGCGACCCATGCAGCTACGATCAACGGTATCAAGCACAACAATGCCCTGCCCAAATCTGCGCGAACCAGCTTCTCTGACCTGTCTGTACTTCCCTCCCCAAGGCCAACCCTCTCGGACGACGGCGTACCATGCGCAAAGATCCGCATTTGCCCAGCCAGGAACAGACTCAGGTATCCCAGCCCAGCAAAGGAGAAGGACGAGTGTCCCGACGGAAACGAACGCCAGCCGTCATGGAGTTTGTGGTGCGCCGTTTCGGTGCAGACGTCTATAGTCACCAGGGTATCTTTCAGCGTACCAGGTGCGGGTTTACAGCGGTCGAGTAAGTCGGGACGGGGTCGGCCGACCGTGTTCTTGACTAGGTCTGTTAGGAGGGAGGTAAGGATCAGGGAGATGGCGATACCGAGAATGGAGACATGGTGTTTGTGTATCGAGCCTCTGGTGGAGAGATTGACGAGGATGAGGATGCCAAGGGGGATGAAGAGGGCTAGGACGAAGTCGAAGCCTGTCAGAGGGGGGGTTGTTAGCTGGGTCCGTCATGCTGGGATTAGAAGCCATTGTTCTGGAGGGATGCTAACTCAGCGGTACTCGTTCCACCTCTGCGTGGGGGTATGATATCCGAAGGTCATTGACAGTGAACATTCGGTGGAAGGGTTCAACAAAGAATTGGAACTGTGCGATCCCGTCAGTCGGTAGCGCAGGGAGGTCGTGGTGATGGCGGCACTGGGAGGAGGACCCACAACAAGGTAGACGATCAATATTGCGACAAATCCTGTGTAGTCCGAGGCATAGGATCTCTTGGAGAAACACTTTGTTAATACAATAGCAGACTGGAGGGATTCCGTCGCAAGGGGGAAGGATAGACTCACGTCCCAAAATCTCTTGAAAGAAGTCAAGATATTGTTCCTGCTCCCTTGCCTGGCGCCCAGCAACGGCGATCCGCGCGACCCTAGAAACGCCTGTAAAGGAGCCATTACTACCAGTCACCGACGTCGAATTGCTTTGAAGGCGCTCCAGAACATCTAGCAATTACTATTGCATGCAGAGCAAGGCGCTGGAATCGACTCCCGGGTCCTGGGCTATGGCTCTAGGTTCAGGTTGATTGAGTGTGGCACGTAGTACGTTTGCGCTGAAAGTTGGGGATCTCGAGATCGCGTGCCGTCGTCATTCAAGGAAGAAGGCCGCTGCATGATTGGCTGGCGACTAAGTCCCCTTGCTTGCCATATTTATCGACCACCCCCACTCTATTACAAGCTCCCTTTCCGCACTAACTCTTTCACGTTTGAGAATTCACCACAAGGGGATTGTTCGCCATAATGAGAAATGCGTCCCTACAGTTTCCACGGCCCTGTTACTCTCCCGCTCCATCATGACTATGGCCATCTCCTGGGGACTAAGTGAAGGGGTAGGGAAGCCAAGTAGGGGAGCTCCAAATGTGTTCAGTGTAATAATAGGAAGATTGAATAAGGGAACTTGATCTGCTCCACGACGCAGTCCCCAAGGTACAAGATCTTATGATATAAGGTGCCTCCAATCTCACGATCCGCAAGACTCTCAGATCAGCATCAGCATTCACACTCATTCCACATACAGAAGCACTTCTCACTCCTTCCGTCGTGCTCTTGTACATTCTCTCTCACTCAACACTATGCATACCTCAACCCAGATCCTCACCCTGCTTCTAGCAGTGGCAGCGCCCTCGCAAGCATGGAACGTGCTCGCCCGGGGTACAGACACCTGTGCCTGCCCAGCACCTACGGGAGCCGTGTCCTCAACACCATCTTGGGCTGATCACACCATCACTGAGACCGTTACTGTGACGCCCACCAACACTGCTCCAGCAACAACGGAAACTTGTACAGAGACTGAGACCGAGACGGTCACCCCCACCGTCTCGGAGACCACCACATGCACCGAGACTGAGACCGTCACCACAACCATGGCTTCGGAAACCACTACCTGCACCGAGACTCAAACCGTTACTACGACCATGGCCTCGGAGACCACGACCTGCACCGAAACCCAGACGGTGACGGCCACCAACTACCCCACAGACGGTAGCCACCACGTCGTTACCGTTACCGCTACGAACACCAACCAGCCGGCCGTGACTGTGACAGCTACTCAGTACTACACCGACAAGGACCACCCGGCTGTCCCAGTGGTGACCGTCACCGCAACGAACAACGACCAGCCCGCCGTGACTATCACAGCCACACAGTACTACACCGAGAGCGGCAAGCCTCCCGTCCCCGTCGTAACCGTCACCGCCACCGACAACAACCAGCCCGCCGTGACAGTCACCGCGACCGAGACCATTACCCAGCGCGAGGCCCCCTCCGTCATCACCGTGACCTCCATCCAAACCACCGTCCCCGAAGCCACCCAACCCACCGTCCGGGTCACCCTGACGCAGACCAACACCCTCCCCAACCCCAGCTCCTCTCAACCCCCCTACCCCTACCCCATCTACAACTCCACCACCCTCCCCTCCGGCACCGCACCCTGGAGTAACGTCACCCTCCCCAGCGAGACGGACTGCGTCGTCCCCAGCACGGTCATGGTCACCGCCACGAACATGGTGACCGTCATCGCCGGCACCAGCACCGCAGCACCTTCCGCCGGGCTTTATAACCGGGGAATGGTCGGCGAGCAGGGACGGGAGTTCAAGAAGGTCGTTGTCAGGCACCGATGAGAAAAGTCTATCTGTCCTGGTGACAGAGGAGAGGGTAATGACACGATGAAAATCAGGAAGTATAAAACTGGACGGGTAATGTGTTGTCTTTAAGGGAGTTGAAGATACGGGGATGGGATTGGTTATATTTGTCTTTTCTTTTTCTCATATGTTTTTTGTTTATATCCTCTTACAAGGTAACTCTTACATAGCTTTTTCTTATGTCTAGATTGAAATACAAGGTTCAAAAAGTTTAATTTAAGCTGTGATGACGCTTCCTTGGCTTGCAGATTCCGTAACTGTGACATACTCAGGTCTGATGAACTCTTTCCAAGGCTGAGGTCAAGGTTGAGATTTTACCAAATTGACCGGACTGGAAGCATTGATACCCAGTCCTAAGTTGAGCCACAAGTCTTCTGAACTTGAAAGATGACTCGAGACAACACTGAATACAGATAGCACTTCCTGTACGAAGACCGAAGTACAATTCAACGACAGAGGTCTTCATGGTCATGATGAACTTCATTACGGCATACGCTATCAAGGCATAGAGATCCGCTACCTCGTAAGCTGCTACACACTTCCCTTTCCCCGACCGTTCCAGGATATCGAACGCTACATTGCCTTCAGCGCCATGCATGCTGTACCTAGTACGCCCAGCTTGCCATTATACGCCCTACTCAATCCACAATGACTCCCCTTTGACACAAATAACAACCCTTCCAAAAATATAGAACAGCAATGGGGGAACAGTTCCCTGGAACATATCGACAGGTCTAGTGCAAGGACCGAAACACAGAGCCGATGGTATAGGCGATGAATAATAGCAGTGTTGGTCAAGGAACCAAACTACAATTCCTCGGCAAGAAGACGTTGAACCTCTGCCTCGTTGAGTAGCTTGCGCTTGCCCAACTCTTCAACGGGAGCGCCGTCTCGGACTGCACCAAAGTCAAGAATCTATTCAGACGACGTTAGCACGGTACTTCTGTTCAAGTGTGTCAAGAGGGGGGCATACCTCGATGTACGTGAGATTATCACGCTGCACAGCTGCCACGCATCTGCGCTCATCGAACTTGACTTGCCAGACCCCACTAAGGCCTGTCAGCAGGTCCTGGACGCACTCGCCGTTGTTTACATCCCACATCTTGACCGTCTTTTCACTGCCAGAGATGACTTTGCGGCCGTCATGCTGGAAACACGTAATAGCTCCAGTATGCGCCATAAGCGTACTCTTGCACTTGCCGGTTTCCGGGTCCCAGATACGCAACGTGCTGTCGGCTGCTGCCGAAACCAGTCGATCGTCGCGCAGATCCAGCAGGCCGACCAGCAAGGTGTGGCCCTCCAAGGTATAGAGGCAGGTACCTGTATTCAGGTCCCATATCTTGACCAAGGAGTCCATGGACCCTGAGATGGCCCGGTTGCGGGCATGGTCGAGCACCACAGAGTAGACTTTCTGACTGTGGCCCTGAAGAATGTGCTGACACTCGCCAGTGCTGATCTTCCACACACGGACAGTGCTATCATAGCTCCCGGACACAAGCGTGTCACCATGAGCCGCGATGGCTCGGACCGAGTGGCTGTGGCCTTGCAAGGTCCGCACAAAGAACGGACAATCGGCGTCGTTGGCCGGAGGGGCGGTCTGGATGTAGCGGCGAGACTTTGGCTCGGGTAGACGCCAAACACGGAGCTGACTATCCCGGGAGCCCGTAATGATCAATGGCTTAGCTGGCTCCATGACGGCTCTCCCGTTTTCCTCCTTGCCGTTATGTGTTGGCATCAAGATCTGCAGGCAACGCACTGTCGAAGTGTGGCCATAGAAAACTTGCGTACACATTCCCCGCTCAATATCCCACACCCGCACTGTTCTGTCGGTGCTACCGGACACGAGAGTGTTGCCTTCATACTGCAAAGCCCACACCCCTCCTTCGTGACCTTCCAGCTTCTTCCGAAGCTTACCCGTCTTTGTCTCGTAGATGTGGATCAAAGTATCGTCACTACCTGTGATGATCTTGTCTTCGTCAAACTGCAAGCAGGTGATAACGTGACGAGGGTGAGCAGCAAATGCGACATGAGCCGGCTTCACTTTGCCACTGGTCCAGCTTTGTCGAATCATGTAGTGGCGCCGGTAGAGGGACTTGAAGAGATGCAGCCTGCGCAGGCTGGGCAATCCGATACGAGGATCGGGAACTGCCATGGCAGCAGCATTGGCGGCCGATATAGGACCTCCAGGCTTGTATAGCTCCGTTGTGGGAACAAGTCGGGACTGCTCTTTGGGAGGCTCCTGGGCACTGGCCCTGCGTTTGCTGCGCTCAGGGGCGATGGCGTGTGTCAAACCCCGCTTGCGCTTCGAGGTTCGTAGTTTCGGCACCGGCTCATGCTTAACCACTGACTGGTGCAGCTCCAGCTCGGTCGATGTCAAGCGGTCCTGAAGGCTGAGATCTAGCTCAACACCCTCCACGCCTACGGGATCTTGCCAACCCCATCCCTGAGCAATAGCTGTTTGAAGCTCCTGAGCGGAGACCTTGAAGCCGTCTCTATCCAACAGCGCCTTCCAGCCTGTTTCGTTACTGTCCACCACGTTCCGCCAGTGTTTCGAAACCTGAGCAGCTCTGCACAGGTCCCGATGGTCCAAGTAAGACAACACATGGAGGCTGAGCTCCAGCGGCAACTGTTTGATAAAGTCACACTTCAGAGCCGGATTCACCACGTCTGCAACCATATGAAGGGTTTTGCGCGGGCATCTCCGAAGAAACTGGTACATCATGAAAGACTTGAGATCACTTGGCATGGCATCAAATGTCTCCAACATCAGCCTGGGCTCGTTGAATCCAGTTTGGACAGGCCAGGAGTCATCCATGTCCTGATCCTCTTCCGAGTATCGAGCGAGAGCATTGTCTCCCTCGTCGGTCGTCTGACTGGCGAAGAGGTATTGGCGGCGTTGTGACGATCGTCTACGAAGTAGCTGTCTCGAAAACAGAGCGGTGTCCTCGTCTTCGCCATCAATGTCCTCCTCTGCTTGACTCGTCTGACTCTGTCCTGCTGCCAGCGTAGGCGAAAGTCGCGGGCTAGGCAAAGTCGCATCCTGGGCCACAAGAGTATTGATCGAGGGTCGGGGCGGCAATGGATGGCCGACTTGGTCAACCGGGTCTTCGACACTGGCAAAGGGTTCCAGGTCCGCATCCGTGATAGGAGGAGTGGCCACATTGTTGCTAAAGACGGTGTGGGTATCGCTCGCTGCCGGGCTCGCAACGTCATCATACCCGGCCGTTGACTGGGTAGCGGACAGCTGGACTGGGCTGTCTAAGATGGGGGACCGTGACCGCAAAGGACGGCTGAGTGGTGCTTGCAGGATTTCGGTAGTGTCGGGTGTGGCTAGACTGCCCGCGGACGGGTTTCTAGTTGCTCTCTCCGCCTTGCTGCTGGCTGCTGCATATCTGATCTTTTCGGACAAGGCAGCGTGATGTAGACTGTTTAGCTTCCGCGAACCTCTTCTTTGCGAAGGCGACACAGCACGGGTTGCCTCTCGTCGAGTCTTTTGACGAGTAAGGCTCTGTACAACGGGCAATTGATGCACAACTGATGATTCGCGTGTAGGCCTATCCGGTGATGAGGCTTCTGGTTCTTCGCGGATCAGTTCGTCAGGGGTATCTGCAAACGGAGACTGGCTCAACTGGAAATGACAGTTCATTAGCCATCGTCATGAAGACGGTTAACAAAGACGGGACACCACTCACCTGATCCCCAAATGGCTCGCTGTCAAAGGACCAACTCGCGGCTTCGAAGCTGTTCATGTCCAGTGTGATATTTGCCAGCTCGGGAGGCGTAGGCCGCGTGGCTAATGGGTATTCCTTCGAGTCTAAGCATTGCAAAGCACGCGGCTCTCTCACAAACATGGGCGGGTAGGAACGCTTGGTAGTGGTGGTGGTCGTGACCGTTTTCGTCTCGACACACTCAGCAACCTCAAATTGCAGTCGACCTCCTGAGGTCATTGTATTCTCGTCATTCCATCGCATAGATAAATGTCGGCTCGGTCGGCCACGCTCCGAGGTTGTGTGCACCGAGTTCGGCCTTGAAGCCAAGGGTACCGGAGGCATCGCGTCGGTGGACCTTGTGACTGACGCGGATCGAGGAATTTGTTATTCCAGTGTTGCTGACCGAACCGTACTGTTCAAGGGCAAAACAGTTTGAGTAGGTGATGTTTTGCAGTCGTTTTGTACGTGCACGAGCGGTGACCGTTCGTTTAACGCAGGCTCACTGAACCGCAGTGAACCTGAAAGTCAAAGTTTTGAGGTGTCGCGTAGGTGAATTGTTCCAACCGGAAGTCCACTGGTCTCGAAGTTGTGGTTGTCGAAACTCAAGCGCCAAAGTGGACAGGAATCCCCCACTGCTGCCACTTATGCCGAGGAAGAGGCCGTCAAGCAACAACTAGCATGGCTTTTTCGACAAGACAAGAAGGATGAATTCGGAATCGAGGATCGCTTTTGTACTTAGGACCGGTTCGACTGTCAAGTCTAGGTAAAGGTGAAATTTGGGGACGAGCCTTGCGAGGGTGCCAGAAGGACCTCGCCGCCTCGAATTAGAGAACGACTGCCTCGATTAACAACGCCGGTCGCAGAACGGCTGCTGAGAAAAGTGGAAAATGGAACGCCAAAGTCGCTGAGTCTACAAACAGTAGACAGTGAAGCAGTTCGTGTATTTGACAAAACAAAAGTACGACAGTCCAGTCGTGTAGGTCTAAGGGAGGTCAGCGAGAGTGATTTGGACGCTCCTCTGCATCGAAGTCGAGAGGCGGAGGCAAGTGACCTGGACCCACTTTCTCTCTAGCCCGCGCTCTTCCAGGCCTGTCCACTGTGTCCAGGATCGTAGTTGGCAAAGGGGCATCGAGAAACAGCACGTGATCTAGTGGCACAGTAAAAATCAGCAATCACGATTCTCGACCATTCACGGTCAATCCGGTCACGCCGTGCCAAAATTGTGATTTTTCACGGTTTTGTATTGATTTTGGATGAGTAATGTAATGCAATTCTACGATTCAGCTTTGCTCCTCCAACTTGCGTAGCAGTATCGACATACTATGTAGTTTGAGAACTCCTCGCTGTTGTTGTCTCCAATGGGAGGATTACTACTCCATTTGTTAGACTGTCGGCGGAATGGGCTCCTCCAAATAAAGTACTGCCCCTCTTCGGTCAGCCACATCGCGGGGAATCAGGCAGGATCATAAACCTGCATTCTGCGAGGTTCGAGGTCATAGTGATGTGCTGTGAGATCCTGGTGCATCTACGGGTATGCCTTGCTCAAGCAACTTCACAACCTCTTATTGCTCTTGAATCAGTTCCCGGTTGGGCCGGTGTAAGCCAGACGTGCGGGTAGGGGGAAGCCAGCTGCATGTAAGATGATCTGATCCCTCTTCTGAGTCTCGTGCTGCATCTTGTATCTACAGAAGCTTGGCAGATGAGGCCACACGAAAATGAACCGAGCTATGTCTGATACTATAGTCTTGAAAGTAGCAAGTGGTAATCATGGCCACTTTGACTGATCCTGGCGTCTAGGGATCCATCTAGAACCCCATGTATTCCGCAAAATGGTTTGTGCAGGCGCACCGGACCCATGTATACACGGCACGTATATACGGATATACACAGACATATACACATATACACGCATATTGCACTCACATAGACATACATGCACCCACATAGACATACATACACCCACATACACCCACATACACTCACATACACTCACATACACTCACATACACTCACATACACTCACATACACTCACATATATCATAGGGTTGGTTCCCCCGCGTGCGCCGTGCACAAACCATTTTGCGGGATAGATAAGCCCGTATTTCATGAGCGAGTTGTGGAGCCAGGAGAGTCATACCCCTTGAAGCAAAGCTACTGCTCACAGGGATTCCTCATCAACGCTTCCACTTCTGACCTTGTTGTCTGTGTAGAGAGGGTGATCTTCAGTGGACGTTTGATTTCGAGATGTTAAAAGCAACCACAACCACAAGAGACTGGAGTGTCCTTGGGGAGCACATCTTGCAGACCACATACATGAATGATCTGCCCGATTATGTGATGTACCCTGAGAAGCTCTGGGTCCGGTAAGATGGCAGGATCATCGTCCCTCCCTCCTGGTGTATGGTTGCGAAAGGTGACATAGTCCTTGAGGGGTTCCCCGCCTCCTAAAGTCCATTTGAAGTCCACTACTCTGTACCCATTCGGAGTCTGTGTCGGTGCGAAAGCGAACTGCACAGGATTGTCTGTGTTGATCAACATGTCCGCCAGAGGATCGACCTGACCGTCCAGGAATGGGTCTAGCGAGTCATCTAGGTCAAGCTCAGATACTTCGAACGGTTCTTGGGACATTGTTTCCTTCTAAACAAAATTTGCTGCAGAGGAATGTGGTTGTTATGTTGTTCAATTTGTTTGGGTCGGAGATGCCCTGAAGCTCCAGCTCTTATGTGTGCACCACCAATACTTAGGTACGTACCTCTAAACGGGCACTCAGTAGACACAAGCTTAGATGAAACGGCGGGACGAACCGCGTTGCGGGGCACTGACATCTGGGGTCTGGGTACTGACTTCTGCCGCTAACCTCTCCGCCTCAAATGGTGATCAGTGGTGTCATGGTACCTCATTCTTGACAGTATAAAGCGTGTCACGGCTGTTTTGAACACTAATCTGTTGACAGTTCAGAGCGTGTCACGGCTGTTTTGGATAATAATACTTTCTGGGGTCTGTCGACTGTTCAAAGCGTGTCGCGGCTGGTGAGCGGATCGTTAAAAATTGTCAAGACTGATCTCCGCAGCTCAGTTTGGCGGTTTGATGTTGCAAGTCAACCCGGATGCGCAGTTTTCGTCATGCCCAGGACGGGCCTATTGACAGCTCAAGAGGCACGGCGTAGGCGTGTCTGGATATACCAAACAGCCCCCGCCCGCGCCTGAAGCGGTGATGAGCGATCTGGATGTCTGGGAATCGTATATACACGGCGCGGTGGGTATATGAAAGAACAGAGTAAACGGCAAGGCCTTGTTGTCTCCTTCTTGGTGGCTTATCTTCGTAAGAGCAAAGACGACCCAGTGGATTGGGTTGAGCGATGGACTGAGAG
The DNA here is from genome assembly GCA_003635345.1 of Coniochaeta pulveracea. Classification (NCBI taxonomy): domain Eukaryota; kingdom Fungi; phylum Ascomycota; class Sordariomycetes; order Coniochaetales; family Coniochaetaceae; genus Coniochaeta; species Coniochaeta pulveracea. The sequence goes on along the minus strand of QVQW01000002.1, from coordinate 52,726 downwards.
GTGTAAAGTAGAAGGTCGAGACTTCCAAGGTTCGGCGGGCAGCGGCTCTGTTAGGTACTTGTGGTCTGTGCTCGTTCTTTCCCCACGACCCATGGGTAATGTAACCTAATTCCTGATTGGCTAAACCGTGGGTGGGACGAAAGGCATCTCCGCGTAGAATAAGAAATTGGGCTGTGCAAGCGTACTGCAACAGCTAGACACCATACCTAGGTTTAGGCATTCGAGTGTGTGCAGATATGAACATGAATCGTGACATCTGCCCTAGTAACAGCTAGTTCACTGTTTTTCATGGTACCATGCGGTAGATAATGTACTCGAACGCGAATGAAAATGGTCTCCGTCCCCGTCGTAACGCCAAATCATGACGTCGACAACTCTAGGGGCTCCGCTCAACCCCAACCCCTAAAGCTGGCAATCAGATGTTCATGATGTAAACCAAGAGCATTTCGGCGTTCGAGCTCAACCTACCAGAAACTTGCTACACAATTATAGGACCTTGTTGTTCTGAGCCTTGACGCCTTCCTACAGCTGCACCACTCCCACATCTTACTGCCGTAACCCTTCACAACTTCATCGATATTGAAACCATTAGCATTAGTGACATCGAAGCATCAGCCTCCAACCCACCATGTCCTCTCCACTCGGTCTCTCAAGCTCATATAGCTTGCTACGTAAGTCAACCAAGCATCGTTACATCTTAGAACAGGCAAAGATACTGACCGCCCCTCATTCTCCCCAGCCGTGACCGGCTCCTTCACCCTCCCCTTCACAGCATACTTCGCCTTCCTCGCCGGGCGAGTAAGCTACCAACGCCTGAAGACCAAGACCTTCCTGGGCGACTCCTCCCCATCCGACGCCGCCAAAACAGCCGGCGGCAAGGAGTACTCCCCGTTGCTGGTAGCCTTCCGCGCCCAGGCCAACTTCGTCGAGTATGTCCCCTGGGCGATCCTGCTCTCCGCCATTGCCGAGATGAACGGCGCCAACCGCAAGACGTTGCAATGGGCCCTGTCCGCTCTGTTCGTTAGCCGTGTTGCGCATGCTGAGCTGGGGCTGACGAGGTCCGGTGCCGTCGGTGTCGGAAGGGCAATCGGATTTTACGGGACCATGGGCGTCATGAGCTTTCTGGCTGGTTACTCGGCATGGTTGGTGAAGGGTTATTGGGGCTTGTAAAAGAGAGAGTGTGGAAGAATTGTCTTACGATAATGTATGATATTATAGTTCGTAACCACGATCTGCATACGAATGGACAGAGGGACTTTTAGCTTGAGGTAATTAGTGCAACAGCATAATACAAGCAAGTCCATTCACAGAGGCAGGCAAGGGGTGGTTGTGTCTCACGGCACATGGACTCAATTTGGGCATCAGCACAGGTACTGTCTATGGTCTTATGCTAGGCTATTCAAGTGACAGAAACCCTGATACCAGAGCAACCAACGCCTTGCTTTTGCATACCATATGTCAACCTGACTTCCCTGGATGATGCATCGACAACTGCACGCCGCGATCAATTTCTCCCTAACACTTTGCGTAAAGCGACAAAACGAACAAATGCCCTTAGCAAGGTTGACATATCGTTTCTCGTAACTCATAACTCCTCAGGTCCCTGCTCAACATGCAAAGAGACAAATGCAAACGCTCGTAGAGAAGCGCAACATCATGGCGGTCCCATCCTATCACACAAAACGCACAAGCTGGTGAACCAGATCCGCTGAGAGTGATCGGCCTTTACCAACCAACACCTGGCGATCCTACTCTCCATACATGAAGGAACCATTCAAGGCGCCAGACATCATGATCGGGCCATCGTCGTCCTCAACCTCCATGTAGTCATCCATTCCCTCCAGAATGTCTTCCTGGGCGGCAATCGCTGACGTCTCAAGAGCGAGGATAGACTCCATGGCCTTGTCAAACTTCTTCTTGTCTTCCTTGAGCTGGTTCCGCAGCTCAGCGGTTTTTGGCTCCTCCTCCATCAGGCGGTTGAACAAGGCGCAATCTGGTTGGTCCAACAGGCCCAATTTGCTATCGAGATACATACTAGATGTGATCTGATTCGCAACAGTCGGGAACAAGCCCGAAACAATGTGCAGAGACGTGTTGTCAATGAACCTCGCAGCCGCGGTAAGGTAATAGGCTCTAACGTATGCACAAACCTCCAGCTCTTGTTGGAACAGATCGCGTCCCATTCTCTTAACCTGTTCGTCCATGACGGTAGCTTCCTTTTTTTTCTCATCCGCATTCATCTCCGTTAGGGGCCTGGGCCGCGTGTTTGAGTCGTCTTTGACATGAGCCATCCAACGGTAATGGTGGCGGTGACGCATCAGCTCCCGTAGCTCGCTCTCCTGATTGAGTTCGAAGAAGTGTTCGTTCAGCGTGTACAGTTGGTGGCTTTCGAGTTTGAATGCGTAGATAAGCTTGCTTCTAAGGTCCTCAGCATGTTGCTTGAGGAAGTCGTTGAGGTAGACCTTGGACTCACGGTAGACAGACCGCTTCTGCAAGCCCGCAAATGCGACATCCAACACCCTGGCCATCTCGATACCAACAAGCCTCATCGTGTCGGTCACGAAGATGTGGACCTCCTTCTCCCAGGTCACAACAGACTCCTTACACAAGTCCTGCTTAACCGAGTCAGATATCGAGTTCGGCATGCCGGGTTGTCTTGTCGACTCGATAAGTGCCCGAATCTGCTCAAGGCTTCTCGAGCGTGGAGGCATGCAAGATGTACGAAGACCAGTTGGGGTTTGGACCGGGGGCATAGAGTTGAGACTGTGGCTAGAAGGACTGTCGGTTTCCGCCTTAACGCTCACGTATCTAGAGCCAGGAGTGCCGTTGGGTGCAGTCGGGCGACGCTTGGATGGCGTGCTTTGTTGCGCGTAGTGGTCAGCAGAGCGACGTTTCGGGGTCGGGTTTGGCGTTGCACTAGGCGTCTCATCCTCAAGGTCTATAACGTTGGGAGTTGGAGGTTTGACGACATACTTGGGTTTCTTACCCAGTATGGCGTTCTTGAATTGCTTGTCCTTTAGTTTCCAGGCATCAAGGAAGGCCTGGCCCTGCAGACAAGTACGCGCCAGGTTGGTGAACTCCATGAGACTTTTACGAATCTCGAACTCCGGGTTGGCGGGCAGCTCCGGCAACTTCTCAAGCGCGTTGACAACGTCGTGGAGCTTCTTCTGAACAATGGCCTTCACCGACGGTAAGCTAGTGTTATCCCGTTAGCAAATACGACAGCGCTTGTGAGAGGAACAAGGTGTATTACATACCTCTTCGCAAAGTCCTCGGCCAATTTCTTCGACAGAAAGTCCTTCAAACGGACCACTCCACATTTATCATCATAGTCTGCAAACTCGATAGGCCAACCGGAGCCATCGGGGACTTGTCTGTTGAAAAATGCTTCCTCCCAGGCGGCTTGCTGGTCGAGACCATCCTTATCGGGACGGGATGTGATGAAATAACCGAGACCATTCTCGTGGTTACCACCCTGAAGCATAGCTATCCACTGATTGTGGTCCCCTTTAGGTAGGAGATCCGCCTTGGTCATGACTCCGAGGCAGCGGTTGGCTGCGCCCTTCTCTCGGATGACCGAGAAAGTAGTTGACGTTTCCGGGTCGGTGTTCATGGGCACCGCCCATAAGATGATAGCTTTCTGGTGCGAGATGTACTCCCGAGTCAAATTCTTCACCACATCAGCCAAATACTGGTCCTCAGCATGACGGGCATTGGCAAAAACACCAGGAAGATCGTAGAATGACAGATCGGGGAGATCGGGTCCTCGAATTTCGAGGGCGACAATGTTGGGGGAGAACTTCGCCTGAGTCTGCGCCTCCGCTCTGGCAAGCGCTTCAGCATCATCACTATCCGTACCGGCGTCACTTCCGTTGAGGCTTTGCGGAATGTAACGCTCATAATTGTCGTCGGGGTTCAATATCGCAACTTGTGCCCAGCGCAGAACGTGCTCAATCGAATCGACCCGCTCCCGAATGATGGCAAATTCAACTTTGGGATCCGGGTGTTCCTTCTTGACCCAGGGCGGGAACGGTCGGAGTTTGGTTATGCTCTTCTGATTGACCGGAAGGTCGCCGGGTTGGAAGGTATAGTCGCGTTGTAACAGAATGCGACAAGACCATTCCGCCGATCCTATCGACCGAGAGAGTCTAATGTGAACCGGGCACCTCGTGCAGACTCCCGTATTATGCGGGAGATTCAATCCTGCAATCGCTGACATAATGGAAGACTTTCCAGCGGACTGGTCCCCCACGAGGACGAGCTCGGGAAGACTGGCCACATGCTGAATACCCAAGGACTGAAGAGTGCCCAAGGTGTCATTCACCTGTTTCAGCTTCTGTCCAATAGCCTGGAAACCTGGGTTGGACATGAAGGACATGTTGTTGGCAGGCAAGTTGGCAAGGCGCTCTTCCTCCTCCGGTGGTTGGACTTTGATGCGAGCCGGGCGAACCTCCATAAGCATACAGCCGTCTGAATCATCATCCTCAGGAGGCGCCAGACCGGTGCCGGACGGGATGTTCTCTTTCTGCACAACTCTGGTGGCAACGCTCGCTAGAAGTCAGGTTAGTGGTGGATGCAGGCTGGCCCCTAGACTCAGGAAAACTTACGGGCACCAGACCTGGCAGCTCGCGACTTGCCCTTTGCCTTCGAACTGGTGTGATGCAGGGCGTTGACGGAGGCAGCCACGCTTGACTCGGCGGCATCTGGATCCTTCTTCACCTTTTTGGGCGCCATCCTTCTGGATGAGAGTAAGTCAGCTAGTGTTCCTTCAATTGATAGCATCATTTGAAACGGAAGTCACCTACCAGAAACAGGAAATTGATGGAAGCTCTTCAACGGCTAGTCGGTGGATAGTGTGTGTAGGAAAATGTGGTCCAAGGAGACGACACGAAGCGCTTCGGAAACTGGTGCTCAGAACCGTTGACTGGAGAAATGAATGAGCGGAAGTTGATATCGTTATTGCCAACGATGGTGGTGATATTGAAGTTCAACTCTCAGAAACTCTATCGCAAGAGCCCTCAATTGTGTCAGGCAAAAGTAAAACTTTAAAGTCGAACAGTTCTGGCAAGATAAAACAGAGAGAGGTTGCTAATTGTAAAAAGGACAAATTGAGAACCGTTCTCAGCTGAGATGGTGAGGTGGCTGGGGAAGAAGAGGTTATGGCAGAGGCCTCAAGTTGAGTTGCAAGTGGTTAGTGTGGCGCTGGGAAACCAGTGTATGCCTTAGCAGGTTACAACTTGAATTGCCTGCCACTTGACGTTCTGCTGATGCGTGTGGTTTGGATAAGGTGCACCCCTGGCACAAGGGTTCACGCAGGAACACCCATCTTATGTGCAGTTCCGTGAACACCTGTGAACACATTCACATGCATCAGCACGGTTTCTTGCTGCCACCCTTAACTGCTCAGGCATGGCTGTTAAGCATGGTAGAATGAGCAAGGCGGCTCTAACTATGGTCTATCCTTTTTTTGGGGGAACAGCAGGAAATATGTCGGAAGCAAAGTCTAGAGAACGACATATTGAGCATTGAGCTTCAGGAGCAGGCTATACTTCTGTATGACTGCATATGATTGATTACAAGGCTTAAGTGATGTTAAAATGGTCTTTTCTGTAAACAAAGAGAAGGTTCAAGGCTATTTTTTCGAGGACAAGAAGCATACTGAAAAGGCAAGCCAGAAAATGTGAAGTTTCTCTACGTGACTTTCTCGTTCAATGTTGATATGCGAAGGCAATTGGGAGGTTTCCAGGTTTAGAAAGAGGTGGTCAACAGGGTGCCCAATGTGGAACCCACCAGCCGATAACGATAAGAACAACAACCCTTGCAGGCAAGTGCGCCTCGGTGGGTGCACGAGCCACAGGGTCGTTCAAGGGGGACTTAGTGTACCTCTAGCTTCAGGCCAGCTTGTAGATCAATAACTCGACGAAGTTGGGTTGATCTGGGAGATTACCTATTTGACTTTCCGTTGAGATACCCAAGAACTGTGCAGAGAGAATCCAAACACGTTGCCTACAGCAAAACCATGTCCCTCCAGATTCCACACCGGGGAAAGACCAATGGTGTCTCTCCATCTACCAAAGCCGTGATCCTTGTGAGTTGGCGGTGACCCAGCTCGGACGGACGCTACCGTGTCAGATGGATGGATTGATTGTTGACAAGCCTTGACTCCAGGTTGGAGGGTCTTCCAGAGGCACGCGTTTCAGGCCACTGTCTCTTGATGTTCCCAAGGTCAGTAAGAGCTTCCAGTCTCCCTGATCATCCCCGCGGCTGTTCGCCAGCGTGCCGTCGTTTCTAACCGATTTCCAGCCTCTCTTCGACGTCGCCGGCCACCCCATCATCTGGCACTGCCTGACTGCCATCGACAAGGTCCCCACGATTCAAGATGTCTACGTGATTGGATACTACGAGGAGTCTGTCTTCCGCGACTTCATCAAGGACGCGTCAACCGAGTTCCCCAACCTGTCAATCAAGTACCTCCGCGAATACCAGGCCCTTGGCACCGCCGGCGGCCTGTACCACTTCCGTGATGCCATTCTCAAGGGCAGCCCCCAGCACATCTTTGTCCTGAACTCCGATGTCTGCTGCAGCTTCCCACTCAACGAGATGCTGAAGATGTTCCGGGAGAAGGACGCCGAAGCTGTCATCCTGGGAACCCGTGTGAGCGAAGAGGCTGCCTCCAACTTTGGCTGCATTGTCAGTGACCCGCATACGCGGCGCGTATTGCACTACGTCGAGAAGCCGGAGAGCTATATTTCCAACCTGATCAACTGCGGAGTCTACCTCTTCAGCTCCGATGCCCTCTTTCCCTCGATCCGCAGCGCCATGAAACGCCGTGCCGACCGACCGGCCCGTCTTTACTCATACCCCTCGTCCGACAACCTCGAGAACTCCTTCATCCAGACCAATGACGACGACGAGTCTCGCAGCAACGATGGAGTGATCCGTCTCGAACAGGACATTCTTAGCGACATGGCCGACAACAAGACATTCTTCGTGTACGAGACCAAGGACTTCTGGCGCCAAATCAAGACAGCTGGCTCCGCCGTCCCCGCGAACGCACTGTACCTCCAGAAGGCGTGGCAGAACAACTCGGAGGAGCTCGCCAAGCCCTCTGCCAACATCATCCCACCCGTCTTCATTCACCCCACGGCGCATGTCGACCCCACTGCTAAGCTGGGTCCGAATGTCTCCATTGGTCCACGCGCCACGGTTGGTGCTGGTGTTCGAATCAAGGAGTCGATCGTGCTCGAGGATGCTGAGATCAAGCATGACGCTTGCGTGCTTTACTCCATCATTGGATGGAACAGCCGTGTCGGTGCCTGGGCTCGTGTCGAGGGTACGCCTGTGCCTGTCACCAGCCACCAGACCAGCATCATCAAGAACGGTGTCAAGGTGCAAGCCATCACTATCCTGGGCAAGGAGTGCGGTGTCGGTGATGAAGTCCGGGTGCAGAACTGCGTCTGCTTGCCTTTCAAGGAACTGAAGCGGGTAAGTCGAGAGCCGCCCTGATGTCTCACAAAACGTCCCTGAGCTCATACTGACACACAACAGGATGTGGCGAACGAGGTCATTATGTAAACGGGATGAATGGGGGAAACCCAAAACGGAGCTGTTTGATTTTACGCATTCTGCTTGTTCGCTTGTGTGGCCATGTCTTTTGATGATGTGGGCTAAAAAGAGCCATAACATAGGAACTCTGCTCACACGGCGTATAACCAAACATCATGCTGACAAGTCACCTATGGTGCTGCCCCTGTAAACTCGCATCTCCGTGTTCTCCCCGCTCATCCGCCCATAACTTTGCCCAGACATCAGAGCTGTCGTCCAACTCCAGCTGTCCAATGTTACACTAGATGTCGAGTTTACGACAAAACCGTGCTATTTGCAAGGTAAAATCCATTATAGTATCAGATATCATATCTCATTTATAAGCCCAAATAGACGGTCGAAGCCCAACCAAAAACACCCGCTGGAAAACCAAAAGATAGTGCGAGACTTAAACCAAAACAGACACGATTCGTTCCCTGTCCTCCTTCTCCTTCTTCTTCTTGAACAGCGCCTTCAACATATTCGGCTTCTTCTCTTTGCTATCTTCGATGGCCTTGACGGCCACCTTGTCCGTTCTCTTCGACTTGGAAGTCTTGCTGCTCCTGTGGCTTCCGTTCTCGCTCTTCTCCTCCTCCTTCCTGCTGCTCTTCTTTTCCGATGAACCATCTTCATGTCGTCTACTGCTTCGATGACTGCTCTTGTGTCTGCTCTTATGAGTCTTGGAACTCCGTCGACTTCCAATTCCAGAAGCAGAATCATCCGGATGGATCTCTTCGTCCTCTCTCCTCCTCCTGTCTGCCTCGGGACTGATCAACTCCTCATCCACGAATGATTCGTCCTCCCCGAAGGAGGGCTGGATACCTCTTCTCCAACTCTCGATGGTGGAGAGCTCTTCGTCCAAGTCTTGTTCCAACACCAATGCTTCGTCAAACGCACCTCCTGGTCCACGGTATCCATCAGCGTAAGGATAAGCCTCATAGCCCATCTCGGGCCCTGCAGTTTGGTTCATCTCAAAGGCCAACGCTGCCTCCTCCCGTTCCCTCCTCTCCTCCCGTATCTTCTTGATGATTTTCCACCCCCCAAACATCACAACTGTAACCCCCACCGCCACGCCGGCAGCGATCAAGAATTGCGGACTGGCTAACAGAGCGAAGACGGCTGGACTGCCACCCTTTACTATCCCCAGGAAGGAAGGGCTGAGCTTCCCCAACAAGGTCGACAGCTCGGCGAGAGTCAGTGCAACGGCAGCGGCAGCCTCCGGGTTGCCCTGGAGATGCGCGATGATGGCAGATGCGGTGTGCTGGATGCAATGCGCCTCGTCGAGCAGAGCCTCAACGCGCGCCAGGAGGGTGCGGGCTTCCTCTTCTTCGTCCGGGACGGGGGAGATGTCGAGGTCGACGCGCGTGGCGAGGTCGGGCGGGATATTGCCGTAGGCCAAGTGCATGTCTATATCTTTTTTGGGGCGGTGGACGAGGGGTTGTGGTAGGGAGTATGCCATCTGCATTGGTTGTTGGAGGATATCCATTGATTGTGCGGCTGGATAGAGGCTTGGGCGGGAGAGCGCCATGTCTCGTGGTGCGGTTTCGGCATAGGGGGAGCGGTATGTCTTTGGTACGTGTGAGGGTGTGGTGGAAGAGACCTCGGAGTGTGCCTTGAGATTCGACTCGGTCAGGGCTGGTCTGGATCGCTCATCATCGCGATGACGATGGGATCGTTTGGAACGATGGCTGCGTTGCGAGGAGGTGTAGGATCGGTCGTCGTCATATGATCTGCGTCGCTCGAACGAGGTGCGTTCGTCGTGGTAGAGGTACTGCTCTTCTGCGCCGTAGTACTCGACCGCTGCTGCATGGCCTCCACGCGGTGTAACGACGTCGAATGTCTGGGCGCGCCGAATGCCGGGTGCTGCCGACGCTCGCGCCGCTTTGAGAGCTTCTTTTCGGTCTCTGTAGGTTGCTTTTGCACCTTTGAGGATGTCGACCAGGTGTCGGCCCTAGAGGTGTATAGTATCAGCTTCCATCCACTTATACAATGGGGCGGTGAGTTGGTCGAAGGGGTCTCCGGAGAGTATGGCAGGTACTGACCGTGCTAATGATCTTGCCAGAGGTATTGATAATAGTAATGGTCTCCTGGAACGACATGTTGTATCCTGAACGCCCGGGATGCTTGGCCTGCAAGCGTTGCTGGACTCTAAGTTGGATTGAAGTACCACAACAGCGGCGGGATCTAGATCCTCAGCAGTAATCGGGAACGGGATGGTCCGAAGGGTTTCAGGGGTCCAACAATCACTTCCGGGGAAGCAGAGATTCCTTATCACCGAAGCATGTGTGAATAGTTGAACTTTCAACCACGTTCAAGTAACACAACACTTGTTGAAACGAGAGTGTTTAAGAGGATTCCCAGGGAGGCCGTCAGTATCATCGCCGTGTTCCTGCTCGTAGGGGGGCCGGGCGTTAGGAGGTGTCCCGGTTCAATCCAGCTAGACGCCCGCATATCCCGTCTATTGTTTCAGCCAACTCAGTTGCCATCATCCCGATTCCAATGGCTGCGATGAGGCGACACCTCTCGTGATTGGATAAATTGGACTCGACGGTCAATCATTAGGCCTTCTTGCAGCGGTCAAGCTGTCTCCGGCTCCTCGCTCCCGGGTTGCTCTGCTTCTCACCGCCGCCAGTAACAGTGGAGGCAGTGGAGGCAGTCTGATCCACCGAAAGCTTCCGAGTTGAGCCACGTAAGAATGCCAACCATGTCCGCAAGGGAAGGATCGCAGCAACGCTGTTGTTCTTGCTTGGCACTGGTCAGATAGAGAGTATGTTGATGTCATGGGACAGGAAAGAGGTTGGGTAAGGTTGTGAATTGTGATTGCCCTTCTGTTGGGTCCTTGAAAAGAAGCGTCGGTGATTCCCGTTGGAGCGGATACAGCGGAGCGAGCCCAGAAATTAGCGCTCCCGTTTCGGGTCACGCACTGGACGTCCACTGCGATGTGAAGGTGCTTCCCGTCTCTTCATCACTATCACAAGCATGAAGCGAATAGCCAGCCGTTCTGTAGGTATCCAAGTCAAAACCTCCGCAAGTCGCTTCACGCGGCTTTTTATATTGATAACTGTGGATCAACTACGAGAATCTTCTTGATCATGCAAATGCTAAACATACTCCAAGGAAAAGGCCTGGCGGCCTGCCGTCACTCCTCCTTCTATACTCTTTGGCCCAATCGATTACCAGGCGATAATCCACAGACAACATGATATCTCAAGGCAAGACTCAGTACTCCATGACTTTCCAATAGCCCAGAATTTCACTTCTCCTGACTTCCAACCTTTCCCCTACCCAACCGGTTGTACTGTCCCCTCAACTGTGCAGTACGACAATCCACCAACGGTACCACAAACTCCTCCTTGCCGTTGCTTTCATTTCTAACCGGCCAGTTCGTCCTCCCCAAGAGCATGGGCGGCATATTCTCATAGATAGTCTCATAATGCCCCGCATTGACGGAGAACGTCTCATGGTAGATTCCAATGTGCGTATGTCCCGTCCTCTTGAGATACGAGTGATACCAATCCCAGCCCGCCCGATGGATCGGATCATGGGCAAAGGCGTTTAGGGCTTCGACATTCCGGAAGTAGAATACCACCATAGTCGAATTGTGATTGGCGCGTTCCGCCGCTCGCCAGGCACTATGTCCTACCAGGCCGTACTTGTCCGCTTCCGCGACGAGGGAATCCATCATGGCGCTGAAGTGTTTGCCGAGCTCTTTGATTCCGGGAGCGAAGGGGCCGAGTGGATGGTTGGACCGAAAGCCCAGATGAAAGACGACCAGAGGCTCCACGGCAGGTTTGGAGCCGAAGACGGGACGCTCATCTGGGTTGTTTGGATTGTAGGTAGGGTTCGGGGGTTGAGCGGTGGCTCGGCCGAATAAGACATCATTGTTGTAGTCGTTCCTGGGCCGGAGGACTTGGATGACGGTAGAGAAGATAGAGTGTAGGGTAAGAATGGTGACGGGAAGAAGGGCAAGCCTAGTCGGAAGAGTGAGAAAGACCAGCGTCTGGGCCACGGCGCCGAGGGTAAGCCAGCCGCGGATTGTCAAGATGTCTCTGAAGAAGTACTGCAAGGTCTTATTAGGATGAATTGCGTATTTGGGGTTCAAGGTTATACTCACCGTAAATGAATCCCGCGCCCCGACGTACTTTGTCTCACTCGGGTTGAAGAAACCCCTGAAATTCTTCGATTCGCCCATGGTAGTGGCAAGCGATTGGCGATATATAGGAACGCGACTTAGTAGTGTGTAACGAATACAGTAGCAGAAATAGACAAACTCGAACTTTAGACTTGTGGTTCCTCGAGGCTATATATACTGAAGCCGTTTCACATGTAATTCACCTCTTGCCCTGCTATCCCACTGGATGTGTCCTAGACTAAAAGTCACAGCATTTTGTCGTATGCCAGGAAGTTCAAGGAGACGGCGGGTTACTTGATGCCGAGGACAGGGGGTTCCAATTAACAACCGAGCCATGACCAATAAGAATGAGCCGTTCCCATTGATCGACCACCAATGCGAGCGAATGCGAACTCATCTGGTTTCGACAACAACAAAGGGTTCCAACGCCATTGCAATCGATCACAGGTCGTTCTCCCTTCATGGCCAGATTGATTATGGTTTGTCATCAGATGACGATTGGGCCATGATCCATATTCCCTGGATGCCCCTAGCATAGAAGTCGGCGGTGAGTCTTGCAACGCCGTGTCCGACAAGTTCGACCGACTTCCGAACAGCTTGCTCATTCGAAAGGGGTGCCGTACCATTGACTGATGACCTATGTCAACGGTAGAAACCTAGAGCAGCGCAATTCAAGGAATCTTGATGCGAACTCTCTTCTCAAGGCTTAACGTGCCCTCCCCATTGCTCCGTTCTGGCCTCTTATGGGCCTTCGCACCGCCCCTCGAATTTGAGGGCAAGGTCCAGCTGTAAAGCCCCATAATGACATGGTATATGACCTCTTGAGACCTAGTATTCAGATGTCAGTTGTAGGCCCTCTTCATCTATCATCTTTTTGAATTTGGGGATCGATGCTAGATGTCTCTGTTGTTGTCGAAGAGGGACGGTACTGACTCTGTCCGCGGCAGGAGCGACTGGAATACGCAGTCATGAGTTTCATTAGAGTTTACTTACGTAGAGAGCTTTGGTCTGTTTCAGCGGCACCAAGCCTCTGTAGATTAGAATGCCGAGCCCGGGTACTCTTCTTAGAGCCTCTTTCATCGCTAATCCAGCTGAAGGACCTCTGACTGGAACCTGACCTGTTGGGGGGAACCATCTTTTGGGTTTCGATGGACTTGTAGGCGACCTGTACAAGGCAAGTTCAACGCAAGCTGGGCTAATCAAGTCTCCATGCATGAAGCACGTCACTTCGTTAGCTGGTTGTAGTTGATGGTCTGTCACAAACAGAATAGATGTTGACCGCAATGGCGCTTGGCCAGGAACACAAGACGATAGAGATAATCTCCAGCAAGAGAATTTCAGTGTTCGCGTACGTAATATAGCCGTTTGGTCGACTCGGAAGTTCAAATGCCGAAGCCAGGGAGTAGAATTCAGTGCAAAGCTCCCTTAAACGCACTGTCCAAAAGTACGGTGTAAGACTACCACGTCCACTGACCCAGAAGGCCCTGAGTTACCCAGCGGAGATACAGCCTATACTGCTGTCGAATGGAAAACACGCTGTAACAGTCGAGCTGAGCTGTCGCCGTCTAGAGGGGTCAGGAACGTGATCCTGAAGCATGGTACACCCTGGTATATAAACTCATCATCAAGCCAAGCTGGAATTTGAGCTTATGTTGCAGTCCGGCTGTACATTTTCCCAGCCTATATGAGAGGCAAGTAGTAACTCTCAGGCATAGAACACTCAGCAGATATTACATGTATCATGATACATTTGGCGAGTCACTTGCGCTTCCCGGGAGGTGGTTGTAGGGTAGCTCCAAGTACAGGACAAGGCAGGACAGACCGAGGTGCTGACTGCTTGCCAGCACGCTTAGAGGTGGTTGTGTGAACGCATGAGCGCCATTCGTTCCAGCAAATGGTGCTCGGCAGGTGAATGTAAACTCAGTGTATTACGCTCCGAAAGAAAATCCGTTGTGTCCGATGGAGTCAAAACAGTTCGTTAGCAGTCGAGTGGATAGGACCAGGCACGATATTAAACGACACCCAGTGTAACGTCTGCGGAACAGCATTTTCCACGTGGCACCGTCCTTCGTCGGACAAACGCCAGTCACTGGCTCGGCGCGTTCCGGGCTTCACCAATGAAGCCGCGCACAAGATGTCGTAAGTTGCTGGTAGGCTGACGACTCGAATGGATTCTAGATGTGAAGGTGCGAGAATAGCCGAGGGAACCGCATCAAACTGTCCGACCTCGGCGGCGGTATTGGGCCGTTGACAAGTCGCAACACAATTCCCATTGGCTCGTCCACGTAAATGAGGTTTCATGTCGAAGTGCCCTTTCTGCACTTTGTGTGTTTTAGTCCCCATGTCGTCGACGGGGCCCATAGCCCAAATGGGAATGTGATTGGACGATCAAAGATCAAATTATCTTATCAGATGATCTGATAAACCTGTCGAGGTTTTCGCCAAGCCCGTTGTTCCCCACGACACACAGCTGCTGTCGGGAGACATCTGGAAGTATCGGTACATTGCGCGGCATTTGTGTCCCTTCAGGCCTAGAGATTCTCTTGGCACACATACAGGTTCTCAAAACTTTTTCACTCCGTGCTGCAAAACGAGGAGGATTTTGCTCGTTCCGCGTTTCCAGGGTCGCACTATCCCTCTTAGCCTGGCGGAGCTGACACTTCGGTGGACGCTTGACCAGCCAACGCATCGCCCTCGGCTTTCATACCCCTGAATGATTCCCACACACCAGGTCAAGGGTTCATTCGAGAATGCCTTGGTGTGGAATTGTTGAGGGATAAGATGGCGGTGGGTCGTCGTAGGCCATGGACTTGACTCTCGAGGTTTGGTTTTGGCGACTGCCGACAAGACATGTATAGCCAGGTCTTGTTCTAGCTGATCAGAGAAAGTTCAACTCCAGGAGATCGAGCCGCAGGATGCTCTGATGTCTATGAGCTCCGCGGGTTGGAGATGCGATTGAGTAGATGCTGAGAATGAGAAGTGATGAGCTCGGAAACTGTTAGGCAAGAGAAATGGCCCGAGTCCACTATGGTCTCCACTCCATCTTATCTGATCGAGAGATAAAAATTTGAGTCGCGCCATTTCCACTTGTCTCCATCTCTCGGGTCCCCGCGCCTGCCCCACTTGGCCGAGGGGTCATTGCTCAGGAGAAATCATCGACATCATCGACAACAGCAGGGATCATGTGGGCTTTTTTCAAGACCAAGCCATTCCGTTCCTGAGAATCCTGATGGCCTCGACAACCTTTCCCCCCTTTGGGATGCATAAGGGTGGTGCTCAACTATCGTCTGGATATGCAGAAAGTCTTCCCACCGCCTCTATGTTCAAGCAGCTCCTCTGGTAGATATCTTAGGTACGTAGGGTATCCATCTTTCGTCGTAATGCCGGTTGCGGACCGAGTGTGATGCTATAACCCGCTCCCCAAACATATTGTGCATTAGACTCGACTTATGGTGGGAAAAACACCAATCTATGTGCGGTGCTATGCCACGCCGTTCTTCTCGAGCTCCACTGCCGCTTAAGCCAAGAGTGGTCCCGTAATCCCGTCAGGAACAAGCTCGTACGTAGCGGTACAGTCATGACAGGTTGACTTGTACTGGTACGTCGATCGTGCCATGTTTACGACCATCCACAAAGACCCGGTCCCCTTGTCTCGCCTAGTTGTTTTCGTTCTGAATGTCGGTTTGCAAGGGGTCATAAACAGCTGCATTCCCTCCTGCATACCTTGTTCATCTTTTCCTGTTCCTTTCAGGCATTTCCTCCTAAATCTTGCGGAAGCATAGTCGAAGCTCGATTCAACGTTGACGTAAGACAACCATCCACCCGACAGTCTGGACTGGTGTGACTTTCCTCTGCGGTATCTGCACGTGTTAGTCCCTCATCCACACCAGCCAGATCGTTGCATAGGCATGGCGCAGCTCACAAACTTTTTTCTTTAGTGATCGAATATCGAATTCGCCGCTTTATTTCTGGTGCACCTCGAAGGACATTCTCGAGTCTCACCTGAATTCCACAGGGAGATGGCTCCGCATAGCGACCACGACAGCTCACCAGTTAACGGCAGTATGAACGGGCATTCTTATGGAGTCAATGGTCCTGATGAGACCAACGGAGTGAACGGTGTCAATGGTCATTCTGCCGTCAATGGCAACAGCAATGGCAATGGCGCTTCCTACGGTGTCACAAACGGCCATCATGCCAAGCAAAGCCGTCTTCCGGCGACTGATCCAGAATCCGTTCACGACCTGATCTGCGTAGGTTTCGGACCTGCGAGCTTGGCTGTTGCTGTTGCTCTCAACGACGCTCTCGAAGCCGGCACGCTCAAGACACCGCCCAAGGTTTTGTTCTTGGAGAAGCAGACACAATTCGCATGGCACGCCGGTATGCTGCTTCCTGGCGCAAAGATGCAAATCTCCTTCATCAAAGATATGGCTAGTCTGAGGAATCCTCGGTCACATTTCACCTTCCTGAACTACTTGCACGAAAACGGGCGTCTTATCGACTTCATCAACCTCAGCACTTTCCTGCCAGCGCGGACAGAGTATGAGGACTACTTGAGGTGGTGTGCCAGCCATTTTGACGAGGTTGTCAGGTATCAGAATGAAGTGGTGTCCATCGCACCTGTTGGAACAGGCGAAGGGCCACTCAAGACATTCTCTGTCACGTGCAGGAACTGGGCAACAGGGGATGTGACAACGTATGTTACCAAGAATGTGCTTGTGGCCATCGGAGGTCAAGCATCCATTCCCAGGAGTCTTCCAGCAAAGAACCCAAGAGTGATACACTCTTCTCAGTATGCCTACACGGTTCCCAAGATCCTGACCGACAGAGACGCTCCATATCGGGTGGCGGTCATTGGCGCCGGACAGAGCGGGGCAGAGATCTTCAACAACGTCCAAACACTATACCCCAACTCGAAGACATACCTTGTCATGCGCACTGAGTTCCTCAAGCCCAGCGACGACTCTCCCTTTGTCAACTCCATCTTCAACCCTGGGTTTATTGACGAGCTGTATCCCCGCTCTACCAACTACCGGCGCCACCTGATCAAGGACGCCAAAGCCACAAACTATGGTGTTGTTCGCTTGGAGCTCATTGAGCATCTGTTTGAGAAGATGTACGACCAGAGGAGGGAAATTGGCCGCGACGAGAGGCAATGGCCTCATCGCATCATGGGCGGAAGGAGAATTGTCAATGTCGACGAGGGCAACAACGGTCTGCAGATCCAGGTGTGCAAGGCACCTCCTTCTGATGATGACGATTTTGAGGGCCCCTTGGAAGGCGAGATTGAGAATCTCGACGTGGATTTGATCATCGCCGCCACCGGATACAAGAGGGACGCTCACCTCGACATGCTGAAGGACGCATGGCATCTCCTTCCCGCAGCTCCAGAAACTGAGGAGGCTCTTGGTGACAAATGGCACGTTGAGGCGAAGAGCGGGAAGAAGGTGCTCGAAGTAGGCCGTGATTACGGCGTTCGGTTCTCGGAGGGCACCGTTGCCCCTGGCTCAGGAGTTTGGTTACAAGGTTGCTGCGAAGGCACTCACGGCGTAAGTTTTGGCCTCACATACAGCAAGGATGTTCATTTGCTAACTTGTTTTCCAGCTGAGTGACACCCTTCTGTCTGTTCTGTCCACTCGCTCCGGCGAGATTGTGCAGTCCATCTTTGGTTCTGCATAGAATGGGGTATAGGGGGAAACGGAGTTGGGTTGATGGAGGCTTTATCATTTGGCCTTTTGGATTTAAACCATATACCACACCATTATGCATAGATATCGTCTGGAAAAGCTGACTTTGAGGATTGTTACATGTACATGGCATTATTATGAACCCGCTGAACATAGACACAAAATCACCACTATGCACATTAAACATTGCGCAGTCTAAAGGTACCTACAGGTATGCAGGCAGCTGTAGGGTAACCTGAAGCAGCGTCACAGAGCTAACCCAAAGGCTAGACACAAGTTTACAGGCTGTCCCAGGCTCGAACAGCAAGAATGGACGCTTTCAACATGCATCACTGGAATAGGGCAATCGTATGTAACCAGGCAGCATTATACTCAATCCATCTCACATTCCATCTTCGCAGACACACCGACGTTTCCTTTACCTGAAGGAAAGTGGAGTTCCGCGGAGCAAAAGCAGCTCGGCTATGACGCAACCATCTCAGACTTGACAGTTCGGAGATCGAGCATAGCTCCGTCCATGACGAGAAGACACGAAATGTTGGACAGAAGTCTTGCTGCAGGGAAGAAAGAGGGTTGGTTGGAAAGAGGCCTTTGCTGTCTGCGTCTACTTCTGCCCAGGTCACGGTACCTAGGTAGGTACCTTACTCAGATGTGTCTAGTCCCCCACATGAAGAAGATGTACTCGAAGTAGAGCGTTTTATAACGCATTTTCATATTTCGTAACATGATCCGGAAATCGGACGATCAGCCTGGCACACATCAGCTGCACCAGCGCCTTAATCCTACCCTGACCAGATCCGTAGTAGTATCACTAAAAAAGTAGTTTGGTAACGAGACCATCGGATCGTTCACTCTAAAAAGCTGTGGAAGGCCAATCTGCGGCTGCTGGCGAGATCTCGCGCACCGCCTTGCTTGTTTGTCTTGAACGATCCGGAAAGAGCCAAGGGCCACCCCAACACGGTCCTGTTTCAACCTAGACTAGAGTGCCCACTTGTCAACTCCCAAGACAAGTCACCAAATCACCGGAGTCATCCAATAAAGTGCATTTCAAACTAATCCATATCTCTCGATTCGTCTCGATCTTCCAACAACTCGACCAACCAGATGCACCCCAATTCTGGTGTTGGCAACCTCCAATACATGCCGGAAAGGGAAAATAAGCTATATTCCAGTTAGGACGGCAGGGAGAGGCTTGTGTTGGTTCTTGGGAGGCAGTCAGGCAGGTACATTTCACAGTGCGTTGTTCAACTGTTCACCTATTGGTCAGTTCAGATCGCACCTGCTAGAATTTCATTGGACCAGCTCTAAAAGCCAAAAACAGCAAGAGCCCACAGCAGGCCCAGCACAACATACCTGCGCAAACGGCAGCACGACACCAAGCTGCCACGGCTATGGCGAGCCTCACTAAACCGCCTGACGGTGAATCAGTCTCCTCGCTGGCCATACTAAATCATCCGCCTCTACGCCTACCAGGACCCCAGCTGCTGCACAATCTAGTTCGACAACATGGCAGTCAAGGGAATGCGGCAGTTGAGTATCTGTCATCCGAGGGCAAGAGGGAGGTCTTGTCCTACGAGGAGCTTCACCGAAAATCAGACACCCTAGCGGCAAGGATCACCTCTCTCACTTCATCTCACTCTGGAGACGGTCATCTAGTCGTACCGGTGCTTGTTTCCCAACAGCCAGAACTTTACATTGCTCTTCTGGCAATACTAAAGGCAGGAGGAGCATTTTGTCCTTTGAACCTGGATGCACCTCATGAGCGGGTCAAGTTCATACTGCGAGATGTGGCGGCTCGGGTTGTCATTACTACTCGTCAGCTTGCATCAGCCATACCCGAGGATGACTCGTACTGCAAGCTACTGCTCGATGACATGGTGGACCAGGAGCCTCCAGAGTCAACCAGGCACAGACAGCCATCGTCAACAGACCTGGCATACGTGATGTACACTTCCGGCTCAACTGGAACACCCAAAGGAGTTGGTGTCTCTCACGAAGCAGCAACCCAGAGTCTGCTTGCCCATGACCGTCATATACCCCCATTCTCACGCTTTCTCCAGTTCGCAGCGCCTACCTTTGACGTGTCGGTGTTTGAGATATTCTTCCCACTCTTTCGTGGAGGTACATTAATCAGCTGCCATCGAGCGAGGATGCTCAACGATCTGCCATCTGTGATCAACACCATGGCTGTGGATGCGTGCGAGCTCACTCCCACGGTTGCTGGAAGCCTTTTGCGGAAGAGACAAAACGCACCATGTCTCAAGCTCTTGCTAACCATCGGCGAGATGTTGACCGAGCCAGTCATTCGGGAATTTGGAGGACATGACGAGGTTCCAAGCATGTTATGGGCAATGTATGGTCCAACGGAAGCCACGATACACTGCACACTACGGCCAGCTTGTTCCAGCAAATCGCGAGTGGGAGATATCGGCATCCCGCTGGATACGGTGTCAGCATTCATTCTCAAGATACCAGAGGAGCCGAATGGGGATAAGACCACGCAGATACTGAATGTAAACGAAGTGGGCGAACTGGCCATTGGTGGTTATCAGTTAGCGAGCGGATACTTGAACCGGCCGGAACAGACTGCTTCTGTTTTCATCGATAGCCCATACGGCCCATTATACCGAACCGGAGACAAGGCACGTCTTCTCTCGGATGGCACACTGGAGTGTCTTGGCAGAATAGGGGGTGGTCAGGTCAAGCTCCGAGGACAACGGCTGGAGCTTGGCGAGGTGGAACAAGCCGCCCTGAGAACACCGGGTTGTCATGGTGCCGTTGCCGCAGTCATTAGTGGTATCCTCGTGCTCTTCTGCGCCGTCGACGTCGTTGAAGCCGATCACAACATGGTTGCGGACATTTTGGCAACATGCCAAAGTTGGCTACCAAGCTTCATGGTTCCTGGAGATGTCCTCCCAATGCGTGACTTTCCAAGGTTACCGTCTGGGAAGGTGGATCGCAAGCAGCTCGTTGCAGACTACACGTTGCGTCACGAACAGGGGCTGCACCACCAAACCACCTACAAAGATGACCTGGAACGGGACATTTGTGAGGCCGCAAGCGGACTCTTAGGTTGCAACATTGAGCCAACGACTAGCCTACCGGCGAGCGGACTAGACTCGCTCGTGGCCATCAGGCTCGCAACATCACTACGTCAAACCGGGGTGACTATTGGAGCCATTGACCTGCTTAAGTGCAGAACTGTTTCCCAGATCCATGCTTTCCTAAAGCACCATCACAACGATGGTACTGACTCTACGCGCAAGACTGTGCCACAATCACCGCTCGAGAGCTTTGACGCCAACGGCATTGATGCCATACCCATCCTTAGCGACCAGCAAGGTGATATCGAGGAGGTGCTACCTTGTATTCCATTGCAATCCTCTATGCTTGCCGAAACAGCGACCAACCCACGAGCATACTGCAATTGGGTTGAGCTGACCGTGCCAGGTCACCATGATGAGGAGACCCTGCGTTTGTGGGTAATCGACTTGGCCAAGAGGAACGAAGTCCTCCGAACAAGCTTTGTTTTCCGTCGAGGCGAGTTTGTCCAAATCGTCTGGAATGATGCGTCAACGATCCCTATAAAGGCAGTGCCTAGCCTCAAGTACCTTGTCCGTGATTTTACCATCAGCACCGAAGACGACTTCCTGCACCCCTTTCGAGTGCAACTATGTGTCAACCTATCGGAAAGCCGCATTCTACTGCAGATCCATCACGCTATCTATGATGGTTGGACGGTCGACTTATTGCTGGCGGACTTCAACAAGCTGTTAGAAGGGAGAACCGTCAAGGAACGACCACAATTCCAGGCAGTTGCCAGGCACGTCTACTCGTTGAATGACTCGAACAACTCGGACATCGCCAGGGGTTTCTGGGCAGAATACCTTGACGGGTTCCAGCCGGTACCCTTGCCGAAACTAATATCAGCCATTCCATCAGAGCCCAAAACAGAAATCATGGCATTGAAGCTGGAAGTTGATCCCCGGGCTACAAGACAGGTTCTCCGAGAGATCGAATGCAGCCCACAAGTGCTCTTCCAGGCGGCTGTTGCCTGGCTATGGAGCTATTATACCAGCCAGGAAGATACAGTTATTGGGTCAGTCACTTCTGGCAGGAGTCTTGTAGTCACTGGCATTGAAGAGGTTATGGGCCCATGTATCGCTACAGTGCCGTGCAGGACAGACGCATCTCAAGCCCGCACAATAAGAGATCTTCTGACAAGCATACACACCGGAAACCGAGCCGTTCTCGATCATTCTCTTTTACCACTGGGTGAGATCAAGAAGGCCACCGGAATCCTGCCCGGGCAATCACTATTTGATGTTCTCTTCGTGTATCAGGAATCCTTGTTCAGCAGGCCGTGGGACCAGCAGCAAGGTGTTAGAGAAGTCGCACACAAGGACTATCTGGAGACAAAGCTTCTGGTGGAAATAGAGCCTCGACATGGTCACTATGACTGCAGGTTCACCTACCACACGGATGCCTTTTCGAATGCGGTGGTCAAGGTTTTTGGTGAGGAATTACAAAGTGCTGCCAAGCATATGCTTGCGCACTTGGAATCAGACACGTCATCACTGCGAGCCGTTTGCCCACCTGAGATGTTGTCTACACACAATCTCACGGTACAGCCGTTTGCAGGCGTTCCTGACCTGGCGAAAAATGTTGAGGAGATTGCTGCAAATACTCCGGACAAGGTTGCTGTTTGCTTTGCCAGCAGTATATCGGAGGAGCATGTTGATTGCGAGTCTCTAACATATCGACAACTCAATCAACTGGCGAACAAGATAGCGAGGAACATCAGATCGACCGGTTGCTCAACGGGTGATGTAGTGGCTATCATCATGGAGAAGTCGATTCAGCTCTATGCTGGCATCCTTGCGATCGTGAAAGCAGGATGCTCATACTTGCCGTTACTTCCAACTACACCACGAGCTCGCATTGAGGTGATACTCACACAGGCGGATGTTAGTCTATGCTTGACGGATACAGCCTCGCTGAGGAGCCTACCACAAGTCCCAGGTGTGGAGTACTGGAACCTGGAAGAACGCGGATATGAAGAGTTCGAGGACACAAACCTTAACGTCTCGCCCGATCCATCGCGAGTTGCCAACGTGATCTACACCTCAGGAAGTACGGGACTGCCAAAGGGAGTCTGCGTCACCCAGCTCAACATCACTAGCAACCTCGGTGTGCTGTCCAGGATCTACCCGGTCAAGGGTGACTCTGCATTGCTTCAGTCGTGCTCACAAGCCTTTGACGTCTCTGTATTTGAGATCTTCTTTACTTGGAGTCGCGGGATGCGTCTCTGTTCTGCGTCCAACGACACTCTCTTCGAGGACCTGGAACGTTCTATCAGGAAACTGGGCGTTACGCATCTGAGTATGACGCCCACCGTTGCATCACTTGTCGATCCACAGAATGTTCCTGGTGTGGAGTTTCTGGTTACATCAGGTGAGCCCATGACCGAGAAGGTGGCGAGGACATGGGCGAGGCAGCTGTATCAAGGCTACGGACCTTCTGAGACCACCAACATCTGTACAGTCAAGAAGATGGGCACCGAACCAAACGAGGTAATCCAACACTTGGGCTTTACATTCGAAAATACGTCGACAGTTGTTCTTTTCCAAGACAGCATGCATGCCGTTCCCAGAGGATGTGTTGGAGAGCTATGCTTTGGCGGAGACCAGGTTGCTCAGGGATATCTGAAGATGCCGGACCTGACTTCTGCCAAGTTTATCACCCACCCTACCTATGGTCGCCTATACCGGTCAGGGGACCTCGGCAGGATGCTACCGGACGGGTCACTGGTTATCATAGGCAGAGTGGACGATCAGGTCAAACTACGTGGGCAGCGGATCGAATTAAACGAGATCAATGCGGTGGTGAGAGAGTCTGGCATGGTTTCAGATTGTATCACCATGCTTCTGGAGCGTAGCCAGACCTCGCCGGAGCAGCTAGTGTCATACTACGCGCCTAAGGAACTTGGGGGCAAGGGCACGAAGAGAACAGCCACTATACCCTTCGACGACCATATCCCCGAAGTCACTGCTACCTTATACCAGCTACTGTCATCCAAGGTTCCAGTGTACATGGTGCCCTCATACCTTATACCCCTGACAAAGTTACCCATGACGGCATCAGGAAAGTTAGACAGAGGCTGGCTTCGAACCACATTCCAGACGTTGGACCAAGCCTACCTTGAGGCGGTCTCAGGAAAGGCGGTCACGATTGAAGACGACTCAGAGTGGTCCGATCTTGAGAAAATGGTTGGGGAGGTCGTCTCAGCTTGTCTGTCTGTCCCGGTTGGTGCGTTATCTCGATGGACTCCACTCGTCAGCTTTGGTCTGGACTCGATATCAGGCATCGGCCTGTCGAAGGCACTGCAAAAAGAGCTACGCCGTCGTGTGCCGGTCTCCTTGGTCTTGCAAAACTCCTGCGTGGCCCGTCTAGCTGCAGCCCTTGACGAACCGGCGACTGCCACCACACCACAAGAGGACGTCTCTCTGGATGTCTTCTCGGACGAGCTGGTTAGCCAGGTCCAGCTGAAGTGTGAACAGTTGGGCTACAAACTGGACAATATTCTTCCCTGTACACCCCTGCAGGAGGCAATGCTTGCGGCCTCAGTTACCGGCAAATCTTACATCAATAACATGGTGTTCCGTATCTATACCAAGCCTGAGACTATGAAAGAATACTGGCTTAGCATGGTGGAGCGACATCAGATCCTTCGAACATGTTTCGTGTCAACGGACAATGTGCAACATGCTTTTGCACAAGTTGTCCTTCAAGGATGGCGCCCGCAGTGGCATCATTTTGGGGATTCTGACGGCAGCCTCGACGAGTGCGTTTCCAAGCATTCGGCAACACTGGGAGCGGTGATTGACTCTGCAACGCCACCAGTCGCCATGGCTCTCGTCAAGCAGGGACCCGAAACCTACCTCTCATTTTTCTGTCACCACGCGCTTTACGACGGCATTGCTATCGAGCGTCTTCTTCATGAGGTCGAACAGCTCGCAAGCGGCCTGACACTGGAGGTGCCACCACCGGTTGAACCCTTCTTGAAGGAGGTGTTGGCGACCTCAACATCCTCCGAAAACTTCTGGAAGGAACAACTGTGTGATTTTAGTCCTAAGCTGCTCCCACAATTGAAAGCGCCAGAGCTTGAAGAGCTTGGCAAGAGTCACGGTGTCCTGGCAGCCTCAGCCAGCATCCCGCTTAGCACCATACAGGGCAAGGCTAAACACTTTGGATCTTCTCTTCTCACCATTTGTCAGGCTACTTGGACCTCAGTTCTGGCAGCACTACTGCAAACCGACGATATATGCTTCGGAAATGTGGTCAGTGGTCGCTCCGCTGCCATCGACCGGATCGATGAGCTCGTCGCGCCTTGTTTCAACACCGTCCCGATACGAATAGATCTGTCCCATAAACGACAGAACATCGACCTTCTCAAGTATTTCAACGCATTAAACCCAAAAGTCATTCAGCATCAGTTTGCATCATTACGGCGTCTTCAGTCTTTGGTTTCTTCGCAGCATAGTCAGCCCCTTTTTGATACCCTTTTACTTTTACAGCATCCGGCACGGACTTTAGATGATAGAGTGTGGACGTTAGAGCGGGACGACGGCGAGATGGATGTAAGTTACAAAACCCGTCAACATCATGGTGCTATCGTATCTTAACAGCTTGAGCAGATACCCCTTGTTTGCGAGTTTATACCCAGCATAGAGCGAGACGACCTTTCGGTCAAGCTTCACTACGACTGGTATGATCACCCCCTTGTGTGCCGTCTGCTTAGCCAAGCTAATAGAACTAGTTCTTTCTTCTCAAAACCCTTGATAGAGTTGATTTTCAGCATGATAAAGCATAGCATGAGTTACATCTTGGACTACTCTTCTTCCCAGGTTCTGGGACCCTCGTCTCTTCCTTCCACCCTCGCAGACAAGCTTTCAGAGCTGGTCGTTCGCCGGAGGACGTCAAGGACATCTGAAGTGTCCCCATCTTCCAGGTCGGAGGATTGGTCTGACCTGGAGTTAAGCATCCGCGCAATCTTTGCTAAACTGTCATCGGCCTCGGAGGCAACCATCAACCATCACACAACCATCTACCAACTCGGGCTGGATAGTATCAGTGCCGTCCAGATCGCTTCACTGCTTAGGAAGGAGGGATTAGAGGTTTCAGCCAGCGATGTTATCCAGCACAAAACCTGCGCCAAACTAGCCCAGACGATTCTCACGAACACTACACCTTCGCCCACCACAGGAGGAGACAGCATGGGATTACCTGATTTTCAGCGGCAAGTGGCAGGCCAACTGCAGGGTTTGAGCATCTCTCGAGCATCAGTCGAGTCGGTTTTGCCATGCACCTCTCTGCAAACGGGAATGCTTATGCAGTTCTTACAGTCTCAAGGGAGAGATTACTTGAACTTCATCGACTTCGAACTGCACGCAGACGTCGACCTCGATAACCTGCAAAGTGCATGGAGTGGACTTACGGAAAAGCATGCCATGCTGAGAACTGGTTTCATCCCCGCCAACAGTACCGACTTCTCTTATGCCATGGTGCAGTATCGGCCATCTGTCGGACATTCACCGGGTCTGGTTCTCACAGGCGACATGGCGCAGGGGTTTACGGCAGACCAATGGCGTCTGGCAGTCGCTGGTGAAGCTCTTCATCATCTTCACAACCCTCCTTGGCGCGCAGTGTGTGTCGATAATGGCAAGGGTAAGATGATGCACCTGGCCATTCATCATGCACTCTATGATGCCCAGTCTTTGCAGAGACTCCTACAACACCTGTCCAAGTTGCTTGAAGGGCAAGTGCCAACCAAACCTTCGCCGATCGAAGAAACAGTGCAGGACATCATGGTCCAGGAACGTGGCCTCGCAAACAGGGAGGAGTTTTGGAAGCAGCAAGCCGCTGAGGTCGTCATCAACTATTTCCCGACTTTAACGCCCCTAAAGGAGGAGTCCAGGGCCATACTGGTTGAGTCCATTTCGAGTCATCAGAGCTTCACAGATATTGAACGGTCCTTGAGACACTCTGGTGTCACCATGCAGGCAGCGGTGCAAGCGTCATGGACTCGACTCCTGAGCTCTTATTTGGGAGAGCCGTCTGTGACGTTCGGTGTTGTGCTGTCGGGGCGCAACTCTGAAGCCACCAAGGATGCCGTCTTTCCCTGCATCTCTACTCTCCCCGTTGTGTCCTCCAACCAGTCGTCGAATAGGGATCTCCTTCAAACCATGATGGACTACAGTGGTCAGCTTTACAAACAACAACATACACCGCTGACGAAGATCCAGAGATGGCTTGGCTACCCAGATAGTCGTCTGTTTGACACGCTCCTTGTCTACCAGAAGTTTGCAGACGGAGAAGAGACGCCGTTGCCGTGGAAGATTGTTGACGACCATGCAACCGTTGACTACCCCGTTTCGATGGAGGTTGAGCACGATGATGGGGACAAACTGTTGTACCGCATCACATTCTACAGCGATATAATACCTCGGGAGCATGCTCGGCTGATCCTCGAACAGTTTGATGCCGTGCTAAGCCACCTGGCCCTTCATCCTGATGGTGGAGAAGCTGATCTCTTCGCTCTAGCACCTGAACTCTTCTCGGTCATTCCGCCCAATGAACCAGAGCTACCCTCTGAGGACAGATTCTTGCACCAGCTCGTAGAGTCCCAGGCACGAAAGACCCCAGACAAGACAGCTCTGCACTTTGTCACTGGGTTCCAGGGCACTGAACCCACAGGGACTACATGGTCATACCGTGCTCTCGATGAAAACGGCAACCGGGTGGCAAAGATGCTGCAGCCGCACGTCAATACTGGTGATATTGTTGCAGTGTATTTTGACAAGTGCCCAGAGGTGTTCTTTTCTATTCTAGGCATACTAAAGGCTGGCTGTGCATTCGTTGCCTTGGATCCCGGTGCTCCGGCATCGCGCAAGGCGTTCATTATGCAAGACTCAGGGGCATCTGTTCTGTTGACCTCGACAAAAAGCGCAACCGCACTAGACTTTGCATTCGCTGGTAACGTCATGGCAGTCAGCGATGTATCGTTGTCCCGGCTTGATGGAGGCCCAGTATCTTTGAACCGCCCACTTAATCCGCAAGACGTGTGCTACTGTCTCTATACTTCTGGAACCACAGGAACACCAAAGGGGTGCGAGATCACCCATGAAAATGCGGTCCAGGCAATGCTGGCGTTTCAGAAACTCTTCACCGGGCACTGGGACGAAAACTCCAAGTGGCTGCAGTTTGCTTCCTTCCACTTTGATGTGTCGGTGCTCGAGCAATACTGGACCTGGTCGGTGGGCATCACTCTCGTGGCTGCCTCGCGGGATCTGATCCTTGAAGATTTGGCAGGAACAATCTCACGTCTAGAGATCACTCACATTGACTTGACCCCGAGTCTGGCTCGCCTTCTCCACCCGGATGAGGTCCCTAGTCTCTGCCGAGGGGTGTTCATCACCGGCGGAGAGCAACTCAAGCAGGAGATTCTGGATGTGTGGGGTCCCACGGGCGCCATACACAACTTCTACGGTCCGACTGAGGCGACCATTGGCGTGACCACATACCCCCAGGTTCCCAAGAACGGCCGTTCGTCCAACATAGGCAAACAATTCGCTAACGTGGGCTCATATGTGCTCAAGCCGGGCACAGAGACACCGGTTCTACGTGGCGGGGTCGGTGAGCTTTGCGTTTCTGGCAAGCTGGTAGGCAAAGGCTATCTCAACAGGCCCGACTTGACGACAGAAAGATTTCCAACTCTGGAGGGATTCGGCGAGCGCGTGTACAGGACTGGTGACCTGGTTCGCATTCTGCATGATGGCTGCTTCGACTTCTTGGGACGTGCGGATGACCAGGTCAAGCTGCGTGGCCAACGTCTAGAGCTGGGGGAGATCAACCACACCATCAAAAGCGGCGTGCCAGAGGTTGTCGACGTGGCTACCTTGGTCATACGTAATGAGAAACAGCAAAAGGACCTTCTCGTGTCGTTTGGCGTGGCACAGAGCAACAATAATCCAACCCAGGACCTCGAGATCATTGTTACTGATTCGGCCTCCAAGCTGTCAAAGGATGTGCTTAATGCCTGCCGAGCAAAGCTGCCGGGTTACATGGTTCCTACCTACGTCTTTTGCCTACCGTACATTCCCTTGTCGTCCAACAACAAGGCAGAGACCAGAAAACTGAAGGCGTTGTTCAATACTCTGGACCCAGAACAGCTCATGACACTAACCAAGTCTGGTGATGGGCAGCTGGCTGAAGCGGCGCACAGAATTGTGGAAGTCCTATCCACCGTTGAAAGGGTTGATACCAAGCAAGTCAATGCTGATACCAGTATCTTCGAGCTCGGAGTGGACTCGATCTCCGTAATGCGCTTCTCTACGGCTTTGAAGCGAGCCGGATACGCACAAGCCACACCAGCTATGATCTTGAAGAATTCCAGGTTGGGTGATCTGGCTCAGGCACTGTCCTGCAAAGGTGCTCCCACAGTTGAGGATAATACTACAGCTGCAAGGCAGCTCGTTCAGGCTTGCTACCACAGACACAGCGGTCAGGTGGCCAGAGAACTCGGTATAGACTTTCAAGATATCGAGTATGTCGCGCCGTGCTCACCACTACAAGAAGGCATGATCACTCGTTCGAAAATGCCTGGCACTGAGGGTGCCTACTTCAACGTCTTCAAATTTGAGCTGGCCCACAATGTCTCCCCTTCGCGCTTGAAGAAGGCATGGGACAATCTGGTTGAGTCATGCTCTATTCTACGTACTCGATTTGCCCAGACCACAGATGGCCATGTTCAGGTCGCTTCGAAGTCCTTACAATTGTCGTGGGAAGAGGTCTACCTCGAGCCTCCAAGCCCTGACCTGGAAGCCTATCTTAGCAAAAGGCACATGATGTGGTCGAAGGCCAATGACAACAATATTGTGAAGCCGCTAGAGGTTTTGTTCCTGCATCTACATGATGGCCGGAAGCTTATGGTAGTCCACATATTCCATGCTCTATATGACGGCAACAGCATGGACCTGATGATGAAGAGACTACACTCTTACTATCTCGATCAACCTCTTAGCGTGTCTGCTCCGAGCTTTTTGGAAGCTTTGATCCATGGGCCGCTCAGGACCTACAGCATGTCAAAGAGTTTCTGGGTCAGTCATCTGTTCTCAGCAATTTATCAACCTCTGCATGCCATATGCGAGCAGACATCCGAATCGGACATCAGCTGCATCCGACGAGTCTCGATTCCTGGATTGGATGCTACCCGCACTTCACTTGGCGTCACTCACCAAGCCATATTACAAGCAGCTTGGGTGTCCGTGGTCCAACAATTCCTAGAAAACATCACGATTGGCATGATCATATCAGGAAGGTCCATCGACCTTCCAGGAGCTGACGACGTGGTTGGACCGCTTTTCAACACCGTTCCGTTTCACGCACCGCTGACGGAAGACGAAACTTGGGTTTCCCTGATCAAGAAGTGCCACGGCTTCAATGTTGCCATTCTTCCCTTCCAGCATGTTCCCCTCCGGGACGTTCAAAAGTGGTGTTCCGGTGGCCAGCCTTTGTTTGACACGCTCTTTTCATTCCAGAGGATTCAGACACCCGATCATACGGCCCAAGAGCTATGGACGCCCCTGGAGTCGCCCTTGAACGCGGACTATCCCTTGGCATTTGAGGCGACCCTGATGTCGGAAAACCAGTTGGAGCTTAATCTGGTTGCCCAGGCTGGCATTGCCAACAAGGATACCCTGTCAAATCTTCTCAAGCACGTCGAGGACGCCCTAAATGCTCTTCTTACCCCAGAGCGGCCGATTGGCCAACAGGTTCGTCGTCCAATTGATGGCTTCCCAACTCTGAATGAACTACACAAGCCATCCATACCATCATCGGCGGTGTTTGAATGGACTGATATTGCCGTCCAGTTACGCGAGGAGATTGCGCAGCTTGCAGAGGTCCCAGTCGACACCGTCAGTGGCACTACCTCGCTACTGGAGCTTGGGCTTGACAGTATCGACATGATCAAGTTATCGTCACGGCTACGCAAGAGAGGCCTTCCTTTGACCACGTCCCAGCTGATGAAAGCTCAAACCATAGCAGCCATGGTCAGCCTACCGCAACTGCAGGGGCAGAATGCTGATACCAAGGTTATCAAGGAGACAAAAAGCAGCCAAGACGCCTCCACCGTACTGAAGAACTACCTTCTCAAAGCTGGACACAACCTTGACGGTGTCGAGCATGTCCTACCAGTCACTCCCCTACAAGATTCGATGGTGGCAGAGATGATCCAATCCGACTTCCACTTGTACTTCAACCATGATGTCCTCGTTCTCCAACCAGAAGTTGATCTCCACCGCTTGAGTGAGGCGTGGAATGTTGTGGTGGCCAATTCACCGATTTTGCGCACCACCTTCGTTGAAGTAGATGACCCGAGTACTCAGGCCGCCTACTGTCAACTTGTCAACAAACCGTTACCGCTGACTATAGAGCAAACGGATCTGTCTGATAATGAGGGGTTCTCCAAGCTCACCGAAGCAGCCAGACAGAGGGTTGTGGAAGGACGCGGATCATCAGGTCTGCTGCAGCTCGAAGTCGCCCACAGGCACGGCAAACGGTACTTGGTTCTTTCCATCGCACATGCGCTGTACGATGGTTGGTCTCTAGGACTCCTTCATCAAGATGTTTGGTCTGCTTATCATGGCTCATATGCGCCGAGGCCAGATTATATAGACTACCTGCACCAAGTACTCGACACTTCAACCCATGAGGCCAGGCAGTTCTGGTCAGGTTTTCTTGCCGGTGCAAACGGCACGCTGATACCACCCAAAAAGCACAAGAAAGAGAGCGTGGCCAGTGAAGTCCATCGTCTAGACGCAATATCGTCTATACCCGCCCTGCGAGTCAAAGCCTTCTGCAAGCAGCATGCCATCTCGGCCCAGGTACTCGGTCAAGCCTGCTGGGCTGCAGTGCTTGCCAGTCGTGCTAGGTCTCTGGACGTCACTTTCGGTGTTGTCCTCTCCGGTCGAAACAGCGAGGAAGCCGAGAGGCTCATGTTCCCTATCATGAACACTGTCGCTGTCAGATCCGTCCTACACGGGAATGTCAAGTCATGGTTGCTCTATATGCAAGAGAACATGACCAACATCAGCACATTCCAGCAGTTTCCTCTGAGAGAGGCTCAGAAGCTGGTCGGCAACTGGGAGGGCCCGTTGTTCAACTCGCTATTCATCCAGCAGATAGCTAGACGACCGACTGAGCTGGACGAGAAGCCGTTGCTGAAATCGAGTGAAGGCAGCTCGGCTGTTGAATATCCCGTTTGTGTAGAGGTTGAGGTCGCCGACGAGGTGGTCACCTGGAGAACGGCTTGCGATTCGAATTATATGTCAAAGCAGGACACGGAGGCGTTGATTCAGCAGCTCGACGCCGTGCTCCAATTCTTGGCTGATTCACCCGGTGCTGAATTGCTCAGGTTTACCGGCCAGGAAGTCTCGGTGTGCGGTTTGCCTTCGTTCATTCCTCAAAGCAAGGGGTTTAACCAGGATAAATCAGTCTTGTCAAACGGAATCGTAAAGCCGCAGGAGTGGTCGATTACAGAAAAAGAGATCCGAGCGGTGCTTTCGGAGGTCTCAGGGGTACCTGTAGAAACCATCGACAAAAACAACAGCGTGTATCATCTGGGATTGGACTCTATCAGCACCATCAAAGTTGCTTCCTTGCTACGGAAGAAGAGCATCATGCTGTCGCCGCGCCAGATGCTGGGGGCACAGTCAATTACGGAGATGGCAGCCGTGGCAGATTCCACACTGACAAACCCTGGTTCAACCACGAGTCCTGGAGACAGCATCACGAACTCACTGGAAGCCATCGACTACAAAACCCTACTTGCAACTGCTAACATTGAAGAGGGAGCCATGGAGGATATCCTACCGGCTACTGCCATGCAAGTCCACATGCTGAGTGCCTGGCAGAACACATTGGGCGGTATCTTCCACCCAACGTTTTCTTACACGCTCCACGGCATCAAAGAGCAGGATGTCATCGTCTCCGCGTGGAGGGCAATGATTGAACGCCACCCAATCCTGAGGACATCATTCATCAGTACCGGATCAAGAGCTCTCCCCTTCCTACAAGTCGTCCACCGCTACGCACCAAATATAGTGAGCTTCACAAGGCAGGACGGGACTCTGACAGGGGAGGTACTTGTTGGGAAGTCAGAACCATTAGTGACTCTTTCCGTTACTCCTCTAAATGAGGCATCTTGGGAGCTTCGGGTTAAGATTCACCACGCGCTGTACGATGGCGTAAGCTTGCCACTTTTGATGGAGGATTTGCGACAGCTGTGCCAAGCCGACCAGCAACCCGCAGAGGCCGGCCTAGCCATTTGGAAGAATGCTCTGGCTTTGCAAGTCTCAGGCGCGACGCAAGAAGTTCGGAAGGTTTTCTGGACGGATTACCTCACTGGAGCGACTTCAACATCGTTCCCTAGACAATCCACCTCTCGTCTGCCTGAGCATCGCCGGACATCCCTCCTAGTCCGATCAGCTGTGAAGCCCCTGGCTGACCTTCAATCTGCTTGCTCCAGCCTGGGAGTAAGTCTACAAGCACTCTTCTTCGCCGCCTACGCAAAGTACCTCGCAAAAAGCACTGGCACCGATGATGTCATCTTCGGCATCTACCTCGCCAATCGCAGCTCAGCAGAAGGGGTGGACAGGCTACCATACCCGACCCTCAGTCTTGTCCCGCTTCGGGTTCGTCAACCACGCGTAAATGATCTGGCGACCCTTGCCAAGGCCATCCAGCAGGACCTTCACAGCATCTCATCTCTGGAGAATGCCTCTGTAGGATTGTGGGAGATCTTGGATTGGACGGGGATCAAGGTCGACTCCTTCATCAACTTTCTCAGTCTCCCGACAAGCCACGATACTGAGACGGATGAGAGCGTGACTCTCGAGGAGAAGCCTTGGAGCGGGGACGCGCCAGTCGCAGAAGAAAGAGATGAGACTAGCTTCTTGAAGGCTCATCCTTGGGTGAAGTCAAACGCTGTCGAAGATGCTTATCCGGTAAGTCGTCCGTCGTTCCAGGTTCTTTTCAACGATGAACGATGAACGATGAATGCTAACACTAGCCATAGAATGCGGTGGATGTTGAAGTCTCGGTGACTGGGGAGGGTATGGATATTGGTGTATTTGGGCCAGGGGGTATGGTTGACGCTGCTGGGGCTGAGGACGTCGTTTCTGCCATTGTTGCTTTGCTTAGGGAGGGAATTTAGCTTGCATTTAGGGTATGTTTTTGCGTCGATTTCGAGTTTTACTACTTCAGTCTTTTCTTTCGCTCCGTTCCGGATGCCTACCATGCAAGCCAACAACTTTTCGATGTCACAAACTCGCTCCCCGAATCAAACCAAGAACTGACCAGAACCGCAATGCTGCCGATGTTTGGTATCTCCACCAACGCCTAACCCCCTACTACTCAAGGCAAAGCCTCCTCTCCCTTTTCGTCATGTCCGATCCCATGCGGTTTATCCCCCCTCTTCTTCCACGTATAATCCGCGTCCGGATGCAGGTCCGGCACAGGGATATACTCCCTCACCTCCTTCTTCCTTCTCCAGTCGCTGCCGAACCTCTTATCCCTCTCATCCAGCGTCTCCTCAAACTTGGGCATCTGGCTCACGTCCGTAAAACTCGTCATCAACTGCGGCGGGCCGAGCGGCAGCTTATCCCCCCGGTCCGTCTGCCAGAGGTGGTAGACCTTGCCGTACAGGGTGACGACCTGCTCCATCTCGGCGTTCTCGGCCTTCTCCCACAGCGCGTCGGGGATGAAGGGTTGTGGTTGCGGCATGATCAGCATGCCGGACTTGACCTCGAAGACGTGGCTGTGCCAGAGCTTGCGCTCCTCGGCGTCGAGCCCTTCGTAGAGCTTCGGCGTGATCATGTATTCGATGCCGATGAGGCGCGCGTTGGGGCCCGGCCCGTCGTAGAGGATGCATTGGCGCACGTCGTCGGTTACATGCGCGCAGTAGTGGTTTGCTTCGACGTAGCGGGTGGGCTCGGAGGCGTAGGCGTGGAAGGCGTTCAGGTGCGCGCAGATGTTCTTTGTGGGGGAGAAGTCCTGGGAATAAGGTTAGCTTAGCTTGAAAAGGTGTCTGCGAGGAGGACAAGAGCACACCTGGGTCATTGCTGCGCCTGTGACGAGGAGGGAGGATTTGGCGGAGACATCGTTGCCCTCCACCTCGGGGTTGTTCGCGTGGCAGGAGGCCATTGTGTACTGATGGGGTTTGGTGTTGGAGCTCAAGGTCTGTTGATAACTTGATAGGATTCGATTCAGGTGCCGCTGGGAGCAAACATAGTTGTTTCAAAGTGTTGGCGACCGAGGCAACCACTACCCCAGATTATATTGCGATCAGTGACGGCCATGGATGTGGTGGTGAGCGTGCGCTGACGTCACATCGAGCCTATAAGTTCACGAGTTGCCATTTCAGGACTATGTTATGCTCCGGGCGAGCTGTGTGTTGCAAAGTCTCCGTTCTGGAAAAGTTTCCGTCCTTCGCAAACTCACCGTGGTTTAGACCAGTGGCAGAGCATGATGTTAGTCTTGTGTATATAAGACCACTCTGTAGTCGGCACGTTCCATCTGGTTTAGCCGTCATCCTACAGGGCCAGCTGTGCGAAAATAAGCCGCATTTTGGGCTACTGCACGTAGTGAGCTTAAGCTGTAACCCCGCTGTGGATTGCCGCTATAGCTCCCCTGAAACTCCACTAACGTTGCTGGAATAGCGCAGTAAAGCTGGGGGTCTACACCGACTGGGACAGCGGTCCTCACTATTTTTCCTACCGGCTTTTTCATAACCGCCTGCCGGGGTACCTTGGGTAAAATGACTTCGGTAGTGCTCTGGGAAACGCCGCCTAGACGTCTAGTTCCACTTCCTGACATACATTCGCTTCGCGTTATGTGTCCATTCCAACGTCCTTTGAGACACAAGTCGAAACTGATGTCGGGCTTTCCGGCGGCTAACTCAGCCTCATCAATAATCTCGATATCCTGCCTCCTCTGATACCATAACCGAGCGCCAAGATCTAAGCCTTGATGATGCCATACTCAATAGAGGAATGGCGCCAAGATCTTAAAAGGCACTAGGCTTAACGGAGCATCCTTCGCGACAGCATCAACTTCCAGGTTCAGTCTGGGCATTGCTTACTCCCAAAGCTACCATGAGGTCTGATCAGTATCACGAGTACTGGAAACCCCGAAGCCTATACTGAGTTGTCAATAGGAGGGGAGGAAACAGTAGGTTATTCATGTCAAAATGACCGTATATGTGCAGTTCAACCAGCTCTTCACTCTTCTGTGCTTCCCGAAGACAATATTGGCGTGGTTGGTCGATTGAATTGTTGCTGCCGCACAACGGCTGTGGCTGACTGCTAGTGCCGCTGATCGGGCTGGCTTGGCTGGATACGGCGTCAAGTCTGCCTTGTGTCAAGGAAGGATTGGTGGATACCGAACATAGTATGGTTTCCTCTCTATCGCTCATCTCCTTTTAAGATGGTGTCTGTTCGCTGTCAGCTCCTCGTTCGGTGTGCCGAAGCTTTTCAGTGTGAACCCCATCAAGTGAGAATAGAAAGGCAAAATGGCGCAGTACAACACGACGAGCTACACCTCCACGACCGGCCAAGATGGCGGGATCTTCATGGTGCATACACCGATCTGGTGCACCGTTGTCCGCGGCTTCCAGGCCTTCTTTGCTTTCCTTGTCATGATACTGGCCGGCCTTCTCATCCATGGACTCGCTATGGGTGCTGTGGTCTTTGGCCTTGTTTGCGTATGATACCCCTACCTCCAATATCTCCTATCCTGAACCAGGCCTAACACAAGTACGTATCGCAGGGCCTGTTTACCCTCATAATAGTAACCTACGCCCTCGTCTCTGAGAAGGCGCCAAGCTGCCGACAATCGTACAACATCTGGGCGATCCTGTCACTAGACTCGGTCATGGCCATCTTCTGGCTGGCGTCAATGGGCGCCAACGCTGCCTTGCGCGCATCCTTTGTTGTGGACGTCGATGCTTCATGCTATGATGATGGCAGCACCGTCAACGCAGGGTATTGTGTTGTTTCCAAGCGAGGGGAGGGGTTGAGCAAGCGATACGCCGTAGCCACCCAGACCGGGCTCGCCGAGATATCTGCTGTTGCCGGCCTGAGCGCTTTGCTGATGTATGACGTCCCCGTCCTCTTTCTCTCCTGGATACCAAACGGGTTGCGGTATAGCATGACGCTAACCGAGGGATGAACAGGCTTTTGTTCATCGCGACATTAGTTTACAACGGCCATGCCTTCCGTATGCACCATCAGCAGAAGAAGTCGGGAGACGCCAGTCAGGTGGAGATGCAATACGCATCACAGGTTTATCCACAGCAGCCCGTACAGGCACAGCAGCAGCCGTATGACCCTACATATTACGACAAGCAGGCGCAAGTGCATGCATCGCCATATCAGGCGCCAGTCAGCCAACCACAAGGGTACGATGCACCAGTAGCCCAACCACAAGCATATGTTGCGCCAGTAAGCCAACCACAGGGGTATGACGGGGCATATGCACAGCAGATTCCGTATCAGCAGCAGCAGCCATATAGCCAAGGTGGTCACTAGATAGCCTCTCCAGGGTATATTGAAATCCATATTTGTTCCTGTCTTCATGACTCTCAACAGGGCATGCTCATATATAGCCCAGGGGCTAGGCCTGATGAGTTGTGTCCTTATTTTTGAGCATTATACCGACAATGCAGCATTATAAAGTGATAATGGTCTTAACAGCCGTCATACGTCACGGCTGGGAGCAAGTAGGTCGCCAGTCATGTCTAATCAGTCCTCCTGCGAAACATCGCCCTGACAAGCTTAAACGACATTGGCACATACCCTGCCTGCATAAAAGGGACCACTCAGCTTCGAGCTACGGAGCAAGGACAAGACCACGTCGTGTTGGACTGTAAACCCTTGATGGATGTCTCCCCAAGCCACAATGACTGTAGCGGCGTAACAGAGGACTCGCTGATTGCCTACACATCATGAAGGTGTCCTTGAGGCTCTCCGACGTCAAGCTTCCAAACAAAGTGCTACTTGGCAATCGGTTCGAGCCGACATGTCCCTGGCCGCCCATGAGTCAGTACCTGGAAAGACTCCGAGTGACTTTCCGTACCGTGCAAGCGTGGTTTTCAGACACATTGCTGGGCGGATATCACGTTAAGCAATCCTCAATCGGAGGTAATGTTGGTGATGACAGATGGCATATGAAGTGTTGAGGTGACAGAATGTCACTTGATGCCAGGCGATCTGCCCATGACTGTGCTGCTTGTGGCCGCCGCGTATCGACGATCTGGCTTCAGTTTGAACGATCCTTCTATTCTTAGGGCATGCAGAGTCAAAACTGACTTACATGGCCATGGCTTGTCCGAGGTATGCTCCTGCAGCCAAGTCTGATGGTGTTGGACCGCACGACGGCTTGCATGCAGACCATGTTGTTGCGAGCGTCCAAGAGGAGGATAACCTGGAAAGCCGAGGCAGTCAGTTGCAGCCAAACACGAATGTCCCATGTATGAGGCGAAATCAGCAGAGGGATATATCAATGGGCACTCTTGCTGGCTTGTCAAATCTCTTGTCTCCTTCTAAGCACTCGTCGTCCAAGGTCTTCGTTCTCTCGGTATACCTTCACTTGTTTCAGGTCCCGTCTTGTCCTCCGCCATCCTTCAGCCTTGACTCGATACTCTACCTGCCTTGGCACTGCTACTCTCCGGACGATGAGGAGTGTCGTCTTAGCCTTGATCACCGTGGTCAGCTCCGCTGTTGCGCAAGGGGTTCCACAGTCAATAGCGCCTTCCAGTCCTCCGCCATCAGGATGCAATGGGAATTACCAAGGAAACTTTGAAATCCAAGTCATCCAGCCTTTGAGAAAGCGCGATGTCTCCAGGGTGATTTGGCCCTTACCAATACAAAGACTCTGCGTCTATCCCTTGTACTGACGTAAAGCCAATAATAGAAGCAAAAGCGAGCCGACTGTTCTCAGCAAGGTATCCTCGTCGCCCGCCTGCAAGGCGGCGTCATAACCGATTCCAGGGGTCGTACTGGCTATATTGCTTCCAACTACCAATTCCAGTTCGATGCACCTCCGCAAGCCGGCGCAATATACACCGCCGGGTTCTCCGTCTGTCAGGACGACACACTCGCTCTTGGGGGTTCCAGATACTGGTGGGCATGTGTCTCGGGTAGCTTCTACAACATATATGACCGCGACTGGGCCGACCAATGTTCGCAGGTCCAGATCGAGATCATTCGCTGTGACAATGGAAGCAACAATGGCCCAGTGATCAAGGAAGAGGACAGCGGGGCGAGCGGAGAAGTAAGCAACGAGCAGATAGGGGAAGGAGGTGAGCCAGAAGAGGAGAATAAACCAGAGGAAGAGCAACAGCCGCAAGAGGAGAATAAGCCAGAGGAGGCGCCACAAGAGACACAAAGACCGGAAGAAACGCAAAAGCCGGAGCAGCAGCCCGAGCAGACAGCGGCTCCACAAGCGGTTTCATCAACTACCAGCAGGAAAGTGTGCCAGATTGTCGACGGTCAGCTCCAGGCTCACGATGACGAGTGCGAACAGCCGGAGCAAACTGCTGCACCACAAGCAGTGAGCCAGAGCAGTGAGGGCCAAATTGAGGCCACAGCCTCGCCTCAGGCCGTCAGTCAATCCAGCGAGGGCCAGATCGAAGCAACCGCCAGCCCTCAGGCAGTCAGTCAAAGCAGTGAGGGCCAGATCGAGGCCACGGCATCTCCCCAGGCTATCAGCCAGAGCAGTGAAGGGCAGATCGAGGCCACGGCATCTCCCCAAGCGGTCAGTCAGAGTAGCGAAGGCCAAATCGAAGCGACGGCGTCACCGCAAGCAGTAAGCCAGAGCAGCGAGGGTCAAATTGAGGCGACAGCAGCTCCGCAGGCGGTTAGCCAGAGTAGCGAGGGCCAGATCGAAGCCACCGCGGCGCCACAGGCTGTAAGTGAAAGCAGTGAGGGCCAAATCCAACAGACGGCCGCTCCTCAAGCCGTTAGCCAATCCACTGACGGTCAAATCGAGCAAACAGCCGCCCCCCAATCCGTTGCCAACGCCCCAGTCAACCAGATCGGCGACGGCCAGATTCAGGCCACGTCCATGGTTTCCGCGCAACCCCAATCCGTCCAACAACCCACCACGAAGCAACAGACCAGCGCAGAAACTGCCACAGCCGCGCCGGCCGGTGTGAGCCAGAGCACGGATGGACAGATCGAGGCCACGTCCGTCCAGACCGAACAGTCCGCTAGCCCCCAGAGCGCTCCCGCCGAGGCCACCACGTACAGCGTCAATTGGGGCTCCAGGTCTGTCACCGCCAGCGTCACGCCCGCTTGGCTTGGGGCTTCGGGCGCCATGTTCTCAGGCGCGGAGAGGAACTGTCGCTTGGACTCCGCGGCGGTCGGGTTCGCGGTTATGGGTATGATTTTGTGGCTTTGGTGAGAGTGAGAGAGATTGTGGTAACGGATGAAAAGACGTGGAAAAAAACAAGTCATGAGGTTATGTTCTTGCATTGTGTAAGTTGCTGGGAATGCGAACGCAGGCGAGTAGGAGGAAATAGACTACCCGACAACAAAGTAGATACTCGGTTATTTTCTGTTTACTGTATTATAGTTAGAAGATTGAAGGTCATCGTCACATCTCATGGGCTGCCGTATCCAAAGTCGAAAGGTTTTCTTCCCTTTGTTTCGTGGCAGTAGTGAGGTTCAGGTCTAGCCAACCGTAACGAAGGAAGCTATCACCGCCGTGACGTCACACAGGCGTACGTGAGAGGTCCCCCCGTATCCTGATTTGGAAGTTGAGCACGCGACACACTTCCTAGTGCCATCACGTATTTTACTAGTATTTTCATCTTGACATTCACTGTGAAAACAGTCACGGATGCCGGAAGGACTGACATTCCAGTATGTGGTCTTACGTGCAATACCGCCGACTGGGTAAACAGCTCGAAGAGGAACTCAAGAACCGGCCAAGTCATGTGTCCGGCGAGAAAAGGGCTTCAAGACTGGAGTCGGATCAAAGCTTGGCTCTGCAAGATGGAGACCAACAAATAGACGGCTTGCAAGAAAAAGACAACCACCACCGCGTCGTGTCTTCCGGGGATGATGACCCTCTCGACCCAAAGAACTGGCCTCTTCTTCATCGGTCCAAAAACATCGCCATCTTGTCCTTCCTCATCTTCGTCCAAGGATGGGCAGGTGCAGCCGAGTCCATGGCCAACACAAAAGCCAGCGAGGAGTTCGGGGTGAGCAAAGTGGCTGAGACTCTGTCGACGGCGATGTACCTATTTGGTATCGGGTCAGGCTCGCTATTGGCTGGGCCGTTGTCAGAGACTTATGGCAGGAACCCGGTGTATCTGGTTTCGACGTTCTGCTACCTTTTCTTTATCCTTGGTTGTGCCTTGACACCGACGTTTGGTGGACAGGTGGTGTGTCGGTATCTTGTT
This sequence comes from Coniochaeta pulveracea, assembly GCA_003635345.1. Classification (NCBI taxonomy): domain Eukaryota; kingdom Fungi; phylum Ascomycota; class Sordariomycetes; order Coniochaetales; family Coniochaetaceae; genus Coniochaeta; species Coniochaeta pulveracea. The sequence continues at coordinate 11,796 of QVQW01000002.1, read as the reverse complement.
GGCCTATCAAGCAGCGCGACGCTGAGTATCAATGGCTCGAGTGTAAGAGACCAGTTTCGACCGGTAAAAAGGGCGTTTGTGTTCCCGGTCATTGCTTGGGCGAATGTTGCCTGTAAGTCCCCACAATATTGGACTAGCAAGAGAGTGAGACTAATGAACAGAATCAGCACCCGTCATCGCGCCCATCGCGGGCGGCTGGATCGTCGAGAACACGAAGCTTGGCTGGCGTTGGACAGATTGGATAACTCTGATCATTTCTGCTACAGCCTTCGTGGTGGCGCTGCTCTTCCTTCCGGAGACTTATCCCCCGTTGCTGCTGGATTGGAAGGCAAAACATCTTCGTCGTATCACAGGAGACGACCGGTATGTCTCAGTCCATGCAGAGCAACCGTCCTTCTTCAAGAGGATGCGTCAAGTGCTGCCTCAACCAGCCATATTCTTTGCGAAAGAGCCCGTCATCACCGTCTTCGGCGGCTATCTCATTCTCCTATATGTGCTCCTCTTCTCCTTTCTTTCCGGTTTCGAGTACATCTTCGAGAAGACATACAACCTGTCACCCGGACTGACTGGTTCCTGCTTCGGAGCAGTTGCAGCGGGTGCCACAGCCTTCACCTGCCTTGCACCAGGTTTTTACAGCTGGGCGCGGCATAAAACAGAACACATCAAGGGCTCCCCTATCAACCCCGAGTTCAGGTTATGGCCAGGCATCGTGACTGCTCCACTGCTACCCATAGCTTTGTTTTGGCTGGGCTGGAGCTCCAATCCGAAGATCTCGATATGGTCTTGTCTCGGCGCCTGCTTTCTGTTTGGCATCATCCTGATCGCCCTCTATGTCAGCATCTACGAGTATATCATAGATAGCTATGGCGATCATTCGGCCATTGCCTTGGCCAGTATCACCATGGTCCGCTACCTGATTGCGGGCGGCATGACAATAGCTGCTCGACCAATGTTCGACGGCATCGGTGTGCATTGGACCTTGACTCTGCTTGGCTGTATAGCAGTCATCCTCGCACCCGCTCCGCTAGTGTTTTACAAGCTCGGGCCCAAGTTGAGGAAGAAGAGTCGATATGCTACTAGCCCGGATAAATAAGGGGTGGAAATTATGATTACTGATCATGACTTATGAGTATAACGGTATTCAGATAGATATACACGGGAAAAGGACTGACCTGGCGTTTGATGGGACAACAAGGGTGGTGACAGGCGCATTTCGGGTATCGACTCGGTTGTAGTATGGTGTAGCATGCATGTTAGCAAGCGTTAAATGAGAAGAGCAGTACCCAAGTCCATTGCGAGCAATGTTTTTCAACCGAGGGCAGGCTTGACCGCAGCATTGACCTAGAACGCCCGATATGCCGAAGGCGAGTCTGTCCTTCAGGAATCTCACTTCTGGCGCACATTCTTCGGCTTCCTTTTCTTGAAGACAACCGCAGGAGCGACATCATCCCCTCCTTTCCTGTCCTCCTCTTGGGTAGGCGGTTTCTCATCCGGCAACACGACACCGCCAACAGACTCCTCCTTGACCAGCGGCGGCGCGTCCTTACGTTCCTGCTTCACTTCCCCATCCCCCTCGTCTTCCTTCTCCCCACCCTCCTCCTCTTTCACCTCCTCCTTCTTCGGCCTAACCAACGGCCCAGCCAACAACTCCTCCAACTCCCCATCCACCTCTGGCGCCACCCTCGAATCCCGCCCCCACCTCTTCGGTTTCTTAAACAGACCCTTCAACGCATCCTCCTCCTCCTTCTCCTCCTCCGTCTGCACCCTCTCCCGCTTCACACCCACCGCCTTCTCCTTCACATCCTCCTCGCCGGGATTCTTCACCACCTTCGTACTAACCACGCTCCACTCGCCCGCCAGCGCCAACTCCGGCCTCAGTTGCGTCGGTATACTCACGCCGAGCTCGGCAAGTTGCTCAAGTTGTCTCTGGCGCTCATCTTTCCCATCGCCCGCTCCTCCAGCCCCAGTACTACTGCCCGGCGTCCCGAAGTTATTGCTACCGCTTGGTTTCGAGCCTGATACCACGCCATTCAACCGCTCTACCTCCCGCTTAGCGCGGTCTTTTTCTCGTTCGGATTGTTCATGGTTGCGGTGGAGTTCGCGGAGGGAGCGCTTGATGGCGTTTTGGTGTTTTCCCGTGGCTTCGTGGTTGGACCGGTCGAATTTGGTGTCGCGGACGAAGATGGAGCAGTGTTTGCACCAGTACTTCGGGGTGGATTTCCAGTATTCGGACATCTTGAGGGGGCGCGAAACGGTGGGGATAAGTTTGGCGTATGGGAGTCGGGAAAGTTGGTTGGGAGGTTTGATGCACCTGGATGGCATTTGGAAAGCTGATTATCGATAAGTACAGCCAAGCTACTACAGATGCTGATGATGTAATCTTATATTTTCATGGAACGTTCAGAGTTGAGGGTTAGGAGCTACCGCTTTCGAGCTCCCAATCAATTTCGTGACAAGAGATGAAGCACAACAACAAATTCCTCGCTTCAATATAGTCTTCCATTCTTGCTTTTTATCTGACTTGCTACTGATTACTCCTTGACCACCAAGCAGGCCATACACCTAACTCAATACCCCAACGCCACCATATCAACTCTCACCTACTTCCGCTGGCGCAGCTCCCCCATCCAGTCCCTCTCCTCAGACCGGTTCAAGGGCCTCCACAGCCCTTGCTCAGCATTCAACTCCACAACCTTGCTTTGCGCCGTCATCCTGCGTCTCTCCGACTGGTGTTGACTTGTCACCGCATCGTTAACGATTACGATGCTCGTCACCGAGTTGACGAAACCAGGAGTCCATAGGGCGCCCTTGCCCTCCGTCTGCTGAACCATAACAGGCAAAGTCCAGAGCAGTTCCCTTCCTTGTCTTTGTAGAAGCTGCTGCTCCTGTTCCACCGCCTGTACTTGCGCTTGGATCGGGCTTGGCACTACACTCATGAACTGATTGTCTGTTCGGCTGCCGAGATGAATAGCCTCTTCGAGAGCAGCGTTCCATTCCGCTTCTGTGGCATGTCTGCGAGGAATCAATGGATAGCTGGCCTTGACTGCCTCCTCAAGAGCGATGGCCCAGTCCTCCTCACTGTAATTGACCCTTTGATGGAGAGTTTTTGCCATGATCCAATTCCTCTCAAGCGGTTGTCTCGAGTGAGGGACCCATAGATTAGCTGAGCTCAGCTTGGCCAATGGCTCGTCCTGAGTAGGACGAGTCTGTCGAAGCATAAACTTGGCGGCTGGCTCGGCAGGCGTTCTCCTGTAGTCTGAGGCCTCACGGCCCGGAACGTACAGTCGAGGAGAATCACCGCGTGGCAAAGGAACAGGAGCGGGAGACCACAACCCGTGACTCATGTGTTGAAACTGAAGTCTTGGATTTCTAGTCCTCTCCCACATTGTCACAGATTTCAGAGGCTCGAGTGGTTCATTCCTGTTCATTCGTGGCCGGCGTTCCATGTTCAAAGCTGCCGGATCCTTGGCTGTAGTCCGGAAATCAGGACGGTTACGGTTGGCGGTGAACAACCCTTCAGATTCAATATGGCGCGGAAGCTGCACGGGCGACCACATCCCGGAAACGCTTGGTCTAGTTCCAGGCCACAATGATGACGAGGTCAGCTTTTCTAGGGTAGATTTGTAAGCTACCCTGGCTCGGCGTGGCATGTTCAGAGCTGCTGGCTCCTTGGTTGTGGTCCGGAAGGTCAGTCGGTTGCGGTTGGCAGTAAAAAGCCCCTCAACCTCAACGTAGTGTGACGATTGGACGGGTGACCACAATCCGACAGAGCTTGGCATGGTTCTTGTCCACAATGATGAAGAGGTTAGCTTTTCTAGCGCAGCGTTGTGGGCTAACCGGTGCCGGCGTGCCATGTGTAGAGCTGCCGGCTGCTTGGACGTTGTCCGGTAGTCGCTCCGTCTAGGATCCGGTCTGAACATGCCATATGTGTCATCAGTTGCGGGCGGCAACACCGGCGGGCTCCAAAGACGAGCGACAGTGCTGTCATCAATTTGCTTCTTTCCAATGCTGGTTTCGCTTGTAAGGCGAGGACTTTCAGTAAGTCTGTTGACCAACGTCCATGTCTTGCCCGTAGGAGACGCAGCCTTGGCCTCGCGACGCCACAGATGGTCGCTCTCAATGCTCAAGTTTATGTCCAGCTTGCGTCTCTTCAGCAACGGGATCTCAACAAATCCGGAGACGTCCTCCCAGTCCTCGGGAGTTGGCAGACCCCATCCATGCTCAACCTCGTGCGACCTATCCCATGCTTGCCACAACCCAAGCTGAAGAGGTGCAGGTCGCCCAAAAAAGACGTCCTCGTCCTCTAGACCAATGACAATGGAATGTTCCGAATCAGAGTCATACTCAGACGACGTGTCATTGGTGTAGTCGTCTAGGGGCTCCTCTTCCAAGGGCGGCGGCAGGAGACTGTACTTCGAAGGCAGTCCATCCGTCCTCAGCAAACTGGCAATCTCCCAGAGGGTTGTCTCATCGAAGGCATCATCACCGCTGTCCTCGGCATCCGAGCCCTCGTCTTCATAGTCATCAAAGAACGACGATGAGTACTCATCCCCGTCGAGCTGCCGTGACCTCATGCCAATTGCAATGTTAGCGGTCTGCGAGCTCATGGTCCCAGGCATAGCCATGGTCATCCTCGGGCGGATAGACGCCGTGTCTGAGCGCTCGCCCCAGGGGAACTGGAAGATGCCAAGGGTTCCTCGCTTATCTGGCAGAGGCTCGGGGTTTTCTACGATGTCTGGGAGAAGAGTGACGCGCTTAGTCCGCCTTGGTGGTCTTTGTGTCACCGGTCGGGGGGTTTTCTGGGCTTGCGACGGGGTCGGAGATTGTACCGAAGTAGGACGTGAGGGGATGCTCGGTTGTGGCTGGAAACTTGCCCAAACGGGACGCCACAGGCCTGTTATTGACCGCTCTTTCGACAGGGGCTTGCGCCATAGCTGGGTACTGGTAATCTTGAGGGGCTGCCATTCTTTTCTTTGCGCTGGACGGACAAGCAATCCAGGTAGCTCATAATCTGGTTCAGTCGGCTTGTTCGTTGGCGGAGTCCAGAGGAGGGAGCTGCTGATGGAACGGTGCTCCGTGGTCTGGGCAGGGGTCCACAAAGTGTAGATCCGTTGGGGTTCTGCCGGCGATACTTCAGCTTGTACTATGGGAACAACCGCGTCAATGTAGCCAGAACCAATTTTTGGTGACATCTCATCGTAGTCCGATTCCATCGAATCCGGCGGAGTTGGACTGCCAAGCTGAGACTTGGGCACGGAGACAACCAGGTAGTTGATGCTGCTACGATGCAGGTCAGTCATCCTGCTACCTGTATCCTCCATCTCGGGCTCGGCCAGTTTCTGTTGCGAGAAGCTAGCTCTTGACAACTGTTGTCGTTTGGAGACTGGGAGAACCTGCACTTGCGAAAGCCTTGATGTCCTTCGTGTCTGAGCGATGTCTTTCTGCACCGAGGCCATCGAGTTTCTGTCGGCACGCGAGTTCCTCTTCGAAGACAGCGACACAGTCCCAATACTCGACATGGAGTTCCGTCCCAGATCGTTCTGCATCTCATGCCAGTGGTTCTCCTGCAGTCCCATCTCCTTCTCCAGGCTTTCCAACAGCGCCAATCGTTGACCCTCTTGACTTTCATTCGAGTCCTCGTTTGAGTCCTCAAACTTCTCGAGTTGCTCTTGGATCTTGCGGAGGGCCTCATCCGGTGACTCCAAAGGCGGTGACGGCTCCGCCGCACGGATGAAGACGGCTTGCATGTAGGGGTTCACCGGAGAGCGAAGGAGAAGAGGAGTCGGCGGAGACATAGTACGAGAGCGTACCTTGTCCTTCCGGTTGGAAAAGGTTGGACACTCGTCGCCTACTCTCCTGTGCCACTGGTACTGGGAGGCTCGCTCAGGCCTCATCAGTAGACTACCGGCATGAAGTAAGGCGTCTCCGGTTTGTCCTCCGTTTACAGGGCCACTTTGCCGAGAGGAGGGTTCTAGGATGAAGCTGATGACCTCCTCGTCATGGCGCGGCTCGTCAATAACAGGCACTTGCTCCCGATCTTTCTGGCTTTTGCTTTCCGTTCGCCTGATATCAGTGGCCTTTGCAATGTGGCGCTCAGCAGCCATGCCAACCGCGACCTCTGGAGAGTACTCTGAATTCCAGTGACTAGCCGTCTCCTGTTGCGAGCTGGAATAGGTTGTATCTGTCCAGCCAGAACCACGAACGGGAAGAACTGGTGAGGAACCACGCTTGCCCGCAGCACCTCCTTGCGACGAAGTTTGGGAACCCTTGGTTTGTCTGAAGCTATTGTCTGAGACGGCAGGCATCCATGATTGACTGTCCCCGATCTTGGTGTCTCGGACAGTGCTTGGGCTGAATCGACTCTCATTCGGTGCTCTGTAAATGATCTCTTCGACCTCAAAGATGCTGTCAGTCCCAACAGTGGACGTCTTCGTTGTCCTATTCGAGCGCTGAGGTCCGGCAGATGTTGGCGACGTGCTGGGTAAGAAGAACACCGGGGGCAGTGGTGGCAAATCCGGTACCTGCGAGCCCGCCTTGGTGGCGCTACTGCTGCTGCTGGGTGGGCGGGGAAAGAAAAGACCCATCTTCTCATCCACCGTCATGCTCTTGGTGTTATTAGGATGTGGTCGTGATGAGCCGCCAGCACTCTTTGGAGGAGGCGGAAGGGGTGGTAGCTGGCCAGGGCTGCCGGGAGCTGGTCTGAGTATTGACTTTCTGCTGGTCGCCGCGCCTGCAGACTTGCTGCGCCTGTGCATTAAGAGAGCAACTTCAGCTGGATTCACTGAAGGCTTCCGGGGAATCGGACGCGGTCTATGCACAACAGACTTTGCTCTCTCGTGAGCTTGCGGTTTGGGTGGCATTTTCAAAGTTTGATCGTTCTCAACACCGTCGATGATCCGTCGCACTTCGTTGGGGTCGTCATAAACAATGTTGTTCACAAACATGACCGTCTGATGAGACCGAGAACCAGCTTCCTTGACAATGTCCAGCCTGTGGGCCTTGGGACCGGGAGGGAGCCCGTTGGTCGGTCGTCTTTGCAAAGGGGTTTTCGATGGCTCGGACGGGGGCGAGTTTCTTGGAGAAGCAAGTTTCCTCGAAGGGCGTATGGTCGTGCGGACAGACTGGCTGCGGAACATATGGGTGTTGGCGTCTTCCAGCCTCGGTGGCGTTTGAGGTCGTGGTTGGAGGCCAGACGAGGCCGAACCCTGGTCAAAATTGTGTTGATTGAAGGCCGAACCGACTTGTTCTGGCGCCGGAGGCAGTGGTGGTTGCTGAACCGTGACTCGCGATAGTGTTTCCTGGGAGGGATACCGTGGAGAGCGCCGACGGATTTCTTCAATGCCAGGAGAGAGTTGGGCTGAGGTAGTGGAAGATGTGTTGGCAGGTTGTAAACCAGCACCGCCCATAAGTCCAGCGGCACCCGACGTGGCGTGGACAGAGCCTACCTCCTTCCTCTTCACACTCATCGACCGCCTCAAAGCGTCCTCAGAACTCATATCCGTCGGACGCGGCGCTGACCGCTTAGCTACCAGAATCGGGTCCTTCTTCATAGCTAGAGTACGTCTCTCTTTTTCAGCCCGGGCTGCTTCCTGCAGATCGATGGTCGCTATCTTATCCAGAGGGTTCTGACCAACATTGTGTTGAAGCACGGGATGGCCAATACTGATCTTGCCGCCCGATGTTGCCCCCTTACTGTGACCCAGGAAGTTCTTTTTGGGCTGTACTTCAGCGACATGGATGCTGATATGTCGTGATCCGTCCGCGATCGGGAAGGTGCCAGCGCGTGGCGGCGGGAATAGGACGCCCTGTACAGGAAGTCCCCCAACACCGGCCACTCCGGTGATAGGTCTAGCAATTGTGGGAAGTCTGCCATCAGGCGCTTTGCGTGGTTGTAGGAAAGCCGTTGACGACCTCGACACTTGTTCCTTCAAGTCTTCATACCGGCTGGGTGGATACGCATCCGAGTCAGCAGTTGATACGTCGCGGCTGATATCAATTTGTCTTGGTGAGGGCGCTTCGGGCAGACTCGAGGGCGTCTGCCTCGTTGCTGCAAGAACGCCGTTGAAAGCTGCAACGATGAGAATCAGGACTAGTAGGCCGATTGCCGGTACAGCAGTCCTGAAAACCAGATCGACGGTGCTGATTCCGAGCATCATCACCACGCTCGTCTAAATTATTGTTAGCGGACGTCGTACCAGCCAGGATACATGCTACGTACCGCAGTCCAGATGGCGAACCCAACCAGCACGCACAAGATGCCCTTGTTCTTCCATGAGCCGCTTGACTTGGACTCTTGAATGTCGGCCACCGAGCCCATCGTGAAAGCTCTGGTGGCAAGTGAGACAATGAGCACCGCATCCAAAGCAGTTACCGCAATCGCCGCCGGCAACGCTGATGTTCTGGCCACACAAAAGGTGTCCACCTGTGGTCTTGTAAACCCAACCAGGATAGCTCCGGCCACGAACCGTCCTGCAATGAGCATCTGTGGTATTATCTGGCCGGCCGACGTCTTCCCTGGCGTGACCATAGCCCATAGCAGATACTGCTCGACCGCAACCCGTGCGAGCTGGTCGAAGGTTGTAGAGAATATTAAGCCTATATGGCATGCTGTCGTACCCTTAGTCGTATCAATGAGTGTCGTGATAAAATCCACCTGAGCCCACAGGGCAGAGGTAAGAAGAAACATAATGAGGACCAGCCTCAGGCCGTCCCGAAAGATTGAAGAACCATGGCCCCAGGTATACAGGAACAAAGCTGCTGATGCCGCGTTTACCACCATGCCTCTGTAGTAGTAATGTTAGCCCACCTCTCTTCACGATAGTCCACCTTTCCGTGCCAGTTAACTGACAAGATGAAGGCCGCCACAAGAGCTGGCGTGGCGCCGTGGATTACCATGCTGGCTACGGTCAGACGGAGCACAGCAGGGAGAGGAGAATCGAAAGCCCAGTCAATGGGATAATGAGACGTATACAATGTCAACAAAAGAAATGAAGCATAATGGACCGTGCCGCCGTCACGATTAAGCTCTGAATGCGGTCAACGACATGGTAGGCTGTCTCACACCTACGGCCAACAAGAGTGCAAGAGGGAAGAAGGAGGGAAAACTCTCTGCAACTGTGCAAGATGTCCCAGGGGTTGTTGGGCTGAGCATGCTAGGTGGACAAGTGGGACGTCTAGACCTGGAGCAGTCCTAAGATCCGGCCGAGAAACCCCAGACTGACGTGCAGCAGCAGTCTTCCTTGTCCATGGGTCCGCATCGCGGCACTAAGGCCAGAATGTGAGCAAGGCAGGGACCGCACGGGGACATCAGACGACCACAACCCCTCCTACTGGATCCTGATACCTGAGGCTCAAAGGTACCTCCTTTGAGGACCCTTTCAAAATGGCATCATAGCTTCGGATGTGCGAGTGGCAACTGGTGAGATGAGGACTCAGACGAGTACGCCCAGGGCTATGTTCGAGGTTCGTAAGATTCAAGGGTAGTGGTGAAGCTAGGCATAGGGGCTAATTGGCTGTCATGCAAGGCTAAGAGCCTCAGAGCCTCACGATGTTCGGATGCGGGCCCGACCCCTGGTCCGAATCCGTTTCAGTCGAAACCCAAAGCGTTGCATGAGACTCAAGGGGTGCGAGGGTATCCGCTAGTGTAAGAGGAGTGCCACTATCCACGACTTGCGTATATACCGGTTGATTCCTGATGGCGGGAGGAATGCCTCCAACCTCCATAGTCTGTTTGCCTTCGATCATCAACCGTCGTTGAGTTCGTGCAGCATGAGCTTGACGCGTCATGCGCTCGGCGAAACATGGTGAGAGCAAATTAATTTGCTCAGTGATTACCACAGAATCGAGTCAACAAAGATAAAGGCGGATGCCAACCAGTTCATCCCATTGTTGTTGTAGCTCGGCGACTTGTGGATGGGGGAAAGCCAAGGACTTCCAGGTATTGTGAAACGTTGTCATTGTGTCACCAGAGAAGCGGATCCACTTTTTTAACAACCACTCAGGGGTTCAGAAATGAGGCACGGTAACGCGTGCACTACGTACCTACCCTACATTTGAAGTCAATACCTTACTCGCTGCATATCTCCAACTGGTGACATGTTGACTTGATTAAGGATCTGACGTGGCCCAAAATGTGATTCCGTGGCTATCAAATTACTAACTTATTTCAACAATGCCGTTCGTCTAATGCACTCTAGCGCCGAATTTCCAGACCTCATCCACAACGAGCTTCAACCCGGACTCGGTGCGCTCCTCTGAAAAGATGACCAGATCGGCATCTGCTCCAGCTTCCAAGGTACCCTTCGTGTCTTGGATGCCCAGCATGGCCGCAGGAGTGGCTGTGACAGCCTTCAGAGCCTGAGGGATGCTTGTTCCTGACCAGTTCAGGAAGTTGTTGACGCACTCTATGAGCGTGATAGAACTGTTCGCAAGTTGGTTAGTAAACAAACCACGCGGTCAAATTGACCTCGGGGCGACTCACCTGCCGGCAATCTTATCTGAACCCTCCAGCAGCAACACCGACCCCTTCTTGACGATATGGTCTATATCCTCGCCGTTTCTCCACTGATAGGCACCATCCGGGAGACCAACAAGATGCATGGCATCTGTTACCAGGATAAAGCCCTCGGGATGTGCGTTCCACGCGATCTTGACTGTGGTCGGGTGTAGATGTATGCCATCTGAGATAACCCCGAAGTAAGGCTGTTCGTGTGATTCTGCCTTGCCCAAGACGCCGAAGACGCCCGGATTGCGGTGATGCAGGGGTCGCATCGCGTTGAAGAGATGGGTGATCATGGTTGCGCCCTGGGACACGGCTGCCGATGCTTCTTCGAATGTGGCTTCGGAATGTCCGATGGAGTAAATGATACCGCGACGAGTGATCTCCGGGATCAGAGAGGTCATCGCGCCACGCTCGGGGGCTGCGGTGATCATCTTTATGGGCATGGGCTTATCAGAGCCAGGGGTGATGTTCTCCTGGCCATACATGGCCTCCAGGTCGCCGAAGCTGTGGGCTTCAACCAAGACATCTACCTTGTGAATACCGTTTTTGGTTGGACTGAGAAATGGTCCTTCAACGTGAGCCCCCAACACCTCTGCACCGTCAGCGGACAGGCGCTGCTGGCCACTGGGGCCAAGGTAGGGCAGGACAGCATGGTATAGCTCGCTCGTCTGGCTGGTCACGGTCGGCAGGTATGAGGTGACACCGGTCTGCACCATTAATTTGTTGACTTCCTTGACTTTCTTTCCATACTGCGTGGTGTCATCGAGTAGGGTGGAGAAGTTGAACCCAAAGGCTCCGTTTAGCTGGCAGTCAATCAAGCCGGGTGAGACGATCCGACCACCAAGATCTATGGTCTCATCAGGCACAATGAGTTCGTCGTAGAAAGCACGCTGGCTCTGGACGATCTTGCCAGTCCTGGAGCTAACCCAGATATCACCATTGACGAGGGAGTCACCGCGTACCAGACGACAGTTGGTGAGTTTGGTTATGCCAGTTGTCGGCGTAGCTGGGCGAATGGCAGACGGCATCTTGGTATGTCAACGAGAGGAATGTGCGCGATGAGGATAAGTTATTGGTTGGACTGAAGTCCTCTGCGGTATGTGTATAGCCTCCATAACAAGAACAGAAAAACAGAGGAATGACGACAGTTCAGGCTAGAACAGCAGCTTAAAATATTCTTACGTGGGACAAAGTCCCGCGAAATGCCAAACCTCAGGTTTCAGAGCGGGATTGGAGCAAAGGTGGAGAAAAAGTTATAATTTCATGAATTTCGAAATAACGCCCACGCAATATTT